>QLOH01000411.1:0-600000 GCA_026901365.1 Sesbania bispinosa | reverse complement strand
TTAGTTACAGAAAAATTATGGGTCGCAATCTTGTACCCTCTCATAAGATAGGGTTTTGGTACATTTTTATTTATTTATTTTATTGAATAAAGACATGAAGGATAAAGTCATATAGAAACAAGTCGTGTATTTCCTGTTAAATCATTTTGAAGACATAAAATGAATTTTAAATGAGAAACACGTGTATTGCAAATGAGAATGTAAAAAAATGAAGAATATAATAAAAATACAGGATAATAGTTATATGGTGTCAAAAAATCTTTTTAAAAATTAAAAATACAAATTCTAATAGTTAAAACATGTTCACAACTGTAAAAATACTAAAATTATTTAATAAAGTTAATAGAAATTAATTGAATGATCAAAGAAGGTACCAAAAGCCTCTCTCGCTGGAGGGTACCTTACAATTTCCCACAAATTACAGTAAGGCCTTTATTTTTAAAGAGCTAATTTTTGTACCATTTTTAAGAAATAAAATGAATTAGAGTAATTTAAAATGTCAATTTTTTGTTCTATTAAAATTATAAATATTATTTTATTGAGCGTGACAACTTGCACACTACTCCTTGAGGCTTTGTTTGGTGGGAGTAGAGAAATTGAGAAAAAAGAAATGAATAGAAGAGAAGTGAGAAGAAGAGAAATGGAGGTGAAATAGAGGTGAAATAGAGGAGAAATAATGGTTGTTTGGTGTGAGTGAAATGAGTGAGAAATAGAAGAGAAATGTAAAAGTATGTTGTTTGGTGTGAGTGAAATAAGTGAGAAATAGAAGAAAAATGTGAAAGGAGTTGGTGTGGGACCCACCATAAAGTGCATTTCTCCTCATTTCTCCACAAATTTGGAGAGAAATACAAACAGCGTGGAACCCACCGAAAAAGTACATTTCTCCTCATTTCCACTGTGCCACCAAACAAGGGAAATAGGTCTATTTCCCTTCACTTTCATCTATCTCACTTCTTTTCTCACCCATTTCTACTCAAACAAAAGGGTGCTTAGAGTTGAGAGTTGAGAGTTGAGACTCTGGTTCTCAATTCTATCGCGGGAAAGACCTTTGACGCCGTTATTTTTCCTGTTACCGGTAATAGTAATTAAGTAAGCGGTTGCCGGTATTTTGTGGGACATCCGCAGTACAAGCGCGCAGGTCATGGGGCGTACCTTAACACCGTGTTTACCGGATCTACCGGTTGATTATTTTTGTATTATCCTGCAAAATTTTACATAGGTGAAACGAAAACTAGTTATTATTTTAGTTTTTAAACTTTTTTTTTACAAATATTTTCTTCCACCCTCAAGCGTGTGCGTCATATATTAATAGAAGGGATTAGTGTATATTTTTAGAAAAATATAAATGAATGAATATAATTGGTTAAATATAAATGAGTGAGTGTGTGATTACTTTTAAAAGGATTTTTTATATGGATCCACACATATATCTATTTTCCCCCTTTTTCACATTCACTTTTGTACAAAACAATATTTCTTTTACCAAAAAAATTTAATAATTATACACCACACTTTGTAAAAAAGTTTTACACTAAAATTCAATGATGTGTTGTCACTTCATTTTTTAATGAGTATGATACCTCATGTATTATTAAACTCATATCAAAGCATATTATTGAATATTAGTGTAAACTTTTTTTATATTTACAGTGTACAATAATTAAATTATTAACAAAATTTCTAGATGTTAAACTTAAATTTACTAGAATTTAATAACTATATACTGTCAATGTAAAAAGATTTTAGACACACATCCAATTATTTGTTCTCATATTATTTAATAAATTTAAAAAATTAATAACTATACATTGTCAGTGTAAAATAATTTTACACAGTCATCCAATGGTGTGTTGACAAATCATTTAATGACTTTAATGATGTATGAAGTGTCACATTCATTAATTGATGTGGCAAAATACCATTGAATGACAGTGTAAATTTTTTTTACACTGTCAGTGTATAGTACTAATTAAACTCTAAATTTAATAGGCGTCATATTCATTAAATGATGGGATAAGACACTATTAGATGTTTGTGTAAACTTTTTTACACTAATAATACATATTAATTAAACTCAATTTACGGTATTTTTAAACTCTAAATCATTCCACTAGGATTTTTTAAAACAACAAAATGGTTTCTCTGATTTCCTTGTACGAGATAAGAACATTTTTCTCGGATTTATATTTTGTACCACTCATAAACCGCGCTCCTTGCGGAAGGGAATGAAAATGAGTTTAACTATATATATATATATATATATATATATATATATATATATATATATATATATATGAGTCAGGATCCGTTGACACCAGGTGTCAAACTTTATAAGTTACACCTCTTAATAACTTTTTGAAAAATGTGAATTTGATCAATCCAACCGTTGAATCACGTTATATTACCTTCATGATCATGTATATCAAATTTCAGATAATTTGGACATTCGTAGGTATGTTATCTAATAGTAGACTTTTACTTATATTTTAAAAACATATTATACGTTAAAATAAATTAGTTTGATGAAGTATCAATTAGTTTTCGATTTTTATGAAATTTTATAGGTTTGATCTATCTTATAAGAACTTTCAATTCAACGGTTG
Source organism: Sesbania bispinosa (assembly GCA_026901365.1). Taxonomy (NCBI): domain Eukaryota; kingdom Viridiplantae; phylum Streptophyta; class Magnoliopsida; order Fabales; family Fabaceae; genus Sesbania; species Sesbania bispinosa. Next base: position 597,397 of record QLOH01000411.1, on the reverse strand, counting down.
GATTGGTCAAATTCACATTTTTCAAAAAGTTATTAAGAGGTGTAACTCATAAAGTTTGACACCTGGTGTCAACGGATCCTGACTCTATATATATATATATATATACGGGTTCCTGCTTCTTATCTTTGAGTTTATTATTGATATTTTCCTGAAAGTCATATAGGTTTGTCTTATTCTATTATTTGACAGTGTCCCATACCTACAAGGCACTTCAAAGTGACTGCATCTGCATGCCTTTTTGTTTTTGAGTTAAACTATTTCATTCTATCTTTTAAAAGTGGCAATTGCATATGAAGGTATGGATCTTGAAATATTATTTATATATCAAATGTTATTATTTGTAAGTTATTTTATCATTATATATTTTATTTTCTAATAAAAATAACAAAATAACTGCGCACATATTTAAATTTCTCACACGCACACATATATTTTTTTCCACAAGTAAATGCATTAAAAATAAGAAAAAAAAATGATGCGCAAGGGAATCATTTCTAGCTCTCGTCAAATAATCTGCTACGTCATTTTCATTAATTTAAAATGATGTAATCTCTTACGTAAAAAAATGGTGTAATCCCTTGATTTTCCTTTCTATTTTTTCTAGGAAGCCAAATTCTAATCATCTTGGTAGTTCTTTGATTTTGTCACAGTGTGACCGATATGTGCTTCATAACATGACAATAATTGAAAGTTGTATATGCTTTGGCATGACATATAGAATTCTGTTATTCTTACATCATATTGACACAGTGCTGTAAATGAAATTTTATGAAGAAGCTCAATCCTTATGAAAAAAATTAAAAAACTATATAATGTAAAAAGAAGTGTAAATTAAGTTAAAAAGGTAAGAAAAAGAAAACGAGTAAAAAAATTATAAATTAATGTTTGATGTAGAAAAGGAAAACAAAATTGTGATATAAAAATTAAAAACAGAAAAAGTTTCTTCCATACTTAAATTTTGATAGTAGAAACTAGAAATTGTAAGAAAAAAAGATAGAAAGAAAAATAAAATGAAATTCGGGTATGTTATTAAAAACTGTTTTACAAAATAGTTCAAAATATTTTTTAAGAATTATTTTTAACATAAAAACAGAAAAATTAAATAACAATTTTATTTAAAACATCTAAAAGTAATTTTAAGATTTTAGTTTTTAAAAACTTAAAAACAGTCACAATGACTTTTTAAAACTGCTTTTAAGAAAATAACTTTTGAAAACAATAAACAAACATGTATATCAAAAAGAGAGATATAAAAAGAAAAAAATTGATAGTGTGTTTGATATATCTCAAAATCACGTTTCAAACGTGGATCCAAGCTAACACTATTCTTTTTGGTATTTGTGCGAATCCACATTTAAAATGTCGTTATAGAATAAACCAAACACCCACTAAGTGTAAATGAATCTATAAAAAATGAGTGTGAAAAAATAAATTTACATATAATGAATGGATACATATCGAATTCCACCCTCTACTCTTGTTTGTATTGACTTCATGGTCCCTACCCTTACGCCAAACCAGCGTGACATGTGCCTCTATATATACCTCTTTCTCATTCGTTCCACCTCACTACCAAACCAAACCAGACCAATAACCCCATCTCCTTCCCTTAATTCCTAAACAATTTCACATAATCATCTTATTCCTTACCTCTCTCTTTGTTCACCTTTCTCCCTCTCTAATAAACACATCAATTATTATCCTTAAGTTTTTAATTACAAAACACCCATCATGCCTGAGGCTCCTAGACACTCCTCCACCAAAGAATACAACTACTTAGAACAGAACAAGAAAACTCTTGAGTTCATAGAGGATGTTACTTCCAACGCTGATCAAGTCCAGAAGAAAGTCCTCGCTGAAATCCTCTCCCTCAATGCAAACGTTGAGTACTTGCAAAAACATGGTCTCAATGGCCACACAGACCCTCATACTTTCAAAAAACTTGTCCCTGTCACAACCTACGACGACATCCAACCTTACATTAACCGCATCGCCAATGGTGACACTTCTCCAATCCTCACCTCAAACCCCATTTCAGAGTTTCTCACTAGGTACATACAAAATCCTTTTCTCTTACTTAGTGTGTGTTTTGTTTACCTAAAAAAATGATGTTATAAATGTGGATCCAACTCAAGGCTTTCTTAACATGTTTGGTTTGAGTCAAAATCATGTTTGAAACGTGGATTCAGTCTAACGCTAATGTCTGTAGTGTTGGCCTGGATACACGTTTGAAACGTGGTTTTGTACCAAATACACAGCAGTAGTGTTGATCTGGATATTTTAAACGTGATTTTGGGATAAACTAAACACGTTATTATTCTTTAGTTTTTGTCCATGTGGAAGTTTGTTAAATTAACATTATATACTTATATTATTTGACTTAATTATGTCATTGATTTTATGGTTTGGTTGGCCTAACTAAATTAATGGGGCTTGTTTTGGGAAGTTCTGGGACATCTGGGGGTGAGAGAAAGCTGATGCCAACAACTGAAGAAGAGCTTGGGAGACGTTATTTTCTGTATAGCTTGTTAATGCCTATAATGAGCCAGTTTGTGGCAGACCTAGAAAAAGGAAAAGGAATGTACCTAATGTTCATAAAATCTGAGTCTAGAACACCTGCAGGGATTGTGGCTCGTCCAGTTCTCACTAGCTATTACAAAAGCTCTTATTTTAGAGAAAGACCTTATGACCCTTACACAAACTACACAAGCCCAAATGAGACTGTACTCTGTCCTGATTCCTACCAAAGCATGTACTCACAGCTTCTTTGTGGTCTTTGCCACCACAATGAGGTGTTTCGTGTAGGGGCTATTTTTGCCTCTGGCTTAATTCGTTCTATTCGGTTCCTTGAGAAACACTGGGGTCTCCTTTGTAATGATATCAGAACAGGAACCATTAACCCCTTGATCAGTGACACCTCAGTGAGAGATGCTGTTATGAAGATCCTTAAAGCTGATCCAAAGCTTGCTGATTTTATCCAAGGTGAGTGTAGTAAGAGTTCTTGGCAGGGGATTATCACTAGGCTATGGCCCAATACTAAGTATGTGGATGTTATTGTGACTGGGACAATGTCACAGTATATTCCCACTTTGGATTACTATAGCAATGGTCTCCCACTTGTTTGCACCATGTATGCTTCAAGTGAATGTTACTTTGGGGTCAACCTCAATCCCCTTTGTAAACCTAGTCAAGTGTCTTATACCCTCATCCCCACCATGTGCTACTATGAATTCTTGCCAGTCAACAGATGTACCAATGAGGTCACATGTTCCATTTCACCCCCTAAATCTCTCACTGAGAAAGAGCAACAAGAGTTGGTGGACCTTGTTGATGTCAAGCTTGGCCAAGAATATGAGCTTGTAGTTACAACTTATGCAGGTGAGTATTAATATATAATTAACATGTATTAATTTGGTAGGTAAATATATAAATATAATATGGTTTTAACTTTTAAGTATTGGAAGTTGGGGGGTTAATTTACTAATGAAAATGGGGTGTGGAAATTTCAGGACTTTATAGGTACAAAGTGGGTGATGTGTTGAGGGTGGCTGGATTCAAGAACAAGGCTCCTCAATTCAATTTTGTTTGTAGAAAAAATGTTGTGCTGAGCATAGAATCTGACAAGACAGATGAAGTTGAGCTTCAGAATGCAATGAAGAATGCTATGACACACTTGGTGCCTTTTGATGCAGATGTGGCTGAATACACTACCTATGCAGATACTACAACAATCCCTGGCCACTATGTGTTGTATTGGGAGTTAAGCCTTAAAGGGTCAACACCTATTCCTCCATGTGTGTATGAGGATTGTTGCTTAACCATTGAAGAGTCACTCAACAGTGTGTACCGCCAGAGCCGTGTCTCAGACAAATCAATAGGGCCTCTTGAGATCAAGATTGTGGAGCAGGGGACCTTTGACAAGCTCATGGATTATGCCATCAGTTTAGGGGCATCCATAAACCAGTACAAGACTCCAAGGTGTGTGAAATTTGACCCAGTTGTGGAGCTGTTGAACTCAAGAGTAACATCAAACTATTTCAGTCCTAAATGTCCAAAATGGGTTCCAGGTCATAAGCAGTGGATGAATCAGAATTAAAGAAAATCTAAACATGGACATCATGTGGTTGGTATGGTAGAGGTTCACATGTACTGTTTTTTCTATGGACATCTTAGGGAAAAGTTAATCACTCTAATCAGGTTAAATCTATGTTTAAAAGCTTCTTTTAGTCCCTTTGTCTGTCCAGTTTTCAGTTGATGCTTGCTTTAACTTGCAAAGCTTGATCTTAAGCCACTGTAAAAAGCAACTCCTGTTTTAGAAAAAAGCTTTGGCTTTCTTTTTATCCAGTTGAATAGCTTTCTTTAATTTTTGTCTATCTTTTTACCTTTCTAGCAATATTTCATCATAACGTTTGGTTGGAAAGCAATCATGTATGCCTAGTTGCCTAATGAAGTGTCATGGGGCTTATTTCCTATAACGGAAATGAGAAAGCCCTCACTTATGAACTTTCCTTTTCTATAGTTTTCAGGAAAAAGCATGCCAACTTTTCCCTCCTTTACCACTATTACAGCTAACCAATCAGTCCCAGTGAAATTATAAATTATTGAAAATTAATTATAGTCATAATCAACATGTTTCACTTTGCTTTGCCGGATGATGAGGCTATTCTGCACATAATTCAACTAAGTGGGAGAGAGAAAAAAAGAAGGATAAATTAAATCTATCATTAAAAATCTTGATAAGTCCTATATGTCCTTGTGAGTCGTGATGGGTAGGAATGAGTCCAATCCTCTCTCTCTCTTGATGTCACTTTAACAAATAGTTGTTATGTCAGATCCTGTCACTAAATCAAGGAACTAAAACCATGTGTGTGTGTTTAATGAACCGAAGGGTGGAGTGGTACTTCAGTTCAAGACATTGTTTCTCTACCAATTCCAAAAGCAAACAAAAGGAATTGTTTGCTTGTTACAGAATTTCAAGTTACCTAATACTAATTGTATGATGGGAAATTGTCCTCTTATGATGAAATTTCTTATTATGATTTTGTTCAAAAAATTTTATTACATCTCTCTATGTCTGCTTGGTTTTGAGTTAGGAAGGTCACCATAATTTTGGTGCATTATAATTAGACTAAACTTTTACTTTCGTCTTTGACTTTGTAAGCGTATTTCACTTTGGTCCCTGAGAGTATAAAAACCCTTCCGTAGTCCCTCATTTTGACCTCCGTCTTTCACTTAGGTCCAAAACGCAAACGTCCGTTAATTCCTTGATGAGCTGTCACTCAACCTTGCTGAGGTGTCACTCAGAGGGACCAAAGTGAATCCTTTCTAGTGAATCAGATTAGTCATTCCTTCCCTCTCCAACTTCCTCTTAAAGCATATAAGCCTCATTTCCTTCGTTCTCTGAAACTTAAAAAACCTTTACACTGTACACAACCCTCATCAACCATGGACGCAAGCTTTACCGACAGTGAAATAGCCTTTGATATCTCTCCCATCATGAAAGTCTACAAAAACGGTCGTGTGGATAGGCTAGCTGGTGAAGAGGTTGCTCCTCCTTCCCTTGATCCCAAAACCAACGTTGAATCTAAAGACGTCATAATCTCCAAAGAAGATGGCATATCCGTGAGGCTTTTCATTCCTAAAACCAATTATCCTCCATTCCAAAAGCTCTCTCTTTTTGTTTACTTCCACGGTGGTGCCTCTGCATTGAAACACCATTCTCCCCAAACTACCACAACTTTGTTAACACTGTTGTCTCAATGACTAACGCAATTGGTGTCTCTGTTCACTACAGGAGAGCCCCAGAGCACCCTGTTCCAATCGTCCATGAAGATTCATGGCGTGCCCTAAAATGGGTCTCTCCCTATGCTGGTAGAAATGGCCCTGACGAGTGGTTGAATCTCCATGCTGATTTTGGGAAGGTGTTCTTCTCAGGGGACAGTGCTGGTGCCAACATTTCACACTATTTGGGTATTTGGGTTGGGACAGAAGGGTTGCTTGGTGTGAAGGTTGAAGGGATTGCGTTGGTGCATCCTTATTTCTGGGGAGTGGATCGAATTGGGTCTGAGGGGGAAAGGGCTGAACATTCGGCGAAGGTCAATGATTTGTGGCGTTTTTCATGCCCAACAACGACTGGATCCGATGACCCACTAATCAACCCGGCTAAGGATCCAAATCTAGGGTGCAGAGTATGACTGATGAAGGTGTTGGTTGACATCTTTCTGGAACCTAGAAAAACAAAGAAGAAAAATCAGAACAATTAACACAAAAGCACAAATTAATAGACTGTAAACCAGCATGGGTGGTGGTCATGGCTCCCTATCTACTCTCTCTATCCCATATTCACCCTCTGAAAATTTTGAGATGATTTCGAACACCCACTGGTATACCTCCTTTCATGGGTGGTGGTCATGGATGTTGGGTTGTTCGTAGAACGAAGAAGAAGAATAACAGAAGAACGAAAAAGAAAAGAAGACTGAAGAAGAAAGCAGAAAGAGAATTTTGGGGAAGAAGAAGGATAATTATAGGGTGGACCCTTTGAGTTTGGGTCTATGGTAGACCTTTACCATAAATAGTATAAATTTAATATTAAAATATTTATTAATACATATTATAAAATTAAAGTTACTTTTTATAGTAAAAAAAGTTACTGGTTTATGGTGGACCCAAACTCAAAGGGTCCACCCTATAATTACCCGAAAAAGAAACCAGAGAAGATGGAAGAAGAAGAAGAAGATAAGGGACCAAACTGATATGACCGTTATACTCTGAGAAAGGCCAATTTTGGGGAAGTTGTCAAAAATCTTTCACTTTGGTCCCTCTGAGTGACACCTCAACAAGGTTGAGTGATAGCTCATCAAGGAATTAACGGACGTTTGCGTTTTTGACCTAAGTGAAAGACGAAGGTCAAAGTGAGGGACTACGAAAGGGTTTTCATAATCTCAGGGACCAAAGTGAAAGACACTTACAAAGTCAGGGACGAAAGTGACAGTTTACTCATTATAATTATTCAAATTTTGGTGCATTATAATTATTCAAAAATTTAGGTTGAAATTTTGGGAAGAACTATAGGATTTAATTGTCATTAAACACATTCTTAAAAAACAATGAGAGTGTTAAGTGAAAATATACATGTGATTAATAAAAAATATAATTATTCATACATTTATATGAAAGGGAACAAATTTTGTTTAACATTTATACTATAATAACTAAGCTTTTAATGGAAATTTTTTCTATACATAAAACTTAAACTTGAGATTAAAGAGAATAGGAAAATGAAATTTTCATAGTCAATTTTTTGAGTGTGGAAGACTGGAAAATGGAGATATAAAAAATAAAAAGAAATAAAGAGAAAATAAAAGTATGATAATTGACCTGTTAAAGAGAATAGAATGAAAAAAATGAATGTGAGAAAAAGTATAAAAATCTTACAATAAAAAAATTATAACTAACGGAGTTGTGATTTTTCCACACCTTTTCTTTTATTATACACTTTCTTTCATATTTATTTTTTCTTTTTATCTTCCTCTTCTCTTCTCTTCTCTTCTCATCACATCCAATCATCAATAACTTATTTTTCCTTTTTTTTAATTTTCTTTTTCTTTTTTTTGTCTCTCTATTCACTATACTTTGTAACACTTTGTTTGGTTGTAGTGTAGAAATAGAGAAGAGAGAAATATAGAAGAGAAAAGTAGAAAGGAGAGAAATAGAGAAGAGATAGAGATGATTTATGGGTTGTTTGGTAGGAGAGAAATAGGTGGAAAATAAAAGATAAATGTGAATTTGAGGTGTTTGGTTTGATTGAAGAGATAAGGGAGAAATAGTATAATTAAATAATTTTTTGGTTATTCCCACCAAGAAGAATGTGTGAAATCTTCAATTATAGTAATCGATTATATTAATTTTTTTTAAAATGTAAAGGTAATCGATTATTACAATAAAAAATTGATCATGGTTCCTTCTTCCCCTCACGAGCCAGCACCTGCCATTGGAGAGACAAGCTTTCTCAATTCTCTGCTATATCTCGTCAACTTGCTCAAAACCATGGGGCCCACCAATCCCTCCTACTTCTCTTCTACTTCTTAGGCATACCAAACTAGAGAAGTTCCTAACTCACCCTCTATTTCTCTCCTCACCCTTTACTTCTCTCCCACCTCCACACAACCAAACAAAGCAGTAAACTCAAATTTTGAGTGTGGATGTATTATTTTTCATTTGATATTCATAAGTATAATGGATATAAAATTTTGGGTTAAATATGTTTTGAGAAGTGCTAGCAACACACTCTTTTGAACACTCTCCCCAACATACTTCATGTGATTGGTTAAACTTCACATGGGTCCCACCAAATTCGTGGGCCCCACTCCCAAGTGGTGGGACCCATGTGAGTTTTAACCAATCACATGGAGTGTGTTGGGGAGAGTGTTCAATAGAGTGTGTTGCTAGCACTCTTCATATGTTTTTGGTCCCTAAACTTTCACCTAAATTTGGTTTTAGTCCCTAATCTTTTTTTTCGTTGTTTTTTTGTACTTAACGTTTCAAATGATTGAAATTAGTACTTGTCGTTAACTTCGTTAAATATAGGGGTGATGTGGCAGGGTCTAATTTCAATTATTTGAAAAAGTTTAGGGACTAAACTACAAGTAGTTAATTAGTGTCTTTTTGTGATTGAGTTACATTGATCAACTCTATAATTTTTTTCAAGAAGGGTGGTGATATAAGTCATGTAAAATACATAAGATGACACATACGCATGTCACGTATGCTTATTTTATCCACCTAAAGTGTCACTTAAAAAAGATCAAATAAAAATGCATTATAATTTTTGGGGACCACTTGAGAAAAAATTAAGAAATTAAGTAAAAAATGATGATATTTTTTTGTTGGTACAAAAACATAATTTAGCCCGAAAGAAATTATGTATATATGATCTGAGTTGTGTCCCACTCTGTACCCATCAAGGACCAGCCCCATGAGTGTGCTGATGATAAAACTCGCCGGGAAATCGTAGTTCTTGGATTGTAGTGGGGGTAGAGGAGATAAGGGAAGCATCAGTTTGGTTTCCTGTTTGCTATATTCTGTGAAAAGAAACAAAAACTGTTTTTGTTTTTCAAGAGTCTCTCTGACATAATCATGTAGCCCTCCCGACAAATTCTGAAGAAAGAGACAATATTTTCAGAGACAAATTGTGCTCTGCCTATACGGATAAAGCATTAATAATTCCCTCTTCAAACTCCTTATGCGTATTTTCCCTTTTAATTAATACATTAATAACCCACGTTATAATCATATACATCATTTTTTTATGACATTTCCACCTAACACAAATTAACCACATATACCAGGTGTTTAAGCAAGAGTAGTACAAAATCACACGAAAATATATAATTTCAAATGAAAGTGGACTAACTCAACATTTAATTTCTCCTCCACTATGTATGATTCTCACTTCCCAAAATCTTTAACCTCATTGGTTAAAAAAAATACTTAGTTATGGTTTTTTTTAACAATTCCGCTAGCTAACGAGTTTGAACACCGGTTAAGAATGCATCATATATAAAATATTTTTATTGGAAATTAGAACATTAATTGTATCTGTAACATTTAATGTTACACACTCTAATAAAAATTTTTATTTTTAATTTCTTAATTAATACCCAGGACACTAGTTAGTAGTTTTTTCCTTTTTCTAATAAAATACTCCCTCCGCCCAATTTATTTATCTTTCTAGACAAAAAAATTTATCCAGTTTTACTTATCATTGTACGATTCAAAAAAATTAATTTTTTCTTTATCAAATATATCCTCTACAATTATTGTTAGAATTTACAAAATTCTGTTTAGGAAAATCAAGAAAGAATAAGTTTATTATTTTACTTTAGTTATTTCTTCTACCATAATTAGTATTTTCTTACCTTAGTTAGTTTAGGCTTACTCCTATAAATAGTTGTTGTATTCTCCTTTCTGTCTCAAAATCCTGAACCATCTTTGATTTCTAAGAATTATTATTTAAGTGACTTGGAATATTGTGTCAATCATTTACACTGTAGTAAAATAATTTTATTAATGAATGATAGGAAATATAATAGAAAATCAATTAAAAAATTTATGAAAATAAAAGAAGTAATTACATTTTTTAATTCCCGTGAAAAACCTTAAAAAATAAATAAAGTAGGATGGAGGGACTAATAAAGATATTTACCGACGATAACATAACCAAAGTGAAATACTAAGAAAAGAATATAAAGTAAAATTTTAAAAAAATAGATGATAAAAAATCATATAAGTATAAGATAGCTTGCGTACGAAAATGTGTTTAGGATTCACATAAAAAAATGTGTTTAGGATAACTCAAATTCTGAGCAGTGGCAAAGGAGATAAGGTTCGTACGTATACATTCATGTTTTTTGTCTTTCTTCATATCGTTTTCAATTTCCCTACTACTACTGTTTTAATCTAAGAAAATTCTCAAGGGTAAATTGACCTCACTTATAAGAGTAAATTTTCAGTTATGATGTTAAAGATTCAGTATTTTCTATTAATTCGTGGTCAAATTTTTTTATTTTAATCTAAAATAAATTTTAAAATGAGAAAATTTAATCAAACATGAATTTTATGAAACCAAATATGCTATAAATGTATAATCTAATCCAATTTTATTTAATATTATAGTAGACTTTATTTTATTATTTGATGCCAATTACAATGTTTTATTTTTTATTAAACAAGGTTTAATATTTGTTAAAATTAATGAAAAAGTCATAAAAAGGTTTTAAAAAATGTAATGAATGTTTCTTTAATTTAATTTATTTGTGTTTGAATATTTATATAGAATAAAAATAATAAAAACACTGTGTTCATGAAAATAAAAAAATTGGTATCCGATATAATATGGTAATAATTAATAAGAATATTACATTTAAATTAAATGTGAATTTATACATAACTTTTTTTTAAATATGTTTAAAATTCAAAAATATATAAAAGAAAATTATTTTATTGATATAAGGTTATTGTATTAGTATTAAAAAATAAAATTAAAATATTAAAAATTCACGTGTATGAAACTATATTAGTTTTGAAAAATATAAAAAAATTATTCTAATAAATAAAAAATTTATTATGATTTATAAATATATAATTATACTTTCTGTTGATTAAATAAATAATTAATTTAATAAATAACTTAATGTGATATAAAGCCAAGAGACATGTCATAAAATGTAAAAGAAATATAGTTATGTGATATAGATATAAGATATATAAAGTTATTATTTTTAAGAATTAGAACTCAAATTAATTAAGAATTTTTTAATAATATAATTACGGAAAAGCTATCATCGAATTTTCCTAAATTTTAATGATGAGGATGCATCTATCGGGCGCCTAATTAATAAGATTTGAGGAGTTGACGCTTTGGAATATTATTGTGTAATAATTGTACTCAGTCGGCAGATTGCTTGTGTCCAAGTGATTTTAAGGTACTAGCTTTTAATGTGATGTTGAAAAGCATCTAATTTGTTCTTTATGTAAAGGATGGCAATGCCATTCATATAAAAGACGACAAAGAGTTAATAGAGTTTTCTTTTTGTTCAAATTAAACGATTTTGATTAGATTCTAATTCAATTTATGCTAAAATTTAATCATCATTACTTGTACAAAGGCATTAATATCTTTATTTTTATCTTATCTTTATCTTTATATATATAAAAATAAGGTAGTGAAAATAGATTAAGAAATCTAAAGTGAGGATATAATAATAAATTTCTTTAAGTAAAACTTCTAAAAATAGAAAGTATTTTTTATATTTAAAATGATTAATATTATGCAACACCATTAATTGACTATAGTAATTATACTAAAGTGAATATCACTATAAAAATAAAAACTAGAATAATAATAATATAAATAACAATAATTTTAAACAATAAAATAATGTGAAATTTAAAACATTCTCAAACACTTAAAAAATTATTTTATAATTATGTTGATAGTAGTTATAATATTAAAATGAAAGATTTATAACATAAAGAAAAATATAATACGGAATTTAATACATAATAAAAACTTAAAAAAAAAACTTAATTTTTTTAAAAAATAATATGAAATTTGAAACTTGATCAAACATTTAAAAATTATTTAACAATAACAATAATAATTATATTAATCATGTAATTACAGTTAATATCTTTATTATATAAAACATCAATATTAAAGCAAATTTTAACAATCAATATTAAAAAAAGTTTGCCACATAAATAAAAATATAATACAAAATTTAAAACATATGAAAATAATTTAAAAAACTCAATTCATATGATTAAAATTGTAATACAAAAATTGAAACATACTCAAACACTTATAAAATCATTTCGTAATTATACTTAATGGTAATTATTTAATAATAGTTATCATTATTAATTTAAAATATATCTAATAATTTAAAAAAAATATAATGAGATATTTAAAACATGCTCAAACACTTAAGAAATTATTTTATAATTATATTAAAGTAATTATAAAAAGTATTTAATTATAATAAATTTTATTATATTAAATATCAATATTAAATCTCATTTAATAATTTTAATATTGAAAAAAGGTTTATAACATAAATAAAATATAATATGGATTTTAAAACATAATAAAATAATTAATTTATAAGAAAGGTAAAACTTAATTCTAAAAAAATATAACACGAAATTTGAAACATGTTACAACACTTAAAATAATCATTTTATAATTATGTTAATAGTGATTATAATAATTATTTAATTATAGTTATCTTTATTATATCAAATATCAATATTAAAGTCCATTTTAACAATTTCAAACTTTAAAACATAATAAAGTAATTTAAAAAATGTACAACTTTTGTTAGAATAATTATAATAAATTATTATATCAAAATATAAAATATCAATATTAAAGTCCATTTTAATAGTTTAAATATTTAAAAAAAGTTTATAAGATACATAAAAGTATAATATAAAATTTAAAATAATATTTAATTTTTTTAATTACTTTAATAGTAATTACAATAAAGACTTAATAAGTGTTTTTATGGGTTTCCTATTTTTGTTTAAGGGTGTGTTCGTGAGTTTGAAAAATAAAGGGAAATGGAAGATTTAGGGGGAGAAAGGAGGGAGAAGACTTTGTAAATTATAAAATAAGAGAGTTGCACTCACAAGCACAAGGAAGAGAAGGGTTTCCTTACAACCTTTCCCTTTCTTCCCTTCTCCTTCATTTTCCAACTCACAAACATACCCTAAAGGGTCTCTATGACCTAGGATCAAGAACAACTTTTCTTAGTGGCATTCTATAAGCAATAGAAAAAATCTCACTAAGAGGTCATTCTATAAGCATTAGAGATAACAAGTTATATATTATATTGTATGAATTGTTATTATAGATCAGATAATAAATAAAATAAAATAAAATCTTTCAAATAAATAAAAAGATATAAAAGACTATAATACTATAAGAGTGTTGGTAATAGAAGGTGTAATCATTTCGTTTAACACTCTTTGATAAATGAGAGTGGGGAATATTATTCATAAGTGAATCTCTTTGAAATAAAATTCTTTCGGTATGAAAGAGGGTATGGGAGGGAAACTTTAAAAACTAGTCAATTTTATGGACATAAACAAAAAAATTATGTCTTCAATGGAAAGAGAGTTGGTAGAGAGCATGATTGAAAATGGTGGTGAGACATGTTTTCATTTAGATAAATGGGTTGTGAGGAGAAATTAGAGGAGAAATTATAGGACAAATAGTTATCAACCTTAAAAAAAGTTAGTTATCCCATTAAAAATGTTATATATAAATAATTATTTGACAAACTACAAAAAGAATAATAGTGCACTTTTTAAAAATGTACTACCTCCGTTCCTATTTAACTATCTACTTTTAAAGAAAAAATTTGTTCCTATTTAACTGTCCACTTACAAAACCAATGCACTAATAGTTACACTTTTCTCTATTTTGCCCTTATGTTAATAAATGACCCACTATTAAAAACTAATGAGAGCCAATAGTACTAAGAGAGATAAAAGGGTAAAATAGAAAGTTTAAAATTTATTTGCATGAAAACAAGAGTAATGATTGCATTCCTTAATATGTGTGTTTTTAGTCAAAATGGATAGTTAAATATGAACAGAGGTAGTACTTTTGAAACTTTTAGAATGTTTAGATAATCATATTTTTAAAAATACTTTGTAATGAATAAATTAAAATAATTTTAAAACTTATTATAGTTTTTAACTTCTTTTATAAATATAATTTAAAAGAGGATTTAATGGATATGTACTGAGTCACTAACAATATAAAAAAGTTTACATGTTGGGGTGGAAATAAGGAACAAGGGAAGTAGCTTGAGTTGGTTGGGATTATATTATGCAAATGAAAATTGAGGCAGGGATAAAAATAAAAGATTAATAGAGAAAAATAATCATTCACGTTAATATGTAATTTTTAACTTTCATATATTACGAATTTTAATTATTAAAAATTATTATATATCTTTTTTTGGTTAAATTATTATTGTATATCTAATATGTCAAATTTCATGTGCATGGCACGGGTACACGGCTAGTTATGTTAATAATTAAGTTTTCCAAAATTTAAATTATTTAATTAATTATTCTCATGAATATATACTATATATATATATCGGTTTTTATAACATGTAAAATCTTACACATGATATTAAACTAAAAGTAGAAAGGTTTTGATCTTCCTGTAATCTCGCAACGGTAGCAGGAGGTGGTCTTCACGACGGAGAGACGAAAATGGATGGTGGTGTACCTGCAGGGACTCCGGTGCTTAAGTCAGTAGGGGCACCATTAAGTTTTTGTAAGCAAGAAATGAAAACGTACCTGATATGAAGACCACCGCCGTGTATTTATAGAAGGATTTTGACGGGGAAGTCTGTCAGGCAGTTGCAACAGCTTCCTGCAATTGTCCTCACGTACTCTGTCGAGGTGACGTACACGCGTCAAGGTGTAACCGTGGTCAAGGTCGGGGTGTGACGTCGGGAGGTTGACAACGACTGTACTTAAAGCGTATAATGAATGGTATGGCTACACGGACGAGTATCGTAACGTGGTTTCGTCGATTTATGCCGGAATTGTTTAATTTATATGTCAGATCTGGGTCGTGTTCCATCTCGGTCCAGAATAGTTGCCCCCTAAGTCAGTTATTTTAACATAAAGTATCCGACTTCAGAATTTCAGATTTTTGAATTATGGTTTTCGGGGAGATCTGATGTATCTCACTACAAGAAAATTGGCTTTTAGCAACGGCCAAAAGTCGTCGCTATAGGGGAAAAATCGTCGCTATTTCATAATTGGCCGTTGCTAAATATTTTTTCAAAAATAATTCTTCCTTCCCAGATTTATCAATTATGAGAATCAAACCTACAACCTGCACGAGAAGGAGCATTACCGTTACACCAAGTTTGTTTCTTGGAATATATAACGCAAAATATTATATGTATATATATATAGTGAAAAACTAATAAAAAATTAGTGACGACCAGACCGACACTAACTTTACATAGGCCAACGCTAAAAAAAATTCCTTTAGCGACGATCTTTAGCGACGGCCTGACCGATGCTAAAAAAAAAGAATTTTAAAAAATTTATTATACCTTTAGCGTCGGCCAGAGCTGTCGCTAACGTTACTAAGTAGTGACGGCCTGACCGTCGCTAAATAACGAATTTCTTGTAGTGTCGATTTATCCGACGTCATCCGAGATGCCAACGTTCCATATTCTGATGTAATTGACGCGACGGTTGATTGACAACCGCTGGCCACGTGGGTTCATCGTATTGTTTTGGGCCCGTGGGCCTCGCAATCCGGCGCAATCCTGGCCATTGCTTTCAAATATTTTAAAGCGACATTTAATTGCAGTTTACCTTTTCGCCCTTCGTCAACAGAGAGTCCTCTTTCTTCTCCGAAGCTCTTTCTTCTATGCAACTTTCGTGTGCTGCTTCTCCACGCCCCATTTGCAGAGAACTTTTGGCATTGGGTTTCGCGTTGCATGCACTTTGTGATCGTAGACTTTTTGGAGGAAGTAGAGGAGTTCTGCTCAAGTTTCCTGAAAGGTATCGCTTCGGCCCCTTGATAACTGTAAATTATATATATTTTACTATGTTTTTATTACACTTATCAAGGTCAAAATAGTAATTTTTGCCCCAAAATAATCTCTTTTTGTGAATAATTATAATTATTTGGTTTGAATTTGAATTTGATGCTATTTTGATTAGAAATCTATTAATTTGTGCATATTTGTGGGAGATTTGAATTAGAAAAGAAAATAACATTAAATGAGGAGATTATTTGCAGATTTGAAGTTTAAATGAGAACAAAATAAAGATAAGATCAACAACCATTTAAACAAGGATTCTGTGGATAACTTCCCCAATTTGAATTCAAATAAATAAATCACAAGATCAAATCAGAAAAGGGAAACAAGGAAAGCCAATCAAGCAGAGGCAAGATCAGAAAGAGGTCAAGTTGATAAATGAAGAATTAAAGAAAGTCTGCAACGTGTTTTACGCTCCACCTGCGCTTAGCGCAGGTGGAGCACAGCTTCCAGAGAGGACATGCTTCACCTGCGCTTAGCGCAGGTAAAGCGCAAGTTACGCACCAGCTTTTTAAAATTCAAATATAGATTGATCTATTCCAGATTTAGATTAGGTTTCCATAGTCTATAAATAGGACCTTTTGTACAGAGTTAAAAAAGGCTTTGGAGAGTGGGTAAGTTTAGAATAGAAGAAGATAGACGCACACGGATTGAAGAAGGTGACAGATTCTTCATTGGTCTGTAATGGCTACCATGAGTAGCTAAGCTCTCCAGTTGGATTGGATGTAGTGGATTCAATCCGCAAGTGTATGTGAATTTTCTTATTTTAATTATGAATCTCTGTTTTTATATATCTGTACTTTTATGTTGTTCTTAATGCATTACTTCTGCGCGTGCGCCGAAGTCGTAGGCTAGTGATCAGGATACGAAGAGAATGAGAATTTCAGCTAGTATTAGAGTTTAGGGGAGCCTAGACATAGGAAACCTAACCTCTGATTTCTAAAAGTACTCATTTAGTCATGGGCTAAAAGTACCAAAATTCTGAGAATTGAAGTGTTTAGGTGAGTGACAGCCCCTTCATAGGAGCCCTATAGGAAAATATGATTAATTGATAGTGTTAACAACAGACTAATAGAACAATCAAGCCGTGGTAGTTTGTCATGGGCTACTGTCGAGTGGATTACTAACTATGGGATCCGGGGTAAGACAATAGAGTTGGCTAAGGTATTATAAAAATAATTTCATAATTAAAGAAGAGATTCACATACAAAAGGGGTGCGATGATACGAAGTCCAATCCTACTCCAAGTAAATCTATCTTCCCTTATTTTATTGCTTATTTCTCTTCTTGCCATTTAAATTATGCACATCAATCATTCATACAATAAGTTCTCACTTGACAATTCGATCACTGAAAATTTACGAAGTGAACCGCTCCCTGTGGATAAGATACTTTATACTTACTATTATACTGCTGAATTTTGGTACGCTTGCCAGAACTTCATCACCCCTGTTTCCCTTTTTTTCCTCTATTTCCTTCTTTTCAAAGCACCATGATAATAAAGGCAAAAGCTAAGGCTTTGGCGGCCGAGGCTAGACGAAAATGCATCGTCGTTATAGAGGAGCCTTAGGATCCAAGTACCCCAGGTTGGTAATACGGCATAGACGCTCCTCCAGGGCTGCCAGTGTTGAGGGTTCTCAACACAAAGCAGTGGTTGAGATTGCTTACAATTTCCAACAGTGGAGGGACTCCGAGGTGGTGACCGCGGAGTCTGCCGGGATAGTTCGAAAGCACTCCCGTGCAGACTCATCATCTTCAACTTCTGACGTGTTGTATGGACTTTTGGACAGGTTCGAGATGGGAAAGCGGAAAATCCATACTTCTCCCTCAACAAACTACCCTGTCCCTACGAATTTGGCTTCTATGACCTGGGTAGATACCGAGGCCATTGGGACACCATGCTGGTATATATCAGAAGAAGCGCTGGAATTGCAATTACGGCATGTTGATTGGGTGGATTCGGCCAAAGAGAGCGAATGGGAGATGGAATTGCCCGGGGAGGAAGCACGAATCTGCTCATAAGGGGATTTCCGAGATAACCTCTTTGTTCTGATGTACAAAACACTATTTTAGGACTTGGGGTTCTGTCTTCCTTTTTCCGACTTTGAGTCGGATATCTTGCAATTCTTGGGGTTGCCCCCTCAGAACTTCACCCGAATGGTTGGGGATTCATTCGAAGTTTCATGTTGACGTGCACCGCCCTTGGAGTTGCATGCCTACATATTCTTCCACTTCTTCCGACAATTAACAGTTAAAGAAGGTGATAGGTATTCGTGGTTGGCACTGCGATCTGGTCTCGGGGGGAGGATCTTTAAAATTTTTCGATCCTCGTACAAGAACTTTAAAGAGAAGTTTGTGTTCTTCCGTCCTTTTGGCACCGGGCGGGAGAACGTTCTTGGCAAAGCTAGCATCGGGATCTTCAATCCCTACTGGAACTTGGCCCACTTTCAGAAGTCCTCAAGAGAAATGTGATGGAGTACGCAGAATTATCCGTCGTCGAGAAGCGCGTCGTGAAAGCTCTGCAAGCATTTGTGGCAGAACACGGGATTTTCAGTTGCCAATCCGTCATAGCTGAGGGCGGCAAGCTAACTCGTGAATCCATGGGTAAATTCCGCGTTATCTTAACAATTTTTCTTGGATTTGCTTGGTTCTAATTTAATTTTCCTTTTCTTTTGCAAAAGAGATGGCTTCCAAGAATCGATAACTCATAGCAGACGGGCTGTTGAAGCGCAATGTCACTGCTGCTGCCAAGAAGGCAAAGAATGCTTGGGAGACTTCTGGGAAGGATTCCGAAAATGTTGAAGAGCCTAAGGTTAAGAGGCCTAAGGTTGACACTATCCTGGAGGAGAAGAGTTCTCCTAAAAAAAACCAAACCTTCTGCCTCGACCACGGCCTCCGGCGATGATAAGGGAAAAGGAAAGAGAGTGTTTGGTGTCGGGCTCCCTTTCTTGGAAATATCGGATGAGGAGGTCCGACATCATCTCGCCGTGCAGGTGGTCGTGTCTTTGGGCAGAAGTCCTAGGAGGAGATGAAGGACTATTGGAATGCCATGTCGGAGTGGTGCACCGGAGGGGCAATTCCTGCCCAGTACTTTGTTGGGGCCGTGAAGGATTTGGCCGCTCTCCTCAAACTTAAAAAGAGTTTCCACGAGGTAACCACGAAGTTGCAGACTGATGAACTTAAGATGCAAACTGCACTTGGGCAGGTTAAGTTGCTGACTGAAGAGAGGGACAAACTGTGCACAAGTGTTTCTGACCTTACCCTCCAAAACAAGACCCTCACTGATGAGAAACGAAAGGCCCTGGATGACACCAAGGCGTCCGTTGATGAGCTGGAACTCCTTCGGACTGAAATTGAAGAGCTAAAGAAGATGGACGAAGAAATTCAGAAGGAGATAGAGAACCTCAGAAGGCTCTGGGAGGAATCTGCAGGGGTGTACTTTCACGCCGCTATAAAAAAGATAAAGTTTCTCAATCCCAGGGTTGAGTTGAAGACCCGGGGTATGTCCACGTTGTGCTTGGTTGAGAACGGCAAGTGGTATCGTGCTCAACCCGACAACAACGTGGAATGTGAACCCGGGGATGAAGAACCGGCGAGCCACGTACTTGAAGCTGATGCCGAGGAGGATGGGGGACCTGAGAAGGGAGTGGCCGACGAGGAGAAGGTCAATCCCCTTGTTAGTGGTGAATGAAGGGTCGGTATGCCGGTCGCGCTTTGTATTTATTTTCTTTTCTCTTTAGTGTTTTTACCTGAGGCAATTTTACTACCATTATGACAATTGACATACACACACATATATGAGTTATTTTTCCATGTTTCATTTCGCTTCAACAAACACTTAGCGTATATGTAGTAGTTCCTGCCGGGGTCCTAGGAATTAAATCCGAAAACAAGTCGAGGAACGTAGTCCGAGGTAAATTGATGAATAAATCTGGTGTAATCAAGGAACTATGTCCGATATAATCGAGGAATAAATCCGATATAATCAAGGAATGAATCCGATAATGATCAAGGAACTATGTCTGACATAATCAAGGAATAAATCTGATATAATCATGGAATGAATCCGATAATGATCAAGGAACTATGTCCGACATAATCGAGGAATAAATCTGATATAATCATGGAATGAATCCGATAATGATCAAGGAACTATGTTCAACATAAAATAACGAACCCGACGATATTATGAAATAACTTGATTTTTTATTAAACTTCCTCTGACAAGACTCGAGGGACTAGCCCGAGATACACGATGACATCAAAAACCGAGGTGGGAACTTGTGAACCCTGTGATCTACATAGGCAAATCTTAACTAAAATACCTACGTAGTTTATCCGCGTTCCATGTCCGGGGAATGGCTTCCCCTAGTAGCGTCTCAAAGGAATATGTTCCAGTGCCCGGTTTGGCCACTATCCTATAAGGTCCTTCCAGTTTTCAACCAACTTTCCCTGGGATGTATTTTTGTTTCCGACGTCTACTTGTCTAAGAATGAGGTCCCCGACCTCCAACGTTCTCAGAATTACCTTTATATTGTGACGTCGGGCCGATTGTTGTTTTATCGCGGCTTCACGGATTGAGGCTTTTTCCTGGATTTCCTCAATAAAATCAAGTTCTTCTCTCATTTTGCCATCATTGAAGTTGGGGTCATATAGCCTTAAGCTTTGCTCTTCGACTTCTATCGGGATCACGGCGTCTACCCCGTACGCAAGGCGGTAGGGAGTTTCTCTTGTGGTTGAATGTGGTGTCGTGTGATAGGCCCACAAGACATTTGGTAGTTGTTCCGCCTAGAGGCCCTTTGCTATGTCTAAACAATTCTTAAGGCCTTTCAATATGATTTTGTTGGCCGTTTCTGCTTGACCATTGGTTTGGGGGTGCTCTACCGACGAGAACCTGTGACGGAGTGGAAGTCGGATAGCATTTCTCGAAAACACTTATCTATGAACTGGGTTCCGTTATCCGTTACCATCGTGTGGGCTATGCCAAACCTGCAAATGACAAGACGATGGATGAACTTTTCTAGGTTCTTTGCCTTGATCTTTGCCAGGGGCTGTGCCTCGATCCACTTGGTGAAATAATCAACTGCAATCGCAAGGTATTTCAGTTGTCCCGGGGCCACAGGGAATGGTTCGAGGATGTCGACCCCCCCCACCACGAGAAGGGCCATGGCACTGAGATTGACCAAAGCTCCTCGAAATGTGTGCGATGTATGTCGGCGTGCTTTTGGAAAGACGGACACTTCTTCACATAGTTGCCTCAGCCTGCTTCCAAAGTCAGCCAATAATATCCTGCTCGGAGGATCTTTCATGCCAATGAACGCCCCCCGAGATGGTGTCGACAGACGCCCTCATGCACCTTGGCCATTATATAGTCGGAGAGATCTTCGGAAATGCACTTTAGGAGTGGTTGTGCTAACCCCCTCCTGTAAAGGGTTCCTTGGATCAAGCAATAACATGCCGCCTGTCTCTGTATCCGACGAGCGTCTTTGGGTTGTTGTGGGAGTGTGCCGGCTTTGAGGTATCTCTGAATCCCTGTATACCAGCATTCGTCGGCTTCCAGGGCCATGACTATGGTTGGAAAAGGGATAACCTCCTGGATTACAGATCTGTTATTCTTGGAGGACCTCGTGCTTGCAAGCTTGGATAATACATCCGCCCTGGCGCTTTTCTCCTATGGAATGTGATTTATTTTGACCTCTAAGACACCATCAACCATTTGTTTAACTTTTTCAAGGTATTTTAACAACAAAGGGTCTCTAACCTGGTAATCACCCTTCACCTGAGAGACAACGAGTTGAGAATCACTGCTGATTCTTACCCGACATGCTCCTAACTCGGATGCCATTCGCAGGTCGACAATCAATGCTTCATACTCAGCTTTATTATTGGATGTTGGAAACGAGAAGCTCAAGGAATGTTATAGTATCACACCCTGGGGGTTTTCGAGCAATATCACGGCGCCACTTCCTTTGGGATTTGAAGATCCGTCCACGTGAACATCCCACCATCCATCCGAGGTTTCTGAGGGCAGAGTAAGTTCTGCAATAAAGTCTGAAAAAGCTTGTGCCTTGATTGCTTGTCGGGATTCGTAGGTTACCCCGAACTCTGAGACTTCTACAGCCCATGAAACCATCCTGCCAACCAAATATGGTCGGTGAAGCATTTGTCGGATTGGCTGATTGGTTTGGACGACAATTTGGTGAGCTTGGAAATATTGTCGAAGATGGCATGTTGCCGTGATCAAGGATAATGCAATATTTTCTACCTTAGGGTATCTGAGCTCCGGGCCTTGTAGCGCCTTGCTGACAAAGAACACCGGCACCTGGCTTCCCTCAACTTCTATTATCAGCACCACGGCAACGGCTTCATCGACAACTGAAAGGTATAGGAATAAAACTTCTCTGACCTGGGGTCGGGTTAAGACAGAAGGAGTCAGGAAGTTGGTATAGGTACCTACCTCTCATAGAGTTCGCCTACAACAACAGTTTTCATAGCAATATAGGTATGGCGCCTTATGAGGCTCTGTATGGTAGGAAGTGCAGATCTCCTGTTTGTTGGCATGAGATTGGTGAGAAAGCCCTGTTAGGTCTAGAATTGGTGCAGGAAACTACTGAAAAGATTAAGGTCATTAGGAAAAATCTTGCAATTGCCCAGAACCGGCAGAAAAGCTATGTTGATAACAGAAGAAAAGGTTTAGAGTTTGAGGAAGGAAACCATGTCTTTCTAAAAGTAACTCCTGTCACTGGTGTTGGTAAAACTGTGAAAATCAAAAAGTTGAGTCCTAGATATATTGGTCCATTCCAGATCCTGCAGAGGGTTGGCCCTCTTGCTTATAGGATTGCTCTTCCACCTCATATGTCCAGAATCCATAATGTTTTTCATGTGTCTAAATTGAGAAAGTATATTCCCGATCCTTCTCATGTTTTGAACCCTGAAGCAATACAATTGAGGGAAGATCTCACAATTCCTTCAAAGCCTGCACAAATTGTAAGTAGAAGTTCCAAAACCCTGAGGAATAAGACAATTCCATTGGTTAAGGTTATTTGGGAAGGCATGTCATCTGATGAAGCAACATGGGAAAAAGAAGAAGATATTCGGAGTCAATATCCTCACTTGTTCTTTTGAGGTATTATATTCTACCTTTTGTATCTTTAATCAATTTTGGGTACAAAATTGCATTAAGGGGGGTAGAATGTAACACCCCACATATTAGGCTATCATAATTTATAAGGTTTAAAGGGTGATCTATGTATGTTTAGTTGAGAAACTGAAAGTAAAAAGGGTTAGGGGATAAAAATATAAGTTTCAGGGTTTTATTAAGTAAATTTTGGGAAGTTTAAGTTGTTGGTAATCGATTACCAACAATTTGTAATCGATTACCTGAGAGCTGTATTTGTGGTAATTGATTACTAACAGTCTGTAATCGATTACCCGAGAGCAGAAATTTTGGTAATCGATTACCAGGAATGTGTAATCGATTACAGAAGAGCTGAATTTTGGGTAATCTCCTGTCAGAAGTGTTGTAATCGATTACCTGAGAGCTGAAATTTTGGTAATCGATTACCAGAAAATCTGGGTCTTTCAGTAATCGATTACCAGGGATGGTAATCGATTACCAGATTACCAGAAAGGCTTTCTAGTGTCTATTTAGTCGTTGGTAATCGATTACAGTAAGTCTGTAATCGATTACCATCACTTAAATATATAAGACTGGTGCGAAATTAAACCAAAAAAACTCATTTTTTCTTCTGTCCTTTTCATCTTAGAGAGGGAGAGAGAACCCTAGTGTAAGAAACACCAAATCGAAGCTTGAGAACGGATTCGGGGCAAGGAAACATCAAGTAGATTATCTCCAAACCTCATTTCCTCCTTGAATTGCTTGAATTGGTGAGTACAACTCACTTCCTTGTTAGGTTTTAGAAGAATCCTTATCCATGCTCCCATCTTTTATCTCCCTTTTCTCTAATTTTTGTTGATTATGGATTTTATTAGTAGATTCTATATGTATTCATGTAGTAATTGATGGATTGGAAATATGGATTGGGAATCGAGTATCGGTATCCTTAGTTTCGAAGCTTTTGAAAGCTTCGAAACTATCGAAACTTTCGAAACTATCGAAACCACTTGATTACGTCTATTATTTATATCCGAATCGATTGCAATTCCTTGTTTACTTATAGTTCTTGAATGATATTGCTTGAATTAGAGTTTAAATCGAAGTCTGGAGATTTATATTCGTAGGATCGAAATTCTTATTTTAGTCGAAACTAGCGGAATGCATCTAATTGTAGGAACACAGGGAAACAGTAGAAGGGGGGGTTGAATAGTGTTTCTAAATATTTTAAGAAGCTTTTTGAAAACAGATTTACAAAACAGACTTTCAGAAAGGTTGCTAGTGGGTTGTCTGAAGTTTTTAGATAGCTGTCTGAAGTTGGTTTCAGACTGCTTTTAAAATGGTTCTAAAAGAAGTTTCTTCTTTTTAAAATATTAGATTAAATATTCAGTCCCCTTAATTAGTTTAAAACTGAAATGAAAAAGATAAGGGAAAGAGAAACTAAGCCACAGAATTTGTCCTGGTTCACTCACTACCACTTGTGAGCTACGTCCAGTCCCAATGCCAACTAGCACTTGGATTTTCTCTTAATCTTGCAAGATTACAAGTATTCTTTTCTAACAAGCCTCTTCAGGCTCTACAAACAAGTATTCTTTTTCAGACAAGCCTCTCCAGGCTCAACAAAACAAGTATTCTTTTTCAGACAAGCCTCTTCAGGCTCAAAAGCAAATACAAATGAGAGAAATGCTTAAGCTCACAAACTATATGAGTTTTGAGACTTAAACAGCTACAGATTGTACAGTAATTACTGAGGTATGCTCAGAATAAAAAAATTGTGTGTACAAAGATGATAAATTCTATCAGAGTGTTGCAGCGAAAAACTTGCAGAGTTTATGTTCTTTTTCTATGCTTCTCTATCTCCTCAGGTCTTCAAATGAGGGGGTATTTATAACCAAATGATTGAATCATTGAAGACTCTCAGGTTTGTGAATTCCATGCTAGCCGTTGTGAGACAGCTGCTGTAGTACAAAATATTCTCTGACATATTCTGATATTCCCTGACAATTTCTGACATTTTTACAAGGTTTGCTCCTGCCAAAAAGGTGCTCTTTGTTGCTGCTGCAATTGCTGCGTAGCAGAGGACACGTTGTGACAGAGCGCGTGCTTGAATTGCATTGCACAGGTGCCAGCTGTTTGTAACAGAGAACATGCGTGAAAAACGTGCAGAGGTACATGGATTGTCACAGCTTCAGACAAGAGATGCCATGTCATCAAAAGCTTTCAGACGGCTTTGATGCTTCAGACGGGTTGATCATCTTCAGACAGCATCAGCTTCTTCAGACGGGTACAACACTTAGTCTTATAAAGTAGGCTTCTTGCTGAAAATCATAGATAAACAATTAGACAATTGTATCTTATGAGAAACAACTTAAGTTGAATTTGTTGATCATTAAAACTTAGAGAAATTTCAGTCTTTAAAACATCATAAACCTCTTTATGATATTTTTGAGACTCAACATTCTCCCCCTTTTTAATGATGAGAAATTTAACTTAAATCTGCAAAATTGAGAGATTAAGATTTAGCTCCCCCTGGGACAAATATATCCTTTTAGATGCTTTTATATAAGATTTTCTCAGAAGTTCAGACAACTTTGAACTGTTTCATGTACTCCCACTGAATCCTGTAATCACTCCAGATTTTGTTAGATTTAATACTCCCCCTTTTGTCATCAATCAAAAGGGAATCATAGAGCAATAACAGTAACGGGGCAATAAAACAAACAGGATTGTGAAGTACAGATAACGTAAAAACAAGTATCAGAGCAAAGATCACATGAGATGGATTGAAGGCACTGATTGTATTAAAATAATGTAAGGATTAATCAGACAATCAGCACTTGAAAAAGAAATATGAACATAAGACAATGGAAATAAATTAGTCCTTCTTCTTCAGCAGGGCTTCAGACAGAAACGAGATCAGTTCTTCCTTGGCCTTGTCTATGGCAGCTTCAATAGAAGATTTCAACTCTTGTTGACCACTTCTTATCAGCTGCTGTTCATGAAGAATTTCTTGCTGATTCTGAATAACCTTTTAAGCTTTCTTTTCTGAGACTGCACATCTTCTTTCAGATTCTTCACATCTCTTCTCAAGTGCGTTGACCTTGGATTTCAGCTTCTGGTTTTCTTCAAACAGGTCAGGGTCAGACTCAACTAGGATGAGCTGAAGGTAGGGACATACAAATCTCAAAACTCCAAAACCAGGCTGTAAGCCATATTCTGAAGGATTGTAGACTGGACAGAAAAAGGTCCCAACATACTTCAGAAGCACCCAAGCTTGGTTGAATGAATCTGCCTGTGGGGGAAAGTGATCTTTTAAGAAATGGTACTGAACATTTGTGAAGTGTTCAACACCCATTACAGATTCAGCATCAGGACCACTACACCCAGAAGAAGACCCAGCAGCTTCTCTGATCTTTCAGTAAGACTCCCACATCCAGTTTTCAAACAGGTGATTCAAGCCTCCTCCTTCTGATATGATGAACTCAGGAAGACCTTCCCATTCTGAAGCAGTCATGACTTCAGACAGGGGTGCTGAAACAGAATAGACCTTAGGACCCTTCAATTTTTCATCTTGTCCTTCTTTGAGGGGATACCTAGGAACAATCCTATCAGGTTTCACCAAGATTTTGGTTGAAGGCCTGATTGAACTGGTTCTAGGAGGCCTATAACCCATCATTCCAACTCCTCTAGCAAAGTCTCTTTGGAACAACTCAGCTTCAGTGTTTAGCATCCTTACCATGAGCCATTCTTCATTGTTCAGCTTCCATGAGTCTTCAGAGAATGGATTGATAAGATCCCATGTATGATTAGGAGGGACAACACCCTTCCTTATCTTCTCCAAACCATCAGCATTGTTGGAGTACAAAGCCCTTTCATCAGACACAGTCTTCTTAGTGAGACCATGATGAAGTGAGACAGTAGGGGCTGTTCTAAAATGCATCTCTTCAGACAGATGCTGGAATTTTGGCAAAGGGCAAGAGCCAAAGGAGGTTCTTTTCAGTCTCTTGCATAAGGCTGCTATCTCAGCTGAAAGGTTGAATTTATGAACAGATGAAGGTGGTGAGGGAGGTAAAGGTGTAAGAGGTGGAGATGATGATGGTGAGGAAGGTGATGAAGGTGAAGGTAATGAGCTATCAGATAGCTGTATGTACAGAGGTGAGGGGGGTTTGGATGGTGAAGATGTGGGTTCAAGACTTTGGTTTTCTTGAGATGCAGGGGGTTCAGACAACAGGTTGTCTGATGGTGTGATAGGTGTAGGTGATGAGGGTTCAGATGGTATGAAAGGTTCAGAGGGTAATGTAATTAGCTGTAAGGTTGGTAAAGATTGGAAAGTAGGTGGAGAAGGTTGTTTTTCTGGTGAGGTGGGTTTAGATAAGGGTTGAGGTTGCTTTTCTGGTGATGAAGGGGGTGAGGGAGTTACATTATCAAATCTCACCTTGATCCTTTTGTAAGGTTTGGGAGCATCAACATCTTGAGCTTTAGCAGCTCTTTCTTTTTCTTCCTTATCCTTGGCTTCCTTATCCTCCCTTTCTCTTTCTTCAGTTGAGAGAGCCCTTCTTCTCTTGAAGTATTGATTAGCCTTTACAAACTTTTGATACCTTCCAGCAATGTCTGCTTCTTCTAGGTGAGAAGCAGTACTTCTGGTAACCCTAACTTCAGACACTGTCTGAAGTAGTTTACCCTTCTTCCTTTTCCTTTGAGGTGCACTTGACCTCTTTCTTTTCTTTGAAGCTTCAGCAATGGCTGCTTGCTTGTCATCCTCAGCATAAGCAAGTTATGAGGCTATTGCAAGAGCTCTGTCAGTTCTCTCTTGCTCTTCCTTCAGTTCTAACTCCTCTTGTTCAATGGCAGTAGCCAAAGCAGCAACCTGAATCAGTTCAGGGTCAGAGGAGTATGCAGCTAGAGGTTGAGCAGCAACTGCATCGATATCCACAGCTTCTTCAGCCTGTCCTTCCATTATAGAAGTAGGCTTTGAAGATTGTGCAGGTTCAGACACCTGACCCACAATTTCAGACAACCTTTGAGAAGGTTTCTGAACAGGTTCAGATGCTTGAATCTGAACAGATGTAGAAGCTATCTTAGCTGAGCTTCTCACAGGTAGCTTCTTCAGCTTAGGTTGAGGAGATGCCTTTGAGGGCTTGAACGCATGTCTTATGATATCTCCTTTTAGTTCATTTTCCAGAATCTGCACAGTAGAACTTCTCCTCTGAGCTTTCTCCATCAGCAAACTTTCTTTCATGGTTGGAGAGGGAGGCCTTGGAGTCAGCTTAATCTTCATGCTCTTCAGATTTGATTCACCAAACATAGGGATTGAGTGGTGATCAAAGAGCTGGTGAACTGGAACTTTAAAATGCAACAACACCTTGGTGATGATGGTGTTGTGAGGAAAACATCCAGCAGAGTCTCTCAGCCTCTTCTGAAGGTGGTACATGATGATATTTGGAAGATTTATCTTCTGCTTCTTCAGAAGGTGAATGAGGCAGAATCTCTCCAGTTCAGACACATGGTTTCTGCTGCCACTTTTAGGGATTACAGAGTTCCCTAAGATAGCATGCAGAACCCTAGCCTTGTCTGACATATTCTTAGCATCTAGACTTGCAGGAGAGGGAGTTCCATACAAAAACTCTGTAAAATGCTTCTGACCTCCATTTCTTGATTCCCAGCCAGGAGAGAAGACAACACCTTCAGTCTTGACACCACAGACAATGGCCAAGATGTCTTCATCAATAAAGATGGACGTACCAAGCACAGTAGCCCTGATGGTGGTGTAGATGCCTTGAGGGTTAGGGATTCCTCTGGCTGTGGCCCAGAAATCAAGTATACTCTGCTCATGCCAATGTGAACGATTTTTGTTGAAGTATTCAAGCCACCCAGCTGCTTGAAATTCTGCATGAAGATCCATTCCTAGTGCTTCAAGCTATTCCAGAAAGACACCCTTGGTCTTCACAATATTATCAGCTCCAGACTTCTTTGGTGCCATTGTTGAAGGTTGGAAAGAACTTGAGAGAAAAAATGCTTTCTTGAACATGAAGAATATCAAAGGTTCTGAGAGGGTAGAGAGCTGTAACGTACCAAAGTCTCACTGCCTTACAGTACTTATAGACCTCTGAGGCAATGATGGCAGAAACTGGCTGCGTAGACATAGGGTAACATGCAAAGTGGATTTAAACCGTCCCTTTATTGCCACGTCATTTGTTCATTTCAGACAAGTGAAAGATTTCAGACATCCAGTTAATTTCAGACGACCAAAACTTCAGACAGGTCACATGTTTCAGACAGGCTGAAGTTTCAGACACATCATTTTTCATACACACTCACAATGCATGAATGTTCAATTTATCTCTGATGAACTTAAATCTATCTTCAGTTAGAGGTTTTGTGAATATATCAGCCCATTGATGCTCTGTATCAATAAACTGAATATCAAAAACACCTTTCTGAACATAGTCTCTAATGAAATGATGTTTGATTTCTATATGTTTAGCCCTAGAATGTTGAATGGGATTTTTAGATAAATTAATGGCACTGGTATTATCACATAACACAGGTATAACGGATATTGCAATATTAAAATCTTCAAGTTGATACTTCACCCATAACAGTTGTGAGCAACAGCTGGCTGCTGAGATGTATTCTGCTTCAACTGTTGATAATGCAATTGTGCTTTGCCTTTTGCTTGACCAGCTGATCACATTTTCTCCAAAGAAGTGACATCCACCACTGGTGCTTTTTCTTTCAACTCTGTCTCCAGCAAAATCAGCATCGACCAAGATTTGTGAGCTTAAGTATTCTTTTCTGACAAGCCTCTCCAGGCTCAACAAAACAAGTATTCTTTTTCAGACAAGCCTCTTCAGACTCAAAAGCAAATACAAATGAGAGAAATGCTTAAGCTCACAAACTATATCAGTTTTGAGACTTAAACAGCTACAGATTGTACAGTAATTACTGAGGTATGCTCAGAATAAAAAAATTGTGTGTACAAAGATGATAAATTCTATCAGAGTGTTGCAGCGAAAAACTTGCAGAGTTTCTGTTCTTTTTATATGCTTCTCTATCTCCTCAGGTCTTCAAATGAGGGGGTATTTATAACCAAATGATTGAATCATTGAAGACTCTCAGGTTTGTGAATTACATGCTAGCCGTTGTGAGACAGCTGCTGCAGTACAGAATATTCTCTGACATATTCTGATATTCCCTGACAATTTCTGACATTTTTACTTTGTTTGCTCCTGCCAAAAAGGTGCTCTTTGTTGCTGCTGCAATTGCTGCGTAGCAGAGGACACGTTGTGACAGAGCGCGTGCTTGAATTGCATTGCACAGGTGCCAGCTGTTTGTAGCAGAGAACATGCGTGAAAAACTTGCAGAGGTACATGGATTGTCACAGCTTCAGACAAGAGATGCCATGTCATCAAAAGCTTTCAGACGGCTTTGATGCTTCAGACGGGTTGATCATCTTCAGACAGCATCAGCTTCTTCAGACGGGTACAACACTTAGTCTTATAAAGTAGGCTTCTTTCTGAAAATCATAGATAAACAATTAGACAATTGTATCTTATGAAAAACAACTTAAGTTGAATTTGTTGATCATTAAAACTTAGAGAAATTTCAGTCTTTAAAACATCATAAACCTCTTTATGATATTTTTGAGACTCAACACTAATTGCTATATGTAAACCTTTTGTATTGCCATGTTACTATGAATGTGAATCATTGAAGTAAATTAAGCCGGCCATCGTGCTGTGAGTAAAAAAATAAATGTTGTATAGTAATGAAAACACGACTTCGGTCTAGTTTGGGTGGGATTTGTCCCCGGGAAAGCCGGTTCCCGTAGTCTGAGCTCAGGTCTAACTCTAGAAAGTGATAAGAACATGCCTGCTGGGCACAACAGTGAGTGCATCATTTTGCATTTTATTCGATTGATGATGGTTTGTTAGATATTACGAATTATATTCTGACATGAATTCCTGTTTCCCTGCATTCATGCATGTGTTTTGTATTCACTGAGATTTTTATCTCACCACGCGTTATGTGGTTTTATAGATGAGCAGGTACTACCACCCTCGGATTCTCAGACTAGAATTTGAAGTGTTGCTTGGATATATATATATATAGTTTTTAGTTTATCATTAGTATGGTTCCTTTTATATGTATTTTGAATGTTATGTAGAAACAAAGAACACTATGTGTTTTAGACTTGAGTTTCTTTTATGTTAAACTATGATGTATAAGTTTGGACTTTACTTTGTATATAAGCTAGTTATATTCACGGATTGTTGAGTTATCGTTGGTTGCTTTACAATTTAGTGAGTACATGATATTGAAAATTGTTACACATTAAATTCTAAGCTAGGAATTTGGTTTCCAACGGACTAAATTCTGGTTTAGAAATTTAAGGCGTTACATTTTGGTATCAGAGCAGTTCAATCCATTTGGACTGTGAAATTAGGATATTCTGTGGTTTGTTAATGATTCCATATATATTATTTTGTGAATTAAGAGACTGATCACCTCGAAATTTGCTTGATGATATGTAGGGAATTATGGCAGGCGGCAGGAGAGGTCGTCCAAGGGTCAATCATCCTCCTTCATCATCATCATCATCTACTCAGGGTCCTACTTAGGATCCTGTGGCGGCAGCTCTTCAAGCTTTGACTCAAATGATGGGAGAGCAAATGAATGCTAATCGGGTCCAAGCGGAAGCGGTACGAGAGCAAGCTGCCACCAATGTAGCAATGCTTCAAGAAATGACTAGGAGGTACACAGAGCCACCACCACCCCTGTTGTGGATTCTTTTGCTGCGAGATTGCCAGAGTTTAGGAAGCACACTCCTCCACAGTTCAACGGAGTTTACGACCCTGACGTTGCCGCTAAATGGCTTCGGGACTTGAACCGGATCTTTGACGTGATGGAGTGTACTGATAAGGCTAAGGTTGGCTTTGCAGTTTACATGTTGAGAGGGGAGGCTGAAGACTGGTGGAAGACTGCTAAGGTTCGGGCTGCAGAGGCGGAGGCTCCCATGACTTGGGATGTGTTCAGAACTTGTTTTTGGGGAAGTACTTTCCAGCCACTATCAAGAGGCAAAAGGAGACAGAATTTCTACAACTCAGGCAAGGAGACATGTTAGTGGGTCAGTATGTGGCAAATTTTGAAGAACTAGCAAAGTATTCTCGCTACCTTCAAGCTGTGACTGATGAGGAGTGGAGGTGCACTCAATTTGAGGGAGGGCTACGACCTGAACTTTTGGACCGGATTGGGACTTTAGAGATCAGGGATTTTTCATTGTTGGTTAGTAAGTGTTACATTGCTGAAAAGAATTACAAGGGAACTACACCATCACCTTTACCTATGGAGAACAAGGGAAAGAGAAAGTTCGAAGTGCCCCTCCAGGGCAAGGGCCCCAAGCCTAAGTGGCAAGGCAAACCAGTCTTGCCCACTCAGCAGGCCCAACGCCAAGGGGGACTTAAGTGCCCCAAGTGTGGAAAAGAGCATGCCGGGGAGTGTCTGACAGGGAAGAACTTGTGTTATTTCTGCAAGAAATCGGGTCATATAAAGAGAGACTGTCCAAAATTTAAGAACCCTCAGAAACCTCAAACCACTGGAAGAGTTTTCACCCTCAATGGGCAAGTAGCCGCTTCTGCAGACAATCTGTTGCGAGGTATGTGCACCCTAGGAGAAAAGACCTTGATTGTATTGTTTGATTCTGGGGAAACCCATTCCTTCATTTCTTCTGAATGTGTTGATCAGTTAAAATTGTCTGTTGATTCCTTACCTTATGTTCTTAATGTAATGACTCCAGCCAAAGAGGCTATTTCCACTTCCCTAATGTGTTCTAAGTGTTCTATTGTTATACAGGAAAGGGTTTCTGTAGTTGATTTGATTTGTCTACCTTTGAGGGGTATAGATATTATTTTGGGAATGAACTAGTTATCTTTCAATAAGGTTATACTAGATTGTTTCAATAAAAAGGTTATATTTCCCCCTTTTCCTCCTCCTTCGAGGGAGAGACCCTGATGGGTTTCTGGCAAGCGAATCACAAATCCAGCAGTATAATAGTAAGAAAGAGTATTGAATCCACAGGGAAGGGTTATTTATGTAGACCGAAATCGTATTTATCAAGAGAAAGCACAGTTTAGAGAGTATGATTGCAGAATGGTAAAACGAGTAGATAATTAATTGGAATCAGAAAGGTAGAGTTAGAGACACTTTACTTGGATCAGGATTGGATTTCATCTCATCACACCCATTGTGCATATAAAGACTATCTATTATTTTAGGTAATACTCTATAAAATATGTAGACAAACTTTATTGCTAAAGCCCCTACCCAGCGACCTTAACACTCAAGGATAAATTGTGCGGGCTCTCCCAGGCGACAGATTTATCTCGGCTTATTTTGCTCTCTTTTGTTCAGTTTGTAAGAGTTAGACGATAAACGAGGCCTATTGGTAGACGCACCCTTTGCTCCAGTACTGTCACTACCTTATACTCATTAAGAATACGCCCATGTTCGAATCCTGGATTGACAACCCCCTAACTTTTTGCTATCGATTACTAAGTCCTATTTGGCGAATGCTCCCTCACTTAGAGTACTCACACTACCCCTCACTCATTAGTAAACATCCCCTTTCAGCTGTCAGTAGTAACCGAGTAATCTTATTCAATCAGAGAATGAGTTTCTTCAGAATCCGCTCCCCCATTCTCGTTCCTAATCTAAACTACTTGAGTTAAGACTAGCCTATAACTCCAGACGCAAGCGTGGGAATTAGGAATAAGCACAGAATAAGATTACCACCGTTATAGATAGGGACTCATTGAAATAATAATATAGAATTTATATACACTCAAGGATAGAATCAATTACATCCAATACTACTGGAGAGTTAACTACATGAAGTAGCCATACAAACCATTGAAGACGCTGTCACCATCTTCAATCCTCGTGAAGCGCTCCTCCTCTCCTACTCTAAACTTAGCTTTGATACATAATCACTGAATTACAATGACTATCTAACTCGCTAACCAACTAACTGTCTAACTCCTTGGACTGACGCAAGAGGTTCCTATTTATAGATTAGGAAAGACAAAGCAAGTTTGGGAAGAGATCCTCTTAAAAACGGCAACAGGGACGTGATCTGCGTGTTCTGCGCTTCAAGCTGCGCTACAGCGCAGGCTGTAGCGCAGGTTCCAGAGAGTTGCGCTTCACCTGCGCTATAGCGTGGGGTGAAGCGCAGCTAGCGTCTGCAGCTTCAACTTTCCTCTTTTAAATTGTTGATCTCTCCCCGAGACTGGTTTTCACGCGTTTGTCCTTCCTTGTTTCCCTTTATTTTCTGATATCTTTGTATTCATTATGCAATCCTTGTTTATTTGGGAAGCTTGTCTGCAATATCTTTGATTGATTGGCTCTATCTCCTCATTAATGATTCAAATCTTCTTCAAATCTTTAATTAATTGTCCTCAATCAATCTCCAATCTTGCATAAATCCTCCTCATTTAATGCCATTTAATCTCTGATTTAAATCTTTGCAAGAATCCTGCAAAAATCAGCAATAAATCCATTAAAATAGCATCAAATTCTACACTAGGATTAATAAATACAAATTATTAAATATTAAATAAAAAGGGATAAAAATGGGGCAAAATTACCATTTTGTCCTTGATAAGTGAAATAAAATATATACTAATTTATCAACTATTTTTCACTTATCAAATTCCCCCCAACTTGAATTCTTGCTTTTCCTCAAGCAAGAGACCTCTTTGCAATCACAATCAATTCTAACCCCTAGTGTATATTTTACAAAAACAAAACTAATTCAAGGTAATTACCCCTCAACTCCTTCTTAAGCATAAGTCACTTCCCAAATATAAGAAAAAATCAGAATCAAGAGATGTTACCAATCAAAAGTTAGGATAGAAATACAAACATCAATTAAACTTTCTCAATAATAGCAATTAAAGCAGTAAGTGATAAACCAAGGAAATCTCTCATTCTCACGGGTAAGTGTTTCCCTCAATCATTTTCACCCACTGTTGAACAACTAGAATTGATAGTCGTTTCCAAGGTCTGAACCTACAAGCAATTAGTATGGATCAAAAGGTCTTTCTTTAGGTTGTAATGAGGCTAGGCTATCAAGAAATCATGGTTTTTCTGGATATTCAAGAAACACTTTGAATAGAGAGCATCTTTGGTTGTGCTTTGGAACTTCTCTTAATTCACCTGATGATTCTTGAATGATCACCCTTTTTCAGCTTTGGCCTCCTCTTTTGAAGAATTTTCTCCCCCCAACTTATTTATTTTCCACACTTTGTGCAGAATTTTTTTTCTTGTATACATAACATAAAGAACTTATTTTTGGTGGGGGAGATTCCTTTCTTTGTGATTCCTTGTGCCTTCTCTTGGATTCCTTGTGACCAACCTCTTTGTCAATTGCTTGTCCCATTTTGTTGTGGTGCACCTGGCTCTCTATCCCAAGTGTTAAGGGACATGGTATGATCATTGATCATTGATAATGATAATGGCTGGGGTGCATCAAAAGAAACATTCAAGCTCAAATGGGCACTTAATAAATGGAAATATTAATTCAGGGTTGACTATTTGGCACTAAGCAGAATATCAGAATCACAAAATTGTGCCTTTGTCACTTCCATACCTTCTACAAGCAAGACAATTTTCAGAAACTCAAGCAATAACAGTTGACAAGCAGCGGTGAAAAGCTCTCAATATAAGTGTTTAAGTGTTTAGGGCTCTTATCTCACCGGTTGGGCTAACATTTCCTTGCTAAAGCACTTACTGGATTTAATAAACTACCATAATAGGTTCTCTTGAGAAGTACCCTACTCCTAACTGATTATGGAATTAATCACAAGACCCTATCATCTTTCCTAGACTGGTTAGTTAAACTACTTATTTACAGAGAATTAGAATAAATTACCTTGGTTCCGAAGCTCCTAAAATCCTAAAAAATTTAAAAATTCTAAAAATTAAAAAAAATGAAATACAAAACAAAAATCCTAATTAACTAGAAAAAATCTATAAAATAATAGAAAATAAAAGAAAAACTAAAAGAAAGAAAACACCAGTGTCAATCTTCATTCTCTGTATCGTGTAAGTCCTTGTCCAGCTGCTGCTCCATCCTCCCCTAGGAAAATAGGCCTGTCCCCAGGCCACTGCAAGAATATCCGAACTCTTCAAGCAGCAAGTTTGGGTATGGGTCTAGTACTCCTGATTGGTTTGGGGTCAACTAGTCTTTATACTCTGCAGCAGTCAGTGCAATTCATAAAGAATAGAGAAAATAAAGATTTCAATTGGTAAAAATTAAGTAAAACATAACTGAGAGTTTCAAAATTAATGGAAGTTTGTGAGTGGAAAGAGTGAAAAGATAAGCTTAGGAAGTAGTACATGAGAAAATAAAAGATTTTTAAAATTTCGTATCTTGCGCTTCACCTTGCGCTACAGCGCAGAATACAGTGACTAAAATTGCATTTTTGCGCTTTACCTGCGCTACAGCGCAGGTTGAAGCGCAGAAAACAGAATGCAATTTGCAATTTTCAGTCACGTTTTCTGCTACTTCCTAAAAAAATTTATTTTCCACAAACTTATTCCAATCAATTTTGAAAATTTCCTAAATCCTAAAAATTGAAAAATCCTAATTAACAAACAAGAAAATAAAACAAAACTGAAAATAATTAAAAACTTTAAAAATCTCTGGGTTGCCTCCCAGGAAGCGCTTGTTTAACGTCTGATAGCTCGACGCCTGTTCTCTCAAGGTGGTTGAAATTGAAATCTTTTAGTGAGCGTGTGTGTTGCACCCTTCCTTTCTTTGGCCCTTAAACCTCCCCATGATCTTGCTTTGGAGCAACCTGTAGTGTGAACTGACTTTGACCATTGTAACTTGTTTCTAGAATTAGACCATGCCTCTGACTCCCTTGGCTTGATCCTTCTTTTCTTTATTACCTTGTTCTCATGTGCATGAGTCTTCTTCTCCTCAAGTTTGAATGAGTCACAACTGATTTCTCTCAATTTCTTTGCTTTGGGGGGTTCTTTGATATGGAACACACCTGACCACTTGATCTTTAGTCTGGCTCTAGGCTCTGAATTTAATTCTAGCTTGACTTTTCTTCTCTTTGCCTTGTCCTGGTCAGTGTGATCGCATGCCTTTCTTTTGTGAGGTCTGGAAGGTTTATAACTTGCACCATGCCTTTCTTGATCTTCCTTTGGAGGACTGGTTAGATAAGGCAAGGTCTCTGTTCTTGAAATCATTTCCCTTCCTTCCTCAGGCTTTGATTCACCAACTCTCTGTTCACCATCACATGTTGTATTCTCTTCCTCCCTTTCACAACCAATCTCTTCTTTAAGCACCATCTTTGTTGTTTCATCCTCTCCTTGTTCTTCTTCTTCTTCTGTTGCACCTTCTTCTTCCTTTTCTTCTTCAGCTTCTCTTTCTTGTGTTTCTTCAGATTCATCTTCTTTTTCTTCTTCTTCTTCTTCTTCTTCTTCTTCTTCTTCTTCTTCAGCTAGATTTTCATTGATTTCCTTCCCTATCAGCTGAACAATGTCATCGCACTGCTCTTCGGGGTCGGGTAATGCATTTCCTGAAGATTGCTTGTCCCAACAGTTGATCATATTGTGTATCTCCTCTAGTGCAAGGCTAACGGTTACTCCTTCTCTTTCGCAATACTGCTGAAATTGTATAAATTCATCCCACTTTTCTTCCATGAAATTGTCACTATCTGAATGCCCTTCTGAGATTTGTTCTGACTGTTGGTTAGCTATTGCTTCTGCTATCTCTTCAATTTTTGCATCATGAGACTCTCTTTTCTTGTTGAGCAGTTCCAACATGGTGTCAGTGTTTCTTCTTGCTTCTTCTCTTTCCTTCTGAAGTCTTGACTCCCTTTATTCTGCCATCTGTTTTAACAAAGCGTCAGTGCTTTGTCTTCTCTCTTCGCTCTCTTTCTGGAATTGTATATTGCTTTGATTGAATTCTTCCAAAAACTCATAAAATTGGGAGTCTCTTTGTTGATAGGAAGAGTAACTTTGCTGCAGTTGAAAAGAAGGTTGCGTGTGGAGTGAAACATCATCTTGGTGCCTCCCAAAATTCTGGTTCTGGTAACTTCCCCAATCCTGTGAAAAATGGTTAGAATAATTGTTGTAATTGGAGAGGTTACCTTGAATTGGTGCATGAGAGGAGTAACTTGGTTCTTGCCACCTAACATAATCTCCAGGGGTTCTCCTTGGTTGATTCTGCCATGCATAAGCCATGTGATATTTACTTCACTTGAGGTGGTTGAACAGAGAGTGTTGAGATTGGCTCTTTGAAATTTGTCCCTTTTTTCTCTCTCTCTATTTAGACACTTCTCTGAATTAATTTTGAGATACCTTTCTTCCACAAGAGCACTATTCAGGAAGATCAAACAAATGTTAGCTCAGGAGAGTGGAACAAAAATTATTATCTTTTTTTTATATAATTAATAATAAATAATTTTTTAAAAAAATAATAATAAAAAAATGAAAACAATAATAATAATTTTTTTTAAAAAAAAGAAAATAATTAAAATAAAATAATAAAAAATAAAATATTTTTGTTTTCTTCTCGACTTCTCCCTTGTCTCCTTTCCTGGTTTCTACTTTTGTTCTTCCTTGATGTCCTTCCTATTTCTGCTTCAAGTTGTAATTGATTTGGGGACACCTGGCTTCTCAAAAACAAAAAACAAGAAACTTGAAAAAGGTAAGCGTGGAAGAAAAATTAATAATAATAATTAAAAAAATTATAAATTTCCTAAAATAATGAGAATAATAAATAAAATAAATCATAAGATAGATATCCTTGATAAATAGACCTCAGGTTCTACACAAATTAGAACCGTTCCCCGGCAACGGCGCCAAAAATACTTGATGGGTTTCTGGCAAGCGAACCACAAATCCAGCAGTATAATAGTAAGAAAGAGTATCGTATCCACATGGAACGGTTATTTATGTAGAGGGAAATCGTATTTATCAAGAGAAAACACAGTTTAGAGAGTATGATTGCAGAATGGTAAAAAGAGTAGATAATTAATTGGAATTAGAAAGGTAGAGTTAGAGACACTTTACTTGGATCAGGATTGGATTTCATCTCATCACACCCATTGTGCATATAAAGACTATCTATTATTTTAGGTAATACTCTATAAAATATGTAGACAAACTTTATTGCTAAAGCCCCTACCCAGCGACCTTAACACTCAAGGATAAATTGTGCGGGCTCTCCCAGGCGACAGATTTATCTCGGCTTATTTTGCTCTCTTTTGTTCAGTTTGTAAGAGTTAGACGATAAACGAGGCCTAATGGTAGACGCACCCTTCGCTCCAGTACTGTCACTACCTTATACTCATTAGGAATACGCCCATGTTCGAATCCTGGATTGGCAACCCCTAACTCTTTGCTATCGATTACTAAGTCCTATTTGGCGAATGCTCCCTCACTTAGAGTACTCACACTACCCCTCACTCATTAGTAAACATCCCTTTCAATCGTCAGTAGTAACCGAGTAATCTTATTCAATGAGAGAATGAGTTTCTTCAGAATCCGCTCCCCCATTCTCATTCCTAATCTAAACTACTTGAGTTAAGACTAGCCTATAACTCCAGACGCAAGCGTGGGAATTAGGAATAAGCACAGAATAAGATTACCACCGTTATAGATAGGGACTCATTGAAATAATAATATAGAATTTATATACACTCAAGGATAGAAAAATTACATCCAATCCTACTGGAGAGTTAACTACATGAAGTAGCCATACAAACCATTGAAGACGCTGTCACCATCTTCAATCCTCGTGAAGCGCTCCTCCTCTCCTACTCTAAACTTAGCTTTGATACATAATCACTGAATTACAATGACTATCTAACTCGCTAACCAACTAACTGTCTAACTCCTTGGACTGACGCAAGAGGTTCCTATTTATAGATTAGGAAAGACAAAGCAAATTTGGGAAGAGATCCTCTTAAAAACGGAAACAGGGACGTGATCTGCGTGTTCTGCGCTTCAAGCTGCGCTACAGCTAGGTTCCAGAGAGTTGCGCTTCACCTGCGCTATAGCGCGGGGTGAAGCGCAGCTAGCATCTGCAGCTTCAACTTTCCTCTTTTAAATTGTTGATCTCTCCCCGAGACTGGATTTCACGCGTTTGTCCTTCCTTGTTTCCCTTTATTTTCTGATATCTTTGTATTCATTGTGCAATCCTTGTTTACTTGGGAAGCTTGTCTGCAATATCTTTGATTGATTGACTCTATCTCCTCATTAATGATTCAAATCTTCTTCAAATCTTTAATTAATTGTCTTCAATCAATCTCCAATCTTGCATAAATCCTCCTCATTTAATGCCATTTAATCTCTGATTTAAATCTTTGCAAGAATCCTGCAAAAATCAGCAATAAATCCATTAAAATAGCATCAAATTCTAAACTAGGATTAATAAATACAAATTATTAAATATTAAATAAAAAGGGATAAAAATGGGGCAAAATTACCATTTTGTCCTTTATAAGTGAAATAAAATATATACTAATTTATCAACTATTTTTCACTTATCAGACCCCCTATGCTTTTGTCCAGTGTTACCCAAGTTAACCAATGCCTCGGTGACGGGATTGAATGTTTTATTTTGTTACTTTCCTCAACCCTAGAATCTGAAGTGGATTTGAACGGTGTAGCCACGGTTCGAGAGTTTCAAGATGTTTTTTCTAGTGAAGTTTTAACCTTACCACCGAACCGAGAGTTAGAGTTTAACATAGATTTAGTGCCGGGTGCGGGACCCATCTCTAAGGCTCCATATAGGATGTCTCCACTAGAACTTAATGAACTTAAGACTCAACTAGAGGAACTTATAGCTAAAGGGTTCATTAGGCCTAGTGTGTCACCCTGGGGAGCTCTAGTGTTGTTAGTGAAAAAGAAAAATGGGAGTATGAGATTGTGTGTAGATTATAGACAATTGAATAAGGTCACCATTAAAAACAAGTACCCTCTTCCTAGAATAGATTATCTTCTAGACCAACTCAGGGGTGCCTCGGTGTTTTCTAAGATAGATCTTAGGTCGGGTTACCACCAGATCAAGATCAGGAAGGAAGATATCCCTAAAACAGCTTTTAGGACTAGGTGTGGGCACTACGAGTATCTAGTGATGCCATTTGGTGTTACTAATGCTCCTGCTGTATTCATGGACTACATGAATCGAATATTCCGGCCCTCTTTGGATCGGTTTGTTGTTGTATTCATTGATGACATCCTGATATATTCTTGTAGTCTAGAAGAGCATGAGAGTCACCATAGGATTGTTTTAGAGATTCTGAGAGAAAAGAAATTGTTTGCTAATCCTGGAAAGTGTGAGTTTTGGATGGACCGGGTCCATTTCTTAGGACATGTAATCACTAGAGAGGGGGTATCAATTGATCCTAGTAAGGTAGAAGTCGTTCTTGAATGGGAAAGACCTAAGACTGTCACGAAAATTAGGAGTT
The DNA here is from genome assembly GCA_026901365.1 of Sesbania bispinosa. Lineage (NCBI taxonomy): Eukaryota > Viridiplantae > Streptophyta > Magnoliopsida > Fabales > Fabaceae > Sesbania > Sesbania bispinosa. The sequence goes on along the minus strand of QLOH01000411.1, from coordinate 555,644 downwards.
TCCTAGGATTGGCCGACTACTATCGGAGATTCATTAATGGATTCTCCCGTTTAGCTTTGCCTCTCACAAGATTGACTCGAAATGGTCAATCCTTTGTGTGGGACAAAAAGTGTGAGCAGAGCTTTCTAGAGCTCAAGGAAAAGTTAACCACCGCTCCGATACTGGCGTTGCCGGATTTGTCTAAATCCTTTGAAGTGTATAGTGATGCGTCGGGTAAGGGCTTAGGATGTGTTTTGATGCAGGAAAAGAGAGTAGTGACTTATACTTCTAGATAGTTGAGGCCTCATGAGGAAAATTATCCTACTCATGATTTAGAGTTAGCGGTTGTGGTTTTTACCCTCAAAATTTAGAGGAATTACCTGTTTGGTGTGAGATTTGAGGTCTGTAGTGATCATAAAAGTTTGAAATATCTCTTTGATCAAAAGGAACTCAACATGAGGCAAAGAAGATGGATGAAATTTCTTAAGGATTATGACTTTGAGTTGAAGTATCACCCGGGCAAAGCCAATGTAGTGGCGGATGCTCTCAGTAGGAAGTCCCTTCATGTATCATCCATGATGGTACATGAAATGAATCTCTTAGAGGATTTTAGGAATCTGAGTCTTAGTGTTGATGTTGGTGAAAGCAGTATTAAGTTGTGCAAGTTAGAGATCATTAGTGAGCTTCAAGCTCTGATCAAGGAAGCTCAGGATTCGGATCCAGAACTTCAAGGGAGAGTTGGGCAATTAGGGTTTTCTAGATCAGATGATGGGACAATTCTTTTCCAAGGAAGAGTCTGTGTCCCTAAGGGGGGTAGTGTGAGACAGATAGTTTTAGAGGAGGCCCACAGGGGCAAGTTTTCTATACATCCTGGCTCTACCAAGATGTATCAGGACTTAAAGAAGATGTTTTGGTGGGATGGGATGAAGAGAGAGATAGCTGAGTATGTTTCTAAGTGTCTAACCTGTCAGCAAGTTAAAATAGAGCACCAGAGACCATCAGGAACCCTTATGCCATTAGAAATTCCTGAGTGGAAGTGGGAGAGTATAGCTATGGACTTTGTGGTAGGGTTACCACGAGTCCAGGCTGGCTTTGATGCCATCTGGGTCATTGTGGATTGGTTAACTAAATCGACACATTTTCTTCCAGTTAGGAATACCTATTCTCTGGAAAAGTTGGCTGATTTGTATGTCAAGGAGATTGTTAAGCTCCATGGCATTCCCTCTAGCATCATATCTGATAGGGACCCTAGATTCACCTCTAGGTTCTGGATTGCACTTCATCAGTCATTCGGAACTAAACTTAGGTTTAGCACCGCTTACCACCCTCAGACTGATGGTCAGTCTGAGAGGACCATCCAAACCCTAGAGGATATGCTTAGGGCTTGTGTGTTAGAGGAGTCAGGCAGTTGGGATAGGTACCTACCCCTCATAGAGTTCGCCTACAACAACAGTTTTCATAGCAGTATAGGTATGGCGCCTTATGAGGCTCTGTATGATAGGAAGTGCAGATCTCCTTTTTGTTGGCATGAGATTGGTGAGAAAGCCCTGTTAGGTCCAGAATTGGTGTAGGTAACTACTGAAAAGATTAAGGTCATTAGGAAAAATCTTGCAATTGCCCAGAACCGGCAGAAAAGCTATGCTGATAACAGAAGAAAAGGTTTAGAGTTTGAGGAAGGAAACCATGTCTTTCTAAAAGTAACTCTTGTCATTGGTGTTGGTAAAACTGTGAAAATCAAAAAGTTGAGTCCTAGATATATTGGTCCATTCCAGATCCTGCAGAGGGTTGGCCCTCTTGATTATAGGATTGCTCTTCCACCTCATATGTCCAGAATCCATAATGTTTTTCATGTGTCTAAATTGAGAAAGTATATTCTCGATCCTTCTCATGTTTTGAACCCTGAAGCAATACAATTGAGGGAGGATCTCACAATTCCTTCAAAGCCTGCAAAGATTGTAAGTAGAAGTGCCAAAACCCTGAGGAATAAGACAATTCCATTGGTTAAGGTTATTTGGGAAGGCATGTCATATGATGAAGCAACATGGGAAAAAGAAGAAGATATTCGGAGTCAGTATCCTCACTTGTTCTTTTGAGGTGTTATATTCTACCTTTTGTATCTTTAATCAATTTTGGGGACAAAATTGCATTAAGGGGGGTAGAATGTAACACCCCACATATTAGGCTATCATAATTTATAAGGTTTAAAGGGTGATCTATGTATGTTTAGTTGAGAATTTGAAAGTAAAAAGGGTTAGGGGATAAAAATCTAAGTTTCAGGGTTTTGATTAAGTAAATTTTGGGACGTTTAAGTTGTTGGTAATCGATTACCAACAGTTTGTAATCGATTACCTGAGAGTTGTATTTGTGGTAATCAATTACTAACAGTCTGTAATCGATTACCCGAGAGCAGAAATTTTGGTAATCGATTACCAGGAATGTGTAACCGATTCCCAGAGAGCTGAATTTTGGGTAATCTCCTGTCAGAAGTGTTGTAATCGATTACCTGAGAGCTGAAATTTTGGTAATCGATTACCAGGTGTGGTAATCGATTACCAGAAAATCTGGGTTTTTCAGTAATCGATTACCAGGAATGGTAATCGATTACCAGATTACCAGAAAGGCTTTCTAGTGTCTTTTTAGCCGTTGGTAATCGATTACAGTAAGTCTGTAATCGATTACCATCACTTAAATTTATAAGACTGGTGCGAAATTAAACCAGAAAAACTCATTTATTCTTCTTTCCTTATCATCTTAGAGAGAAAGAGAGAACGCTAGTGAGAGAAACACCAAATCGAAGCTTGAGAACGGATTCGGAGCAAGGAAACATCAAGTAGATTATCTCCAAACCTCATTTCCTCCTTGAATTGCTTGAATTGGTGAGTACAACTCACTTCCTTGTTAGGTTTTAGAAGAATCCTTATGCATGCTCCCATCTCTTATCTCCATTTTCTCTAATTTTTGTTGATTATGGATTTTATTAGTAGATTCTATATGTATTCATGTAGTAATTGATGGATTGGAAATATGGATTGGGAATCGAGTATCGGTATCCTTAGTTTCGAAGCTTTCGAAAGCTTCGAAACTATCGAAACTATCGAAACCACTTGATTACGTCTATTATTTATATCCGAATCGATTGCAATTCCTTGTTTACTTATAGTTCTTGAATGATATTGCTTGAATTAGAGTTTGAATCGATGTCTGGAGATTTATATTCGTAGGGTCGAAGAAACGAGAGAGATATGGGGATTTGAAGGAGAAGGAGTTAGGGTTCGCACAGTAGAGAGAGAGAACGGAGGCCGTGAAGAGAGAGAAAAGAAACGTGAGTTTTTATAGTAATCTCCGTCTGGTAATCGATTACCGTTAGTGGTAATCGATTACCACGTTTCCAGGAAGAGAGAAATTGCCTAGGTAATCAATTACGGGTATATTGTAATCGATTACAAAATAAAAACCTCTCTGGTAATCGATTACTCGTATATGGTAATCGATTACACTAATACAATCTCTCTGGTAATCGATTACTCCTCAGTGGTAATCGATTACACGGATAAAAACTCTCTGGTAATCGATTACGGGTATATTGTAATCGATTACACAGTGGCCAGATTTCACATTTTGAGTTTTTAAACCCCTGTTATTTCTAGAAATTTTCTACAAATCTATGTTGGAAACATCTATAATACCTAATTCTCTCCTAATTGTAAAGAAATTATCCTTAGGTAACGGCTTGGTAAAAATATCTGCAAGTTGTTGTTTAGACTCTATAAATTCTAGAACACAGTCTCCTTTTTTAACATGATCTCTAAGGAAATGATGTCTAATCTCAATATGCTTGGTTCTAGAGTGTAGTACAGGGTTCTTGGATAAATTGATAGCACTTGTATTATCACGACGAATTGGGATATGATCTATAGTTAACCCATAGTCTGATAATTGTTGTTTCATCCAAAGAATTTGAGCACAACAACTACCAGCAGCAATATACTCTGCTTCCGCAGTGGATAATGCAACACTGTTTTGCTTTTTACTATGCCACGATACTAATGCAGATCCTATAAAATGACAAGTACCACTGGTACTTTTTCTATCATTTTTGCATCCCGCAAAATCCGAGTCAGAATATCCTACTAGACTAAAAGGCATACGTTTAGGATATCATAAACCTAAGTTAACAGTTCCTAACAGATATCTCATAATTCTTTTTACAACACTCAAATGGGATTCTTTAGGGTTAGATTGATATCTAGCACACAAGCATACACTAAACAGTATATCAGGTCTACTTGCAGATAAATAAAGAAGGGATCCAATCATACCTCGATATTGCTTTATATCTACTGACTTCCCATCTTCTTCTTTATCCAAGTAGCAAGCAGTACTCATAGGTGTAGCCATATGTTTAGCGTTTTCCATTCCAAATTTCTTGAGAAGTTCTTTGCAATACTTACTTTGGTTGATGAAGATACCATTTTTGGTTTGCTTAATTTGTAATCCAAGGAAGAAATTTAATTTTCCCATCATATACATTTCAAACTCACTTTGCATGTCATTGGAAAAATCCTATTTTTCCAATTCCCAAGATTTTGCCTTTGTTGTTATCTCCATATGTAACATGTCCACTATTCTTTGGTGTGATGTCCATAAGCTTTGAACTATCCCCGGTCATGTGTTTGGAGCATCCACTGTCAATGTACCAAGTATGCTTCATGGAATCCTATAAGTCACAAAATTATTTAATTTAGGTACCCAAACTTTCTTTGGGTCCTTGATGTTAGTTTTCACCAGAGATCCTTTAGGGATCCAAACCATATTTTTAAGATTTGCAGCATTCTTTCTAAAATAACAGTTTGATGCACTATGACCCTGCTTTCCACAATAAAAGCATGTTAAGAATGGAGAACTGGAAGGTTGAGTCGAGATAAAGAAATTTTTATAACTCTTTTGTTGAGTTTGAGGATTGTATCCTAATCCTGCTTTGTCAAACATACATCTTTGGTTTCCTAAGATGACATCCAAATTATTTTTTCCATAAGTGAATTTTGAAAGAATAGTATTTAACTTTTTAATTTCCTCTTGATGTTTTAGACATGATGTGCATGGATGAGTTTGCTTAATCTTTTCTAAATCAATAATGAAACATAAATTTTCATTTTCAGAATTCACTACTTTAAGTTCATTTTTAAGATTTTCCAAATCTTCATTTAATTTAGAAATTTCTTTTTCAAGTTTTGTAGTAGTTTTCTTATATGATGAAACTAGTTTTGTTAACTTAAATGATTCTTTATGTAAATCATTAAATGCTTCTTGTAATTCATCAAATGAGATAGATGCATCATTGTTAGAAGATGTTACCTCTTCTTCACTTTCGCAATCTTTGGCCATAAGTCCTAGGTTGACTGTTTCATTTTCCGAGTCACTGGAACTTAGATCATTGTCATCCCATGTAATGTAGGCTTTCTTTCCTTTCTTATCTTTGAAGGTTTTCTTGTTTAATTTCTCCATTCTCTTCTTGTATATAGAGCAATCCATTCTTAGATGTCCTGGTTGGTTGCATTCAAAGCATTTTTGTATTGATTGAGTATCTTCTCCTTTCTTCTTTGTGTTAGATATAGGTGTTCTTCTATTGTTTCTGTTTCTTAGAAACTTGTTGAATCTTTTGACAAAGAGGCTGAATTCTTCGTCATCATCCAAATCTTCATCTTCTATGATCTCTTCTTCTTCATGGATAGATGATGATGAAGCTTTGAGGGCGATGCTTTTCTTACTTCTATCATTTTCTTCATTTTGATTTAGTCTTGTCAACTCCAATTCATGTTCTTGAAGTTTCCCAAAGAGTGAATGAAGAGACATAGTTGTAAGATCTTTAGATTCTGCAATCGCGGTCACCTTTGGCTGCCATTGCCTATTCAAACATCTTAGAACTTTGTTAATTAAATCTTCATTTGGAAAACTTTTTCCTAATGATGCAAGATGATTAACAATATGAGTGAATCTCTTTTGCATTTCTTGAATACTTTCATTTTGATTCATTCTAAATAGTTCATATTCATGTGTGAGAGTGTTTATTCTAGATCTTTTTACATCACTAGTTCCCTCATGAGTCACTTCCAAAGCATCCCACATCTCTTTGGCACTCTTGCAATTTGAGACTCTAAAATATTCGTCTATGCCTAATGCAGATGTGATTATGTTTTTGGCCTTTAAGTTATATTGTACTTTTCTTTTATCCTCCTCACTCCATTGATCCCTAGGTGTTAGCTTAATTTCATCTCCTAGTTGCATTGAAGGAACAAAAGGTCCATTTTCTATAGCATCCCAAATGTTTAGATCAATAGATTCTATAAAGATTTGCATCCTAGATTTCCAATAATGAAATCCTTCTCCATTAAAAACAGGGGGTCTATTGAAAGAGTTTCCTTCTTCGAAAAGAGAGTTGGATGAGGCCATACTTAATCTTGAGGCTTCTAATCCTTATACAAGATGCAAGCTCTGATACCACTTGTTGGACAAGTGGCCTCACTAACTTAAGAGGGGGGTGAATTAAGTTATTCGAGACTATCTAATCTTTTCGATTAATGAATTATCTTTCCCTAATTATACTTAAAAAGTTCTTTTCAAAGATGAAGAATGAATGTTAATGCTTAATATAATGAAATTGTAAATGCAATAAGTAAGGTAGAGTTAAGGGAAGAGAGATTGCAAACACGATTTATACTGGTTCGGCCAATCCACTTGCCTACGTCCAGTCCCCAAGTACACACTTGAGTTTTCCACTATTTGTAAAATCCTTTTACAAAGTGATGAATCCTCCAACACCTTGGAACCCTTCCTTGTGTTGAGAACCACCCACATACAAGAGAGGCACCCTCTCTTCAATCACACAATAACAAAATTGAATTGGTACAAGTTAACTCTCTTTTTAGAGTAGAAATTACAATTTGAAGAACCTATAAGAGATCTTAATGATTTGCAAGTGTTTGGCACAAGATGAATCAAAGTGATTTCAAAATATAGTTAATTCACATGAGGAAATCTGCTTGAATTTCGAAATTGAGACAAATATATATAAGGATGAAGATGAAACATTGTAATCCTTGATTAAAAGTCATGTCTCTTCAAGAATTTCAAAAACAGAACACTGGTAATCGATTACAGGTTTTGGTAATCGATTACACAGTTCAGTTTTGCGAACAGTTGTGCCTGAAAAAATCAAATTTGAATTTCCAGCACTCTGGTAATCGATTACAGGTTTTGGTAATCGATTACACAGATCAAAATTTTTGAAATTTACGATCTGGAACATGTGGTAACCGATTACACATGTTGGTAATCGATTACCAGTTCAAAATTTTTGATCTTTGAACTGATTTTTACTTTATAAAAATATTTTCTTTAATTTCTTTTTCAGTGCCAAGTTACTTGCAATTGTTAAGAACTCTTTTGACATTTGTCTAATCAATTAAGCTTTAAACTAATAACCTTGATTGCTTAACTTGACTTGACCTTGACTTGAATTTGTTCTTCTTGACTTGACCTGAATTTGTTCTATGCTTTGAACTTGTTAATCTTCCTCTTTTCTTTCATTCTCATTTGGAATCATCAAAACCTACAAACCATCATCTACAAATAAATATTGTATAGTAATGAAAACACGACTTCCTCTTTTCTTTTATGTTAAACTATGATGTATAAGTTTGGACTTTACTCTGTATATAAGCTAGTTATATTCACGGATTGTTGAGTTATCGTTGGTTGCTTTACAATTTAGTGAGTAGATGATATTGAAAATTGTTACACATTAAATTCTAAGCTAGGAATTTGGTTTCCAACGGACTAAATTCTGGTTTAGAAATTTAAGGCATTACATTTTGGTATCAGAGCAGTTCAATCCATTTGGACTGTGAAATTAGGATATTCTGTGGTTTTTTAATGATTCCATATATATTATTTTGTGAATTGAGAGACTGATCACCTCGAAATTTGCTTGATGATATGTAGGGAATTATGGCAGGCGGCAGGAGAGGTCGTCCAAGGGTCAATCATCCTCCTTCATCATCATCATCATCATCTACTCAAGGTCCTACTCAAGATCCTGTGGCGGAAGCTCTTCAAGCTTTGACTCAAATGATGGGAGAGCAAGTGAATGCTAATCGGGTCCAAGCGGAAGTGGTACGGGAGCAAGCTGCCACCAATGCAGCAATGCTTCAAGAAATGACTAGGAGGTACACAGAGCCACCACCACCCCTGCTGTGGATTGTTTTGTTGCGGGATTGCCAGAGTTTAGGAAGCACACTCCTCCACAGTTCAACGGAGTTTACGACCTTGACGTTGCCGCTAAATGGCTTCGGGACTTGAACCGAATCTTTGACGTGATGAAGTGTACTGATGAGGCTAAGGTTGGCTTTGCAGTCTACATGTTGAGAGGGGAGGCTGAAGACTGGTGGAAGACTGCTAAGGTTCGGGCTGCAGAGGCGGAGGCTCCCATGACTTGGGATGTGTTTCAGAACTTGTTTTTGGGGAAGTACTTTCCAGCCACTATCAAGAGGCAAAAGGAGACAGAATTTCTACAACTCAGGCAAGGAGACATGTCAGTGGGTCAGTATGTGGCAAAATTTGAAGAACTAGCAAAGTATTCTCACTACCTTCAAGCTGTGACTGATGAGGAGTGGAGGTGCACTCAATTTGAGGGAGGGCTATGACCTGAACTTTTGGACCGGATTGGGACTTTAGAGATCAGGGATTTTTCATTGTTGGTTAGTAAGTGTTACATTGCTGAAAAGAATTACAATGGAACTACACCATCACCTTTACCTATGGAGAACAAGGGAAAGAGAAAGTTCGAAGTGCCCCTCCAGGGAAAGGGCCCCAAGCCTAAGTGGCAAGGCATAAAGGTGCACTTCTTGGGATTGAGGCCCATGTTATACCGTCTTAGTTGATAAAAAATAGATATGAGGTCGTCAATATGGTCAGCATTCGTCTTGATTTTAGCAATCATGTCATCTACATAAAGCTCGATCACCTTGCCAATCTGATCATGGAAAACTTTATTCATCATCCACTGGTCTGTTGCCTTGACATTTTTCAATATGAACGACATCATTCGATAACAATAAATAGCGCCCTCCGTCATGAAGGCGGTTTTCTCTTCGTCCGGTGGGTACATCGGAATCTGATTGTAACCAGAATAGGCGTCCTTGAAAGATAAAAGGCGGAAGCCGAAAGATTGATCAACCAAACGGTCGATGTTAGGCAGAGGGTAAGAATCTTTGGGGCAAGCTTTATTCAAATTTTTATAATCTACACACATTCGCCATTTCCCATTTGGCTTTTTGACAAGGACTACATTAGATAACCAAGTGGTATATTTGACCTCCCTAACAAAACCGGCATCTACCAGCTCGGAAACTTGCTGCTTGGCAGCTTCCGATCATTCTGTCGACATCTTCCGACGATTCTGTTAGACGGGCTTGATCCTTGGGTCCACGGAGAGGCGGTGGCAGATCACCTCGGGGTTCAATCCTGGAATGTCGGCTGCAGTCCATGCAAATAAATTTGAATTTTGGCGTATCATTTTGCAGAGAGCCTCGTCATCTTCCGCATTGAGTCCATTTTCGACTTGGACGACTTGGTCTAGGTTGGGACCAATTTGTAGTGGACGGAAGGTGCCTTCGGGAATAGGCTGCAAGTCGAAAAAATCTTCCCTGATGTCCAAATCAATTAGTATTACCTCGGTTGAGGACAATTGTTTTTCAATCTTTGGCTCCATAGGCTCAGGTTTCTCCGGCTTCGAGATCTTCAGGGATTCCTTGTAACAAGCCCGTGCCATGACTTGGTCACCCCGGATGCTGATGACCTCACCCTCGTCACTCCAAAACTTCATCATGAGATGACTTATGAAGATTGTTGCCCTAATGGTGTTTAGTGTTGGCCTACCAAGGATGGCATTGTAAGTAGTGGGGCAGTCCACGTAACCATCTAGGTGTATCTTGTCCCCGGTGAAGCCTATCAAATCCTCGTTGTTATATGATAACAAATCTGACTCCGGGATAGGCAATTTCTGGAATGTTTTGTAAAACATGACGTCGACTAAGCTCTCCTGATCCACAAACACTCTGCGGACCTCACGATTTGCAATAAAGGTTGAGATATGTAGGGGGTTGTCATGACCCGGGATGACTGGGCCATAGTCGTCTTCAGAGAAACTGAGAGGGGGTAGTTTCCGCTTTTGAGGGTTGTGCTCTGGGTGTGAAGAGGATGAAGCTGATAGAATTTGCTTCAGGTGTCTTTTCTTTGCGTTCCCGCTTTCACCTCCCCCGGCAAAGTCTCCCGCGATGACATCGATGACGGGATGCTCAGGATGTGGACGTTCTTCCCCAACTGGGGATTATCGTTGAGATGATGATAGCGAATCCCAGTGATCTCTTCAAGAGGTAGACGGTGGGGTATGATCTACCACGGGCTGCCTTGACCTTGATCTGTCTCTCCTCGGCGATCTGGTTTGCGATCTACTGCGCCTATGTCGGCTGGATTCATGGCGGTGGTCGTCACGCCAGTATTCATTTCTCTGGACGTCAGTTTCAAGCCGGCGGGAAGTCTCACAACCTCACTCATTTTGTATTTGTCCAGCTTGCCACATCGGATCAATTCTTCAATTGCATTCTTCAGCTGGATACAGCGGTCAGTGTCATGCCCCTAAGACTTATGACATTTACAGTACTTTGATTTATCAATTGAGGACGTTAGCTTCATCGGCTTTGGTCTCCTTATTCCGACCTCATACATTTCAACGCTCAATATTTCATTAAGGATCTTAATCCGGTATGTGTTTAAGGGGGTGTAGGAGTTGTAGCGGCCCAAAATCTCACGGTCCCCTTTGCCTTCTTGTCGGCCACCCTTGTTGTTCTTCTACCCCTGCGTCTTAGAGGTTTGGCCAAGGTTAACCTCCTTCACCTTGAGGGCAAGCTCTTCATCCTCAAGGCTGATGTACTCCTCGGCCCTGCTGAGGAATTCCTCCATTGTGGACGGCTTCCTCTTGGACAATTCAATCCAAAAAGGAGAATGGGGAATGAGGCCATCTTTGGCCAACATCAATTGAACCTCGGGCCGTATCCCTTGAACAAGTAGAGCCTCCTTGGTAAGACGGTTGATATAGTCTCAGAGTGATTCCGAGGGTCCTTGATGGATTTGCTTCAAGGAGGCCTCAGTCATGGGCTGCACTTTGCTGGTGGTGAAGTTGGTAATGAATTTTGCTCTCAAGTCGGCCCAGGTATTGATAGACCTCAGAGGAAGTGTCTGAAACCACCAGAGGGCGGTTTATTTTCATAGATAACGGAAATACTCTGCACATGATGAGCCCAGAGTCGTCTCTGATTGACATCACAGATTCATAGATATCAAGGTGTTCTAAGGGGTCTCCTATCCCGTCGTAGAGCTTCGGGCCTGGAATCTTCTCGAAACGCTTATCCTCGGGGAAAAGCATTATCCGCTCTAAAAATGACAAAATGACTTGGATAACCTTGTTGTTTTGAATATGGAGGGACTCAGTGTGAACAGGTGTTGTGCGATTGTGAAGACGGGGATTAGAGTGCACTAATTGTGCTGAAGGCTGCGGAGACTGCTGGCGCTCCGGCCTGGATGACGGCTGACGCTTGCGCAAAGGTGAAGATTGGTGCTCAAGCTGAGGAGTGGCTCTGGATGGACGCCGTGGTGAAGGTTGGCGCTCAGAGCCTCCTTCTTGATCAGCTACATGACGCTGTAAACGTTATAATTGCTGCTCCGTCTCGAGCTTCTCGAGACGTTGAGCATATTGCTCTAACACGGCGCCTTGGTGACGAATGAAGTCAAGAAGTTCTCCACGAGAAGGTTGGTACGATGGAGTGGTTCGAGAGCTACGACTTCTGTGAGGAGGTAGAGGTGGAGGAGGACGTGGCGCAGTAGGGCGCTGTGGTTGAATTCCATTTGTGGCTGAGATTCGGCCACTTGTTGCAGAGAAAACAACTAGCATGGTTCCAATGGTGATGAAAGAGTTTGCACTGTCTCCTACGGCGGAGGAGCTGCTTCTGGTTCCTACCATTGTAAGGATTGAGTTGGAGGATCTTGAAGAAGAAATGAAGAGGAGTTAGACTGCAAAGGTTGTGTGGTTTCCCACAGACGACGCCAATGATCTTCTTATAATCTCGAAACGGAAGCAGGATGTAGTCTTCACGGTGGAGAGACGGCGACAGACGGTGGTGTACCTGCAGGGACTCTGATGCTTAAGTCAGTAGGGGAACCAATAGAGTTTCTATAAGAAAGAAAGGAAAACGTACCTGATATGAAGGCCACCACCGTGTATTTATAGGAGGATTTCGGTGGGAAATTCCGTTAGGTAGTTGCAACGGCTTCCTGCAATTGTCCTCATGCGCTCTGTCGAGGTGACGTACACACGCCGAGGTCTAACCGTGGCCAAGTCGGGGGTGTGATGCTGGGAGGTTGACGACGGATGTACTTAAAGCGTATAAGGAATGGCATGGCTACACAGACGAGTATCGTAACGTGGTTTTTTCGATTTATGCCGGGACTGTTTAATTTATATGTCAGATCTTATATCCAATGTCGGCTATGGGCCGTGTTCCATCTCGGTCCAGAACAGGTTTTATTTGAAATTACAACTGTCACAACATTCATTGCTTTAAAATATTAAATGTTACATTTTCCAATAAAATATTTCACTTTTAATTTATTATCATGTATAAGATTGCACAAGTTAGAAACTCAAATATATCAATATGTACCATCTTACTTTAAAGGATTTTCTTTGTCTATGATTTAGTACGTAGATAGATTATAAATATAAGCTAAAATGATATGATTGATATATAATTTCGAAATTAAAAAATCTCTGCTGGTATTTGAATATATACTCTCAAGTTTTTAAATTTCATCTTTTAAGAGATTCAACTCTTAAAAGCAAAAAACACTTGCTAAAAGTTATTCATTATTGTTTAATATATATCATGATCGTGTTTATCCTAAAAATTAGTCTAAACAAATGCACCTCAAGAATAATTTGGGACGAGATACCGGTCCTCTAAACGGGCTCTTTTTTAGTGTTGGAATTAAAAAGTTCAAAAGGAATTGAGATGGAGATGGCGTAAAACATAGATGAACAAATGTTCTTTTTTAATTAAAAGGGATGAAAAACCAGAGTACATTAACAATGAAAGTAAATTGCAAAAAAGCATAAAGTACAAGGAATAGAAAATGGTGGTCTGCGGTCCCTACTTACTCGTTGCATTTGGGTGCCTTGATCTCAGGATGAATGCTCTGACTTCAGAGTGCTTGAGTCTTTAGTTTGCGGATCTTTGTAAACTCTTCCTCCTTCCTATTTATAGGCTTCCTCTATAACTTCTAGGATTTACAGGTAACTGCCCCAACTATCACGCCAATTTACCTCTCTCAACTCCCACATTCCCACGTTCTCTAAGGTTGGAGTAATGTTGTTCTGTAACTACCCTCCTGGTGTGGACCATGATCTGGCGCGGCTTAGCTTCGATTCATAAGTGCTATCCTCCTGGATGCACAACTTGACCCTTCTTCGAGCTGGGAATGACTCCTCAAAGGTTGGTTTATCCCTTGGCTTCGAATCATAAGTGGGATCTCACTTGGACGCTCAACTTGATTCCTCTTCAAGTTAGGAATGACTTCTCGAAGGTTGCCTTGCCCCTTGGCTTCGAGGCTCGAAGTCAAAGCCTTTCACTGAGACTTCTCGTAACATGCCAGAATTCTCTCTGCCGTCCAAAGACCCCCTTTGACCACCATCCATCTTATTGCAATAAATATGGTCTTGTCAGTTATTGGTCCAGTTTGGTGGCAGTTTCATTCTAAGGGATTCCTTTTTCCTTATAAATAGCAATTGGTTTCATTCTATGCTTCACCAGTATTTCTCACATGGAGGGGTTTCTAATGTTGGCTTCTCTATTTGACCCGATCCCAAATGATTTTGCTGTTGATCAGGTCGACAGGGTGTCCAATGCCAAAAACCACTTCATCTTTCCTTGAACGCTTCTTAAGTCGAACAGATCAGCCAAAGTGAGGGGTCACAAGCCATCGAGTGACTCATCTTTATTTCCACTCGAAGCACCTGGCCTTCCCTTTGCCTCCAACCTGGGAAAACATTTATGATTATCAGCCAAGCTAAGCAGGTGATGTAGGGATTCGAAGAGGAGAAGCTACATAGACCAATTTTTGTATTTATTTTCCTTTTTGTAACCATATTATCATTAATAAAATGAGTTTGTTTTCTTTAATTGTTCTTGTAACGTCCTAATTTCTAAATTCAAAAATAATGCCTGTTGGAAGCACTATTTCCAAATTCGTGAAATTATTTCATTCATTTCGCGTATCGACATACAATACCATCGCTTGAGTAACCCAACAATTACTAAAGCTCCAACAATACATATATAATTCAATGAAATAATAACATACTATTGCCATCAAGGCTCCAATACACAAAAATATTAAAATAACATAATGATTCCTAAAGTAGCTTTAACAAATAACACTAGTGGTCCTAAACAACATGAACAACATCAAGAAAAATAAACAATAAGACTACTGGTCTTCACATGCCATCTACTACTCGTCATAGTTCTAATTAGTATCCTGCGCCACTGAAAATATTGTTCCCATGGAATGGGGTGAGACCAACGTCCCAGTGAGTGTAACAGTGTGTGCAGTGTGGGGGAAAACAACCAAGAACCATCATGGCATACATATAATTTAAGAAACATAAAAGAGATAATGATACAGAATTCAACACAAAGAAAATCAATCATCAAGATGCAATGCATGGCTGTGAGGTGTTATTCCCGACACCCGGGGTCTTTTCTCTGTAACGTGACTGTGATGAGCGCTCGGCCATGTAACCAAGGACCGTCGTCCAAGGTTACCTATGATTAAATTTTAAATAACATTTAAATATAATTCTGTGATTGGGGACCCCATCTCCCTCTTGGCCATGAGTTCGATGTGGTTACCCCGTTGTTCTTAATTAATTTGCCCGAAGGCCTGTGATGGTCAAAGACCCTGTGATAGCTTGAAGGCTCTAGGATTTCTCTTAAACTCAGAATTTTATGACTGTGATGGCCAAAGGCCCATGAATTACAGAATAATATAATCAAGATTCATCAAACATAATCAAGAACCATCATACATAATCATCCAATCATCTACCCTAAGGTTTTGGCAATCCAATACATACAATAATCAGTACATTCACAATTCATATGTTCCTACTATACATCTATCACTAATTCATAGAAGGAAAGGGGAAAAAGAATAGGGAGCATGAAATGGCAATCATTCAGAACAAATAAGTGAAAGTCCACCCACCTGTGGGCTGAGAAAACGGAGAAAGAACGAAGAACGGAGGGCCTTGAAGGGAGAAAAATTGAGGCAAGACTTGTTCTTGATGAGTAGAATTCGTCCTTGGCCTTTGCTGGGACTTTCTCTCACTAGAACCTCTCTCTCTCTCTGAAAATACGAAAAATTGGAAGAAGGAACTGACAGAAACCGTCCACGAACGTGTTTTAAAATGCAGAAATCGGACCTGCGCTCAAGCCTCGCTTGAGCGCAGCTCGAGCGCGAGTTCTCGCTCAGGCTGCGCTTGAGATCAGCTCAAGCTGAATTTCCTCGAATTTCTCTCTGTTTTTCTGCGCTCAGGCTGCGCTCGAGCTCAGCTTGAGCGAGAAAACCAGATTGCAATTTTCCCTTTTTACCGGTATCCTCGCTCAGGCTGCGCTTGAGCTCAGCTCGAGCGAGGAAACTAGAGTGAGATTTCCCCTTCTTGTTAAGGTGCAGTTTTCATCCAAACCCTATCGTGTGACCTATCAAACTGAAGCCCCAGAAATAAGCTTTCTAATGAGAGCGGAATCACCTCAATCGGACATCTACAATTCTGGATATTTGCAATCTAGTGTATCAAGGTCATAAGGCCTAGAACCAACATCAAGCAACAACCTATTTTTCTTCATTCTACTTTAAGTTATGATATTCCTATGAATTAAGGTATTAATTAGCGGGATGTTACAATTCTGTAGCTCTTCGAGGCATTTTATTTTATACCAACAGTTTCTTGTGTATTTTTTTTTTCAAAAAATTGCAACAGAGACTACCTGCAAAAGAGTCTCCATGAGGAAAGGACGATATAATAAATATTTAAAGTGAAGACAAAACACACCGCGAGGTTGCAAAGTAAATACATTCTCACCATGGTCATCAATACAAATGGGTCATTTAATATAACTTATAACCATCAACCGATTTACTTCCTTCAATCTTAACCATTGAATAAAAAAATATATCATATGGCCAAATTTAACTTTTGTACAATTACCCAAGTTTTTCACTTGGGGACCTTAGACTCACCCTTGTTTTATTTATGGAATGAGAGAATGACTTTATACTGAACAAGTCTACCAGGAACCCTATTGACCTAATTTTTAAAATTAGATGTCATTTGCACGAGCTCTCTCATGCATCTTCAACTATTCACAATCTTCACATTCAAGACAAGCATTATAAGACGCAATTGATTAGGTGGACCTTTCCCCCTACAAGGTGGCTAAAGTGTAATGTTGATGGGCTATTAGAATTAATAGCAGTATTGCAACCTATGGAAATGTTTTCAGATTGAGCTCGAGAACATGGATTATGTGAGATTCGCTAAGAATTTGGGTTGCACAAGTATAACCATGGTTGAATTTTAAGGCATATTTACAATTCTATCAATATCTAACGCAAAAGGCTTTTCTCAGCTTTGGATGGTGTTCGACTCAAAAGTGGTTATTCAATTAGTAAGGCGGAGGGAGGGACTTTAGGACTAAGGGGGGCCATGCCCCCCCTCAAATTTTTAATATTTTTTTATTTTTTATATATAAATATATTTGGCTAAATTTTACATGATAAAAGTCCATTAAAAAATAAATACAGTGTGTGTGAGCTCAATCCAATTGAAAAGTAATTAGAAGTAGGTAGTTAGGGTTCTGAAACTCTTTGACCATACGAGAAATTGTTCAGTCAATGTTTTATGAAGGTAATATCATTTTGTGAATGTTATAATATTGATGTTCCTGATATGAGCTCTTGTTATGTTGGAAGGCAAGGTCATGCTCATTGTCAATAAGATAATAGTACAATAGAGCATCATTATCAAATTGATGATATTTGCAAACTTGTTCCTAAGTTCTATCCTCAAGACTTTACAAAAATTGAGAAAGAAGAGTTGATAATGCAATTGTGTCACTTTGAGATTAAGATAGCCAAGAACAAAGAATTTCACAAAAATTATCTAGCACTTCAGAATTGTGTCGATGGTCAGTGGAAAGAAGGAAATTAGATATTTATCCACTTTTCTATAGGTTGATAAAACTTGTGTTGACTTTGCCAGTTTCTACTACAACTACTGAACGTTCCTTTTCTACTATGAACATCATCAAAACTAAGCTCTGAAACAAAATGGAAAATGACCTTCTGGAGCATTGTCTCATAATCTTTATTGAGAAAGCAATTTCCAAGGAGTTTAGTATTGATTCGATTATAGATGGATTTTGCAACATGAAGGAACACATAGCTCTTTTATAGTCTAACTTTTTTAGTTACTTTAAATTTATCTGCTTCTTTCTTTGGTTTTATTTTATATAGTCATCTTATCTTTTTAACAACTTTATTTATTTAGGAATAATATTTATATTCCGACTCACTTAAATCTACTAGTTTTTTAAAAATCAAAACATCTTTATAGTTGGCCCTCCTTGGCTTAAGATCCTGGCTTCGCCCCTGAATTGGTTATTGAAGGTTTACATCCTTGTAGCCAAATAGTTACAATCTTCAATGAGTCTTATTCTTCGATTATTGTTCGTTTTTGTAATACCTTCCGGGAGGAAAACATATTTGTTGACTATCTTTCCAATTATGCCTTTAATCTCTCTGAGTCTGCATACATTTTGTGTTCCTCCCACTGTAACCAGTTGTTGTGTTAAGATATTGTAGGAGCTTGGGTTTCCTAGGATGATTCGTATGTAATTTTTAGATTTAATTTACCCCTCCCCTCATAAAAAATATAAATGACAATAAAACTCACGAAATAAAATTTAATGTTGGTCTTTGGCTCCTACTACATTGAGATGTGGGTTATCAAGAGACAACAAGGTTATTTATTTTTAATGCAAAGGCGATCATAAAAAAATTAAAATTTTGGTGCATGAATATGTTATAAATTGAGCTAGACTCATAAAAATAAAATGTTCACTTTTCCATTTTTTTATCTAAAACATCTGTCATTTAAAAATAAAACTTTAACCCTTGGCATCTAGAATCTCCTCAATCTTCCTAAGCCAAGTAGCCCACGAAGAATGGTCCAAGCCCTCATCAAAGGTTGGTGGGTGGCACAGCCAGAATCCCAAGAACACACTCGCCTAGTGATCCGACCTCGGATCTAGTGGGACCGCTTGACCTACGGGTGGGAACATCCGCTCTCCCCCAACAGGGCAGAAAGAACAGTGGTCTGCTGGTTCAGGACGCGAGTTAACCCTTCGATAGTCACAATGGAAGCATCCTGAGGGTTTTTCGTAGCCCGATGCCTACTTCGTTTGCCTCTAGCCATAATATTTTACATATTGAACAAAACATGGATACCATAATGTAACGTCCTAATTTCGTAAAGCTAGAAATAATGCTTGTGGGAAGCACATTCCTAAATTTACCAAATTATTTTTCGTGACATTACCGATATCGTCAAACAAAACACTCAAAGCTTCCTGTAATTCCAACTTTTACATAATCGGAAATCTTACATGCATAATTCAAGAATTATAGTTTTAATACCACTTAGTGGCTCAAAATACAATACTATGAATCTACATAAAAATTCAACCTAGAAATATATACATATATACCCCAAAAAGTCTCCCTAAGGGGCGGCACAAACAACTCGGTTGACTAACCCACCGTGAGTGTCCAAGCTATCTGGCTTTACTTCCGGTAGAACGTCCGACACATCTAAAATAAAATCCACAGCATTTGGTGAGACTTATGTCCTAGTGAATGTGATCATGCATACAGTGTAGGTGGGAGGCAAATCAGAACGCAACATTAACATAAGTCTATACGTATTTTCATGCACTTCACAATTATACCATGCAATCAGACAATGCACACATCAATTCTTCTGGTGGAAGACCACCCATGCAATCAACATTAACATAAGCTACCCCGTTCCCCATTGGTCCGAAGACTCAAAATTCCTCTCTCCTCTTTGGTCTGAAGACCTATTAATTTCCTCTTGGCAAAAGGCCTATGAAAAACTTTTGTAAATGATTAGGGTTTAAAAAACGTGAGAGCATGATTCATGGCATGTATACACGTTTACATATGCTAAATGATGATTTCATGGCATTCAAAACCTCATAGTCAATAATCTCATGAAATCCCTCACCTCTAAAACCTAGGGTTAAGCCAATACTCAAACATTTAAAGCAAGTACACATATAAACCCTAGATTAACCTCAATCAATCACAAGCAAGTAAAGAAAGAAGGGGAAAGGAGAAAAGGGATCCTTAGGGAACGTCACACAAGATCAAAGGGAGTGGGTGAACCACACTCACCACAAAGAGAAGGAAATTGAGGTATTTAAGGTTGGGGATGAGTTCGTTGAGCTTCCTTTTCCTTGAAAATCTCCCCCAAAGCTCCTCTCCTCTTCTTAGCTCTCCTAGGGCACAAAAGGGGGAGAGATAAACATTTTAGATTTGGGGTAAAATAACCCCGATTCTGTTTTTAAAACTAAATCTGCGCATTCTCCCTCAAACGAGACTTTCTTGCTTAAGCAAGAAAGGGGAAAGTGCCTCGTTCTAGCGTTCTTGCTTGAGCGAAAACACTCCAGAGAGCCCCCAATCATCTGGACCCTTCTCGCTTAAGCGAGCCTCTTCTTGCTTAAGTGAAAATCATCCAGAGAGTATTCCCTTCTTTGGACTATTTTCGCTAGGGCTGCACACGGGTTGGATTGGGTTGGATTTGCACTACTTTTGGGCCCAACCTGATTAATTATGTTTGGGTTGGGTTGGGTCGAATTTGTCATTTTTATTTTATGGACCCAACCCAACCCAAACCGACCAAGGTGGGTTGGGTTGGGTTAGGTGATCGGGTCATGATAATTAAAAAATCGGAAAAAATCAAATTTATAGAAAATGGTTATTTTTTATCACCGTTTGGACTTCTTGAATTATATAAACTTGTATTTCCATGATTTTGACACTTTGGCCATATAACTATTTTAAAAATTATATAAATGAAACTATAAAAAAATATGACATACACTTTCCACACAGAATTTAATTCAAATATCTAGCACACTGCAATAAAGAGATGTCCCGAGTAAGATATATTCCACAGCCATAAAAATCTTCATCTCACAAATTAACAAATTATTGTTCTGTTATGGTACCAATTTTAATTGAATTTTATTTTACTATTTCTAAATTTAATTTAGGTAAGATATTTATTAATAATATAATAATTTTTTATATGGGAGGTCAGGTTGGGTTGAGTACATTGAGTTGTGTTTACCCAGACCCGCTACCCAACCCAAATTGGTCGGGTTCATGCGTACCCAACCCAAACAGACCCGATGACCCAACCCAACCCACCAAATAGTGATTGGGTTGGGTTGGGTTGATGAAGTTGGTCGGGTCAACTGGACCCATGTGCAACCATAATTTTCGCTTAAATGAAAATATCACCATCCAAAATTATCTTATTTGCTATTACTCTTGCTCAAGCGAGGACCTTCTCGCTTGGGCGAAAATACTCTAGAGTTCACCCCTCAAATTCGGTTTTAACCCTAAAAAATCTAATTCCCTCAATCAAAACCTCTTCCCCTCTTCCATTCTCACTTTTATACCTTTTTAACCTCTTAAATCTTGGGGTTTGGTCCCTTCTAGATTCTACTACAATTGTATTAGGCTTAATACTTGGTTACTCTCCTAAATGCCCTTTAAAAATCATAGGTTCATATTCAACCACCAACCTCCCTCTCTTGGTAGGGTTCTCAACCTACGACTTCTGCTATACTTTCTAGGTCCTAATTTTTGGGATGTTACCATTCTACTCCTCTTAAATAAATTGTCCTCAAAATTTTCCTCAATTACCCTAAACCCTTCTACCTCACCCCCTTATATCCCTTAAGATTCAATGCTAGTTTAGTGTTCCTACCCTCCACCTTCCAAAATTTTCCTTACAGACCCGACTCTAGGTTGTCATGTGTAACACCACATACCTTGTGGCACATGTCCTTCGTGACCTCTAACTTGGCTAGTTCGTGCTTTAAGCTTCATGGCCTAACCTGACTATCCTTTTTCTGGTGTACAACCGTAACTCTACTCCTTTAACTTAGTGATGAAACTTGAGAGGACATGCAGGCAACTATCTATTTCTACTTGGTTGAGAAATTTCTCTAATTACTGGGGATTTAATGGATCATCCCCATGCTTCTACCCCCTTAAATAAGCATTGACATCTACCAAAATTGTCGCATCAGCTCTGACACCCAAAAGGTATAACTAACGAAAACACTCAATCTGTCCATCCGATGAGTCATGAATTGTAGAGGTTGAGAGGATAGGTGATGGGGAGAAATGTAAGTTGACCTCCAAGGTAAACATGTTGCTCTTCCTATTAGGTCTCCTATCAATCAACGGTATATCGAGTCTTGCTACATTACGCAGGAGGAGAGGGAGCGATATCTACACATTCGAGATATCCACCCCTATCCTCAACCACAGCGACCACCACCAGTTGTCAGACCCTATCGCTCTTTCATGGAGCATTTGTTTAGTCAGATCACGACTGTCCATCAGAGGATGATGCACATACATGAGTTTTTATACCATAATGTGCAGGGCCCTAACCCAGGCATGTCGCCCGAGCGATTTCAGGATTCCTTAGATTGGCCTGGGGACAGGCCTATTGTACCAGGGGAGGTGGAGCACAGGACACAGAGGACGAAGATTGATACTGGTGTTTTTCTTTCTTTTATTCCTTTTAGTTCTTTTTTTTCTTTTATTTTAATTTTGTTTTCTTTTTATTTGATCTGTATTGTATCTGACATATCATTTCTATGCAGTTTGGATTTTTAGGATCAAAAGTCCTTTTATTAGGATTTCTATTTTGTATTTCATTTTTTTTAGGATTTAGGAATTAGGATTTGAGGAATTCAATTTCAAAATCTCAAATATAGGCGGCCTAACTAACTGAATTAGGAGAGAAAAAGGAATTTAGTGGTTGAATCCATAATCAGTTAGGATTAGGATATTGTGCAGGAAAATGTATCAATGTAGTTAATTGAATTGAATAGTGATTTTATCAAGGAAAATAGCCATAAGCCGGTGAATTTGTGAGAACTAAACACTTTGAGAGTTTTCACCGTTGCTTGTCAACTGTTATTGCTTGAGTTTCTGGATTTTATTCTGCACATGGAAAACATGGAAATGATCAAGGCATCTTGTAAATATATAAATTGCTCAGTGCCAAATAGCTAACATGTGAATAAATTTTTTTCTATTTTTGATAGCCCATTTGAGCTTGCATTTTATTTTCTTGATGCTCCTCCGCCTTGTAAATTATTATATCCTGTCCCCACATACTTAGGGTTAGAGAGCATAGGTGCAATTTTTCCAAAAGAATGGGTTTGAGTTGGCAGGATTGAAATTGCAATAGAAAGGGCATACTGAGTACTGGAATTCACTCCCCTAAAAAAGTGTATGTTTATAATTTAAAGTTCAATAAAAGGGAGTGAATTTCCAAAAAGAGGCCAATTGTATACATGTTTAAGGTCAAGAATGATATGGGGAATTGAGAGTGACTCAGAACACTGGTTTAAATTGTAGATATGCTCTCTTTTCTTTAAGTTGTGCATTTTGAATTATCCAGAAAAACCATGAATTCTTGACAGCCTGGCCTCACTACAACCTGAGAAAGACCTTTTGATCCATGTTGACCATGTGCATGATTAATAACTGGAAACGACTATCAATTTTAGTTGTTCAACTGCAATGAAAAATTTGAGGGGAACACTTACCCGTGAGAATGAGAAAATTCCTTGATTTATCACTTATTGTTTTGATTACTGCTTTTGAAAAATTTGAATGCATTTTCATCCTGTTCTGATTGGAGTCACCACTTGGTTCTGATTATTAATCTGAAATTTGGAAGGTGACAACTGTCTAGCAAGAGATACTGAATTTGTTTCCTTATTAGTCAGGACCATAAATGGGGATTGAAGTCAATTGTATGTAGGAGATTCTCTTGCTTGAGGACAAGCAAGAAGCTAAGTTGGGGGGTATTTGATAAGTGTTAGAATTACGTAAAATTCCTATATAATTACAGCACTTATTGAGAGCAAAATGCTGAATTTATAGCCCAATTTACCCCTTTTTGGCTTAAAATGCAAATTCTTGTATTTATTTAAGTCAAATTTGAATTTGATGTTATTATGATAAAGAATCTACTGATTTTTGCAGATAAAAAGCAAAGTATAAATAAAGCATCAAGAGAGCAGCAAAACAAGGACAGGAACAACATGGAACAAGCTTCAAAAGAGGACAATTCAGGAAAGACAGAAGTTGTTTCCTGTGCTCCTCTTGCGCTAAGTGCAAGTGGAGCGCAGAAGAAACGACTGTTAGTCACTGTTTCCTAGCTTCACTTGCATTGAGCGCAGGTAGGGCGCAGGAAACGTAACCTAATTTTTCATGGGCTACAATCAAAGTCTCAAAATCCCATCAGAACAGTTTATAAAGGCACTTTTAGGGATTGAGACGAGAGACAGAGACGTACGGAGCCGTTGAGCAGATCTGGAGCCAGAGAAAAGTGTGACAGTCTCTCTAGTTGGTTTGTAATGGCTACCATGAGTAGCTAAACTATCCTTTAGGATTGAAAATAGTCGATTCAATCCCCAATTGTATTTTGGATCTTCTTTGTTATTTAGGAATCTCTGTTTTTATAATATTGGTGTTTTTATTCTATTCTTAATGCTTAGCTTCCATCTTTGTACCGGAGTTATGATGCGATTTCTTAAATGCGTTGAGAAACGGTTTTTTTAAATCTGATTTGTGAAAACATTCAATTCGTGACTGTGGAGACCAGCATGAATTGATAGCTTTAACAACTGATTTTCAAAAAGGGGCAATTTATGACTGTGGAGACCAACATAAATTGTTTCTGAGTATTTCATAGTTGTGGAGACCTTTATGAAATAACATTTATTTGTGCTTCAGTATCATAATTATAAATTCCTATATCATTGGGTTCCAAATACAAGAGGGGTGCGATAGACGAAGTTCAATCCTAGTTTCCTTAATTTGCTCAATCTTATCCATATTCTCTCTCTCTCTCTTATCTTCTATTTTATTTACTATTGCAAGCTTCACAAACAAACATTCAAAATTCCTCTTACTCGATAAGTGTGAACACTGAGAAATTATCTTGTACCATTCCCTATGGCTACGACAAACCCTTTTCTCTTACTATTGTACTGCTGTAATATTGGTACGCTTGCCAAGATCTCAGCAGGGACCCGATCTCTCCATTGGAAAAGCTCCGAGTCCTCGTCACCACCACCTTGGCTTGGGCTCTAAGTCTACTGTCTAAGTTTCTCTAGTCTGTATTTTCAGTCCAGTGAATCTTTCCTCCTTGGCTTTCCATCTTATTGGCTCTCTTGTTCCTCTCTTGGTGTCACCTCTAGTCTTAAGGGTAGCGTATGCGATTCGGTCACATTTATATTTCCCAAATTAAAGTTTACAGTCTGCGGATCTCTAAGTTCTCTCTAACTTCTAGTCCTATGGGATTCTTCTCCTCATTTTTCTCCTTTGATGGTACTCCCCCTCCTTTATCACCCTAAGGAACATCGAAGTTTCCCTAATTTGGTTCAACAGGATTCTAACCTGACAGGGAGGATTCTCTAGTTCAAAATTCGTCATTAATTATCCCTGTTACTTACCTCGATTCCTGTTATTCTTAATTCTCTCTTGCCTATTTATGGATCCTCTAATCCCATCGATGACGACCTCTGGTCCCTAATTCACAAGTTCGGTTCTAAAATTAATTCTTTAGTGAACTTCATTTCCCATTTGTCGCTCGAAATTACAACTATACAATGAAGATATAAGAGAGCTTAATAAGGAATTCTTCTCCCTTGTCCGAAAATGAGAAACTAGGAAGGGTCA
Source organism: Sesbania bispinosa (assembly GCA_026901365.1). Taxonomy (NCBI): domain Eukaryota; kingdom Viridiplantae; phylum Streptophyta; class Magnoliopsida; order Fabales; family Fabaceae; genus Sesbania; species Sesbania bispinosa. The sequence goes on along the minus strand of QLOH01000411.1, from coordinate 530,405 downwards.
ACTGATTGGAACCGGCACGCATGATGGGTTTTGTGACCCCCCTACACACATGCCTGGAGAAATGCTCAAGTTAAATGAAAAGCAGACATTTCAAGTCGGCTCTGAAGACTCTCCTCGGAATGACTAAAGGAGTGTTAACAAGAAAGGGGAGAATGGAAATGCCCCCTGGTCGAGTTTGACAAGTAAATCAAAGAATGAAAAAGTACTTGCTCAGAAGCCTAAACAATCAATGGTTATGAAAGAAACATGGGCTGCCACAGAAAACATGGCGTAGATAAGATTCTCCGATTATACTCATACCTCACATTCTATTTTTGATCTTGGTGCGCCCCCGACCTTAAGGACAATGATCTCCCTTGGATCTCGAAGTTCGGATCTCGGTCTTCTTCTTCTTCGAGCAATCCTTCACCATGTGTCCTAGTTGGAAACAATAGAAACATTTTCCTTGGCCCCGCAGGAACTCCCCTCTGTGGCCTTTCCCACACTCCACGCAAGCTGAAGACCAACGCTCTAACTGTTAGGCAACCTTCTCATCCATCACACTTCAAGTCGGCTCCGGAGGCTCTCCCCGGAATGACTAAATGAGTGTTAACAAGAAAGTGGATAATGGAAACACCCCCTAATCGAGTTTGACAAGTAAATTAAGGAATAAAAAAGTAATTATTTTCTCAAAAGCCTAAACAATCAATGGTTATGAAAGAAACATGGGCTACAACAGAAAACATGGCGTTGATAAGATTCTCCGATTAGCTGCATACCTCGCATTCCATTTTCGATCTTGGTGCGCCTCTGACCCTAAGGACGATGATCTGCCTTGGAGATTGAAGTTTGGATCTCGGTCTTCTTCTTCTCCGGGCAGTCCTTCACCATTTGTCCCGGTTGGAAATAATAGAAACATTTTCCTTGGCCCCGCAGGCACTCTCCTCTTTGGCCTTTCCCACACTCCAGGCAAGTTGAAGACAGACGCTCAGACTGTTGGGAAACCTTCTTATCCATCACACTTCCATCTGAGCTCCCCTCAAGTGGCAACTCGTCTCTCTTCCTCTTGAGAAGGGCGGGGAAATACCTTTCTAGAAAAGAGGTCCTGAAGTCCTCCCAGGTGAGAAGGGTGTCCAAAACCGCCACCCGGCCTCGAGCGCCCCTCCACCAAGTGTTTGCCTCCCCTTTAAGCATCAGGGACGCAAAACTCACCCTTTTCTCATCGGGGTAACCCTAGACGTCCATAATCTCTTCAGTCTTCCTGAGCCAAGTAGCCGCCAAAGGACGATCCAAGCCCCTATCAAAGGTTGGTGGGTGGCACAACTAGAATCTTAGGAATCCACTCGCATGGTGATCCGACCTCGGATCTACTGGGGACATTTTACCTACAGGTGGGACGTCCGCTCTCCCCTAAAAGAGAAGAAAGAACAATGGTTTGTTGGTTCAGGGCGCAAGTTAACTCTTTGATAGACACAATGGAAGCATCCTGAGGGTTTTCCGTAGCCCGACGCCTACTTCTCTGCCTCTAGCCATAATTCTATACACATTGAACAAAAATGGAGTTGATCATGCTCTATATTTCATAAAATGCATACAGGACCATAACTAAACTCAAACAACTGACTCATCTACAGTCGAATTGGACTGAACTGCTCTGATACCATAATGTAACGTCCTAATTCCGTAAACCTAGAAATAGTTCCCGTTGGAAGCACATTCATAAATTTACCGAATTATTTTTCACGACATTATCGATATCGTCAAACAGGACACTCAAAGCTTCATGTAATTCCAATGTTTACATAAGTGGAAATCTACATACATAATTCAAGAATTGTAGTTTAAATACCAATTAATGTGTGTTTGGTTTACCCCAAAACCACGTTTGAAACGTGGATCTAGTATGAACCAAACACACCATTAGTGGCTCAAAATACAATACTATGAACCCACTTAAAAATTCAACCTACAACTATACATATATACTTCAAAAAGTCTCCCTAAGAATTGGCACAAGAAACCCGGTGGACTAACCCATCGTGAGCCTCCAAGCTATCCAACTTTACTTCTGGTAGAACGTCCTACACATCCACAACGTGTGGTGAGACTTAAGTCCTAGGGAATGTTATCATGCATACAGTGTAGGTGGCAGGCAAATGGGAATGCAACATTAACACATGTCTATACATATTTCCATGCACTTCAAAATTCAACCATGCAGTCAGGCAATGCACACAACAATTCCTCTGGTGGAAGACAAGTTAATGCAATCAAACGGTTCCTCTGGTTTTAAACCCACACCCAAGGGGTCTTTTCGTTGTGTTCCTTTTATAAGACCGAGCTCAGAATTTGAGACCAAGGACCGTCGCCCTTGAAAACCCTCCAAAGTTTTATTATCATTCAGGAATGAAATGCAGTTTATTTTCCTCTTAAGGATCTCATTTTCGTTTTGGCCAAAAGGTCCATGAGATACCTCGTTCCTCTTTGTTTCGAAGACTCAAAATTCCTCTTTCCTCTTTGGTCCAAAGACTTATAAATTTCCTTTTGGCCAACGGATGAAAAACATTTTGTAAGTGATTAGGGTTTAAAAAATGTGAGAGCATTATTCATGGCATGTGAACAAGTTTACATATGCTAAATGATGATTTCATGGCATTCAAAACCTCATAGTCAATAATCTCATGAAAACCCTCACCTCTAGAACTTAGGGTTAACCCAATACTCAATAATTCAAAGAAAATACACATATAAACCCTAGATTAACCTCAATCAATCACAAGAAAGTAATGAAGGATGGGGAAATGAGAATATGGATCCTTAAGGAACTTCACACATGATAAAAGTGAGTGAGTGAACCACTCTCACCTCAAAGAGAAGGAAATTGAGGTCTTGAAGGTTGGGGATGAGTTCCTTGAGCTTCCTCTTCCTTTAAAATCTCTCCCAAAGCTCCTCTCCTCTTCTTAGTTGTCCAAGGTCACAAAAGGGCGAGAGAGAAACATTTTAGATTTGGGGTTAAATGACCCCAAATTTGTTTTTAAAACTAAATCTGCGCGTTCTAGCTCAAGCGAGAGTTTCTCCCTTGAGTAAGAAAGGGAAAAGTGTCTTTATATCTGTTCTCGCTTAAGCGAAAACACTACAGAGAATCCTCTGGACCCTCCTCACTTAAGTGAAAATCTCCAAATAGCACTCCCCTCTCTGGACTATTTTCGCTTAAGCGAGAGGTTTCTCGCTTAATCGAAAATATCAACATCCAAAGTTATCCTATTTGATTATATTCTCGCTCAAGCGAGGACCTTCTCACTTGAGCGAAAAATACTCCAGAATTAACCCCTCAAATTCAGTTTTAACCCTAAAAAATCCAATTCCCTAAACCAAAACCTCTTCCCCTCTTCCATTCTCACTTTTATACCTTCTTAACCTCTTAAGATTTGGGGTTTGGTCCCTCCTAAATTCTACTACAATTTTGTTGGGCCTAATACTTGGTTTCTCTCCTAAATTCCCCTTAAAAATCATAGGTTCTTATTCAATCTCCAACCTCTATCTATTGGTATGGTTCTCAACCTACAACTTCTGCTATACTTTCTAAGTCCTAATTTTTGGGATCTTACATCTGGCATGAACATGTATTGCTCACTATGATGCTCGGTAAAAGTTTACCCAATCACATCACTTTCTAATTTTCTTTCCTTTGAGGAGACAAAATGGTAACAATATGAGGAAATGGCGGTTCTTCCCAAAAAGATGAAGAAAATTGAGAGACAATAATGAGATGCTGAGAAATTTAGTGGTGGTGATGCAACGATTGCAACAATAGAATCAAATGCTCCAAGAACAAATGGAGACTTAGATAAGGAGAGAAAAAGATGAGGAAGATGGAGTTGATGTTAAGTTGATCAACTTTGACTCCATTTCGGAAGAAATTATGAAGACTTAATCCTTGAGAATTTCATAATCCCAACCCTATGGATATATAATAAGATGATTGATCCCCAAATCCATTTGGTAGCCTCCAAAACTCAAATGTTCATTTGTGGTGCCAACGATCCCCTCAAATGTAAATTCTTTTAGAAACACTGATAGATTTGACCATAATATGGTTTGTCAACTTACCAACATAAACTATAAATAATTTTGATGACTCTGAACAAATTCATCACCTAATTCTCAGCCAATAAGGGAAGAAGAATGACTTTTGGAAGAATTTTCAACATTTGAAAATGAGAAAATGAATCTTTGTAGGAGTGCATAGGTTGATTTAATAAAGCCATTTTATCATGTAGCAAACCATAAGTAAGAGATGTGTGTCTATCTTCGAGAAAGATATTAAGCAAGGACCCTTCAATGAGTCATTGGCTCAAATAAGTGAGAGATACTGCACAAATGTTTTTATATTGGTTCACTCTTAATCCCTTCTTGGGCTACGTCTAGTACCTAGTTGTGTAGGATTTTTTTCACTATTTATCAAACATGACACAAGGTTGTCATAACCTGTTTTCCAACATTGACACTCCTTTTTAGCTTGGAAACACACTCTTGAAATTAAATATAAAGGGTTTTTTTGTGTATAGCTATCTCAACACTCAAAGGTAAAGGTAGTACATAGTTGTATGAATCACTTCTAATGCAGAAAAAAAGGATTATGAGAATTTTATAGAAGTAAACTGCCGAAGAAATATTTTTCCACAAGGAAAAGTATGTTGTAGAAGTAGAATTTTGTGAGATTTATGTTAAGGCTTCTGTCTAATGTCTTTATTCAATACCCATCACTTATTTATAGTTCCATAAGTCCAACTAGTCGTTAGAGAGTTTAAAGTTGGTCAAAAAGTAAATCTTGTCTTTTAATGATGTGTCACTATCACTTTTGACTAGCTGAGTTGTTTCTCTGCTTTTGAGGCAAATTTTTCTTTCTGGAATATTGAAAAATATTTCCCATCTTTTAATGATTATTGGATCATTCCCGTGCTTTTGGAGAACATTGGTGATTCTGGAATACTATAACAAGTTTATTTTTTGCTTCGGAGTGTGAACTTGTTATTCTTATAGATTCCAAAAATCTTCTACAAGTTTGTTCTCTTCTCAATTTAGTCTTAACAATGAAATCCTTGATGATCCAAATAAATTTTCTATTGATGGATAAGATTTCACAAATATGTGCTTCTGAACATGTTTTTGTGCTTCTGGACACGATTATGTGCTTCTAAATAATGTCAATTCTCGTGTTGACAGATACATAATCATTTTTATGTCCAATAAGAATTTTTTCCATGCTTAACATTCGATCTCGATACTGTTCTTGATATTTCACCTGACTTTGGGAGCTTAGTGTGTGCTTTTGGATAACAATATTTTGCTTCTGATGGACAAAATAACTTGTAGTGCTTCTCTTTTAGAATTGTTGAGAGGTTTGTTGTCATTAAAACTTATATGAAAGAGGGTCTTGGACTTAACAATAATGATGAGATTTCTTGTAGTATTGTTTAACATAAGCATGTCTTTTTCTTCAAACTTTTCCATTCAACCAAATAAGATGAGAAAAGTTTTTTCATTTCTTTATTTTCATTTTTCCCTCCATCTAAACAATACACACAGTCATTTTATTTCTCTATAATTACTATTTTATGTATTTTCTTTGTGTCAATTTTGTATCCTCTTATTTTCTTTCCACATCTAAATAAGTCACTAAAATATCATTCCTAAAATTAATTCTTTCAGCACTTATTTTTCAAAATTTATTTTACCAAAATCTAAAATAAGCAAACACATGTACACTCAATTTTAATGTAAAGAGAAAATGAGAGGATAGAAAACGAAAATAAAAAAAGTGAATTAATTTTATATATTATTTGTATGGAGCAAAAAAAACTAAAGGTCATTTTTATTCAATGAAAAAGTTTTTTCATTTCTTTATTTTCATTTTTCTCTCTATCTAAACAATACACGCAATCATTTTATTTCTCTATAAATACTATTTTATGTATTTTCTTTTTGTCAATTTTGTATCCTCTTATTTTCTTTCCACATCTAAATAAGTCACTAAAATATCATTCATAAACATACATAATTCTTTTAAAATTAATTCTTTCAACATTTATTTTTCAAAATTTATTTCTCCAAAATCTAAAATAAACAAACACATGTACACTCAATTTTAATGTAAAGAGAAAATAAGAGGATAGAAAATGAAAATAAAAAAGTGAATTAATTTTATATATTATTTGTATGGAGCAAAAAAAAACTAAAGGTCGTTTTTATTCAAGATAGGATGAGACAAATAAAATGGATCCCATAATAGATTAAGGGAGGTAAGTAGATTGGCAGTGTTGGTGTATGCCTTAGAGGCCTGTGGTATATTGACCCCTTTTTTAGCATACAATATATGTCATGTTAATTATAAAATGCATTCATTATTATATTAATTAATTAATATGATAAGGTCCTTAGAGTGACTTGTTTAGGGTTATAAGGTATCACATTTGACTTGATAGTGAGATTCTATAGGCTACTTTACAACGTCATTCTCAAATCATCCTTAGTTAAATATTATTATAAATAAGGACAACAATAATACGTCGAGACTAATATGTGAGTAGATTGATGACTATATCTCACTGTTCATGGATATGTGATATCAAATCTTTCATATGGGTACACATTAAAGGGTTTTTATGGTTTATTGGACTAACCCACCATGGGAGTGCTACAATTATTATTAGTATGTCATTAGCGATTCTCATAGTGATAGCGGTGTATGTGGTCTTTTGACCTCATGTCACTACGGTTCCAAAAATGAGGAGTCATATGCTTTGGTGCCATCAAACGTTATGCCTAACCCGGTGACTATAAAGATGGTGTCGAGTATGCCACAATTCTTGTGGAGAGATGGGAGTGTCTAGGTGGAATTTTTCCCTGCCACATAATGGGAGTTATATCTTGGGTTCCTTGATTGAGTGGGACTACAAAGTGCATGGTTGTGCCTAAATAATAATAGTATGAGATATTAATATTATTTGTTATAAGTCTATTCGGGAAATCAGGAAATCAATATTGAACTATACAAGGATGACACATTCCATGCTTTGTGTTTAATCTAGATATATGGACAAATGGAGTATACATACATGGTAACAATGGTCGTAGACGTTTTATATGTCAAATCCCATTGACATTCCTGCTATTTAGGTTGTAGTGATGTTTTGCAATATATCATTCGTTACTTGTAATATTAAAATAAGATTTTAATATTACTACCAACATAATGGGAACCTACAGGGTCACACACTTAGAGTGGGCTAACTTGGATATTGATAAGTACTCATTTTTAGTGAGTTTCCATAATGAATATAAGATCTTATGGTTAGAATTGCATTTATTTAAAAGTTAATCTCCCATAATTTAGAATTATTGAATCTAACTATCTGTTACTGAGATATGATTGAAATTGAAGCTATTTGATCCAAAATTGTTTGTTTTGAAGAGTAATCAAAGTGAGGAAAAAGAATAAAGATGGAAGAAACAAGAGAGAAGTGGCCAAAATGGGAAAAAATTGATTCTGCCAATTTTTCGCTCAAGCAAGAAAACTCTCGCTTGAGCGAAAATGTACCAGAGAGGGGTGTTTTTGTCTTGTTCTCGCTCAAGTGAGAATCTCTCGCTTGAGCGAGAATACGTTTCTTCATGATGAAAGATTCATCTCGCTTTAGCGAGAATTTACAAGCGAGAATTTTCTTGTAACATCCCAAAATTAGGATCTAGGAAAATATAATGGAAGCCTTAGGCGGGGAATCCGAACAAGGGAAGGGATTAGTTAGAGAGATATGTTTTAGTATTTTAATTTAAGAAAGGATCTTAAAATAGGCTAGGAATTAATGGTGAGATTATAGAGATTAGAGAGAAGGTAATAACAATTTTAGGATAATTATAATATTTGAATTTGAGTATGTATAAGGATCGTACAAACGAGGATAGTGCAGTATCATGGATTATAAATAATTAAATTAAGGAAATTGAATAACATTGCATTATAATAATAGTAATATTAGTTAAAATAATAATATGTTAGATAATGGGTCAAATAGTGAGTTATAAAACAGGGTATATATTTAATAAAGATATGATATCTAAACCTTAATTTTAGTCAAGTGAAATGAATTTCACTTTATCAAAATAAATATTGTTTATCTTTAAGAGATAACAAATTAAATTAAATCACTCTCATAATTCAAAATAGGACTAGAGAATAATTTCATAGAAGTAACTAGGGAAAGAGGATGGGAGAAAAGGCCCAAAAATTGAGAAGCCCACTTGAGGTATAACTTAAATACTTGGAGAGGGCTCTTAAGTTAGGGAGAGAAACAATAGAGTAGAGTAAAAGAAAGAGGGACACCAACACTTTGAGAGAGAAAATGGGAGGAAGCAATTCCCGTATTTCCACAGAACTGCTGCGGGAAAATTGCTCCTGCGGATTCGTTCACCGTTGGGTCGGGCTGAAAATTTGGCCAGTGATTCGGAACGTCTGTTTCTTCATTCTGAACGGTTGGATTGTCGAGACGAGGTCTCAGTTGGGAGATATCCAACCCAAACAATAGACGCATTTTTAGGGTTCTTCCTCACTTTCCTTCCATTTCTTCTTCATTTTAAAGAGAAAAAGAGAGGTTTCTAGAGAGAGGAACTCCTTGGGAGCTTGGAGGAAGAGGATCAAGGTCAAGGATCTTCAACCCTAACCCTCCCCAACCTTCTTCCCTTCTCTTTGAGCTTCCTTGAGGTGAGTAGAGCTCACACACTTCACCTCCCCCTTGTGAGAAACCTCCATGAACTCACTTCTTCCTCTCCCTTTCTCTAGGTTTTATGTGCTTATTCATGATATTTCACCGATTGATTTTAGTTGTTTTGGGTGTTTGAAAGAGATTGAAGTTAGAACCCTACTTAGGGTTTGGAATTGGGGATTTTTCTAGGGTTGGGAGCTTTTACTTGTATTTGTTGGATATTATGAATATGATGGATGTATGTATCATGTTGAATATGATCGAGACTCATTGATGGAGAACCCTAGGTTAGGGGACTTGGTATAATGGTTTTTGTTCATGATATATTGTTGCATGATTAGAAACCTAGATTATGATTCATTGTTCAAGTGCCTCATGCCCATGCTCATGTTCATATTCATGTTCATTATCAAATACACATGTTTCCATGAATTATGTTCAAGTTCTAAGAAAGACCATTCATGTTTTCAAGTACTCAAGTATTCAAGTGAAAGATTCATGTTAAGGCTTCGGCCATCACGGGTCTTGGACCAATCATGTTAAAACTAGGCTTCGACCATCACGGGTCTTGGACCATCATGTTAAAGTAATCAAGCTACTTAATATTCAAGTGAAAGATTCATGTTAAGGCTTCGAACATCACGGGTCTTGGACTAATCATGTTAAAACTTGGCTTCGGCCGTCATGGTAACGGTGGCGACGTAATGTCCCCAAGGGCGATACCCCTTGTAGTCTGAGCTCAGTCTAACTGCATGGCAAGTGATAAGACACCTGCTGCTGGGTTAGCAGTTCTTGTTAAAATGATTTTCAAGCTATCATGTTAAACTTATTTTCTAAAATATCATGGTCATTAGAGTCTAGCATTACATCCGGTCATATGTGCATCATGCCAACTTTCATGTTTATTAGCATTGATTATTTGATTTGAGTTGTTATCACATGTCACCTTTATCTTGTTATGCTCACAGCATGGATGTCATATATGTATGCACTGCTTTGATCACTGAGGCATTAGCCTCACCCCGTTGTGGGTTTACATTTTAGATTCTCAGGCAGGTCGTGAGGATCATGGTACAGTTGCAGCTTCGGAGTTCTGTTGGCTTTGGAGCCTTCTATTTTATTGTATTATCTTGAATGAATGTAAATTTATATTGTTTTTTTTGGAAGGATTTTCAGTACATGTGTAATTCTTATACTTCCGCTTGTTGAGGCACATGTATTGTAAAATCCTTTATGTGATTGTATGTAATAATCCACAGGTCATGTTTAAATAAACGTTGGATTTAGTTAAGCATGCCTATAACATAGTTATTGATATCGTTAATGTCGCGAAAATGATTCCCTTAATCTGGAACTTATGCTTCCAACGGGCAAAATTTCTAAATTCTGGGAATTAGGACGTTACATTGTGGTATCAGAGCAGTTCAATCCAATTGGACTGTGGTTAGGATAGTTGCCAGTGACTTCCTATAATCCTATAGTACCTTGTACACCTTATAGGGATTGATCACCCCTATATTGTGTGCTTTGTATGCAGGATTGTAGTTAGTGACTTGAATAGAGTTGCCTTGTTAGGAATTTGGGATGTATCCCTAACAAGGTTAGTGCCTACCCCGAATAGGGAGAAAGGAGTTCATAGGCTTATTCCCTAGGACCATACACTTACCTAGGGCACCTTATAGAATGTCATAACTAGAGTCTAGCAAACATAAGTCTCATTGGGAAGAACCCACATAAGTGAAACACCTGATAAATAATCCTAGTGTCGTTTGACCTTGATCTTTGCAATTGATTTCCTATGAATGATTTAATAACAAAAATGTAATGTATGTGTGTGATTGGTTGTGAATCTCTTAGGTATGAATTGAATGATCTTGTAACTTAGGGTTTGGTGGAATGGGAATTTCATGTTTGGGTAGATGATAAAGAAAATGTGTGGAACTCGTGGAAAGATTGTTATTAGTTTAGAGTCTTTAACTTTGGATTTGAAGAGTACCTAGGCCTGAAGTTTTAGGACTAGAGGTTAAGGTGAATCATGAGCCATAAGGGACTTGTATAGAGAGTGGAGGATGGAGACTACATTAAGTGAATCAAGATCATAATTTTTGAGTTATTAAGGAACATGATAGGATTCAGACTACAGTGAGCAAATGGAAAAGATCTAAGATTAATAACCTTAACTCAATACCCATATCGTTTATCCCAAAGCTTTCCTTTGTGGTTCAACTCCTTATATGTAAGAATTTTATTCCTTTTTGGTTTTGATCATGTAGTGTTGTTTGACTATAACCCCATAGTCAATTCTGTATGAGTTAGGGAGTAAATTCAGTAATATGAGGATAATGAGTGAGCCTGAAGACTGGAATGGTTAAATGTACCTGGAAGGCTATGATCATGGTCGGTTCTTTTCGGTCCTATGTTTACTTAGCTATTAGCACTTAAGGAACAAGGTTCCTTGTCTCTACTGTTCAAGTATCAGGAAATCCTTCTTAGAATCTATGCTTAGATCATAAGTCCCTATACTTATATATTTGGTCCCTACCCATGATAGTTACCGGTAATCCTTCGAGGTTTTGCGAGGAATGTTACAATGGTTTGCTTTGGCACCTCAATTAATTAATTGGAACATTTTAGCCATTGGTATTGGTCTCCTTAGGTACAAGTTAATCTTTTAGTGGTGATATCAGTTATTTAAGGTATACCTCTCACCTGATTGATTGCTTTGATGGTTCCTTAGTCTGAAACCAAGTCAAGGTCTATCTTAGACTGTCCATCTTTTCTCGGTTAAAGCTCAGTAGTTTTTTTTTTTGCTTGCTTAGAGACCACAGAGACCTTGTAACGACAGGCTCGGTTTCATATAAGTGAAGTGTATTGTAAGTGAGGGAAGAGATGGAAATATGTTAGTCAATAACCTTCATTGAGAAACCCCTAGAACCACGAAAACCCCACTCCCACCTATGATTTTAGTACTTAGGTGGGGTTAGTAGTGGCTGGGTTGTAAAACCCTGACTTGCTCTGGGCTAGAAGTTGTTAGGTATTCTCGAGGGCATAGAGTCGAGTTTCATGATCTTGAGTGGGACACCCGGAGGAGAAAATTAGAGCCTTGAGCCTTCAGAATTTGGTTGAGGCCCAGAGCTAAGATAGGAGCCTCGTTCTTTAAGGGGGTAGCCTGTGGTATGCACCTGAGAAGGAAACTCATGAGTAGCTAACTTCCCTGTTGGGATTGAATGTATTCGTATCGAAATCGAATGTATTTTGGTGATTTATATATTTAGTTATTCATTTCTATTCGATATTTGCAATTTCATTCTGTTCTTATTGCTTGGTCCTATCTGATCAATAGTTCTTGATTTTGATTTTAAGTTTTGACTGGAAAATATTTCTTTAAATTTGATCTGAATGAAATTACTTGATATGTTGCAATGCTAGGAATATATTTCAATATATTGATTTCTTTATAACACTTGTTTGTAATGTTGGATAATCTGTTAAATATCTGAGGAATCGGTATTTAGGAGATTTTTCTTAGAACTTTGTACTTGAGGAATCAATAAAAATGATATCAGTGTGTTGCATCAATATCAATAGTTTTGACTGGTAGTTATGTTAGGTATATGCACTAGAGACTTATATATTTTTGAAACATCCATCACTTGTATCATATTGTTTTATAAAGGCAATTCATTCTTTTAAGAATACAATAAATGTCCTTAGAATAGTAAGCTCAAACTTCATAAGAAATCAAGTAGATGACTTGATCGTGAGATCTTATGAAGAACTATTCTTAAAATATTCCCTAGTCAAGTATCATCTTGGGACAAGATGCATTTAGACTAGTATGTGAGTTCATTGATAATCACATCTCACGGATCATGGATACGAGATATCATGTGCTCACATAGGTACACATTAAGAGTAATGGTGTACTGGATAGACCCACCTTAAGAACGTTGCATGGATTGTTACAAAAGTGTCATGAACGTTTCTTACATTGATAAATGTTATATGAAGTCCTTTGACCTGAAATCACTACGATTCCTACATAAGGAATTATGTGTTTTGAATATCATCAAACATTGCCTGTAACAGGGTGATCATAAAGTTGGTATTTGGACATATAATAAATTATGTGGTGGGATGTGAGTGACCTAGATGGGATTTGTCCCTCCTATGTAACAGGAGTTATATCTGTAGGCCTCTTGATAAAATGAGACTGAAAAATGCATGGCCATGCTCAGGAGGATAAACATGAGATGTTTATTTTCTGTACAGTCTACTTGGGGATCAAGAAAACATAAATTGAACTATACAAGGTTGACACATTCCATGCCCGTGTGTTCAATTAGATATTTGGACAAAGGGACAGATCATATAAATTATCATAAAATAGGATTCGTCAAAGTTGTTGATAATCTCAATATTTGGATAGTGATGTATTGCTAGATACCACTCACTATTTGTGATATTAAATATAAAAGGGTTTTATTTTAATATCATAACCAAATATTAAAAGCCTATTGGGTCACACGCATATAACAATCCGCTAGGAAAAGATAATAATTCTAATTTGATTAGAATTATAACCTAATGGGCCAGACCCATACGTGTTAGGGATAAGTGAGTGAAGGGGTAAAACCCTAGCCACCACTCTATAAATAGAGCATGAGATGCATTACCCTATACACACATGAGTCGCTCTTACTCTCTAAAGGCTACTAGCAGAGTTTAGGAGGGTTTCCTAGTCCGGTTGTTGGCGTGGACACCACTAGAGACGCGGCTGCCATTGCCTCGTTTGCAATCCTTAAAAGGTACGACCTTTTTTGTTTCATAGTTTTTATGCTTCGATTCGTGTTTTCGCATAACGATCATAACAAGGGAGGGAATCCATTTATTCCGCTGCACCCTGACCACATGCTTGATTCCCTTCAAGTTATATATCTCTGAATCACTAGAATATAGAAGAGTGAGATCGATGAAGTTCAATCTCAGTTCTCTCCACTGAATTTCTACTACCCCTTTTATCGCACTTTTTATGCTTGATCCAATTTTATTTAAATTTCTCGTTACTAAAATCATGATCAAAATTCATTTATAAAAATACACTTAGTGAGCTTACAATTTAAGAAATTTAATAGAAATTCAAGTTCCCTGTGTGTATGACAACCCTTTTTCTTACTATTATACTACAATTGACTTTGGTACGCTTGCCAAAGAATCAACAGACACTGAAGTCATGAGATGATTTTAATTAGCCTTTTAATTAATTAGATTAAAGGTACATGTGATGTGAAGCTCATTTAGTAAGAGACTAAATTGGCCAACCTATAAGTTTGGGCCTACACATGAGTAGGTATCACTGAAGCCACCATAATATATAGGATGTATGAGTGGTATAACTAATAAGAGATTACTCTATACTCTAAAACCTAAAAGAGAATAAAGGTTTTCTATAAATCATATCACCACCCCTCATAGTGAGAGAAAAGACAATCATCATTTCCCCGCCGCTAGCACTGCAAATGAGAGAGTCCTAGTATCGCGTTCGTGTGGATACCAGTGAAGGCATGACTACTCTTGCATGCCCGTGGTTTGACAAAAAAAATGATCACTTGTCTTATCAACCACTAAGAGGTATACTCTATAACACAATTCATCATGAATTTTTGTATGAATCCTTGGAGGGTTTTAGATATATTTAAATTTTAAAAGTTCAGTTCTTCTGTCGCGTTTAATATTCCAAAACCCAACGGGTAGAAGCTGGGTTAAATGCAGTTGAGACGATGATTTACGGCAGTAGCTGGGTTGCGACGGCCTGGTCGTCGCAAAAAGCAGACGCTAGATCGACGGTCATCACAACATAGCGTCGTCATTGGCTGTCGCTAGTCAACACTATGTAGCGGCGGTTGTGGCCGTCAGAATACTTAGTGACGGCCTAACTGTCGCAAAACCTATTTCGGTATAATGTCAGATATTGTAGCGACGACCTGACCGTCGCTAATAATTGGATTTTTAATTTTTTTTCTAAATTTTAGTTTTTGAATTAAAATGATATAAAAAACGTGGTGAACATAGAATAAGATTATTGGGAATTTGTATTCTATATATTAAAGCTCCAAAAAGTAGTACACATTAGTATTAATATAATTATACATCATTTTCATCTTCTTAATCTTCATCATACTCTTCATCTTCATTGTCATCCCACCTATCTTCTTCATCCTCATTTGATGGGATGTCTTCATTCTCAGATTCGTCATCAACCATAGATTCAAGGATAGGCTGAATTATTGGTTCATATCGATTCTTGGCTAAGCGTGACAATTGTTCAATGTCTACAACTGGTAAAACAGTTGAACTGCCATCAACTTGATAACGCACTTTATCCTCAACCCTATCAACTTCAACATGACCCCTTGGTTTTATTGTGATTGACACAATCCAACATCGTAAGTCTTTACATAATTCTAGATAAGAGACATAATACACTTGTCTTGCTTTTTGTGCAAGAATGAATGGATCATACCGTTTATACCTTCTACTCTTTTTACTTCTATGATGTTGTATTGTGGTTGAACTCTCATGCCATTGTTTTTGGTTGGATCAAACCATTGACAATAGAAAAGAGGAATCATGTAACTGAAACCAAGATACTCCAATTCATACATATGGTGGATGATGTCGTAAAAGTCATCTTTGTTAGGATCACAGGAAACACTAGAAGGGGGTTGAATAGTGTTTTAAAAAACCTTTACAGATTTTCATGAAAACTTTTAACAATCAAAACTAATTTGAGAATATTTAATCAACCTTCCGAAACTGGGAAGTTCAGCAACTTGCTTATGCAACTCAGAAGGTTGAATAAAAGCTTTTAAAACATTTTTCTCTCAAAGAAAAGATTGTTTTCTACGCAGATTAATAAAACAACTTTTCTTAAACCCTCCTTGGTTAGTATAAATAGAAATTAAAGAGTTAAGGGTAGAGAGAACTTGACCACACAAATTTATCCTGGTTCACCCACTAACCCAGTGAGCTACGTCCAGTGCCAGGGCAAAACTCCATTGGATTTTTCCACTAATCTCGCAAGATTACAAGTATTATTTGAACCCAGCCTCTTCAGGCTAAACAACGAGTATTCTTTGGACCCAGCCTCTCTAGGATAAACACAAGTATTCTTTGGACACAGCCTCTCCAGGCTAAATTGAGTATTCTTTCTTCCTCCAAGCCTCTATAGACTCTCGGACACTTAAAAGTGTTTACAATATAAGTTTAAGTTTATGAGAAACTTAAACTCAGGTTCTCTTGTACAAAGGGATAACTGAGACTGACTCAGGATACAAAGGATAAATTCTAAGTACAAGGAAAGATAGAGATACAAGTGTATAAATTTTGGTTCAATCTCATCTCTGTATGAGGGTTTACTTCCTCAGAGAGTTGGCTCGATAAGATATTAAGTTGAGCTTCTGTCGGTTCTCTCTTGGGCTTGACCATTGGCTATCTTGGGCTACATTCTCACCACTTCACCATTGGTTCGCCAATTCATATTTTGGGATTCATGGCCGCCAATCTTTATAATCCTTCCTTGAGGCTATTTATATGTTCTAGAAATATAGTCGTTGAAGATTTCTTAGCATACCGTTCAGAAGAAATGATTAATGCTCTTAGAGCCGTTGTGAAATAACTTCTCTTTTGTTAGCTTCTGACTTAAGCGGAGTAGGTGTGCAGCTATGACTTAGCTCTGTCACATAGCAGTTTGGCTCTTGAATATTTCTTGAGAGATTTTCTTGGCACTTCATCAAGTTGATGTTTCTTCTCTCTCTTTTCTTTAATTGCAGGAAGTCTAGTATTAGGATAGAGATGATGAGATCTGTTAGACTTCTCTTTAATCCCGTTGTGAGTTTAGCTTTTCCCTTTGCAGGCTTCTGATAGCGTATTGCAGAGATAGTACAGGAGTAGGTGTGCAGCAACGCTGACTCTATTTCTGACCTCTATTTGCTTTTCTACAGTAGGTTTCCTCTTTTGTGTCAGGAAATGAAACTGTTCCAGCAAGCCTTTATTTTTATCTTGAAACTGATTCAGCTATCCATAAGGCTTTGTAGAGACTTGAGTCTTTTAATGCTTCAATCAAATTGACTCACAAGTCTTTAGAGAGTAGCATGCCATTCAAATTTCAGAAGTTTATAATTCTTCAGAGAGTTCAATTGCTTCAGCAAGTTCTGGATTTCAGCATGTCTTGGCTCTTCAAAAGGTAGATGTTTTCAGCTTAAAGATTGGTACACGTCTTCAAAGAGTTTGAGAGAGTCTTCAGCAGTTTCAAGCATTTCAGAGAGTTCATCATTATAGTGAGCTTGAATTGCCACGTCATCAAGTGATAGTTAGGAGAGTATGTGTTTAGCAGGTTCAACTTCAGTACACACATACTTCCAGCAGGTTGAGAGCTTTCAAATGATTGCATAACTTCAGCATGTTGCTCTAGATCAGCAGGTTCAAATTATGCTTCTTTCAGAAGGTTGCTTCAAGCTTGTTTCAGCCGGTTCAGTGTAAGCTATCTTCAGATCGTTTGGCACAAGCAGTTCAAATTAGTATTTTCCTGCAACACATAGAACAAATACCTTTGAGAAGAATCTGTTTCTTATTCAGATAATGTGATCAACAAATTTGATAATCATTAAAACCAAGGGTAATGAGTCTTTGATTTAATTTGAATACTTAAATTATTCTGAGACTCAACAATCTTCACCGCCATCAGTAAGTCCTTTTATATGCACCCACAATTTGTGGTCTTTTTACCATCACACCATTCCTTTGTATGAAATCTGTACCCATTAACAAAGTATGTGCTCCATGATTTTGCTTTAGAGTTGGGTCCCCAAACTCTTGATTTAACTTCACTATTGATCACTTCATTTTACTTATCACGAACCTAATCATAAGAACCATTTAAGATTAATTGAATTCTTATTATTGAGTAACCCATATAAGAAAAGTGGATGATCAAACTTACATAGTTCCTAAACCATGTTGGAAAGTCTGCATGTATTCGAGCTGAAGAATCTCGATCATCAATCGAGTGAAACTGTATGAATAAGCTGAAATGGAACAAATAGTTAATAATTCATTCATTCCTAAGCCATAAACCCTAAAAATAATAAAATCATTTCCACTTACTCAAGGTATGATTTAATGTCATTGCAATTGATTAATATATGTACATGAGCTGATTTCCATTCATCGTCCCTGAACCAGTGATGACTAGACATTCTTGCAGGGCGTCCTGACTTGTTCACCATTAATAATATGGAATTGTCGCGTTGAAGTCCAGTTTGAGGATCATTCCTCAATCTAGTGTTTGCCAAAAAACTTACATTCTGAAAATAGTGCAAACAAAAATATGTGGTCTCCTGGTGTAAGTGGAATGAGCATACTGAGCCTTCCACCCTAGACAAATTACCCACTGATCGTTTTACATCTCCTATCATTTCAGAAAAACCATAAATTGTTACTCCACTTAGTTTAAGAATAAATTAAGCAATAAAGTCTTATTGACGAACCTTTCAAATGGATACATCAACTGATATTGAGCTGGACCACCAAGTATTGCTTCCATAGGAAGATGAATAGGTAGGTGCTTCATTGAATCAAAGAATCCCGGTGGAAATATCCTTTCCAATTTGCATAGAATGATTGGTATATTTTTGTTCCAAGCTAACAACATCATCCATTCTTAATGTATTACAACATAAATTTTGAAGAATCGACTTAATTCAGCATATGATTTCCACACACAATCTGACAAGGATCGAAATACAATTGGGAGTAAACACTCCATGAATACATGACAATCATGACTTTTCATCTCATGCATTGTACCCCTACTGATATCTGGACATTTTGTAAGATTTGAGGCATAACCATATGGAATTTTCAATTTTTAAATCCATTTACAAACCAATTTTGCATCTTTTGGTTTTAGAGTGTAGTTTGTCTTTGGTTTTCCCAACTTTCCATTACCCAAGTCAATCAACTCCAAGTCACCTCGCGCATAGAATACAGACACATCTATCCTTTCCTTTACATTGTCCTTGGTTTTACCTGTAACATTCATGACAGTGTTAAAGACATTATCAAAGAAATTAATCTCTATGTGCATGACATCAAGATTATGCCTTAACAAGTTGTCTTTACAATATGGAAGATCCCAAAATATACTGCGTTTAACCCAATTATGAAACTATCCATACCCTGGCAATTTGAAACAATTACCATCTGTCACCTTTCGAAAGTCTTGCACAGATTCCCAAATTTGAGGCCCTGTCAACATACAAGGTTGTCCATCATGCTCAACCCTATTTCTCGTAAACCCTCTTTTACTCCTTTTGAAAGGGTGATCACTTTGCAAGAATCTACGATGACAATCAAACCATGAGTTTTTTCCACCATGCTACAACATGAAAGCTTTTGTCTCTTCCATACAGTATAGACTTGCTAATTTACCCTTTGTTTGCCATCGAGATAACATTCCATATGCTCATTGGTAGTCCACATCAAACATGCACGCATGAGAAAGTTTCGTTTCGTGGAAATATCATGTGTCAAAACACCATGCCTCCAAACTGTTGGAGATCATCAACCAAAGGCTTCAGAAACGCATCTATGTTTGATCTTGGGTTAGTTAGATCGGGTATTAGACAATTCAAAATATATATGCCTTAGTCATGCACATTTCCGGGGGGAGATTATATGGTGTAACAATTAGAGGCCAACATGAATACGATGAAATCGAAGCTAGAATGTAAGGTGTAAACCCATCAGAACATAACCCCAATCTTACATTTCTTGGCTCATTTTCAAAATCAAGATACACATTATCAAAGAGTTTCCATGCTTCCCCGTCCGATGGATGATGCAATAAACCAGAATCATTCTTGTTCTCATGATGCCATCACATTTGTGCAGCAGACTCTAATGACGCATACAATCGCTGCTACCTTGGAATAATTGGAAAATAGAACATCCTCTTCACCGGAACATCTTTGTATCTTCCCTTCCCAACTTTTCGAGGAATAAACCTCGGAGCATTACAAAACTTGCATTCGGTTAAATGGTTATCATCCTTGTAATACAAAATGAATCCATTCCTACAACAATCAATTTTTTCAGCCTTCAAACCTAATTTAGACACCAATTTTGTCGCTTGATAATAAATATTTGGAATGTTGTTAAGTTTTGGAGCTACGTCAACTAGCATTTACGTAAAATAATCCAAACACTTTTCAGTAACATGCTAGTTAATTTTAGCATCTAATAGCCTCACAGCTATTGATAACATAAATTCAGTTGCTCCATCATAGATTGGCTGATTTGCAGATAATAACATATCATAAAATCGTTGGGGTGGCTCATGGTCATTTTCATGTGTTTCATCATGTATAGGCCTAAATGTGTCATACACCATCTAAATCACTGAGGCAAGCTGAGGTTCATAACTCATGTATTCAACACAGTAATTATCATCATCCTCCAACTCAACATTATTAGACCCTTCTTTTTCCGTGTTCAGTCCATACCCAATAGTTTAGTTTAAATCCACACTTCAACAAAATGAGCTCTGACTAATGGTGGGCTCAAAATCTTCTCACAATTACAATTCACACATGGACACTTAATCCCTCCTTCAGACATAAATGAAGGTTGTTCCATAGCATTGTTAACAAATTTCAAAACCCCACCGATATACTCATGACTCAATCTCCTAGAAGAATCAATCCTATTATACATCCATCTATGATCCATTTGTCCACAATTCAACAATTATATGATTCCAGCATAATATTTTCACATATCACAACACAAATACATGCACAATTCTATATTATCAACACACAACCAGCATCCTTCATAGGGTCTCACCTATTGAGCTCAGCTCTCCACTAACAAACAACAAACAATTCATATAATACAAACACATGCACAATTCTATATTATCAGCACACAACTAGCACCCTTCATAGGGTCTCACCTATTGAGCTCAGCTCTCCACTAACAAACAATTCATACAATACACAGAGAAATGCAAATTTCATCAGTTCCATCATACATAGGGGTTAATACAGTACCAGTTGGATGCCCATGGTGGAGATTGATCGCCGACAATGTCCTCCCACAGTGGTTGGTCGCCGTCCTTCTCCCACGATGGTTGTCTCACAAAAAATGATCAGTAAGTTTTAAGAGTTTAGGTAGAGGGAGAGGTTGAAAGAGAAAGATAGCTTGATGGACAATGAGGGAGAGCTTGTGACGGTGGAGGCCGCGGTGGTCGGAGGAGAGAAGAAAGGGAAGAAGAAAAGAGAAAGAAGAAAAGGGGAGCCTGTCTCATATATGTTTCAGAATTAGCGACGGCTTTAGCGACTGCTTAGCCATCGCTAATTTTATTTTTAAATAGCGACGGCCAGGCGGATGCTACTGTCAACCACGATTGTCGCTATTAGTTAATTTTTAAATTAAACCCGCGTATAAATTTTTAAATTAGCGACGCTTTTGCAACGACCCAACCGTCGCTAGATTTAATTTTCAATTAGCGACGAACGGGTCGTCACGAATATAAAGAAAGCCGTCACAAATCTCTTTTTTTAGCCTAGCGACAACCTGGTCGTCACTAACTTCATCGAAGTTAGCAATGTTCAGACCTTCGCTAAATGGTCGCGTCTTATAACCGGTTTTCTTGTAGTGATTTTTGTTAGAAATTCCTATTAATAAGTTCTCTGAGGAAATTAATAAAGACATAAGAGATATTCATTAAAAATATATAACATTTAATATATCAATAACTTAAACGAATTATATTTTTTAATAAACTTTTTAGTTTTTAAGACGCGCTGTCTGAAAAAAAAAGGGGTGCAAAAGCAAGATTATTCTAAATTAAATTAATTATACCAAAACTTGTTTTTAAAGTAATGTTTTCAAGCATTCAAAAGTCTTTTACATTTAATACGTCGGTATATAAGTAAATATAAATAATATAATAATATTTTAAAATCATATATTTATTTTTTATTCCAATATTTAAATATGTTATTCTACTTAAAATAGTGAGCTAAATTTATTTAAAAACAAAATTATTACCTATCTAAAAATTTAATATGATAACTTTTTAAATAACTTTTCAAACGAAATGTAATGTCTAAAAGGGGATATTTGTCTTGGTAAGTAGTAGCCTAAAGGTATTGAGAAAATAATGATAATCATAAAAATATTTTTTATTAGAAATCATAATATTTATAATATTTATTAACAATAAATTGTCCACTTTCTAATGAAATTTGTCATTTTTAATATCTTATTAAGTAGTGCTATAAAAACACTTACTAACATTCCTCTTAAATAAGAAAGTGAAATTTAAGGAATAAGTGTGTGTTTGATTCTATTTCGTTTTTCAGGTGTAGAAAACTATTTTACAAAATAGTTTTTAAGAACTGATTTTACAAATGAAATTATTTATTTATAGTATTTCCGCGAAAAAACAGAAAAGCTAAAAAATAGTTCTCCATATATACCATCCCAAGGTAGTTTATGAATTTTAGTTTTTAAAAATAAAAAACATTTTCACTTTTCAAAACCGTGTTTTAAAATGTTTATAAAACAAGTTTTTCAATTTTTTATTTTTAAAAACATAAAACAATTTTTAAAAAATTGTAAACAAACATGCCAATAACATATACTAGTTCTGATCCTTTATATAAGAAAAAAATGACTAAAATCATCATAATAAAGTAAAAAATTACACTTTGTTAATACTTTTTCCGTTTCTTTTTATCTGTCGTTTAAGGTTTTTACATAAGGATTAAGGAATGCAATAACTATGTCTTTTAAGCTCATTTTTTCCAAAATGACCTTTCTCTTTCTCTTATTAATGCATTTAATATCTCTCTTTTTACAATGAAATGAATTCTTTTTTCAAACTTGGTTTTACCTCTATACCATAAAATTTTTGTTGAAAACATAAAGAATACATCTGTCAAGACTTTGAACTTGTAGAACATTTATGATATAGATTTATAATAAATATCGAAAATAAAAAAAATCAGATTAAGAAAGGGGTAAAATTGGGAAAATAACATTTGCGTTGGTATCTGAAAATGACACTTATTTAGAACAAATTTGAGACTCTAAAACGACACATAAAAACAACGGAGGGAGTAGTAATTAATGTCATATATTTAAGTTTTATTCCCGCATTATATTTAATATTAAATGATTGAATGAGTGAGTATCTCATTAACCACTCACAATAAATTAAATGTATATGAGGAGTATTTAGTAATTAATACAACTAAAAATAGTTCTACACTACTCTGGATGCTAAAAAAAGCAATAAAAAAAGTCATTATTTAATAATGTTTAGTTAACCACATTTTACCTTTTAAATGTTATAAAAAAATTAATTACATTTCCTAAGTTGATCTTCATGAATACTTCAATTTTATTGGAACTCGTTTGAAGTGGAAATACTTTTCCGTTAGCCTTTTTGGTCCCTGCTATTAACTTTAAGTTGATATGGATAATGGTGTGCCACATCAGCATGTCGCATGTGTTGTTCTATATATCCAACTTAAATTTGTTTTTAATCCCTATAAATATGGTTCTTTCGTTTTTAATACCTATATTTTTTTCACCCCCATTCTCATCCTCATGCAACATCACAATGTTCTTTTACTTCTATTGCATTGTTACATTTAAAATTCTTGAACTCCTCGTGCAGTGGGTTTAATAAAATAAATTCTTTATGTATTCAATTATTTGAAATTTCAACACACTTGGATTTACTGTCTAAAGGGGTGAAACCTATAACAATATTCTCTACAATTCTTTTTTTTGTCCATTGACTAACAAAATTTTCATTTGTTTTATGTCTATTGACTTGTAACTTGATGGGATTTGTGCAGTCAAACAAAAAAGGCTTATAACTATAAATCAAATAAAAAATTTGTCAGTCAATAGAAAAAAAAAAAGAATTACAGAGAAAAAATTGTCATTACAGGTTTTTTCCCTTTATACAGTGAATTTAGGTGTGTTGAAATTTTAAATAATTTAATATATAAAGAATTTATTATCTTAAATCCACGGGAGTACCAGAATATCAAGTGTAACAATACAGTATAAGTAAAATGACACTGTGATGTTGGATGGAGATGAGATTGAGGTAAAAAAAAAAATGATAGGGACTAAAAATAAAAGGAACATATTTATAGGGACTAAAAATAAATTTAAATTGGATAGAAACAACACATCTAGCACGCTAGATGTGACACTTTATTAACCACATCAACTTAAAGTTAATAGCAGAAACCAAAAAAAGCTAACGAAAACTTTTTTAAGAACGAAAAACCAAAAAATAATTTTTAGAAAAACTTAAAATAAAATTACTCATATTTATATAGATTAAATACGTATTTAAACCTAGAAAAATCATTCTTATATCCACGATAAAAGAGTTTTATCTTTTTATTTTTTATATAAAAGATAGGGGCAGTAGTAATTCTTCTGGTCTCAAATATAAGCAACAAAAAATTCACTTGTGTTGCTATAAAATATAAGTAAATTTCAACTAACTTTGCCTTATTTAATAACCTCGGACTAAAATATCCTTTATTTAAATTCAAATTGTTCTATCCAATGACCCTATTTAATGAATCATGTAGAGATAGTGTTTCCACTTGGAACAAGTTTCAATAAAATTGGAGTCTCCTATGAAGGGAAATTTAGAGAATACAATTCATTTTAGATGATATCAAAAAAATTTAATAAAGTTAACTAACATTTCTTAATTAACGTGAGTTAATTTTTTTTTGTTTATATTTGAGACCAGAGGGAGTAATACCGTAGTAGTCCAGTAGATTAAAAAAAATCAACCGGGCGAGAGAGGAGACAAGTGAATGTAAGAAATTGATAGGCATGTTTATGGGACCCAGTTGTGTGATAGAGTAATAGTAACTGTTCCCTAGGAGCGTAGAATCCGGAAATAAAGGAGGCGGAACCTGATGATTGGGCTTCCATGCTTCCATCGGAACGGGGACCATGCCTCGGTTTGTGGCCACGTGGAACAGTAGAAGCGTTGACTTGATGTACGGGAATCACTGTTCAATGTTGACTAACTATGTCTCTTTCTAGCCACTACTACAAGACAAAAGGGAAGTGAGAGTGGGGCCCTTGCCATAACACACCAATCAGGACACAGAAACCCACGTGGTACTGTCATCCATTTTGAGGTTGCTTCCCTTATGTGGTCCCTCCCTATATAGAAATTTTCACAACATGGTGAAAACTAGCTACCTAGGGTATTGTTAACTAGACTAGACTTTATTCACTATCTTTCGTATTTCTTTGGCAATCCAATTTTGAATGGGAGAAAGTTGGAAAAAAAATAAAAGTTTCTGGTTATGATTTGGTTTCTATATCTGTAATTTAGAAATAGAATTTTTTTAATTTTTAAAAATTAAAAACATTAATTAAGTTTTTATTACTCCCTCCAATCCTGTTTATAAGAACTTTTTAACTACTTCACACGGATTAAAAAAGTTGATTAATTTAGTTGATTGTAATAAATTTGTCATGAATATGTATCATATTTCCTAAACTACCATTGAATTTATTGAGACCCATTATTTTTCTCTTTCCAATTAACTACTCAGTTGTGTCATACTCTTTCTACTAATTAATTATTCACTCACCTACCTCCACTAATATGGTAATTTTGTCAAAGAATAATTAATGCATGTGACAATTTGAAAATGTTCTTATAAAAAGGACCAAGACACACCTTAAAAAAGGTTCTTATAACTAGGACCGGAGGGAGTATATAACTTTGCTATAGAATTTGTTATTGATTAGTTATGAATTTTTATCGATAAAAACTAAATTACTATATTTTTAATTTTTGAAGGACCAAAATCACTGGCTTTAAATTACAGGAATTAAGACCAAATCTCAAATATATTTCAGGGCTAAAAACATATTTAATCAAAAAATAATAATAAATAAATAGAAAGAAAGAAAATTGTAGTATAATGAAAAAAGAAAAAAATTGTGAAAAAATGTCTTGATAAATGTGAGTATGAAAAAAAAATTACACTCTTCAATAAATGAAGTTTTAACATGTTTAGATTACAATTTACACTATAAACATGGATGTATGGATTTAGAGCATGTTTGGTTTAGTATTGAAACATGATAAACTCATGTGTTTCAACGCTAAAAATTGTTGTGTTTAAGAATTTAAATTTGGATCTGACAAATTTTAACGTCAAACTAAATACACACTTAATCTAACAAAGACTACTTTTAATTGGATTAGATTTACTTTTGCAAGATGATTATGAGTAAAATTAAACATCTTATTTATCGTTGAATACATAATGGAACGTGCCGTGTGTGGGAAGTGTGGGGAAGTTGTGTACCAAAATCAAGTGACAAATTAGAAAAGCTCGTTAGCGCCGAAACCATGAATGTTATCGTGGGTCGTGACACTTCTAGTGATAACAACCTGGCCTTATCCGAATTAGTTGAATCACCTTAAAGTTGCATGTTGATTACTTGCTTTTGCCCAAATAGGAATTCTCACTACCAACGGGGTTGGTTCAAGTGGTATATGTTTATTTTCCCTTAAGTAAGGTCTCAGGTTCGATTGTGTATGGAAAAAATCCCCGCTGGGAGAGCTAGCCCCACCATGATGTAGATGTTCCCGGCTAAAACACAGGATTGTCTCTCGTGGAGGATACCCGTGTTTAAACAAAAAATAGAAATTGTCACTAAAAGAAAAATACCAGTTTGTACACATCTATATAACAAATTGCTTCCCACTTGAATTATATGCTAGAAAACATAATCAAATAAGATAAAATTAATATCTAAATAATTACAAATATAAAAACATAACATTAAAATGATTTATATTTTACTTTGTACAAGATAAGTAAAGCAAAAGGTAAGTAGGAAGAATGTTCATATATAAAGTTATATACTTAGCGCTTATTTGTTTTAAAAGTTAGGGGTGTGCAAACGTAGTATGAGTTTATTTTTAGGATAATTATATGGTGGACCCTTTGAGTTTGAGTCCATGGTAGATTTTTACTATAAACCGTATAAATTTAATATTAAAAAAATTTATTAATATATATTATAAAATTAAAATTATTTTTTATGGTAAAAAAGGTTAGTGGTCTATGGTGGACCCAAACTCAAAGGATCCACCCTATAATGACCTTTCTTTTTATCAAAATAACGTTTTAAATATGAATCTAGGTTAATTAACGCTACTAAGAGCAGCATTGGGTCGGATCCACGTTTGAAATGTGGATACAATGTAAACCAAACACACCCGTAATTATGAAGAGAATATGAATGTTGCATCGTGTTGTTTGGATAGAGTTTAAAGATTTATCATATGCCATCCTCAATTTTCACTTACCTTTTTGTTGAAAAGAAGTGATTTTGCAAGGTGAGGCCTACAAAAATATAATTGTTTTTAGGGTTGTTCTAGGGTGTTTTACTTTATGGGTGTAACACCGGTGTTTCACCCTTTTATCAAGTGAATGACCTATTAATGTAGGTAATTTTACCTGTTGATATAATAAATCACATCTTTCAATATTTGCTTAGAATGTCTCTTATCTATATCTATATTATAATAAAATATGTGTTATTTTCCCCTATATATTTACCACATGTCATTCAATCATTCTTCGAGAGTTCCCTTCCTTTATTTCAACATTTTTTTTATTTTCAAATATTAAATTTTAATTCACCTGTCATTTATTCTTTTTTTTTATAAAACCTGTCATCTATTCTTACTTCCATTTTTATCTTTTTCGTTTGTTTTTTTTTAATCACACTTTTTATTTCGTTCTTTTTTCTTTTTTTTATCATTATTTTCTCTTTTTTATTTTAAAAAATACACTTTCATTTTCATTTTTTTAATAACACTTTTTTATTATTTTATTGTAGCACTTTTTCTCATTATTTTATTTATTTATTTCATTACAGAAAAATACAAATTAAGAAATATAATAAATATATTGATTTATAATAAATTTAATGTATTTTTTCAATATATCATTTCTCTCTCTATTTTATTCATTAATATTTTCACTTATTATTTCTCTTATTTATTCTATTTAACTATTTATTTCATATTAAAATTGCTCCTAATATACGTGTCACGTTTTCTCAGTTATGTTTTTTTATTTATACTAGCGGAAAGACAGGCACTATCGTGTCTGTCCATCCGCATTTTTTTTGGGAAAGACATAAAATTTGTTTATTTATATTTTTAAATACCTCATATAATTAATTTGTAAGAATAAATTAAAATTATATTAAACATTCTAAATTAAACTAAATTAATCACAATGTAATTTTAAATTAGAAGATGAAAAGAAAATTTAAATTCTTTTGTTTATTTTGAAATTTCACCAAAAAAACTTTATTTCACATTTTAATATTTTATAGTTAATAGTTTGTAGAGGTTCATAATTTCATACTAATGATGATGAAAATCATAAATCAAGAAAACAATGTCCAAATTAAGGAGTTTATTTATGTTAAAATGGATTAAATTTTAGATTTTAAAACAAGCAAGGGGCAGTGTAATTTAAGCTTCTCTCCAAAAAGGGAAGTGTAATTTAAGCTTTTCTTAGATTCGATCTCCACTAAACACACTCTTAAGGAGGAATGTGAATTTTTAACTATAATTAAGCCCTGAACAGAATGCTCTTGATAATATAAGATATTTGTGGTTAACACAAATAAAAAATCATTGTTTTGATAAAAAAAAAAATTTTGCAAATTAGAGTATAAATAAGTTGTGATATAAATACGTTTTGATTTAATTTTTTTATTATATATTAAATTGGATCAAATCATGATATTAACAACTTCCAAATTTTTTTCAAAATTATAAATAACAACATTTTTCTTAATTATTTACTTTTCATTTAGTCTTTTATGTACAGATAAATGTAAACAATTGTTATGAAAAACATATATTATGATATATCATCATAGCAATGTTTTTATAATATTTATCCGAAGTGTAACAAATAATAGTTATTATCAAACATTTTACAATGTTTGTGATAATGCCTTTTATTTTTCTAAGTTAATTACCATGGATAATATTTATATTTTATAATTAATTTTTTAACACTTCTTTTTTAACTTATTTTTCTTGGAAAATAATTTTCTCTTTTCCTTTGCGTAATTGCGTCGCCCAAGTACGTAGTCATATATCTCCTGCTTCCTTAGTTTTTTTTTCTTTTATTTTTCTAATTCAAGAAAACAATATAGGTATTTTTTAATGAATTCCTAAAAAAACCTGTAGAATATACAATAATAATTATTAAAGAAAATAAAAATAAGTATAGATAATGGATCTATTAATAAATTAAGCAATTTTTTAAAAAAAGACAATGGGACCAACTAGCAATATTTCTAAGTTACAAACAACAAGTTACAGGTAATAAATCTAGACCATTGATTAAAAATTATTAAATCCAACGGTTATAAAAGGGTGAAACACCAGTGTTTCACCCACGAAGTGAAACACCCTAAACACAGCCTTGTTTTTAATACTTAAGAAATAATTCTATCTTACTATTTAAATAAAAATATTTTTTATAATATTATTCTCAAATACAAATAATCCTACCCACGTTCCTTTAAAATTAATTATTCTAAAACACATTTTACTAAAATACATTATATTCAACTTTAACACAAATGGATTCTTAGTTTAATGTGTTGGCATACTTGTTTGAAGATTTTTATTTTTATTTTTTACTATATATCTATGTTATAATTAAAGAAAAACTCCCATGAACTCGAATATAAACAAAATAAAAAATTAATTCATGTTAATTAAAAATATTAATCAGTTAATCTCATTTAATTTTCTTAATATATGTCATCTAAAAATTAAATTTTATTCCCTAATTACCATCCTCTAAGAAATATTTCAATTTTATTAAAAATTGTTTTAAATGAAAATACTCTCTGTTTTGAAAGACACACAACCTCTCAAATGAAAAATTTTATTTGGCTCACCCGTAATCAAACTGTCATTGGAGGGGCAGAGTATCCTTCAACCTCTCAAATGCTTCAAACTATCCGCAACCAAGCCTTAGACATTCAATCTGCCTTCAATGTAAATCCTTCCAATTATTCTAGTGAGCGCCTTGTCTCGTGGATTCCTCCAAATCGCGACTTCATTTCTCTGAATAGCGATGACAGCTGCTTCGGGAATTCCGGTCAATCTGGTTTTGGTGGTATTTTTCGCGACATAGAGGGATCTTGGATCCTAGGTTACCATGGAAACATAGGAATTTCAAATAATATAACTGCTGAGCTTCAAGCAATTTTAATAGGATTACAAATTGCTAGGGATAAACATTACACAAATATTATTTGTCATACAAATTCCACTCATGCAATTCATTTAATCAAGGAAGAGGACATTATCATAAGAGCGCTTCAATCATTTCTGAAATCAGGGAGCTGCTTCACAGAGAATGGGATGTTTCTCTCCACCTCATCCTTAGAGAAGGAAACATATGTGCAGATCATTTAACCAAGATGGGAGCACGCGACAATCAGACGCTCAAGCTGCTTGAAGAACCTATCCCAGAAATGTCCTCTTTGCTTCCTGGGGATGCTCTTGGAGTGCATCATGTTATAGACACTAGTTACCTTTCAATCTTTTAGTTTTTTTTTCTGGCTTTTCTTTTCCCTCTATACTAAAAAAAAGGCACACAATTTGTGACACCCATCTACCCCATACTCTTATATATTTAAGAAATTGAAGTTTGGAAAACGGTAAAGTCCCACGATGGGTAAAAAGGTTCACAATCACTCCTATAAAATCTCAAAGTTTGAAAGCGACTTTATTAAAAGAATTAAACTTTCAAATATAATCAAATATAAAGCAACAGAATCTCCAATACATGAAACTACTAATAGCCTACTGCCATACAAGGCATCCAAAAAGTGAATAAGAAAATACTCCTAACTAACAACATGGTAAAACTCCCAAATGCACCCTGATGTCACATCTATCAGAGCACAACCCTTTAATCATAGTCGACACCAATCGTGTCCTCATCAACACTTGTAAAAATATATCCACAGAATACGGTGAGGAAAAGGAATACTACTTATACATACACATAGAGAATGCCCATCCTCACCCACAACATCATCACATCATGTCATCAATACATTAATCATCAATAGTAACATTCATCTAAACTCAACATATATTTCATCATCTATATCAACATATACATGCTCTACCATCATTCTTATTTATAACACATAAATATATCCATTATACATTCACCAAGCTCAATATCATCATAGCATCATTCATATATCATCATACTCATTATCCTCATAACATCATTCATCTATCATCATACTCATTATCATCATAACATCATTCATATATCATTATACTCATTATCATCATAACATCATTCATCTATCATTATACTCATTATCATCATCATACTCATTATCATCATAACATCATTCATATATCATTATACTCATTATCATCACACATCAATACTCCTCTCATCATCTACCCAAAGATCATGAGTTGGAACTCCACACAATGGGTGCACCTCGTCAATCACTCTAGTTAGTACCAAGATAGTCTACCGGTGTCACCACACACTATCCGATAGGTTGTACCCCCTCTATGGGCCCGTACAATCACTCCTAGTTTGCACCCCCTCTATGGGCCCGTGCATCGAACGCCCCATCTTGATCCCCTGAGTTGTACCCCTTCTATGGGCCCGCACAATTCAGGTCTCATCACACATGCTCAAGGCATCTCTCTTAAGTTGTACCCCCTCTATGGGCCCGCACAACTTAGGTAACATCATCATCAAAGGTGATATACACCGTCGTCATCATCATTATTATCATACATCATCATGCTCATCATCAAACATCATTAAAGTAAAGTGATATACACTTATCATCATTAACATCATCATCATGCTCATCATCAAACATCATTAAAGTAAAGTGATATACACTTATCATCATTAACATCATCATCATGCTCATCATCAAACATCATTAAAGTAAAGTGATATACACTTATCATCATTAACATCATCATCATACTCATCATCAAACATCATTAAAGTAAAGTGATATACACTTATCATCATCATACTCATCATCAAACATCATTAAAGTAAAGTGATATACACTTATCATCATTAACATCATCATCAGGGATTGACCCAATGAAGAGCGTCAGGTAATACAAATTTTGAAAAATAATTCTGACTTGTTTTCCTGGACTCCTGTAGACATGTCAGGGATTGATCCAGATTTCGTATGCCACAAATTAATGATCGATCCAAAGATCAAACCAATCTCTCAGAAGAAACGAAGATTAGGTGAGGAAAGGAAAAGTGCAGCTCTAACAGAGTCAAAGAAATTGTTGGAAGCTGGTTTCATCAGAGAGATTGAATATAAAACTTGGCTCGCAAACGTCGTGATGGTAAAAAAATCAAATGGCAAATGGAGAATGTGCACTGATTTCACCGACCTAAATAAAGCATGCCCTAAGGACGCATATCCTCTCCCCAACGTTGATCACTTGGTTGACGAAGCCTCAGGATACAAATACCTCAGCATCATGGATGCCTACTCGGGCTATAATCAGATCAGGATGAACCCAGTAGATGAAGACAAAAGAACTTTTATCATTGACATGGCCAACTATTGTTATAAAGTCATGCCTTTCGGACTGAAAAATGTCGGGGCGACATATCAAAGATTGATGGACAAGGTTTTCGCAGAACAGATCGGACGTAACATCGAGGTGTATATTGACGACATGGTGGTCAAAACTCCATCCAATAGGAAGCATGTTGACGACCTCCAAGAAATTTTTAACCAACTAAGAAAGTTCAACATGAGGCTCAACCCGGAGAAATGCTCTTTTGCTGTTCATTCCAGCAAATTCCTTGGTTTAATGTTAACAGACCGAGGAATAGAAGCAAACCCTGAAAAGTGTCAAGCAATCTTGGCAATGAAAAGCCCATCAAATATGAAAGAGGTACAAAGGTTGGCTGGAAGTGTAGTAGCTCTGTCCAGATTCTTATCTAAATCTGGAGAGCGTCTAAGACCCTTTTTCCAATCCATCAAATAGGGGAGTAAATTCCAGTGGACTGAAGAATGTGAACAAGCCTTTCTACAGATCAAGACCTACTTATCACAGCCCCCCATCCTGAAGAAACCGGGCCCGGAGAAGGAGATCCCGGTGTACCTTGCTGTAAGTGAACAAGCTATCAGCGCAGTACTGGTCCAAGATAATCTGGAAGGACAACAACCAATTTACTTCGTCAGCAGAGCTCTGCAAGGCCCGGAGTTAAGATACCAGAAAATTGAGAAGGTTATTTTAGCCATAATAACAGCAGCATGCAGGCTCCGACCATATTTTCAGACCCATCAGATAGTCATAAAAACTGATCAACCCATAAGAAAAATCTTACACAAACCCGAATTGGCAGGTAGAATGATCAAGTGGTCGGTGGAGTTATCAGAATTCGGGATAAACTACCAACCAAGGGGACCTATCAAATCACAAATCCTAGCAGATTTCTTAGTAGAACTTACTCCCGCCGACGAAGAATCAAGAGATCAACTTTGGACGCTCTATGTAGATGGAGCATCAAATGTTAAGGGGAGCGGAGCAGGTATCATTTTGGAAGGACCGAACAACCTAATCTTTGAACAATCCCTCTGCTTTGAGTTTAAAACAAGCAACAATCAGGCCGAGTATGAGGCTCTCATAGCAGGTTTACTCCTAGCCAAAAAGGTAGGGGCTTCCTCCTTATCAGTATTCAGTGACTCACAGCTCGTCACAGGACAAGTCGAAGGCGAATACCAAACAAGAGACCCTTAGCTCTCCAGGTATTTAAACAGAGTAAAAAATTTGATTTCTAACTTCTCAAAATTCAAAATCCAGCATATAACCAGAGAGCAGAATCTAAGGGCCGACTTGTTATCAAAGCTCTCAAGTACAAAGAAACCAGGGTGCAATAAGATGGTCATATAAGAAACTTTACCAAAACCAAGCATCGAAGAAGATTTTGAGGTAATAAATATTAATACTGCAAATTCCTGGATAACCCCTTCGATTCAATATCTCCAGAACAACAGGTTACCTTCAGACCCAGCTGAGGCTCAAAAAATCATGTATCATTCGAGCTTTTATGTTATCATAAACGAACAACTCTATCGAAGAGGGTATTCATCCCCACTACTGAGATGCGTCACGAACGGCCAACAAAACTACATCCTGAAGGAAGTACATGAAGGGGTGTGCGCAAGTCATGGGGGAGCGAGATCACTAGCAACCAAAATTTTGAGAGCAGGATTTTATTGGCCAACATTAAGGGCGGATGCTAAAGAGTTCGTGAAAAAATGTGACGCTTGCCAAAAATTTGCTAAGTTCAGCTGCATGAGTCCGGAGGAATTACACAGTATTTCATCACCATGGCCCTTTGCGATGTGGGGTATAGATCTTCTCGGCCCTTTTTCGCTAGCTCCGGGGCATGTCAAATACCTAGTCGTTGCCATCGACTACTTTACCAAATGGATAGAAGCAGAACCATTATCATCAATAACCTCTTGTAGAGTGAGTAAGTTCATCTGGAGACAAATAGTATGTCGGCACGGAATCCCAAATACAATAATATCAGACAATGGAAACCAGTTCAATTGTGGAGAGTTCACCAACCTATGCAGAGAATACAACATTAAACATATCAAGACATCAGTGGAGCATCCTCCGACAAACGGACAAGCCGAAGCAGCAAATAAAATAATACTCAATGGGCTATAGAAAAGACTAGGAGATGCAAAAGGAAGATGGACCGAAGAGCTACCAATGGTATTATGGTCATATCACACTACTCCTCAGTCGGCAACCGGAGAAACACCTTACCGATTGACCTATGGAAGCGATGCAATGATCCCTGTTGAGATATCATTCATGAGCCCTCGAGTTCAATACAGAAGAAAATGAGAATAATTTAAGAACTGGCCTTGATTTATTGACGGAGGAACGAGAAGTGGCACATCTCAGGGAACAGATTTGCAAAGACCGATCGGCCAAAAAATACAACTCAAAAGTTAAACCTAGAAAATTCTTAAAAGGAGATCTGGTCCTGCGGAAAATAGAACAGGCACGAAGAGATCCAAGGCATGGGAAGCTCGCCCCGAACTGGGAAGGCCCATTCAGAATCAAGAAAGAAGTCGGCCTCAGGGCATATGAGTTGGAAAAGCTAACAAGAAGACCCATACCTAGGACATGGAATGCCAAACATCTAAGATTCTATTTCAGTTAGCTACAGCTTGTATTATGACAGTCAGGTTAGGTACTCTTTTTCCTATCTTGGTTTTTTATCCCTAAGGAGGGTTTTTACTGAGAAAGGTTTTAATGAGGCTTAACCTTGACTATAAACCAATAAATAATTATGTTTGTCCTCTGCTATATCTTCATACTACATCTTAGTTGAAAACCATTCTCCAAAAGAAGACGTGGTTCGCCGAATATAGGCTCTAAAAACTGAGTCTTATCTCAGGGTAACGAGCTTACACTCTAAAAACTGAGTCTCATCTCAGGGTAACGAGTTAAAATTTTCCAAAAAGAAGACGTGTTTCGCCGAATATATGCTCTAAAAACTGAGTCATTACTCAAGGTAACGAGCCTACACTCTAAAAACTGAGTCTCATCTCAGGGTAACGAGTTAAAATTTAAATCCCAATGAGAAGACATGTTTCGCCGAATATATGCTCTAAAAATCGAGTCATTACTCAGGGTAACGAGCCTACACTCTAAAAACTGAGTCTCATCTCAGGGTAAAATGTTAGATCTCCAAAGGAAGACGTGTTACGCCGTAATACATGAACTCCTCGCATCGTACAGTTTAGCGGAGGCGTCGAACAATTTATCGGAGGATCTCCCCTTAGTGTTATTTCAACACTTTAAAATTTTACAAGTTATTCTTATGAAAGGAAACTCCTCGCGCCGAACAGTTTATTGGAGGATCTCCCCTTAGTGTTATTTCAACACTTTAAAATTTTACAAGTTATTCTTATGAAAGGAAACTCCTCGCGCCGAACAGTTTATCGGAGGATCTCCCCTTAGTGTTATTTCAACACTTTAAAAATTTTACAAGTTATTCTTATGAAAGGAAACTCCTCACGCCGAACAGTTTATCGGAGGATCTCCCCTTAGTGTTATTTCAACACTTTAAAATTTTTACAAGTTATTCTTATGAAAGGAAACTCCTCGCGCCGAATAGTTTATCGGAGGATCTCCCCTTAGTGTTATTTCAACACTTTAAAAATTTTACAAGTTATTCTTATGAAAGGAAACTCCTCGCGCCGAACAGTTTATCGGAGGATCTCCCCTTAGTGTTATTTCAATACTTTAGAATTTTACAAGTTATTCTTATGAAAGTGAACTCCTCACGCCGAACAGTTTATCGGAGGATCTCCCTTTTGTGTTATTTCAGCACTTAAAAATCTTACAATTTATTCTTATGAGAATGACTTACTCGCGTCGATCAGGTTTTTAGAAGTTCTTTTCTAACATATTCTACCATTGGCATACAAGTAAATACGAGTCGATGGCTGAAAAATAAAAATATTATCAAGGAAATCTTTACATCGGAAGACTACCAATCGCCCACAAGACCTAGAGTACAAAAATCACTATAAAATCCTCTTTTCCTCTAAAAGGAAAAGAGGTTGGAGTTGATACTACCAAAGTAGACCATAAGGTTACACCGGAAGACTACCCTACGCAACCTCATCATAAAGGATAAGGTGTCACAAGACTACGGAAGGAGTCAATTTCAAAAATGTCTTCTGCCACCTCTCCCTCGCCAAAGGCATCTAGTCACGATCACGGATATCCTCGGCCCGCCAAATGGCCAAAAAGGGTAGATGCGAAAAAACCCAAGTCCAACTCTGGGTTTCCTCCTAAACTTGGCCCCCCATCTTTGGCATAAGAAGCAAAAGCTTCAGACTCCTTCGAACAGAACCTGGAACCTTCACTCCCATCTTCAGTTAGTCTGCTTGATCCAAAGAAATTCACCAAAGGAAAATTCCAACATCAGTTAATATGTTGATCCGTTTCCTGATAGGAATCGGACCAAACAGACTAATTGATATCAGAAGATCCTTTACCTTCTTGCACAACTCGGCCATGAAAAGGAACGTATGAAATTCAAATGACGAAAAAGGGAAGGACAAATCCTCCTTTTATAATGCCATGAAATACCTTAAGAGTTAACGTAACACAATAAATGCGGCACAAAAAACGATCGCAACACTAATTCCTACGTTTCGAAGAAGAAAAAGTCATGGACGGTGCAAAGAAATCCAAAACGTGTGCATTCATAAAATGCTTCAAGGTTCAGATTACATACATCTAAAGATTAATTACAACAGAAAAGAAAAAAAACAGAGTCAAGGTTGATCGGCAGAAATCTTCTCGGTATCTCCATCATTCCCAACAGGTCGGTTCGAGGAAAGATCTGAATCGCGGACCTCACCATCAGCTTTCGCTGCTTCATTACCCTTGGACCCACCTCCTCCATCCTCCAAAACCATCTCCATCAAGACCCCATCCACAACTTCTTTCAGAACGTCGCAGCTAGAAACATCAAAGAAGGGTACAAGGCCTTTACCTGCTCCAAAGCCTGAGAAAATCCTTGATCATAAGTCTGAGCTGCACCAGCCTCAATCTTATCTTTAGCTTGCTCAACCTTCTTCTTCTCATCAAGCGCTTTTTCTAGCAACCCCTCAGCCTTATCCTTGGCAGTCTTCTCGGCAGCAACCTGCTCGGTCAGTGAGTCTTTATCTTCCTTTAAGCCCTCATTTTCCTTTGTCAAGAGAACAACTCGACCCTCCAAACCAGCTACCTTAGTCTTCATCTCCTCATAACCGGCTAGCTGTTTCTGTAGGTCTTCAACAGATTTGGTTAACTCAGATTCCCGAGACGAACTAGAAGAATCATGCCTCTCCAAATACCGAGCAAGAGCTGCAGTCCTAACTCCATTATGCTGAAGCATAAGGTGAGCAGACCGAGGACCCCACTTGTCCAAGTACTTAACGTCATTTTTCAGGAGTAGGTTATTATCTATGACTTGGTGAACGTCAAAACGGTTGTCCCACAAAGAGCATATAGTGGACCCCGACCCAGTAAAATCTTGGAACACCTGCACACCAGCTCCTTCTGTAGGCAACTCGGGCCCATCATTTTTCTCAGCATCCAGGCGAAGGTTGGAGTCTCAAGGATGCTTCCTGGAAGCCTCCTTTGAAGGAGAAGCATGGGACTTATCCGAAGATGTCACCTGTGGATCCAACGCTTTGGCCCCGGAACTAGCCACACCCAAGACCTTCTCGGCTTGACCTGCTCCAGCCTTAGCCTTCTCGGCCCGTTGAGCTGCAAGCCGACGAGCCAATATCTTCCTATCTAAAGCAGTGGCCATGGTTTCTGCAAACAAAAATGAATATGAAAAACTTGACCATGATTGAGAAGAACCGACAAAGTAGAAAGACAAGATCAAACCATACCTATATATCTTTTAAGTTCAGCAGGATTGTTCTCTAACTTAATCAGGTTGCCACACTTCAGTCCAGTGGCATCCTTCAGAAAGACTACTTCAATAAGTTCCTTAGGAGAGAGGAAGTCGGTCTCAAAGGATAAAACAGCACGAGGACGTGGAGACCAATAGATAGGAAAGGTGAAATTTTTGTTATCATCCAGAAAAAATTCATTTCCTACTTCACTGGACAGGCAGAAAAAATGATCTTTAAACTGTTTAAGGGAAGAAGTATAGGGACCCATTATTCTCCTATTAGAACGACTGTTGATCGGGATTAAACCCAGAGGACGAGTTACTTTAACTTGGAAAAAGTAGAAAAACTTGGGACAGGTCGGAACTATGCCAAAAAAAGTCACAGAGGATCTGAAAGCCCTTAATAAAGCCCCAAGAGTTGGGATGAAGCTGAGTAGGGGCAACATTGAGAAGACGGAGAAGAGAACACTCAAAATCAGTAAAAGGAACTCGGACGTTAAACTGACTAAACAATTTGTCAAACACATAGACGGCATCATGGACCGAGTTAGGTGCACGCCTATGACAGATTCTATCACCCGGATTACACCAACTACAATTGATTGAACCTTTGGTTCTCGGTCAGGTAAAGTTTACTCGGCCAACAAATTTCCTAAGAGATTGCTCGTCAGTATACACCGAGGAGGAATCCCGAACAGATTCTTCTACCCAAGAAAAAACCTCAAAGTCATATTCAGACTCTTCCTTATCCTCCTCATCTGCCTTAAGAATGTAACCCTCAAGCTCACCTTCCCCAAGGTACTTTAAAACCTTTTTCTTCTTCTTCTTCTTTTGTTTAGGTACAGTACCAGACCCTTCCCCCTCCTCACGAGACACGTCAACCAAAACTGGGGCACGATAGGAAGACCCAACTACTTCATCATCATTTCCTACATCCTCACCGGAGGAATCAGTCCCGGAACCGTCATCAGAACTCAAGACAGAAACAGACGGTGCCCTACGATGACTCTCACCATCAAAACCCTCACTAGAAAACTCAGAGGTCTCTCGAGAAATATACATGACTAAAAATGAAGAAAAGGAAACAACAAAGGAATGTGTGTACCTGGGAGCGGGAAGATGGACAAAAGACACAAGGGATTTAGAACAAACACGATCAGCACAGAAATGCAGAAATAGTGAAGCTTTCGTGATAATGAAGGAGTCTCCAAGCCTAGTATAGGGCGCGAAACGTTGGGAACCCAAGAGACACGAAAATGAAAAGTCAAAACTACCAAAAGGCGCGACTGTTGCAACGAACGGTGAAGATTGCAACCAATCTAACGCTCCATATTCAACTACAACGGCTGACAAAAACACATAAGGTAGGACCGAACAAATCCTCGTACAGAACGCAGAACAACTCAAGCCAAGCAGAGCCAGAACAAGCAAGCTACTTCAATGAATAAACACCTCGTAGCTTGGGAGGCTTATGATACGCGGTTCGGTCAGAGCAGAGCCAGAACAAGCAAGCTACTTCACTGAATAAACACCTCGTAGCTTGGGAGGCTTATGATACGTAGTTCGGTCAGAGCAGAGCCAGAACAAGCAAGCTACTTCACTGAATAAACACCTCCTAGCTTGGGAGGCTTATGATACGCAGTTCGGTCAGAGCAGAGCCAGAACAAGCAAGCTACTTCACTGAATAAACACCTCCTAGCTTGGGAGGCTTATGATATGCTCGGACCGAGGAGCACCCAGACAAGGCCAAGCACGCAGATAGCCGGATTCATGGCCCAACATAAGGAGGAAAATCAGACATAAAAGGAAAGAACTAATATCAAGCAACCTGATAGCAGGATCAGCGTAGGCGGTCCCTCAATCAGCAAATCATGCCATAATGGGGAGGCACCCCCAACACCTATAAAAGGAGGGCCACAAGCAACATTAGGACACACACTAGCTTCTTCACTTAGCCTACTTGTACCATCCGAGTAGAGTTTAGGCTTTGTAAGAACAATTATATTTCCATATTTTAGACCAAGTAAACCATGATCCACCATAGACAAACCTAGAAAAAAGAGATAGAAAGAAAGAAGAAAGTAAAGAAAGGAAGAGTGAAAGATATGAGAAATTAAAAAGAGATCAAAATTAGGAAAAAAGAAAGTATATATAAAGGGAGATGTGGGTAGATGAAGTGTGAAAAAAATAAGAGTTATAACTCTAGAACATGTAAGGACCAATTTATCTACGGTTTTTAAAAATTGTTTTATTTTTTAAAAATAGAAAACTGAAAAACATGTTTAACAGATCATTTTTAAAAACAGTTTTAAAAAGTGTAATTATTTTTCTTTTTTTAAAAACTAAAATTCTGAAATTACTACTCTAAGATATTTTGAAAAAAAAAATTAAATTTTTTTATTTTTGTGATAAAAATATTGTAAATGATTTGTAACAACAGTTTTATTTTATAAAACAGTTTTTAAAAGTTAAAAAAATAAATTGAATTAAACACACCTTAAATGTTTTCTATGTTATTATTTTAAAATTATAAATGTTTTACTATTTATTTTCTTAAAAAGTATACCAAAGATAAGTTTGGAGATATAACCTCATTTGAAATAAAGAAATGTTGTTTGTACATGTTGTACATATATAACATAGAGTGAGAAAAAGAGAAAAGAGAGAGAAATGTGTGATGTAATAGGTGATAGGTGATGTGATGGAGAGAGATAGAAAAAAAAGTATATTATATGTTTTTGTTGTGTGAAAAAGTTATAGGAATGTATTATATAGCAACCCTGACGAGGTAAGATCATGGGGTTAGTAGCCTTTTACTTATTTAAGAATAATATCTTTAGGCCTTTTTACTTATTTAAGAAACCTTTTGACTCTACTGTTCCCAAAAGCCACCATTTAGATGAAAGCAAAGAGATGTCACACTGCATGTGTAATTGCTTTACTCTCCTTTAACCATATAAATCCGGGGTTATGCTTGTATCGCTTTTAGCGTAATGCATGTTGTTATTATCTTCACTGCACAGAAAGAAACATACTAAAGCATAAGCACTATAAGGAAGAAAACATTAACATCATACCAGTCTTTATATTTGGCCATTTGGGCATTCTCTCCTTTTAATGCAGAATCATTATGATCACCATCTGGACATGTGAGATTAATTTAAATACCTGTCAATATTAGCCCACAAGTTCTATTAAACCAGTGGTATTAATTAGTTGTTATTACTATGATATGAGATACTTTATGAAAATGTTCTGTTTTTCAGTTGCCTAGTGGTCCTGAAACATTGGAGACCAAAGGAGTAAAATGAGGCTCATGATTCACGAGTGATGGATATATATGTCTTAATTATGCTTTTGCTTATTGCATTCAAACATCAAATTAACAGTTAGTTATATTTTATTATATTATATTTGCTGCTCTGTTAGATTTCTGTAGCTTTCAGTGCAGTGGAAACAGCCCTGTCTTCCTACTATATGTTAGGAAAATATTAAGCACAAACTCTTTCATACCTTTTAACTTTGAAGAGGATAATAAAAACTATTAATGCTAGTGTTATTTTTTTTATAACAAGGAAATCATGCTTTGTGCTGACACCTGTGGTGATGTGTTGCATTGATGAAAAAATGACATGATGCTATATATAACATTACATAAAAAATACTCAATATAGATGTTTTGGTTGGCAGGGAAGCATATGAAAAAGAATAATCATCATCATTTAGTTACTCTGTGTGCAAATGGTGCAATGTGGCGCTGTTCATGATACACAAGTGTACATGCTTTGTAGAAAGTTCTGAACGCAAGAGTCTTGCTTTTGTCACAAGTAAACAAATGAAGCTTTTTTTTTAATTAAAAACACTAGTTTTTGGTCATACATTCCTAGCATATATGCCACAAAATCCTATATATCCAAAAACTGAAGGTATTCCCAATTGTTATTGGGTCAAACTATATAGTCATACAAAATGAGAAGAGATGACCTAATGGACTATATCATGATCCGGTTGATCCATATGTAAAAACTCGTAAAAATAAAGGACTGAAACACATGTTTTAAAAATTCAAATAATTCTTAGATTTTTTTGGGGGCTTTAATTTGCATTTTCATTTCTTATTTTCATTTTGTTTCCTGTTTTCTGAAATTTTACAAAGTAAAAACTTAAAATGTTGGAAGCAGAAAAACTTTATTTCCAGCATTTCCAATTTTTCCTTTATAAAATTTCAAAAATCAAAAGACATAAAATGAAAAAAAAAAAATGTAAACCAAACCACACTTTAGCTAGTCTAATAAAACTCATTATCCATATCAGACTGGCCGATTGGGTAGGCAGAGTTGTCATTTCTAAAAAATAAGTGCGCTATGCTTCATATGATTGGTAAAACGCGTGAGGCATTCTTTATTTCAATCGATGATATAATTTAGTTTGCATAGCACCCTGGGAAACAGCTGGATCAAGATCATGGGTAGGTGCCCTTCCCTGCTCATGTTTTTCAAGCATAACATCCTCTATAATTTTCACCAATTATTAGAAAATATATATAAATAGAAACAATGCGTTACAGACTTACTTGCAAGGGAATGGATTTGGTGATGGAATTATAATGGGCCCGACAAAGGAAGGAAGAAAAATAAAATAAATACGCTCACGTGTGGGTGGGGCTTATAATAATTAACAAGTGTGTCATGTAAAATGAAAATATATAGCTGAAGGTCAAATGTGTGAGCTAGTGAGGTGACCCCTGAAAATATGGCTACGTAGCCACCCAACAACCGTAACCCTCCTTTGCCATTCCACGTGATATTCGGGCCATATTTGAAGAACTTGTGTCTATTTTCTACAGCTATTATCACTACCAAATTCTTGTTGCTTCCCTTTTCTAAATTTAGTTACATTTTTTTTTGTTGTTATTACCAAGTGGGGGCTTTGGATGTCCCAAATGGGTTCCCAGGAGGAAGAGATCGAGAGGGGTAGGAGAGATTGAACCCTTTCCTCTGGACACAAGATCCAACATATGCACTAAGCCTCATGTGTGTTTCATTTATATTTTTAATGTTATAATTAATTAATTTGATACTTTTTTATTTATTGATATAGAGTAAGATGTTTCTTTTGCTTTAATTTACTTCACTAGAATTACTAAACTTAATTTTCAAAATATTTTCTTTAAAATTAAGTGTCATAAATATAATTTTAATATT
Organism: Sesbania bispinosa; assembly: GCA_026901365.1. Lineage (NCBI taxonomy): Eukaryota > Viridiplantae > Streptophyta > Magnoliopsida > Fabales > Fabaceae > Sesbania > Sesbania bispinosa. The sequence goes on along the minus strand of QLOH01000411.1, from coordinate 486,797 downwards.
ATTTATCTTTAATTTGAAGAAAAATAGACATGAATAGGAATAGTTAGGCAAACTTTTAAAAAAAAAAAATCTATGACCTGACCTGTATTAGATCTGACATGACTTAAACTCAATTGTTTTATTAAAAATGTTAGGTTAAGATATTTTCTAAAGTATATTTAATTAAAAAGACATGTTAGACTTTAAATGATTTACGAATCATTTTGATTGACGATCTAAATTATTTACGCAAATACATAATATTATTATTATTATTATTATTATTTTATATTATTTTATGTTCAATTAACATGACTTATTTATTATATTTTACTATTACTGAAATGTTCTTGTTAGCAGATTTCTTAAGCTTTATATAAAATGTAAGTTTTTAAATGAACTATATATTAAAATAGGCTAAGCTAAAATATTAAACAAAAATTGGATTAGGGTTAAAAAATGGTCAAATACATGCCTCATTTCCACCCTTTAGAAAGGAGAAAGGGAATCTCTTTTGAATTGAAAATGCACATGATATGTTCACAAGGGTGTATGGACTAGTAATAACTAGTATGTTGTGTATTTTAAAGTTTATCTAAAATATTTAAAATTACATAAATGTCATTTAAGAGTGAAAATAAATTCTCACATTTATGAGTGCAAATCCAATTTTCTTTAATGAAAATTTAGGGTAAAATGATGGTCAGTTCAAGGCAGAGAAAACCTTCGGGCTCAAATAACACTTACAGGGGAATTTATATTTACCTCACCCCAGAGAAATGGGTAAGAGTTCAAACATACATGTCAAATACGATACCCTGTCTTACTCCACTCGACTAACCCCTTGGGATTATCCAAATTTGATATATAGGAGTTTATTTTCAAATTTAAAAATAATTACTAAAAAAATATTTAATAGATAAAAATTTATAATTACATAAATGCCAATCTTTACATTAATTTTAGAGATGGGAAGAAATCCTACATTAAAAAATGAAAAATCAAATTTAATATAGCAACATGATGGGGCTAACACTTCATGCTAAGGTTTTTTCATACACAATACTCGAACCCGAGACTTTACATAAGTATAATCAAGCATATACCACTTAAATCAACCACTCATTGGTATATATAAGTGTTGATTAACTCTTAACATAGGGATTTGTTTTGTTTTCTATGAAAATATTTAAAATAATACTCCTTCGATCCGGACGTAAATATAAGAAAAAAAACTAAATTCACATTAATTTAGAAAGTTAGTTAATTTCATTTAATTTTCTCGTTAACATCTAACAAATGAATTACATTACCTAAATTGTCCTTCATGAAATACTTCAACTTTATTATTGAAACTTGTTTCAAGTTAAAATACTCTTTATTTGTATACGATTCATTAAATAGAGTCATCGTAAAATAAAATCTGAATTAAATAAAATGTAATTTGGGATGATCTCATTAAATAGGGTTAAATTAGTTAAAAATTGGTTGTATTTTGATCCATCATATGTGACATTTTTTTTTTTTTTTGCTTATATTCAAGTTTGGAGGGAGTATATAACTCTAAGTTTATTTACTCTTCCAATCTATTTATACAAATTCATTTACCAATCACGTAATAAAGAAATTTAGAAAGCGCTAAAGGTTATTTGATGTAAGCAAATATTTTTTTATAAATAATTTAAAATTATTACATTTTATTTTTTATTTGTAAATTTTTATAAATGAAACAATAAAATATTTAAAATCAATAAATACAATAAAACTAAAGTGTTTCTCAAATGAACATAAAAAATATTTTCTTCAGCTTAACATATTTTAAGAAAAGTATTCTCTTTAACGAAAAATCAAATTAACATTCAGTAAATATTTTTTGTAATTTAATTTAGGGGGATGTTATAATAATACAGGTCACATATTATTACTTTGTTTTTATAAAGACTTGAGTGTAATACTTTTAGAGTACATGAAAATTTCTCCACACAACAAGTATCATTATTATAATAATTGATTTTTTAATTTAATTTCCTCAATTTACCAAGTCAATCGATGAGAAGTTTTTTTTTTGGTTTAATCATAGGTATGTTTCACGGGTGATAATCTTGTTTGAACCGGGAACATCCATATCATAATGGGGTTATATAATTCTGTCAGCGGGGATTTTTTTCATTCACAAGACTTGAACTTGAGACCTTATGTAAGGGAAAACAATCATGTACTGTTAGAACCACAGGAAACACTAGAAGGGGGGTTGAATAGTGTTTTAAAACTTTATTGAATAATTTTGGAAATCTTTGATTTAATATATCATTTAAAAAAGAACAACGTTTAAAGACCAATCTTAAGATCAGAGTTTAAATGAAACATGCCAAAAATAAGATAAGATTGATAATCTTTCAAAACGGTCTTAAGATTGTTTTAAATGAAAGTTGCTCAAAGTATCTTCTAAAGATTATTACAAGGAGTATCTTTTAGAATGGTTTCTAAAATACTTCATCAGACTGAAGATCGTCTGAAGTTTAATTCTGGTTCTGAACTGAGTTCTTTAGAGACTCACTTCAGACACCTATATCAGAACTTCTTCAAGATACATTCTCTGTAATATCTCAAATGATATGAGAGAGATTTGAGTTTTAATTATCTTTGAAAACTTGTTTGATTGAAATTGTTATGTTATGGTGATTATGAAAATACTTTTCAATCCCCAAAGTAAATGCAGAACTGAAAATAAAAGAGATTAAGGGAAAGGAAACTTAGGCACAAAATTTATCCTGGTTCACCCACATCACCGTGAGTTACATCCAGTCCCAGTGGCAAACCACCACTGGCTTTTCCACTATCTGAAACCACAGATACGAGTATTCCTCACGGCCTCTCCAGACCGACCGAGTATTCCTCACGGCCTCTCCAGACCGACCGAGTATTCTTAGGCACACATGGTCTATCGAGTATTCCTCACGGCCTCTCCAGACCAACCGAGTATTTCTTTGTTTTCAACTACCTCTCCAGGCAACCTATGCAGTAGTCTTTTCTACCGAGCCTCTCCAAGCTCTAGACCAAGTGTACTTTGTTTCACCAAGCCTCTCCAGGCTCTCAGACACTTATTCAAGTGTAGAGTATTACTACTCAATCTAAGTTAGATGTTCGCTAGAACCTCTCAACTCAGATTCTTCTTGTACATAGAGATTACTGAGTACATACTCAGGATACAGTCATTACAAACTAAATACAAGGATAGATAGTGATACAAGTGTTTGAATTAAATACAATCCCTGTCTTTTCTATGAGGAATACATCCTCTGAGAGTAGGCTAACTAAGATATGAAATTAAGCTTCAGCCTTATCCTCTAACCAATGGTTTCCATGGGTTACATTCTCACTCGTATCATTGGAATACCAAGGTATTTTCAAAGCTTCAAACCGTACCCAGTTTGATAGTCATTTGCTCAGCATGGTTGTCTTCAGACCAACAACCAACTTAATTAATCAAACAGATCAATTGAACAACATGACTAACTGACCAGCTAGTCAGTAGCCTGATTGATTCGAGAACCAACTCTCTGATCAAACTTTGTTGACATATTGATGATCCACTTTAGCTCAAGTCAACTCTTGTTAACCATTTGGCACTCAGCCTAGTTAACTCTATTTGGTTGGGCAGTTAATCTAACTCCCACCACTTGTTAGGCAATCATCCCAACTTGGTTGTGTTAACAATAACAACAACTGGTTGGACCGACCAACTTGATTGATCATGTCGATCAACATCTTCAAATTCTTTCTTAAGGCTATTTATATGTTCTTCTTGAATATAGTCGTTGAAGATGATTCATAATACCGTTGAGCTGATGATGATGTGGCTCATATAGCCGTTGTGTAATAGCTTCTCAAATGGTTGCTTCTACTTAAGCGAATAGGTGTACAGACGATCCCGTTCTGACACTTGTTATGTGCTTCTCTGTGAGAAATGTTTCTTGATATAAATCTGCGTATTCTCTTTCTTGAATTTCTTCTGCTTTTTCCAGCTTTCTTCTGCTTTCTTTTGGATTGTATAAATGAGGAAATATCCGTTGAAATACTATCATTTAGAGATAGCATTGAATCCTCCTTAATCCATTGTGAGACACGCTTCTGAGGGCTCTGACATGTCTGACATAGTACAACGTAGGTGCTGCTATAAAGCTGCCACCGTTGTTGCTGCGAATGCTGCGTTGCAGAGATTTCCTCAGTGGTGTATGAAATTCAAAAGCACCAGGAAAGATCTCTGTGTTCATTTCCATAAATATGCTTGAGAAGGAAACGTGTAGCAGAGAATGACTTTTCTCAGCAATCTTCAGAGAGCAAAAGGTCTTCATAGTCTTCAGCGAGTAGTGCCACGTCGGATTTCAGAAGGCCTCAATATTTTAGATGGATTGAGACTTCAGACAGATTGAAACTTCAGACAGCTTCAACACTTCAGACAGGTTGATGCTTTAGACGACTTCAATCCTTCAGACGGGTTGCGCACTTCAGATGACTTCAATACTTCGAACTGGTTGAAACTTCAGAAGGCTTCTTCCTTATGATAAGAGGATTGTAGCTTCATTCTTCTTTGTATCTTCTTCTTCTTCTTCTTCTTGTACCTTTTTCTTCTTCTTCTTGTATCTTCTTCTTCTTGTTGTTGTATCTTCTTCTTCTTCTTGTATCTTTTTCTTCTTCTTGTATCTTCTTCTTCTAAGATAAAGATGTTGAATTGTATGTATTTTATTCAACCATCTTTCTTGCTTGCTTTTGTTTAGTCTTCTGACCCATTCTGGACAGCAGCAGGTGTAGATGCAATAGGTCTGCACACGCAAGTCCTTTTGTTGCAGGTGCAGCAGGCGTTGCAGAAAGTCTTTGCAGTATTCCTTATTTGTGCAAGACTTTGATCGAGGTAGAAAAGCATGTCTAGCTTTATCTACTGAGATGAGTGTACTCTATTTGATGGAGTGTGCTTTACGCTTTGCAACGTCTCTAAGAGATCATTTCTTGATTCTGACATCTTCATCTTTCATTTTCAAGACTGCTTTAGATCATCTTCAAATCTTCAAGTAATAGCTGTACTTCAGATAGGTGCATCTTTGAGTCTTCACTTCTTCGAGTCTTTAAATTCTTCAAGTCTTCAAATAATCTTCGATTCTTCAGATAGTCTTCGAGTCTTCAACTTGATTATAGATTCCTCTTCTTAGGATTCTGCATTTTGTTCTTCTGATCCTGATCTTCTGAACGCGATTCGTCTACTCCTTCAGGGATATCCTTAGGAGGAGGTGGTAAGTCGATAAATCTGGAGTTGTAGACTTCTCTCAGAATTTGGCTCCTCCTTACATTTAGAGGGGTGAAATGATCAAATACTGGCGCAGGTCGGGGAGGTTTGTTTGGTCTTCCGCTTTTCTTTCCTATCTTGTTTGGAATGTGTAGGCTCCCCTATCTCTAGGTTGGTTATGAGATAAATTTTCAACTCCTCCCTTTTCGAGGGGTTTGGTCAGCATTGCCCTTAGCCGTCTTTTGGCTACTGCCGCTTCTTCTGCGTCTATCTGACCTAAAGCCTTTGTCTGAAGTCAGCTATATCGACCGGCTTTGACTTGGCTAATTCGTCAGCGAACTGTCCTTCCTTTAGTCCGTTGATAATCGCTCAGAGGTGAATTTTAGGATCTAATTCTTTGACCTGCATGGCCTCCTTATTGAAACGGTTGATGTAGTCTTTGAGTGGTTCATTATCTCCTTGTAATATGCTGAACAAGCTATCCTCCGTCTTTTGAAAGGACAGCTCGATGAGAACTGATTTTTAAATGATGTACTAAACTCGTCAAATCCCCTTATGGAACCATGAGCCAGGGTCGAGTACCACTGTAGGGTGGGACCTGTCAATGTTCCTGGGAAAATCTTACACAAAATAGGGTCAGTAGCACCTGTAGTAAGCATTACAGTATGAAATTGCGTAAGATGTGAATTTGGGTCAGTAGTACCATCATAAATAGGTAAATCAAGAAATTTGAAATATCTAGGTAAAGGTATAGACATAATGAAATTAGAGAAAGGATGAAATCGTGTATCTGTCTGATTATTGACATGAGGTCCGAAGTGTTCAGAAGGAGTTGGGGATTCCGAGAAGTGAGTATCGTCCTCCTCTTCCTCCCCGTCGAGAGTTTTGTTTAGTTGTTCTCGCATGACTCTGTTCTCCTCCAAGACTCTCTGGTTCTCTTGTCTAAGCAGCTCGATTTGTTGAGCGAGTTCTTGTAGAGTTGGACTATCGTCATCATCCGCATTCGTTCTGGTTTTCACCATCGTTGGAAATCTTGTGGTACTCTGGGAAAGTTTTACCAGAGCCCCACAATGGGCGCCAAATGTTCTTACAAAGCCTAAATTCTACTCGGATGGTACAAGTAGGCTAAGTGAAGAAGCTAGTGTGTCCTAATGCTGCTTGTGGCCCTCCTTTTATAGGTGTTGGGGGTGCCTCCCCATTATGGCATGATTTGCTGATTGGGGGACAGTCTGCGCTGATCCTGCTATCAGATTGCTTGATATTAGTTCTTTCCTTTTATGTCTGATTTTCCTCCTTACGTTGGGCCATGAATCCGGCTATTTGCGTGCTTGGCCTTGTCTGGGTGCTCCTCGGTCCGAGCATATCAATAATAATTTAAATTCTCAATCACCAAATTTAATGCTCATTTTATTAATGATTGATAGTAAAATAGTTTCCTGTTTCTTTTATGAAATATTACTTGAAAATAATAAAAACTCAAATGATATTACCATGTAATGTAAAATTTTGTCTTTTAACTTTAAATTGATATATTCTCAGCGAATTTAGCAATGATTGTATTATTGTTTCGAAACCAATGTGAAAAGGAGGGGATTGAGATTAGAGGGGTTCATAATCTTGGTGAAGCATGGTTAGCATGGAGGGTGTTTTTATTCATATGAAGTTTCTAAGAAAAGGAGTGGTTGCAAGTGGAGGAGGTTTTTATTCAGATTCAAATCTGCCCCCTGGTTGTTTTTAATGTATATATTTATATCCCCATAAACTTGGACCCCAAGCCTCTTTTACATAGGATGCCTATTGTCTAGGGAAGCTCAGCTGAGAAAAGTACGCCTTTAGCTGCCACCCGCTGTACCTTGCCGATGCTTTATCCCCTTTTTCCTCTTTCATGTTTCTGCCATAAGGCCTTCCTTTGGGACAAAGTGGCCTTTTCCACTTTGGTGAAAACTTTCTTCTGATGTGCCTTTACTTGCTGACACTGTGCAGTCTTGTTTTTGGTTGTATGTGGCCTCTCCCTTATTGACATATTTTTCTCTCTCTCTGATCATTATGTACATTATTAATTATGAGAGCTAGTCCGCAACAATTGTAAATCTATATTTTCCCTTAATTTAAATTCAAATAGTCATATAAAGATTATTTAATAAAAAAATAAAATTATTCATTCATCTTTTGTAAGAAAAAAATCTAAATTGGATTAGGTGGACCAAATTTTGTTTGTTCCACCCTAGAATCGTCCCTTTTTTATATACACCTATCACACCTCATTTATTACGTGTCAGAGTATTTTTATCCACATGCTAAACTAGTTTTATGGCCATGTCCAATGTCTTTATTTTTTAATGAGTAAGTCTGTTTATACAACAACTTATATAACAAAAGGAGTGAATGATGTAGTGAAAAAAAATAGGATTTAACGTGTATACTAACCGTGTAAATAAATTTTACATGGTCATCCAATGTTATGTTGTCACATGCATCATTTAATGTGACAACACATCATTTGATGACATCGATGTACACTTATTAAACTAAAAGAATAAAATTAAAAATGTGATATATGAATTTGTTGTTTCAATAATAATAATAATAATAATAATAATAATAATAATAATAAAAGCTCTTTTTCAATGATTGTGGATTGTGATCATATAAACAGGGCTAAATTGCAGACAAAAGTTTGTACCGAAAAAGGGAGCGGGGGGAGATTTTCAGAAAAGTCGTCTGTATTATTTTATGATCAAAGCTGGGTGATGTTTTTAGTGGACAACATACGATATGTAATATTACGCAACTTATTACATAAATAAACCATAGGAAAAATCTCGTTCCCATCATAATATAAGGCGATGAGAGAAGCGAAAGGTAGTTGGAAATATATTTAATTCATAATATAAATATTTAAGAAGGATGTGCACAAATAAGACCCTTTTTTTTAAAAAAAAAAAAAAAGAACCTATACATTGCTTTTGAAGTTTGAAGTTTGAACAAACCAATTTTTAGGAAATGGTTTCTACAAAATTGTCTAAACATGATTTGATAGGCTATAATGTGTCATATGGTTTACTTTTTTTAAGCGGTGCATTTGAGTCAGTGAGAAAAATTGACTCAAATGTGAATTATGCAGCTGCACGTTTGTTTATATATTACGTAACTATTTTTTGGAGTAGTATTGAATTAGAGAAGAAATGCCTTGACTCATGTTAGAGTAAGAGAGAGGAATCAAAAGCCCTGCCTCAATCCTGTATGCATAATTTTAACTTTCAAGTAATAATAATATTATAAAAGGAATTTATTCCTTTAGAGTAAGATATTCACTTTATATAAAGCGCCTAGCTGGTTATAATACGTTAAGTAAAAATTAAATGTCCATTTTTCGCCGCTTTTTGACCACAATGGTACGGATTTAACAAAAATTTACCAAAAAAATGTGATAAAAAAATAATTTATCACAATAGGGTAATTCTAAATACGGTGTAAAGCAGAAGTGCTAACTGGGTTAGCACCTCTGGAAGCGCCAACTCAGTTAGCGTCTCTTATTAAAATACTTTAACAAGTGGCGCTAACTGAGTTAGCGTTTTCAAGAGACGCTAACCTAGTCAACACCTTTAGTATTTTTTTTTTTTTAAATTTTACATTATTGGGGTTTGAAACCCCGTTAATAATTTTTTTCTTGTGAAATATTTAATTTTTTGTCCTTTCGAGCCCCCATTAAATATATGTGATTCATTAACTTTGTTTAACAGTGAAAAATATATGTAAAATGAATTTAAATTTTAACATACTATAATCAAACTAATAAATGCAAATAATAATGTATCTTAACTCACATAATTTATTTTTATTATGCTGCTTTTCTTTCTTTTTCATTTTTTTAAGAAAATGAAAGGTAAATGTGTAACATTAATAAAAATAATTCTACCACGAATAAAAATCTTAAGAAAAACAAAACGTTTAACTTTTTTATGAATAAAAATGATTTTAAATTTAAAATTCACAAAAAATTAATATTTAAATTTCAAAATAATTACAATTTATTATTGAAGTAAAATTAATTTTGCTGCATGTATATTTTGAAAACATGATTCTCAACAGAAATAATTTTTTCTGAAGGTATTTAAACAAAATATTTTTTCTTGTTATGTTTCCATTTTCCAACACATGTTGCCACATTTTATACTAAGTTACTAACATAGTTGAAGACTCAATTTATATTTTATCGTAATTTATGAGACTAATTAATGTAAGAGTCCAAATTCAGTCTCTAGTCTCTACAGGTGACAGGCAGCTAGTGTTTAAATTTTTTAAAAAATATATTTATAATAAAAGCCAAATTAAATTTTTTAAAAAATATATTTATAATATAATCACATGAATGATTATATAGAATATAGATAGACCAATCTCATGTACTCAGCTTATTTTTTAAGTTAAGATTTTTTTAAAATATTCTAATTAATTGCATCATCTACAAATTTCATAAGAGTGCATTTATACTAATATTTATGACACCCTTCTACCCCAACACTTATATAATAACGTAGCGGAAGACTTTCGAAAATATAACAAGTTCACATTGGGTAAAAAGGTTCACATAACTCTTTATTCGAAAACCTCATTATTTCGAAAGAATAAAAGAATAAAAATAGAATTCAAGTGTACTCAAATACTCAAGCAGCGAAATCTCTAAAATAAAATAATTAAACTTCCTACTTGTCGTGCAAGGCATCCAAAAGGGTTTATAAAAATATTCCTAACAAAAAAACATAAAGAACACCCCAACAATATGCCCTGATGTCACATGTACCAGAACAACACTCCCTTTAATTAAACTCGACACCAAAGGTGTCATCATCATCACCTGAAACAACAACAGTAACAGTGAGGAAAGAGCTCCAACTCATATATACACATAGGAGGCCACCCCATCCTCACACACATATAATTAATATCATCATTAACCACACCACATACCCAAACGACAAGTAATCCATCAAATAACAATCATCTATGAACTCACTTAACAGCTCATCAATATCATCATATAAATCTCACAACGTCATTCACCAAAGAAAGCACATACTCTATTCTCAACACAATATACTCATTTCATCATTATACTCATAACATCATCATATAACTCAATTACAACATCATATATAACACAGATTCATCCATCATCATATAACTCATTTCATCATCATTTATAACACATATTCATCCATCATCACATACACAAAAACTCATCAACATCGTCAATCTCATCATCCTCATCAATACTCTCCCGAGTTGCACTCGCCCCTCTCTAGGCTTATGCTCCTTGGTACAAACTCTCCCAAGTCGCACTCGCCTCTCTCTAGGCTTATGCTCCTTGGTACAAACTCTCCCCGTGTTACACTCGCCTCTCACTAGGCTCATGCATCCCGAGTACAAACTCTCCCCGAGTTACACTCGCCTCTCTCTAGGCTCATGCATCCCGAGTACAAACTCTCCCAAGTCGCACTCGCCTCTCTCTAGGCTTATACTCCTTGGTACAAACTCTCCCCGAGTTACACTCGCCTCTCACTAGGCTCATGCATCCCGAGTACAAACTCTCCCCGAGTTACACTCGCCTCTCTCTAGGCTCATGCATCCCGAGTACAAACTCTCCCAAGTCGCACTCGCCTCTCTCTAGGCTCATGCACCTTGGTACAAACTCTCCCCGAGTTACACTCGCCTCTCACTAGGCTCATGCATCCCGAGTACAAACTCTCCCCGAGTTACACTCGCCTCTCTCCAGGCTCATGTAACCGAGTACAACAACAAATTCACCACAATTATATGCAACATGTAATTATTCATCATTAGCAACTCCCCGAATTACACTCGTCTCTCTCTATGCTCATGCAATCCGAGTACAACAACTCACATGCTCAATGCATGATCAATCAACATAAGATTAAATGCATCATCCTCAACAACATAACATTATCATCAACAACATTAATCATCACACATCTCATACATCATCATCATAAACTTCAATACATCAATACATCATCATCAATCCACATATATCTCATACAATCACTATACTCAATACATCATCATCAATTCACATATATCTCATACAATCTCTATTATATTAATCACACCACATCACATAACAATTATTATAAACATGGGATATCACATAAGATATTCACATCACAATACTCATACCACAATTAATACACACTATGCATCCAATTTAATTTCATCAATAAAAACCCCAAATATACAACTACAGTGCGAACTAAATATCTCCCAACCCAGACTTCGTATCCACGATCCAACCGTGCAAAATAAAGAACGAGGTGTTCCGACCCAGCTGTTAAAATTTCAGTCCGATCCAACGGTGAACGAATATGCAGACTCTATTTTACATTCGCAGCTCTGTGTAAAAACGGGAAGGATTTTCCTCTAGTGCGAACTAAATATATCCTAACCTAGACCTCGTATCGACGATCCAACCGTTCAGAAAGTAGAACCAGGTGTCCCGAACCCGCTGTTAAAATTTCAGTCCGATCCAACGGTTAACGAATTCGTAGTTGCTATTTTACATTCACAGCTCTGTGTAAAAACGGGAATGACTTTCCTCTACCCTCTCCTTTCATCCCTGCTTAATTCCTCAAGTTCCTAACTCAATTAAACTCGTTTTTACCGATTAAATTCACTAAAATCAACAATCATTCCTATGATTTCCAATAAATTTAACATCTAATCAATTATGGTTCCTCATCTCTAAACCCCTATTTAACCCCTTTTCACGGTTCTCATTATTCTCATTCAATCCACTCAAGATTCATTAAGAATCATACAACAATCAACAATCCACAGTTTTCATCATCATTAATCAACATCTACACAAATTCCATCAAATTTAAATCCTCAGATGGGTCTTATGGTCGCCCACCACTACCCAACAACCCCCTACATGCACATACAAGGAACACCCTTTTCCCCCTGTTACCTTGTAGTGGAGATCGAACAGGAAGATTCTTTCTTGGTTCTTGATGATCACTCTCGAGCAATCTCCTCTTGAGACTTGGTTTCTCCCCTCCTTAGCGTTTCGCTCTCTGACGATTCGACGAATAAGGATTAGGGTGAACTGAGAACCCCTCCTTAAATAAATACTTAATTGGGCTAGGCCCACTCTCAACCCACTTATTTTATTTATTATTCTTGTTATTTATTAAATATCCTTGTTCATAAAATATGCTAATCTTACTAATATTATTATTTATTTATTTCTCTTATTTTATTAATTATTTCCTCTACTTATTTATTTAATTTAATTAATATTTATCCTAATAAAATTTAGGATGTTACAACTCTCCCCTCCTAAGAGAAAAATTCGTCCTCGAATTTTCCGAGATGAACAACTCTAGGAAAGACCCCTCTCAACAGGTCAATCAAAGACACTGCTTCCCTAGAACAATCCAATGGGACATGGTTGGAAGATAACCAGTCTATACCAAGAATAATATCTAGTTGACTCGAAGGCAAACAGATCAAATCAACTAGGAATTCTCTACCATCAGCGTGTATAAGACAATTCAAACATACGTCAGGAGTAGAAATTGACCCACTAGCTAACGTTCCCACACTCAACACAAAAGGCAAAGAAGAGACAAGCAAGATTAATTTAGACACGCAACATGTGAGGTAAAAGAGTGTGTCACACCAGAATCAAACAACACAATTAAAGGAGTTTCCCGCAATGAAACCAGTACCTTAGATCAAGTCTTCGGATTGAGCAGCTTCAGTACCACTCAAGGCAAAGACTCTCCCAGTAGTTCGAGGTTTACTGGCACTTCCACTCGCATCTCCATTTGTTGTTGCAGCTCCCTTCTTCTTTTGAGGACAGTCACGAGAAATGTGCCCTTTCTCATTACATATAAAGCAGGTGACCTCTGTATCTTCACATTGACTTGCTCGATGTCCTTCCTTTCCGCATTTGAAACATGTATTAGGAGCGGTAGATCCCACGCTTCTTCCATTGAGCGCTTGACCAGCTGCCGGAGCGTAACTCTTCTTCTGTACTGAATCCCTATTGCCACCTCTAAACTTGGAGTCTCCCGTTGCGCGAGAATACGGATCACTCTTGCAAGCAGATTCATACTTGTTCTGGTTCCTGATAGGTCCTCCGCTCTTGTAATGCGCAACTCTAGCCCGGTTGTCTTCATCATAAATTCTGCACTTGTTCACCAACTCGTGAAAGCGCATCATCCCTTGGTAGTTGAACACTTGCTTGATCTCCGGACGAAGGCCGCTGAGAAACTTTACACACTTTGACTCTACATTAGCAGCTCCTTCATATGTAGGACAGAATTGTACTAGCGCTTCAAACTTGGACACGTAGTCCGCCACGGTGCCATCCCCTTGTTTCAACTCAAGAAACTCGATCTGCTTCTTGTTGCGAACATCATGAGAAAAGTACTTCTCAAGAAATACCCTCTTGAAGTTATCCCAGCTCAGCGCAGTGCCCTCATCGATCATCCTCTGATAAGTGCTCTGCCACCAGAATCCAGCATCTCCTGATAGCATGAACACAGCTAACGTCACCTTTTGTATCATCGGGCAGTCCATCGCTCTAAAGATCTTCTCGATCTCGAATATCCAGTCAGCAGCTCCATCGGGGTCATAACCCCCTCAAAAAGTAGGCGGATGGTTCCTCTGGAACCGTTGCAAGCCAATCCGTCTCGTGATGTTGGTTAAGGTTGCCAACAACCTGTGCCATAGCCATCAAGGCATCGGCCATCGCTCGATCGTTTCTTCCCCCAGCCATTACTCTTTCTTGTAGTAACGAAAGGGTAAGCATAACACACCAAGTAAAGCAGATGGTACATAAATCAATCAACAGTCAAGTCAAAGCAAACAATTCATTCAATCAATCAATCAAATTAACACCTCAGAAGCATAGTAAACTCATAACTCAAGGCCGGTGAACCGACCTGCTCTGATACCAACTAATGTGACACCCTTCTATCCCAACACTTATATAATAACGTAGCGGAAGACTTTCGAAAATATAACAAGTTCACATTGGGTAAAAAGGTTCACATAACTCTTTATTCGAAAACCTCATTATTTCGAAAGAATAAAAGAATAAAAATAGAATTCAAATGTACTCAAATACTCAAGCAGCGGAATCTCTAAAATAAAATAATTAAACTTCCTTCTTGCCGTGCAAGGCATCCAAAAGGGTTTATAAAAATATTCCTAACAAAAAAACATAAAGAACACCCCAACAATATGCCCTGATGTCACATGTACCAGAGCAACACTCCCTTTAATTAAACTCGACACCAAAGGTGTCATCATCATCACCTGAAACAACAACAGTAACAGTGAGGAAAGAGCTCTAACTCATATATACACATAGGAGGCCACCCCATCCTCACACACATATAATTAATATCATCATTAACCACACCACATACCCAAACAACAAGTAATCCATCAAATAACAATCATCTATGAACTCACTTAACAACTCATCAATATCATCATATAAATCTCACAACGTCATTCACCAAAGAAAGCACATACTCTATTCTCAACACAATATACTCATTTCATCATTATACTCATAACATCATCATATAACTCAATTACAACATCATATATAACACAGATTCATCCATCATCTTATAACTCATTTCATCATCATTTATAAAACATATTCATCCATCATCACATACACCAAAACTCATCAACATCGTCAATCTCATCATCCTCATCAATACTCTCCCGAGTTGCACTCGCCCCTCTCTAGGCTTATGCTCCTTGGTACAAACTCTCCCAAGTCGCACTCGCCTCTCTCTAGGCTTATGCTCCTTGGTACAAACTCTCCCCGTGTTACACTCGCCTCTCACTAGGCTCATGCATCCCGAGTACAAACTCTCCCCGAGTTACACTCGCCTCTCTCTAGGCTCATGCATCCCGAGTACAAACTCTCCCAAGTCGCACTCGCCTCTCTCTAGGCTTATGCTCCTTGGTACAAACTCTCCCCGAGTTACATTCGCCTCTCACTAGGCTCATGCATCCCGAGTACAAACTCTCCCCGAGTTACATTCGCCTCTCTCTAGGCTCATGCATCCCGAGTACAAACTCTCCCAAGTCGCACTCGCCTCTCTCTAGGCTTATGCTCCTTGGTACAAACTCTCCCCGAGTTACACTCGCCTCTCTCTAGGCTCATGCATCCCGAGTACAAACTCTCCCCGAGTTACACTCGCCTCTCTCTAGGCTCATGCATCCCGAGTACAAACTCTCCCCGAGTTACACTCGCCTCTCTCTAGGCTCATGTAACCGAGTACAACAACAAATTCACCACAATTATATGCAACATGTAATTATTCATCGTTAGCAACTCCCCGAATTACACTCGCCTCTCTCTATGCTCATGCAATCCGAGTACAACAACTCACATGCTCAATGCATGATCAATCAACATAAGATTAAATGCATCATCCTCAACAACATAACATTATCATCAACAACATTAATCATCACACATCTCATACATCATCATCATAAACTTCAATACATCAATACATCATCATCAATCCACATATATCTCATACAATCACTATACTCAATACATCATCATCAATTCACATATATCTCATACAATCTCTATTATATTAATCACACCACATCACATAATAATTATTATAAACATGGGATATCACATAAGATATTCACATCACAATACTCATACCACAATTAATACACACTATGCATCCAATTTAATTTCATCAACAAAAACCCCAAATATACAGCTACAGTGCGAACTAAATATCTCCCAACCCAGACTTCGTATCCACGATCCAACCGTTCAAAATAAAGAACTAGGTGTTACGACCCAGCTGTTAAAATTTCAGCCCGATCCAACGATGAACGAATCTGCAGACTCTATTTTACATTCGCAGCTCTGTGTAAAAACGGGAAGGATTTTCCTCTAGTGCGAACTAAATATATCCTAACCTAGACCTTGTATCAACGATCCAACCGTTCAGAAAGTAGAACTAGGTGTCCTGAACCCGCTGCTA
This sequence comes from Sesbania bispinosa, assembly GCA_026901365.1. Classification (NCBI taxonomy): domain Eukaryota; kingdom Viridiplantae; phylum Streptophyta; class Magnoliopsida; order Fabales; family Fabaceae; genus Sesbania; species Sesbania bispinosa. Next base: position 470,465 of record QLOH01000411.1, on the reverse strand, counting down.
AAATTTCAGTCTGATCCAACAGTTAACAGATTCGCAGTTGCTATTTTACATTTGCAGCTCTGTGTAAAAACGGTAATGACTTTCCTCTACCTTTCCTTCAATCCCTACTTAATTCCTCAAGTTCCTAACTCAATTAAACTCGTTTTTACCGATTAAATTCACTAAAATCAACAATCATTCCTATAATTTCCAATAAATTTAACATCTAATCAATTATGGTTCCTCATCTCTAAACCCCTATTTAACCCTTTTTCACGGTTCTCATTATTCTCATTCAATCCACTCAAGATTCATTAAGAATCATATAACAATCAACAATCCACAGTTTTCATCATCATTAATCAACATCTATACAAATTCCATCAAATTTAAATCCTCAGATGGGTCTTATGGTCGCCCACCACTACCCAACAACCCCCTACATGCACATACAAGGAACACCCTTTTCCCCCTGTTACCTTGTAGTGGAGATCGAACAGGAAGATTCTTTCTTGGTTCTTGATGATCACTCTCCAGCAATCTCCTCTTGAGACTTGGTTTCTCCCGTCCTTAGCGTTTCGCTCTCTGACGATTTGACGAATAAGAATTAGGGTGAACTGAGAACCCCTCCTTAAATAAATACTTAATTGGGCTAGGCCCACTCTCAACCCACTTATTTTATTTATTATTCTTATTATTTATTAAATATCCTTGTTCATAAAATATGCTAATCTTACTAATATTATTATTTATTTATTTCTCTTATTTTATTAATTATTTCCTCTACTTATTTATTTAATTTAATTAATATTTATCCTAATAAAATTTAGGATGTTACAATATTTATATATAAACATAGATGCAGTACTTTTATGGGTTAGAAAAATACATGTATTTTTAATATTAAAGAAATTAAAAGTGTGATATGTTTTAGATGAAATTAACAGTAAATACTTGTTATGTGTGTTTTTGAGTTGAACAGTTAATTATGTAAAGAATAAAAAACATTTAACGGGCATTTTAAATCCCCGGTAATGTAAATTTTTTTAAAAAAAATATACTAGAGGCGCTAACTGGGTTAGCGTCTCTTGAAAGCGCTAATTGAGTTAGCGCCACTTGTTAAAGTATTTTAATAAGAGGCGCTAATTGAGTTGGCGCTTCCAGAGGCGCTAACCCAGTTAGCGCTTCTGCTTACACCGTGTCCGGTGGTAAATTATTTTTTTGTCACATTTTTTTGGTAAATTTTTATTGAATTCGTACCATTGTGGTCAAAAAGCCATTTTTCGCTGGACACTTGTTGACCAAAACCCTTAGTTTGAAACTGGGCTTTTTTGGAGTATTTTACTCAATTGACAAAGGCCATTGTTGTGCCCAAATTGTCAGTTCACCCATGGGCCATGGCTTATGAATTTGTATTTTTAAGAACCTAATTATTATTCGACCAAAAAAAAAACCTAATTATTATTTCTATTATTTTTCTTGTGGGTGGCAGAGATGTCTCTTCCTTCCTCCCTTGGATTTTATTCAAATTTTTAATTTTGTGTTTTCTTTTTTATATTATGGTTCCTTTCGATGAGTCATGCATGTACTTAGTGTATGTTTGGTTTGACGTTGAGTCGTTGAGAAGTAATCAAACTCAAGTTTGAACTTCACAACGCAATTATTTGTAGCATTGTAAACATGTATGAGTTTATCACATTCCAACGCTAAATCAAACAACGCATTAATAATCAATGATATATTGCAGAAAATTCATGATTCAATTAGTAATTTCTGTTAGCTGTGGAGGCAGGTTCGGTAAGCATGAACGGTCTTAAATCCTAGATTGGATAGTACAAAAAAGGCTTTTTAAATTGGCTGACGAGGCAGTATAGAAACAGTCAGTATAAAAAGTCATTACATTGATGTAATAAGTGTTTTCTAGATCGGCTGTTTTGCAATAGCCGATCTATAAAGTTCTTTTTTAGATCGGCTATGGCAAACACCGATCTAAAAAGTGACTTTTTAAATCGGATTCTCTAGACCAGCCGATTTAGTAAGTCATTTTTAAAATCGGTTGTAGAAATACCCGATCTAGAAAGTTGAGTTTTAATTTTTGAAGTTTGGTTTGTTTTTAGTTCTTTCACTTAAATTCATTCAAACCTGTTATCAACCCAGCAGCAAAAATAGATCCAGAGGCATAACATCACCAAAACAAAACCAACATGAAAGATAGATGTGCATTATAAACAAGATCATAAACTATGCCAAGTCCATTAGTATGGAAGCAAAAAACCATGTCAAGTCTCATACTACATAAAACAGATCATCAACTACTCCAAATCAGAAAATTGGTCTATAAAATTTGACCAACGTATCCGAATGTCTTTGATTTCCTCTTGAGAAAATGGATCCGTAATTGTGAATCTCTGAAAGTAAAAATTAAACAAAATAAGTTAATAAGCTAGAAATGAACATAACAATTATTACTTTTGAGAAATTCAGTTACCTCATTCTATGAATCAATAATGGTTGCCCAAACAATGTTTAACATATGCCTCATGACATAAAATCCACACTCTGTGTTCCCAGTTTGTTTTTGAGCCTACAAATGAATATAGAAAGTGAATATAATTAGTAAATGTTAATATTATAATTGGGATACATCTTGAGTTTTAAACTACTCACATGAGGGCAAATCCATGTTGTCTTCTTTCTATTTGCAGAGCGCCTACCTTTCAAGAGATGCCATGCATCCATAGCTCTAAGATTAATAAAACAACAAAAGTAAATATTTTAGAGTATCATGAAGCATATCGGAATGCATATTGTATACGATACAATTTAAAACTTACAAATCAAGTAGGCGAGTTAAAGCTTTACTAGGTTTTCTCCACAATGAGCACAAAAAGACAATAAGATTCTGCCTAGGACAAATAACTATCAATTGCCAATGTTCTCTGCAAAATTGAGTAACAATTAGTCAAATTCACATATAATTTTAAATCACTTACGAAATTTTACTTACTCATCAAGGTAAGGAAAGAGGTAACACTCTTTTCCTCCATCACATATAACACTTTGAATGTACATCTGAATGTCTCCTTTGTTCACGCCGCTCTGAGTGAAAAAAGGGTCAATGAACCCATACAAATCATTGATCCCCTTTGAGATGCAGAGCCGATGCAAATACCTAAGATATTGAAAAAGACACTTTTATATATATAGCTTTCTCAATTTTCAAACTTGCACATATGAATATAATGATTATCTTACGTAGTGTATTAGATATATAAAAGTGCGCATTAAGAATTAATTTTAATCATTAATTTTTTAGCATACAATTAATGGAAATAATAAGATTAATTTGAACTAAATATTAATTATTTATAATAACTAATATAACTAATATTAATTATTTAATTTTAATCATTTAATTTTATAATAACTAATATTAATTATTTTATATAATTAAATGGATAAAGTTAACTCTTTTATATGTGTAACAATGTGATTAATTAGGGTATAGACGTATAGTGGAGGGAGTGTCTTACTTAACAAGCTAGCTTTGCTAGTTAGTAAAAGTTAAAGACTAGACGTGTTAATTATAGCTAGCATAGATTACTGGATATGAAAAGACTTGACAAATGGTATATATATAAATTCAGATGCCTCTGTACCCATTCATTGACTATGTTGGAAGTAAGTTTCCATGTGCTTGCGTACCTCTACCAAGGGCCAAAAATCGAAGGCCCAAACTCCTCACACCTTTCATTAGCATGGTTGGTTCAGAAGGATGCTAACTTCTCTGTTGAGCTAATTTAGCTCATGACAATTAATGTCTTGACTTCTAGTATGTAATGCTACCAATACATCTTTTTATTAACAGATATGCATACATATAAAAAATTCAGGTACTATAGACTAAGAAGAATTCAGTTATGCATACATCTTATTAACAGTTATTCTACCAATAAATTCAGTTGCAATCCAAACTAATAAATCAGCTAATTTGTCATATAAAGACATGTCAAATATCCAATAGAAGAGTTATAATGAACCATAGACTAAAACCCCCATATTAGCCTCTCTGATTCACTTACTAGTGAACCCTGAACTAAAATCTTGGCTTGGATGATATAACCAACATACTCCAAGGCAAGAAAAAAACTCTACAAAAGAGTTATAATAACACCTTACCAAATTGGGGGTTATGCCACAAGCAACAGCTGCGCTACCAATTGTATATTCCAGTATCAAGGCCCAACCAATCAACCAAGCAACACTGAAACAAAGTAATCATTTCCATGAATCAATTCCCAATCAATTTCTTTTATATAAGAAAATTTAAATTAAATTCATATTGACCTCAAATTGCTATATAGAAATAACTCTTCTCATGGCCAGTACCAATTGAAGAGGATAGAGCAACAAGTGCTTCCAAAAGTCACAGTCAAGCAGAGAAAAGGCGCAGAGATAGGATCAATGCACAGCTTGCAACTCTCAGAAAACTGATTCCAAAGTCTGATAAGGTTAAGTGGTTTAACTTTAACCAATTTTATTGTATCTCTTTTCACATGGGTGGGAGTGGCATATAGTTAATTCAAAAAGTATTAGTGTGTTACTATTTAAAGCTTGAATTTTGTTCCATCTATCACTCAAGAAAATGCAAATTAGCCACTCAGAGAAGTGACATGATTTATAGCATTTTAATGTGTCTCCATACTAATTTCTAGTATGAACAATTTGGATTTTGTTCTTGACATGAAACAAAGTTAATTAATGAATTTATATGTGACATGACATGGTATGCTATTATGCTTAGCAAAATATTAACATTTGTGTACTTGCAGATGGACAAGGCAACTTTATTAGGGAGTGTGATAGACCAAGTGAAAGATCTAAAGAGAAAAGCAATGGATGTTAGCAGAGCCATCACAGTTCCATTTGCAAAGCTTCTGTTTGCTGTGATGATAGACCAGAATTGTTCTCTGAACTCATTCAAGTTCTCAGAAGAGTTAAGATTAGGAAAATTACTTCCACTCATGTATATCTTTTTATTAACTGTTATGCATACATCTTATAAGTAACAAATTCAGGTACTATAGACTATAAATTCTAACCGATTTTCTGCTTTGAAAAAATAACCTAATAATTCATGCCACTCATGTACAGTATGTAGTACCCAACTCAATGCCCCCTATATCACAAAGACTCAGTCACACCAAACACTATATATATACACACACATTCATGCAGTGTTCTGTTAACACAAGTATACCAATTAGGCTGTTATCTTCCAATTTGAGTAATCATGTATAAGCCTTGCTCCAATGTGCAGAAAGGTGAGTACATGAGAAATAAAACAGAAAAAAAAAAGTTTAACAAAAATCCTTATAAGACAAAGCAAAGAGTTACCCATGCAAGGAATAAAAACCAAAACTTCCTTAAGAAAAATGAATTTTTATCACACATAAAGACCAAGTTCAGAAACTAAAGAGCAAAAAACCCCTTTTTCTTTTTCTCTTCCTTTACTCCAATTCACAATTAATCACTAAAATTGAAACAGATAGCACCTCCGAAGAATATCAAGAAAATGAAAATGAAGCAATTGAAAAAAAAAGAACACGGATGAACATGGCAGTGTCCAACAAACTTTGAGATTATCACACAGAAAAAAAGATAATCAGACACCACAAGCCCTAACTCGTCGAACTCTTCAATGGTAGAAGGCAAAAACACTACCATTGAAAAAATAGCACCATCTGTTAAAAAAACCTAACCTCTAACCCCTAATACACAAAAACAATATTACACATTTACACTATCACTACCAAACAATCACTCATTTGTGTTAGGGATTGCTATCGAAAAAGAGAGAGTGATAAAGATTAACTCACCAGATGAGATGTCGTTACCAAAGACGAGGTCCTCCAAGTCTGCGACAGAGCAAACGAAAGCGACGGAACTGTGACGACGCACTTTCACACTGCGACGGAGTTGTGGGAGAACCTGCGGTGGCCGCTGTGAGCAACGACACAGGGAGAAGGAAGAAGCGGGAAGGACGAAGGAGGGAGACGGAAGCTCGCACGCGTAAATGAAAATCCTGAAACTATAATTTTGTTTAAGTTAAATTTTTTTATTTTTTAAAAACCATCGTTTATGTCGGTCATGTATACCACCGATATAAACAAATTCAAACATGTTTTTTCTTTTCTAATTTAGACCTTTTAAATCGGTGCCTACATGCACCGATGTTAAAAATCTTTTTTAAATCGGATAAATTTAAAGCCGATTTAAATTAACATCTCATAATTTTAAAAATACCACCACCTCACGTTTTAAATCGGTTACTTTATAGCCGATGTAAAAACTCGATCAAAATTTCTTATTTTGTACTAGTGGATGACTGAATTATTATGCTAAATTACATTTGGAATTTGATTTTCAAATTTTGGTCGTAGTTTTTGCTTATTAATAAACATATTTTTTAATAATTAATCTGTTTGTTGTTGAAATGTGACATCAATCCTCATCTAATTGAATGAAGAAATGAAGTTTCTCTTAAACTCCTCTGGACAATTAAAGCTGCTAAATATGTCAGCCAAATCAACTTTTCTCCTCCACACTTACGTCTTCAAAAGGAAGAAGACAAATGAATAACTAGCTACCAGAGAGATACATTGAGATTTGGTGCAGTCAAAAAACCGTGCAGTCAGTGCAGTCATGAAATCTGAACCGTCCGATCTTGATCGGACGGTTCAGATGCCGAGATGTTAAAATCCGATTTTAAACTCATCTCGGCATCTGAACCGTCCGATCTTAATCGGACGGTTCAAATCTCATGACTGCACTGACTGCACGGTTTTTTGACTGCACCAAATCCAAATCCACTATAATCATCCAAACCAACATGCATGTATCCTTAATATGTATAAAAAGAATATTATTGGAAGCAGTGATGGATCAAAAAGAGTTTTAAGGGGTCGGATTCATTTAAGAAATTATAAATATATTAATTATATTATTAGTTTAAATTTTATTTATCAAGTCAGATAAAAGTTAATTTATATAAAAAACACAATTTAAACATAAGAAATAACTAAAAAATAAAACATGTATATTTTTTGTGAGTGAAATATATAATATTATACTTGTTAAGGATGGGGGACGGGGAAAAGCCCTCACTTACCCCTCTAGATATGTCCCTGGTTGGGAGGGATTTCCGCTTTATGCATGTTAATACCTCGAAAGATAATTAGTCTTTCACCTGTTAGGAAAAAGGATACTTTGAAAAAAAAACTATAATCATCCAAATGTTTTTATATATACTGATCACTGTTTCGAATATAAAGATATCATTAGGGGCGTAGCCAAGGGGTTGGCAGGGGCCATGACCCCCTCTCCAAAAAAAAATTTATAAATTTTTTATTAACTATATAGGTCATATATAATATATCTCATGAACTATCATTTCGGCCCCCTAAAACTCCCGTAGATTCTGTTGTATTAAGTACTTCTTTATGATTCTTGCTATTTATCTTTATTTTGTTAAAAAAAGTTTTAATTTTTTATTATTTTATTTTTTATATTGATTATTTTTTCTTATTTAGAGAAGATAAGATCATATTCAAAATTATAGATAAGATTTTATTAGAAATATTAGTCTATAAAAAGTAAAAAAATCAAAAGGGGAAGCATACGATCATTACAAAGAATAGGAAAGAAGGGAGAAAATATCATTAGGTAATATGTATCATTAAAAAAGATTTTGTTTGATTTGAATCTGTTTTTTAGAATTACGTGATAAGAAAAACTAAAAATTTGATTTACAATTATCTGAATTAAATAAAAGAGTTTTATGATATTGAAATCATTTGATAATGAACAAATTTGTCAACTTGTTGTGAATTTCATATAGATGAAGGAACAAAGAGCTTTATTTAAATAAAATTTACTATTCTTTATTGAAATTATTTAATGTTTTTATCATAATTTTTAATATTTATTCCGGCCCCCCAAAGAAAAATTTCTGGCTACATCCCTGGATATCATTAATTAGCTCAAATCCCCCCCTCCCGCTATATTACCTTCTATCTAAAAAGCATTTTCGTTATTTTACCTACTTTTCACTTCAGAACGAGTTTTGTTGTACTAATTATGATGCATAAATGGACCCAATTAGGCCCAAAAGAAATGTCCAAAAACCCTTATGGTTGAAGGACTACGTTTAATATGGGCTGAAATTTATTTTAGCCGGATGTTATGTTAATTTTCAAAACTTGTCTGGATGTTGGGCAAGAAAGCCCATAGCTCTCTTGTTATTTCAACTTTTATTTTCATTTGATTGGATATGAAAAATCCTGAAGTTATTTCTTATTGTCTAGTTTTCTTTACGCTGCTTTCCCTTAGAACAAAACCCTAGACTATTCTCTGTTTACGGTCAACAGCGGCCTATCAAATTAATTATGATTATATAATTCACTGGATGTGTGAGATTGCCATGTAGATTTATAGCATATTTGGTTTAAATTCTAAACACTTCATAATTAATTTCACTAAATTGATTTTTGTCTAATCTATTTGTATCGCGTGCATCACTCAAAATCAATTAAACCAAACGGATAATTAATAAAGTTGTGGTGTGTACACGGGATTTTGCACGGTTTTTTTTTTTTTTTGGACAGACACGGTTGGTTGTTTGAAATTGTGTCCAAATACCGGCTTTTGACAATTATTATTTTTTTTTTGGACAAAAACAATTAGCTATTTCACTATATGCATATATGTGTGACCCAAAGGACGAGTAAACATATTGGGCTTATACGCCTAGCTACATGGGAAAAAATACTTTTGCTATCAGTTATAAAGTTTTAAAAAATTTAATATCATTTGTAATTTTGTATGCATTTTTTCTATGAAATGGTTTAGGAACATTGAAAATATGATATGATTATTTATCATATCTAATTTATAACATGATTGTAATAAAGTAGTAATCATATGACGAACTATATTTTTTTTGGTCGAATGACGATTTTTTTTTTCTTTTAAATAGGTTTTGTTGAGATTGGGGATTGGGCTAAAGATGAGAACATACGGTTGCAGGCCTCTTAATTGTTGTTGTTAGTAGCCCATTGCCTCAGACCTCTAAATGGTGCCCGGAGTTACTTTTCACACCCTCCCCTCTTTTGTAATTTTCTTTTCCATTACACCCCCTCATACAGTTGCGGATTTTAAATAAATATTAGAGGGAGGCGAAATAAAATTTAAAGCGTGTGCATATATATATATATATCATAGGTTGAACGTTTTTAATTTAGATTATATAATTTTGTTCCTTCAAGTTATTTTAATGAATTAAATCCATTAATTTTTAAAAGTAAGTAAATCTGGTCCCTTGTCAATTGTCTTCTACCTAAAACTCCTAATCTCAAGTTCTAATTTTCAACCCAAATTAATATTTGATATTTCATGATAGATTTGTGATCTGAAATAATTTTAAAGGTTCACAAGTAAAATTTCTAATTGAAATTTAATAAAATTTGAAGTATTTTATAGGTGAAATTAAGATTTAAAAAGGGCAAAAATTTGAGATTTTTTAATTAAGGTAAATTTTGATATTTTTATTGATGAGTCAATTTGAAATAAATAATATTCAAAATGATTTAATCATTTCAATTTGTAAAGATGTTAAGTAGAAGGTGATTATTTGAGGATTTTAGATACAAAACAATTGTTAGAGAGACCAAATTTGCCAAATTCTAAAAATATAGGGACTTAATTTGCTCAAATATACTTGAGAGGGCTTAAAAATACACATAGTTCAAACTAAAGGGATCAAAATTGAAATTAAGTCTTATAAAGTAATATTAAAATAAATTTAACCTTTAAAATAATATTTGGACAGATAAAACTATTCTCAATTGAATAAATATTATAGAATTTTAAAAATTACTTGAGATATTATGAGAAATTACATGGTTGAAAACTAAAAATATATATTTTTAATAATTAGATAAGTGTGTGTATAGTCAGGATCAATTGACACCAGGTGTCAAACTTCAACACTTACATCAATTAATAATTTTTTATAGAATGTAAAATTCACTAATCTAACCGTTGAATCATATCATATTATCATCATAAATATATATATTAAATTTCACATGTACTGTTCTTTTATGGCTAAACTATGTTAGTCAGAACAATCGGATGAAAGCATATGAAACTTTTGGATTTGGCTTATTCATATTTTCCATGCTAACTTGCTTATTGGGTGTTGGAAATGTTCGTTTGTCTACATTGGTGTTGCTCTTTTTGGATTTGATTTCTTAATCCGCCTTGCTGTCAGCTTTTTGTTGATATTTGTAGCTAGACTTTTTCAACTTTTGTCTTGGTTCAGTTTGGTGTTCTTACTTTCATTTTTAACATATCCCTTGGGTTCCATTTTCTTGTTGATGTGTAAGAGATTGGGGTAGTTATTGTTTGATAAAATATATTTTTCGTCCCTATAGTTTTGGTCAATTTTGGTATTCGTCCCTGACTTTTAAAACCTTTATTTTATATCCCCATACTTTTAATACCTTTGGTATTAGTCCCTAATGTTAATAAAGTTTATTAAATTATTGACCTTTTTAATGGATTTCCACATTAGCCTTTAATGTTGAGTCTCATTTAATCAATGTGAATGTTGAGTTCATTTATTAAGCAATTGGATTCAGTAGTAACTTAACAGAATTAGTTAACGTTATGGACTATAATTAAGGTATTTTAAAAGTATAGGGATAAAAAACAAAGGTTTTAAAAATCAGGGATGAAAACTAAAGTTGACCGAAAATGCAGGGACGAAAAACATATTTTAGCCTTATTGCTTTTATGGGTTGAGGTACTTTGTTGTATCTTTGTTTTTTTTAAACTTTGTTGGGTGTAATTTTGTTTTGGGTTTGAGTACCCCTTGTACTCTCCTAATAAAATTCTCTTTGCTTAGCAAAAAAAAATATTAAATTTCACATCATTTAGATATTTGTAGGTATGTTATGTAGCAGTGGAATTTTACTTATATTTTAAAAACACATTATACGTTAAAATAAAGTAGTGTGATGAAGTATTAATTAGTTTTTGATTTGCATGAAATTTTATAGACTGGATCTACTCCATAATATCTTTCAATTCAACGGTTGGATTAATGAATTTCACATTCTTTAAAAAGTTATTAATTGGTGTAATATAAGTCTTGAAGTTCGACACCTGATATCAATTGATCCTGACTCACATGTGTGTGTGTGAGGAGGGTTCAACTTACACCAGTGTAAGTTACATCAAGTCTTACACTGTTGAAAAGCTCTAAAATAAACAATTGTATTAAGTAATTTACTGTTGGATTGAAAGTTACTATCCTATAGATTATATATATAAAATTTTATATTAGTTCGAAATCATTTAATATGCCATTGAGATGTCTCAAGTAGGATGTAAGCGGGTCTGACCAACCCGCGAACCTGATTAACCAAACCCAACCCGAATGATATTTAACGGTTCGGTTCAGACATTTTCTTTCGAACCTGATCTAGTTCGGTTTGGGTCTTGGGTTTGCCTATGATGAACCCGATAGACCCAACCCGAACCAAACTAGAAAAAGAAGCCTTAATCTTATTTCATTTTCCTGTCTGGAGAGAACAAAAATAGGCGCAACGGCAGCACAAGCAGTGGTGGTTCCCAAACCTTATTTCATTTGTTCCTCTCATTTTATTTTTCCTATTTCTTTTCTTTTTTCATTTTATATTTTAATTTCTTTTCATCTTCTATATTTTTTTAAAATAGAAAAATGTTCATGACCCGATGATCCAACCCAACCCAACCCGAACATATTCGAGTTGGTTTGGGTCAGGTTACTCACACAAAAAATACAAAACCCGAACCAACCTAACCCGCCATCATTCTATCGAATCGGACTTGATGTCACCCCAAACCCGAACCAACCCAACCCGATTACACCCCTAGTCTCAAGATTAACGTCATATATACATTTGAAATATATGAAAAAAAAGCACTCATTTGATTTTCAATTTATTGATGTTCAAATTTGATGAAATTTGACACAAATAATCAAGATGATGTGTAAATATAATTCAATGGTTGGATTACTAAAAATCACATTATATCTAAAGTTATCAACGATGTAAGATTTGATATAAATTACACTGGTGTAATTTGAATATATATATATAGGGAGCTTATCACATGAGAATGGTATTTTTATGTGAGAATGATAAGAATATTTTGTAGTCATCATCAGATTTAAATAAATGGTTGAGATTTTAACAATCTACTTAAAGATATCACGTGCCTCCTTCGCCGTTACTTACCACCACCACCACCACTACAACTACCGTCGCCGCTGCCACCGATGCGCCACCACCGCCACAACCACTGCCACCACCGCCATCGCCACCGTCGCCATCGCCGCCGCCACCGTCGCCTCCGCCACTGGTGGTGGTGGTGGCGGTAGATGTGGTGGCGGCGACGGCAGTGGTGGTGGTAAGTAACAGTGAAGGAGGTACATGATATCTTTAAGTAGGTTGTTTTAATCTCAACCATTTATTTAAATCTGATGACTAAAAAATATTCTTATCTTTCTCACATAAAAACATCATTCTCATGTGATACGCCCCCTATATATATATATATATATATAGGTGGATTATAGCATGGACCCATAATCTTTTAGTTCACGGTGGACCAATTATTCTGAATCGTTGATTTACTATTTTATATTGGACAGTGGAGATATTTACTGCTTCTCCTTGGTTAAACATCAAACATCAGGTAATGTGCTTTTTTCCACATTAGTTTTCCGAATTCACATATTTGCCCCATTTCGAAATCTGAGTTTAGGGTTCGAAGCCATTGATTGAATAACAGTTTCCTGCCCCATTTTGCTTTTGTTTGAACCCTAGGTCCGAACTGTAACCAGTTAGATGTGTTTGATTGGGCATCATATTCCCTCTCTGGTTTGAGGTGGGAATGATTCAATGCTATTGGTGTTTGGTTTGTTTAACCCGAAGTCCAGATCGGAACACACTTACGACACTGCTGTCGGATCAGAGATTGGAATTTCGCTATTGTGTGTGCTGGGCTTGAGGTAGTGTTTTTGGTTTGCATGTGAACGTTTTGCTCCGATTTGAGGTGGGAACGATTCATTAATGTGTGCTGGGGTGGAGGCCGTGTTCGAGGGTTGCATTTTTTTTTTCTCCGATTTGAGATGCGAAGGATTCAATCATTTTGCTGAAAGGCAGGATTTGAAGAACTTGAGATCTGAACACCGTGAAGGCTAAGCTGTCACAGCAGAAATTGATTACGGGCATTTTGCATTGTTAGAGTTATTGCATTCCCGTTGCAATCAGTTGAGTTCTTTTGTTTATGGATATTTTACTTGAGTATGCATGTTTTAATTTTTGTAGTGAATTTAGGTTTTTCGTTGATGGAATAACGCAATTACTTTGAATCTTATATTTGCTGTGGGGTTGTTGTGTTGCAATTTTAATTAATTCAGTGAAGTGTTGTTAAAAAAACATTTAACCTTGCAGTTGGATTTGTAATTCAATGTTTGGCTGGATCAAATTTTGGTGATGGTAGTTTAGATGAATCTATGATTGACATGACTTATTTAATTTTGATTTTGCTATGAACACTCTTATATTGTCTTCGTTTTTAATATTGATAGTGTTTGTGTTTAAATTAAGTATAGTTGATGAAGTATCAACATATTGGACGGGAATCAGAGCTTGTTATTGTGTTATTACTCTGTTTGAATAGACATTTAGTCAATTTTATACATTGTGCTTATTCTCGTTAATGGAATTTGGTTGTTGGTATGCAGTTCAGTTAGTAGAGGTTTTCATTCTGTTTCATTGTGGTTTTTTCAATGCATTATAGGGTATAAGTTGAGATGTTTAATTGAAGTATGTACATCAATCAGGATTGCATTACCCATTTGGTTTTAGTCTTCCTTAGCTACCAAATCGTTTTGCATGGTTTTCATTGGCTTTGAATTTGATCATTTGTGAAGATTTAATTTAACAAAGTTTAGTGAGGAAAGAAATTTTCGGTCAATTAAAACTAATGTGGTGAATGGCAGCGTGTTATTTTTGTTTGGTTTGATGTCATGAACTTGGAATTGGTATGACGATTGTAATTGGGGTAACTGTGGTAATCGTTTTCTATCCTTCATTTTTGAATGCAAAATTGAGTCTTAATGTAGAGGCCAATTGGTGTTAAGCTGTAGTTGATTTTCTGAACTGGTGGTCCATGTTATTATCCATTTGTTCTTTGATAGAAGCCACGTTTTTAGTTTGGTGTTAGTTTGAACTATGTCAGTGATTTTGTTAATTTGTTGTTGAGTATTTTTGTTTTTGGGTGATGTTAGAACTGCATTAAAGGAACTCTGCCTGAGGATGAAGCATACACGGGCAACTAGAGTTAAGACTTTGAATCTGGGCTTGAGGCTGAAGTATTCAATGGTAAAAATATTTTAGACATTGCATATGGGCCCGAGGTCCAAGCATACATGGGCAGCAAAGTTTAGACATTTCTTCTCAGGTGGAGGCCCAAGCAAACATGGGAACAACCTCATAATTAGACATTGCAAGTGTGGCTGATCTCCAAGCTTAGATGTCCAAAACATAAGCATGGATTTGGGTTTCACTTGAATGGTATAGTTGGGCCTATTACAATTTTCTTTTCGCTGTTTGATTTGGACGAGATTTAGTAAAAGTGAGGTTAGAAAATGAGGGGGGAAAAAAGACCCAATAAAAGACATAGATTACCCACGATATAATAGAGGAGAAAAAAAACCCACGTTATCAATGCGGAACACATGTACGTACTTTGCATCATTAATCTGACAAGCATAATACTTTTAAGGCATGAAAAGACAAATAACGATGAAGACAAATTCAGAATTGAAATTGGTGATTGGCGCTTGTCTTAGCTCAAGAAATTGAAATGGTAGAGTTTGATTGTCTTTTGGTACAAACTTTAAATATCTGGTGAATTGTGGAGTGCCAAAAATGGTTGACTTTATTGATGACATCGTCTTTCATCTCATTGTGGTCTCCAAGTATCAAATCCATAGCAACTCTCATCCTGACGACTCCCTCATTAAGCTAAGTATATGAAATGTAAAATGATCAGAACAAATTTGGTGGGAAGTGGTAAAGTATAACGTTGAGGATCCATTAACTATTGACACACCTCTTGCAAACGAGCTTGTTTGAAATTGGTAGTCATGTTCATCCAATGAAGCACCCAGACAGCCGAATTGTCCCTGTTAATGATATTTGTAGTTTAGGTTTAGGGTGTTATAAGTTGAAAATATGTTGGTGACAACATGTACAATTGTGCTATGCGTATAGAGACTCTTACCCATATTGAGTTGTATTTGTGATCCCCTTGGGTGTAGTTACTTCCCAGTTTTGAAAGTCTACTCTGTTAGGGTCGTATATAGGGGATAGTAGTGAGAAGCCATCATCATGGATAGACTCAGACACCTCTTTTTCTCATACATTTCCTTCACCCAATTGTTTTCCTTAAGTCAAAATTCCTTCACCATTACCTCCCACCTGTGTTTAAACTCAGACACCTCATAGTCACCCAACATACATTTCCTAAACATCGAAACCATCTTAGGATTTTTAACATTACTGGCAGCATTACGACACAGGTGCCATGCACAAAGCCTATGGTGTGCATTAGGTAGTGTGACACCCTTCTACCCCATACTCTTATACATTAAATAATTTGAAATATATAAAGATGACATCCCACACTGGGTAAAAAGGTTCACAATTCTCATTGTATAAAACGTCATTTACCTCAAAGTAAAATAATTTAAAGTGGAAATAGTAATCGACTGTTTTCAAAACACTTAAGCAGTGGAATCTCCCAAAATAGAAATAACAAAACATTCTACTTGCCGTGCAAGGCAATTAAAGAAAAGTTTATAAAATTATTCCTAACTAAAAACATAATTAAAGAAACCCCAATGATGTGCCCTGATGTCACATGTACCAGAGCAACACTCCCTTTACTCAAAACTCGACACCAGTTGTGTCTCCATCGTCACCTGTAAAATAACCACAGTGTAACGGTGAGGAAAAGAATACTACTTATACATACACATAGGAGACTACCCTATCCTCACCCTCATGTAAACAACATCATCATATAACTCATTCTATCATCAAATATAAAACATCGTCACCATCATCATATACACCAACAACATCATCAATATCACTACAATCATCATAATCATCATTAATCATCAAAATCATTCTTATCATCATAATCATCATTATCATCAATATCGTCATATTCATCATTATCATTACACTCATTATTATCATCAATATCATCGTTATCATCATACTCATCATTATCATCAATATCATCATACACCTCCCTGAGTGATACTTAGGTACAATCATCAACATATTCACAATCATTACTCACCTCCCCGAGTTATACTCAGGTACCATAATCAATAACATAATCAATACTCACCTCCCTGAGTCACACTCAGGTACCTTAATCACCTCCCCGAGTTGGACTCAGGTACAATATTCACCTCCCTGAGCTATACTCGCCTCTCACTAGGCTTATGCATCTCAAGTACAATCACCTCCCCGAGTACACTCGCCTCTCACTAGGCTTGTGCATCTCGAGTACAATCACCTCCCCGAGTACACTCTACCCCTCACTGGGCATTGTGCACCTCGAGTACAATCACCTCCCTGAGTTACACTCTTCTCTCACTAGGCTTGTGTATCTCAAGTACAACATCATATATACTCAAACATCATTTACATCATTAGGTTAGTTAAATCATCATCACATTATCACCTCCCCGAGTTATACTCAGGTACCATATTCACCTCCCCGAGTTAGACTCAGGTACAACACCAACATTATCATCATTAATCATTATAATTAGCACCATTCATCATCATCATGTATCATGATACATATTCACCAATCATCATCATCAAAATCATCATAAATATCACCAAATCTCATTATCATTATAATAACATCATTTAATCATCATCATCATAGTCATCATAACTCAATGCATCAATATATTATCATCACACACCACATACCTCATACACTCAATACATCAATACATCGTCATCATACATCTTAACAATATAGGCATCTAACATCAAGAGAGATATCAATATCATCATACTCATGCCACAATCAATACCCTTTAAACTTTCCACTTAATATCATTAGTTTCACGAAATAACATCTGTATTAAATACATATCAATCTCAATTCCATATGTTAAGGAAAAACCATTCTCAATCCGAAAAGAACTCATCAAAATCACATCAAAAACAGCATTCTGCGAGCTGTGCTTCAACCTGCGCTGCAGCGCAGATCTGCGCTGCAGCGCAACCTGCAGCGCAACCTGCAGCCCAGGTGTCGCA
The DNA here is from genome assembly GCA_026901365.1 of Sesbania bispinosa. NCBI lineage: Eukaryota > Viridiplantae > Streptophyta > Magnoliopsida > Fabales > Fabaceae > Sesbania > Sesbania bispinosa. The sequence goes on along the minus strand of QLOH01000411.1, from coordinate 453,009 downwards.
GAACGCAACAGCACTAAGTTTTTGCCCCTTTTGCTCCCTTTTCGATCCCTAATCAATCCTCATTGTTAATACTTCAATCCAACACATTTTTATCAAACAAATTCAATGAAATAATCAATCTTTAACACGATTATACAGTTACTCAATCAAAACCCCAAATCATCAAACCCTTATTTACCCCTTTCGCTATTTTCGCTATCCTCTTCAATTTCATTCAAGAACTCATCAAGATTCTTCAAATCATTCATCAATCAACAATTTTCATCATCCATACTCAATATAAGCATATATCAATATGAATTTAAAGTTTTAAACCACTACCCAAGCACCCCCACATGCAAATACAAGCAGCACCCTCTCCCCCACCATACCTTGAAGTGAAGATCGAACCGCAACAATTCTTGATTCTCAATGATTGTTCTGCAGCAACCCCTTCTTGAGACATCGTTTCTCCCCTCCTTGGCGTTTCGCTCTCTGACGTTTTGAAAAATAAGAATTAGGGTGAATTGAGAACCCCTCCTTAAATAAAATGCCTATATGCGCTTGGGCCCATTCTCAACCCCCTTATCCTCTTTTTAAATTTAAATTAGCTTTATGGATAAAACTACTCATAATATTAATTCTATTATTTATTTATTTAATTACTTATTTATTCCTCTACTCTATTAGTTTAATTTAATTAAATTTTACTTAATAAAATTCAGGATGTTACAGGTAGCACTCTTTTGATAGCATTCCGCATAGCAAGACCACCATCTGTTATCACTGCTGAAAGCATCTTGCCTTTCATTGCCACCATCAATTGTTCCAAAACCCACACATAAGTTTCCTCAGTTTCATCTACAACTAGGCAACTAGCAAATATTGTACTTTGATTATGGTGATTTATGCCCGAAAACACTACCAAAGGAAAATGATATTTGTTCTTATGGTATGTGGCATCAAAGGCAAGGACATCACCAAATAATTTGTAATCAACTTGGCACTGACCGTCACACCAAAATAATCACTGGAGTCGGCCTTCATAGTCAGTCGTGTGCCTCCAAAACATTGACCCTTCATTCTTCTCCCTTTCACGTAGGTACTTAATTGCACCCTTAGCATCACTTAGCTGCAACATTCTTTGCCTACCAATCTCATTGTAAAGATCTCTTTTCCGAAAACCAATATTGTTGTACCCATCAGATTGGCTGGCAAATGACCCATAAATTTGAGGTGTAGTAATACCTGCATTTCGCATGTTATTCATCTCCATGATATCAGCTTCACTCAATTTCCTATGAGCCGGTAGCATCCCTGTGTATTTGGGGTCTAGCATTTCATGATTATGGGCATAAAAAAACTTGGTCACGTTCCAACGGCTAGAATGTACATCTAACTGAACCTTTATTTTTGCAGGACATAAACACCTTGTCTCAGGCTTTGCTTCACGTTTTTTCTTCCCCATCTTTTCATTCGTATTAATTGGTCTCTTTCCTTCCCTATGACATAGATTCGTCTTCTCAATAATTTCTTCCATTGCATTTTTACGTTCTTTGCCCTTTCGTGCTGAAAATCCCTTCATTTTTCCATACCAATTATTATAAAAATTATAAGCAACATCCAAATTAGGAAAATTAAAATTCCTCAAGTTTTCCTCAATTAACATGTCAGGATTAAGGTCAACAAAATCAGCCTCAGAATCCACACCAATTACAAACTGACGAGATTCGTAATGAAATGCATTGTCACCATCGTCTTCAGTTTCAATTTCTTCTAACCCAACAACATCCTCACCAACGTTTTCATTAATGTTTTCCATAATAACAGTGGTATACAAACAAGTAAATCAAGCCTGCCATACAATTCCCGAAGACACAAAATTAATTTGATCACTTTAGTAAGGACACAATCTCATCACTAATTATCTACTTCAACACCACTAACCATGATCTACTTAACATCATTATTATACAAATACCAAAAGCAATGACAGAGAACAACTCTTATTCAAACTACAATTTATACTTCATAGACAAGTTCCAAATGATATCAAGAAATGCAAAGGTAACCATGACTAGAAAATCATTTGCTTCATTAAACCTATTTTCAGGAACCATTTAGGATTAACTACTAGCAACAAAAGCATTAAATAGTAAAAAAAAGAATAATGGTCAGCAAACCTGTTGGAAGAACATTCCGGCTGATACAACACAAGCTTTGGAAAATCGATCAATAAATCACCCTATTGAAGACCCCTGCAAAATGCAGGATAAGAATTCAATTTTATCAATCCTTCTTTCATTATTTTGCTAAAGCAATCGAACAGGCAAGCAATGGCAACTCAGCAACTGCGATTAGATCTCTCACAGGTGGTTCAAAAAGGAACACCAAAAGTTGCCATTAAATGGGCGATGAAATGCACAAACCTCCCAACAGACGGTGACAAATCGAGAATTTTATCAATCCTTCTTCCAAAATTTTACACAAAGAATCGCACACCCTAGCAATGGCAGCAGATATGGTGCAATTAGGGTTCTCAGTGGTGGTTCAAACAGAATCACCCAAAATTGCCATTAAAAACGCGATGAAATACACAAACCTCACAAATCCAAAATTTCTTCAATCCTTCTTCCAAAGAGGTAAAGAAGGGATCGCACACCCTAGCAATGGCAGCAGAGAGAGTGCGATTTGGGTTCTATCAGGTCGATGAAGAAGGCACACACAAAGTGCAAAAATCCTGCAAGATGCAATTCGATCGCAACCACAAGTGTAAAACGATCCGTTTTACTTGGGCACAAAACGTGAATTGCATAACTTAAGGGCAATCCTATAATTAAGGAAAAGTGATGCCCAGCTGTCTTTTCATCGCGGTAAATAACAATGGTCCATCATGGACCAAAAGTTGAGTGGTCCATGTTATAATCCTCCATATATAATTGCAAAAAGTTTGGGGAGGCTCCCTCATCACTATGAAGTAGGGGTGGCAAATGGATGGATTGGATGAATTTGGATCAAGATTTAAATGGATGTATTGAAACAATCAATTAATCCATTTATGATCCATTAAAAATATATTATAAAAATCCAATCCATCCATGATCCATTAAATAAAAACCATCCAATTAATCCATCCATATTTTTTTTAAAAAAAAATATTTTTTATTATTATTTTAAAATATTTTTTTATTAACTAAAAAAATTTAACTAAAAATTTCTCTCTCTATATTTTTCATTTGTTAAGATTCTCTCTCTCGTCTCTCCCCCCCTCTCTCATCTTTCTCTCTCCTCTCTCCTCTCTTTCTCTCCTTTCTCTGTTTCAGATATATGTTCAAGCAAAATTTTATATGTGAAAAACCTAGTTGTATAACTTTTATTACTACATGTGAATGTTACTTTCTCTGTAATTTAGGTTCTTTTTTGAATTGTGCTAAAGTCAAATTTTATATATAACTTCGGTCGGGATCCTCTCCCGTAAAAAAAACGGGACGAGATCTCGGCCGTTTATTTAAAAAAAAAAGTTGTTGAAAAAATTGTAGTCGTTAGATCATGAAACTGCACACTCTCCAGTAAATCAACTGGAGAGGATTCTGGTCCATATAACTTGCGTATTAGCGGAAAGTTCATCGTATTAGAACAAATGCAATCGTCTGTGCATTAATAACCATTTTATTTTCCATTTATTCTAAGTGACGCATAATTTAATTGATAATATAATTTTATAGACTCTCGCAGGGACCTCAAATTAAGGCTTTAAAAAAAGAAAATGATGTATCTCAAATTAAAAAAATGTATACAGAAATATGATCAAATAGAATTAGAACAAATTAATTGCAAGGAGTAAAGGGAATGAAATTTCAACTCCCAACTTGTCAAATTAAGATGATTTAATTTGAATACTGTGTATAAACAAATTACGATAATCTCTATTTGAATGAAAACTACAATATAATGCATAAAAACATAGGGTCATTACAAACAATATCACAAAAATTAAAATTCCTCTTTGTTGTCAATTCCAATTGTCACTCTATCTTCAACTTCAAAAACAACAACTTGAATCAACCTTTATAATTTCTTGGCATAATGACATTTCAAGAAGTTAGAACGAAAGGAACCACCAGAGGAAAAATCTGAGGAAAAATTCCTTGAGAATTAAAGGGGAGAAACCATCAAGGCATACAACTAAATAAATCTGAGGAAAAATTTTAGAACATCAGTTTCAATATCCACAATTTTCAATATCCAGATAATATCCATACAACTTGTCAATTACATTTTTCCTCAGATGATATTAATATTTAATGTAATAACATTAATATTTTGAAACAAAGATCATATGCTATAAATGGAAAAAACTTACCATCATTAGTTTCTGGATATAGATAAAGCAACAAGGTCTTTAACAAGTTCTTCATCATCAAGATCCAATGAAGCTATAAGAGATAACCAGATTAACAAATAATTAGATAAACAATAATTAAAGAACACAAATCAAGAAAGTAAAAATAGTAGGTTGATAGATACTAACTTGGAGTTCTGCAAAGCCAATCATTTGTACATAACAGTGCTTCAACATTTTCAGGCAAAAGAGAACTTTGATATTTGTCAAGTATACGCCCCCAATGCTAAATGTTGACTTTGATGCAATTGTTGTGATTGGTATACTCAAAACATCTCGTGCCATTAAAGAAAGTTCAGGATATTTACCTTCATTTAATTTCCAAAACTCTAAAACATCTAATTCAACATGTTGTTCATCATCAAGTCTTTCCTCACGCAAATAAGATTCCAAATCAGAATTCTTCTTTGATGATCCACACAATTTACTTTTATACCTTCCAAAATCCTTTAAATTAGTTGTAGAGGAAATAATTGGACTACCCTAACGGATCTATGTGAGCTTGAAGGATTCACATCAGATAAAGAGGATTTGAGGTATTCTTCAAAAAACTTTTAGTTTATCATGAATCTCTATTGCCAATTTTACACCATCATCATCCACATATAATTTCACATAACAATATTCAACAAATTGCAATTTGTATCTAGGATCTACGATGATTGCAAATGACAGAATAACACTATAGGAGTCCCAATATTTTTCAAATTTCCTCTTCATTCTTCTAGCCATGCAACAAATTTGGTCATCATGCTCAAACTCATCATGAAAAAAACAGGCAGTTTTCTTAATCTTAGATTGAATCTTCCATACACCATAAAAATAGAGGTTGGCAGTTGGATAAGTGCTGCCTCAGAAAAGGGTGGTGATATCATAAAACGGTTTCAAGAGCTCTACTATTTTTTCTACCTCAACCCACTCCTCTTCTGATAAACAAATATCAAAATGATGATCAACATCTTTAAGGAGGGCAAAGGCTTCTAAAAAACCTAGTGCACTCTCAAGCATGAGATACGTGGAACTCCATCGTGTAGGCACATCTTGACGAACTTGTTTAGTTGTCAAATTAGATATTTGCTCTAAACATGATGCAAACTTCAATTTTCATGCATCTGAACCCCTAATATACTTCACACTCTCTCTGATTTTAACTAATGAACCATTTATCACCTTTAACCCTTCTTGGACAATCAAATTTAAGATATGTGCCCCACATATATTGTGAAAATATTCTCCATTTGCAACTAATCCTGATCCAAATGAGGGGTGTCTTTTCAATATGTTCACCATTGTGTCATTGTAAGACACGTTTTCTAAAGTGATGGTGAAAATTTTTCTATCAATACCCCACTCTTTTAACAAACTCAATGATTTTTTAGCTACATTAGCCCCAATGTGAGGTGGTGGAAAACCAAAGAAAGCCAACACTTTCTTTTGTAACTCCCAATTCTTATAGTAATATAGTGCGCAGTTAGCACCATATATTGACTGGTGGTGATGGATGACCAAAAATCAGAAGTTAGGCAGATTTTTCCAGGAATAGATCTTAAGTAGGATTTGAGGTTTTCTTTTTCTCTCCTATACAACTTCAGGACATCAGACTTGGCAGTGTTTCTAGATATTGATTTTGCATGTGGATTTAAGAAACAATGCAAGTCTGATATTCCCTCATGTTCTACAAAATAGAAAGGATAACTATTTTTAATGATTACCTCTGATATCTTCTCCCGGAATTTCTCTTGATCAAGAGGCGGATATGAAGTAACCTCCCCTTCTGAAACACATTTCTTCACATGACGTCTCAAATTTGAAGTCCCACCACCATCTCTCGTCATGTAGACTTTCCCACAGTTTATACATTTTGCCTTTGGAAGCCCTTTATAATCCACAAACTTCTCAAAAAAATCCCAAGCCACAGAAGTTTTAACTCTTTTTGAACTCGGAGCTGAACTTTCTTCAATCTCAACCTCAATATGAAATTCTTCACTACACATATTGCCTACAAACAAGAGATATGCATAAGACTACTTGCACTTCAATGAACAAAAAAAAAGTACTTTACAGATTCATGAACCTTAAAAGACAGAAGAAAAGCCAGCCCATAATTTCAATATTTTGATTTTAAAGCAAAACAAGACTAATATAGGGACAATAATAACTTGTACATAAATCATAGAATAACTAGTGAATTCCCAATGCCAATGGTTTATTTGATTTGAAACAATTATAGCACAATAGCGGAATGTCTCTAGGAGTAATTAATTTAATAATAATATATTATAGCACAACAGCAGAATGTCTTAGGCTAATAAACGTTTAAATGTCTTAGGCTAATAAATGGTTTATTTTAATAATTTTATTTAGTATTTGTATTTCTTTTTAAAAAAATGATAATATATAATAATAATAATAATATTCATTGCATAATAGTCTGAATAAGTGTTCACCTCAAATGGTTAATGTTGAGTGTTTAAATTCCATAATAATCCGAATAAGTAGGTGTGTAATCGGGTCGGGTCGTGTTTGAGGTGACATCAAGTCCGGACCGATAGAATGATGGTGGGTTGGGTTGGTTCGAGTTTTATATTTTTTGGGCGAGTAACCCGACCCGAACCAACCCGAATATGTTCGGGTTGGGTTGGGTCATCGGGTCATGAACATTTTTTCTTTTTAAAAAATATGTGGAAGATGAAATGAAAATTAAATATAAAATGAGAAAAGGAAAAGAAATAGGGAAACATAAAATGAGATGAGCAGATGAAATAGGGTTTGGGGAACCACTACTACTTGTGTTGCTGTTGTGCCTATTTTTGTCCTCTTTAGGAAGGAAAATGAAATAAGATTAAGACCTATTTTCTTGGTTTGGTTTGGTTCGGGTCCATCGGATTCAAGATAGGCAAACCCGAGACCCGAACCGAACCACATCGGGTTTGAAAGAAAATGTCTGAACCGAACCGAACCGCTAAATATCCTTCGGGTTGGGTTGGGTCAATCGGGTTCGCGGGTTGGGTCGGACCCGCTTACACCCCTACGAATAAGTGTTCATCGCAAATGGCAATCCACTAAAAACTCAACTCCTTGTTTCAATACTGTGCAAATTCTTAACCTGCCATGACAAAATCACTTACAAAGTCGTGATGAATTTATATTCCACCACATGTATTTGGTTTTTATATAAGATTGTAGTGAAACCGAATTTTTAATCTCCATTGACATGTGCATGCATTAACCTGAATTGGTTGCAATGGATTTGAAAGAGGTCTATGATCATTACATTACAATGTTGGACGATAAACACAAGTCTAGTGTGCTGGTGGGGGAAAAATATGACAACAAATAATCGTACGCCCATGTCAATACAAAACATAGTCATTGGAGGTACCTACCATACTAAACATGAAGTTCTAAACAAGACAAAATATCTTTGTGATAGACTAGCAGCAATATGGGTAATACTAATTGTGAAGAGTCAGTTGCTGATGACAGGAATTGCACAGGATCTAGAATTGAGCAAAACAAACCAATTAGAACCACAAAATAGCAATTAATTCACGAAAATTAGGTGCTGGACAGCAGCTAATTTGCGTGAGAAAATGAGAGAAAATGAAAGAAAAAGTGGAGAGGAAAGAAGTGGAGGGACGCCACTGAAGCAAGAATCCTCCTGCAGCAGATAAGTCCAATTGCCAGACGCCACTAATTCAGGAGAATTAGATAAGTCTCACCATGGTTTAAGCAACAACCACCAAGCCTCACTCAACTCACAAAGGGAGGAGAAAATTTGGCATAATGCCTTTACTTCAAATTCAATGTGTTCCAAATACAATAGAGGAGGCCTCTTTATATAGGAGTGGGGAGTGAGGGGGGGCGGCCACTTACATGAGGCAATGGGGGAAAAATAAAAAGATGAGTGGAAACTCATCCTAAATGGGATTTGAACCCATGCCCCTAATGGCTTATGGCTAAGCTAAGCCTTAAGCCAATAAACCCCAAAAATAGCGCCCAATTTACATAGGAAAGAAAAAGATGACTTAATTTCTATCCTATGTGGGAATAGATCCCATGACCTCCTAAACCTTGTAGCAAGGCAACCTACTAACCAATAAACCCAAGTATATGGGCGCCCAAGGTAGAGGAAAATTACAACAAATAGAAGTGTCCTAGTCTAGGGTGGTGCATAGGACCATGTGTCCTATTCCTGGGTCAAGGGTGTCCTTCTGTAGGGCAGTGGTGTCCTTCTGTAGGGTAGTATCCCTAAAAATGTAGGACACTAATTTTCCCATCTCTTCCTTAATCTTCTTAGCACGTCCTCTAGTCATTGGTCCAGTGATGTCCTTGACTGCTTCAGTAGGAGGCTACTGGTGTGCCATGTTATCTTCCCCTCCCCCTTGCGAAGGATTTGACCTCAAATCTGGATAGTCATCTCCTACATCAAAAAGAGAGAGATCAGAAACATTGAAAGTAGCACTCACACCATACTCACCAGGAAGATCAATTTTGTAGGCGTTATCATTCAAGCGCTCCAAGACTTGAAAAGGTCCATCACTCCTAGGAGAGAGTTTGGATTTCCTTTCATTTGGAAATCTTTCTTTGCGGAAATGAACCCAAACCCAATCCCCAGGCTCAAATATCATTCGCCTACGCCCCTTGTTGGCATTCTTTGTTTGGGTGGCCAATCTGCGCTCAATGTTAGCTTTTACTTGCGCATGGAGTTTCTTAATGAACTCGGCCTTTGCTTTACCATCTTTATGCTCCACAAAAGAAGAGTTAGGAATAGGAAAAATATCAAGAGGAGTCAAAGGGTTAAAACCATAAACAATCTCAAACGGAGTATGCAAGGTAGTAGAATGCTTGGTTCTATTATATACAAACTCTATATGAGGTAAGTATAAGTCCCATGATTTCAAACTCTTTTGCACCATAGCCCTTAATAAAGCGCCTATTGTCCTATTGACAACCTCTGTTTGTCCATCAGTTTGTGGGTGGCATGTGGTAGAGAATAGTAATTTGGTGCCTAGCTTATGCCATAGTGTGCGCCAGAAATGACTAAGGAACTTAGTATCTCTATCAGACACTATACTTCTAGGAATTCCATGCAAGCGTACTATTTCTCTAAAGAAAAGATCAGCAATTTCTTGTGCATCATTTACCTTTTGGAATGGAATGAAATGTGACATCTTTGAAAAGCGATCCACTACCACAAAGATTGAATCCTTTCCTATTTGGGTCCTAGGTAACCCTACAATGAAATCCATGGTTAGGTCCAACCAAGGTCCTTCAGGAATAGGAAGAGGAGTGTAGAGGTCATAGGGATTTACCTTTGATTTGGCACTTTTACATTTTATACATCTATCACAATGTGCCTTAACGTGTGTGCTCATGTGTGGCCAATAAAAGTGTTCTTGTAAAATTCCTAAGGTCTTGGGTACACCAAAGTGTCCCATAAGCCCTCCCCCATGGGCTTCCTTAACTAGAAGCTCTCTAATGGAGCAATGGGGAATACACAACTTATCCCCTTTGAAGAGAAATCCTTCATGCCTATAGAATCCATCCTTTGCCATTATTTCACATGCTTTGTATTTTTCAGCAAAGAAGGAATGATGCACATATAATTCTTTTAAATTTTCGAAACCAAGTAGTTTTACATCTAAGGTAGCAAGCAAACTATACCTCCTTGAAAGTGCATCAGCCACTATGTTGGCTTTGCCTTTTTTATATTTGATGACATAGGGAAATTGTTCAAGAAATTCAACCCATTTTGCATGTCTTTTGTTAAGTTTCCCTTGTCCTTTGATGTACCTTAAGGATTCATGATCTGTGTGTATCACAAATTCTTTAGGTAGGAGGTAATGTTGCCATGTTTGAAGTGCCCTCACCAAAGCATAAAATTCTTTGTCATAGGCGGGGTAATTCAACATTGCACCCTTGAGTTTCTCACTAAAATAGGCTATAGGATGTCCATCTTGCATTAAGATAGCTCCTATTCCTACATTAGATGCATCACATTCGATTTCAAAGGATTTAGAAAAATCTGGAAGTCCTAAAATGGGAGCTTGCATAAGTTTTTCTTTGAGTTCCTTGAAAGCATCCTCTTGTGCTTTCTCCCATTTAAAACCCACATTTTTCTTAACCACTTCATTGAGAGGAGCAGCTATTGTGCTAAAGTTCTTGACAAACCTCCTATAAAAGCTTGCCAACCCATGAAAACTCCTCACATCTCCCACGAATTTTGGGGTGGGCCATTCTTTGATGGCTTTGATTTTCTCTTCATCCACTTGCACCCCTTGGGAGCTAATGACATAGCCTAAGAAGGTGACACTTTCTTTATAGAAAATACATTTTCCAAGGTTTGCAAATAAGTGTTCCTTCCTTAGTGCCTCAAGTACTTCTCTAAGATGATTGATGTGATCTTCACAGCTTTTGCTATAGACAAGTATATCATCAAAGTATACTACCACAAACTTGCCTAAGAAAGCTCGAAGCACATGATTCATTAACCTCATGAATGTACTCGGTGCATTAGTTAAGCCAAAAGGCATGACTAGCCATTCATATAGCCCATATTTGGTCTTGAATGCCGTTTTCCATTCATCCCCTTCCTTGATTCGAATTTGATGGTAGCCACTTTTTAAATCAATTTTTGAGAAGATGCAGGCTCCATGTAATTCATCAAGTAAATCGTCCAATCTTGGAATGGGATGCCGGTATTTGACTGTTATGTTATTAACAGCACGACAGTCAGTACACATTCTCCATGTACCATCTTTCTTTGGTACAATAATAACAGGAACAACACAAGGACTTAGAGATTCCTTAACCCAACCTTTACTAATTAATTCTCCTACTTGTCTTTGTATTTCCTGGGTTTCAACTGGGTTAGTCTTATAAGCTGGCCTATTGGGTAGAACAGCACCGGGTATAAGATCTATTTGGTGCTCAATTCCTCTAATAGGTGGTAATCCACTTGGGATATCCTTTGGGAAAATGTCCCCAAATTCGGTCAAGAGTTCTTTTATGTTTGGAGGAAGAGTGATCAAGGGATCTTCTTCTCCATTGGTTTCCTTACTAAGTAGTAGGAACCAAGGCTCTTCTTTGGGGGTTTCTTTTTTATCTTACTTTCTTTTACCAAGTAAACCTTACTAGTTTCCTTTTCTAATTCCTTTTCTATCTCTTTAGACTTTTCTTCTTTTTCCTTGTCTATTAACCCCTTAAGTTGGATTTGGTCTTCTCTAATCTCTTTAGAGGCCATAGGCATTAAGGTGAATTTAACCCCTTGGTGGTGGAACTTATAGGTGTTGGAGTACCCATCATGTTTTACCCTTCTCTCAAATTGCCAAGGTCTTCCTAAAAGGATGTGTGAGGCTTCTAAGGGTACGACATCAAAGGTCATTTCATCTAGGTAATCCCCAATTTTAAACCATAAGCTCACTTGCCTATCCACCATAAATTCTTCCTCATCACTCACCCATTGAAGTGTATAAGGTTCTGGATGTGGGGTAGTAGGTAAGTTTAGCTTGTAAACTAACCTAAGGCTAGCTAAGTTGCTACTACTTCCTCCATCTATGATCACTAAACAAACCTTATCTTCAATTTGGCACCTAGTATGGAATAGATTCTCTCTTTGGCTCTCTTCTTTACCCAAAGGTGTTTCTAAGGCTTTCCTAAACAACATGGTCGCCCTTTCCCCTTGCCTCCTTCCTTCCATTCTCCTAAGTTGATTTTATGTTAAACTTTTAAGGACCTTTCCACTCAACTAAGTGTTTACACTCAATGGAATGCAACACTCGTGTATGTCACTTTTTTTGGCTTTTTCTATAATGAGACTCTCTTGCCTCTTCTACTTGGTTGGAGGTTGATTGAGGTTGCAAAGACCAGGTTGAGTCTAAGTCTTAACCTTTACCTAAAATAGAAGTGCACTAACAAAGAAAAGATCTACCGGAAGAGAATAGAAAAATCCTAAGACAAAACAAAGAATTGATATGGCAAACAAGAAAAGTTGACACTCAAACAAGCTTATACACAAGAGCAGACAACAAACAAGACTTGACTGAAGAAATTGCAAAGAGAATTGTTTTTGGTGATTTTTGAAAAGAGTTGCCAAAATTGTCGTTTTTAAAGAAAAACAGCAAATACAACTCAATTACAGTATACAGGGAAATGAAACAGAAAATTACAGTAAAAATGTTACTGTATTATTGGGATATCTCTTTGTTTTTGTTTTTCTATTTTTCTGTTTTTTTTTTAATTTTTAACTCTTTTTGGGTGTCTTTTGTCTTTTTCTTCGTTTGCACCCTTTTTTGCTTTTTACACCTCTTTTTCTATTTTTGGCACGTATGTACTTTTTATATTTTTCTTGCCTTTTCTTTCTTTTTTTTGGCTTTTTCCCCAACAGAAAATTACAGAAATTTGTACACAATGAAAAGAAAATATACTCAACCTACTGTAATATTTTTGGAATTTTCTGACAGTAAACTGGTCCAAGTGGCCCAGAAAAGCAAAAATAATGAATAAACTGATTTCTAAAAACTGTAAAAACGTGATGGCAACTTGATTTCAAAAATGGCCAAAAAAAATTGCTTAGCACTTCCTTGTTGATTATACAAGACCAGTGTGGTCACCGAAACACGCTTGGTTCAATTTTAAGTTTGGAATTAAATTTGAAGGAAAATCAACAATTAGGATTTGTTGATCTTCTTCCAACACTATGAACCAAAAAAAAATCCTATAGGTGAGCGTTTTGCACAATCAAACAGGGAAAGTCCAAGGTAGAGATAGCAGTCAATCCAAATTTGCAATCAGAATGCCAATCAAACAGACATAACAAGAGTGGAATATGAACAAAACATGAGCCAAAAAATGCGCATAAATGGCAAAATAAAGAAAGGAAAATTGCGCAAAATAAATGGCAAGAAATTAAAGGGGGAAACTGAAATTAAAAGGATGGGGAGGACAGAAATGTAAATGGCAGAAAGTAAAGGGGGAAGCGGAAATTAAAAGGATGGGGATGACTGAATTTAAATGACTGAAAGTAAAGGGGGAAACGAAAATTAAAAGGATGGGGAGAACTGAAAAGTAAATAGCAGAATGTAAAGGGGAGAGCTGAAATTAAAAGGATGGGAGAAGCGGAAATTAAATGGCGGAAATTAAAAGCGGAAAGTAAAGAGATGAATATGGGGGATGACAATTAATGGTGATGGGAGAAAATGTAGGTGAACGATCTTTGGAAAAATGAAGACAACAATGCCTCCTCTTACCACACTTCACCAACAAACAAGCAGTTTATAGCAATTATATGTAGAAATCACTCAAGAACAAGTATGAGCAATTAAGAGGCAATTTATCAAACACCTAGGGGGTGGGAATTAGCGGCCCAAAACAGCCCCCAAACTAGCAAGAAAACACACAATTCAATCAAGACAGACAAGTGCTGATAGCAGCAGAAAGGCACCTCGGGCCCGGGAAACAGTCCAAGTCCAAATTACAATTGAAAAGAGGGATTGAATTACACTAAATTGATGAAAATTCTGCACATATGAGGTGCAGTTTGCGCGCCCAAGAACAGCCCCAATTTGCTCCAATTTGCTCAAATTCAACAAGCTCTTGATACCAAATGATGACAGGAATTGCACAGGATCTAGAATTGAGCAAAACAAACCAATTAGAACCACAAAATAGCAATTAATTCACGAAAATTAGGTGCTGGAAAGTAGCTAATTTGCGAGAGAAAATGAGAGAAAATGAAAGAAAAAGTGGAGAGGAAAGAAGTGGAGGGACGCCACTGAAGCAAGAATCCTCCTGCAGCAGATAAGTCCAATTGCCAGACGCCACTAATTCAGGAGAATTAGATAAGTCTCACCATGGTTTAAGCAACAACCACCAAGCCTCACTCAACTCACAAAGGGAGGAGAAAATTTGGCATAATGCCTTTACTTCAAATTCAATGTGTTCCAAATACAAGAGATGAGGCCCCTTTATATAGGAGTGGGGAGTGAGGGGGGGGGCGGCCACTTAATGAGGCAATGGGGGAAAAATAAAAAGATGAGTGGAAACTCATCCTAAATGGGATTTGAACCCATGCCCCTAATGGCTTATGGCTAAGCTAAGCCTTAAGCCAATAAACCCCAAAAATAGCGCCCAATTTACATAGGAAAGAAAAAGATGACTTAATTTCTATCCTATGTGGGAATAGATCCCATGACCTCCTAAACCTTGTAGCAAGGCAACCTACTAACCAACAAACCCAAGTATATGGGCGCCCAAGGTAGAGGAAAATTACAACAAATAGAAGTGTCCTAGTCTAGGGTGGTGCATAGGACCATGTGTCCTATTCCTGGGTCAAGGGTGTCCTTCTGTAGGGCAGTGGTGTCCTTCTGTAGGGTAGTATCCCTAAAAATGTAGGACACTAATTTTCCCATCTCTTCCTTAATCTTCTTAGCACGTCCTCTAGTCATTGGTCCAGTGATGTCCTTGACTGCTTCAGTAGGAGGCTGCTGGTGTGTCATGTCATCAGTTGCGGTGCACAGTTATATGTATATAACTGTCTCCTTGCCTTTTCCAGAACTTAAGTTGATCACCTTTGGCAAATGCAGATTGTTTGCATGTTAGTATATGCACTAGAGACTTATATGTTTTTGAAACATCCATCACATGTATCATATTATTTTATAAAGGCAATTCATTCTTTTAAGAATACAATTAATGTCCTTAGAATAGTAAACTCAAACATCATAAGAAATCAAGTAGATGACTTGATCGTGAGATCTTATGAAGAACTATTCTTAAAATAGTCCCTGGTCAAGTATCATCTTAGGACAAAGATGTATTTAGACTAGTATGTGAGTTCATTGATGATCACATCTCACGGATCATGGATATGAGATATCATGTGCTCACATAAGTACATATTAAGAGTAATAGTGTACTGGACAGACCCACTTTAAGAATGTTGCATGGATTGTTACATAAGTGTCATGAACATTTCTTAAATTGATAAATGTTATATGAAGCCCTTTGACCTGAAAGCACTACGATTCCTACATAAGGAATTATATGTTTTAAATATCATCAAACGTTGCCTGTAACAATGTGATCATAAAGTTGATATTTGGACATATAATAAATTATGTGGTGGGATGTGAGTGACCTAGATGGGATTTGTCCCTCTTATGTAATAGGAGTTATATCTGTAAGCCTCTTGATAAAGTGAGACTGCAAAATGCATGGCCATGCTTAGGAGGATAAACATTAGATGTTTATTTTCTGTACAGTCTACTTCGGGATCAAGAAAACATAAATTGAACTATACAAGGTTGACACATTCCATGCCCTTGTGTTCAATTAGATATTTGGACAAAGGGACAGATCATATAAATTATCATAAAATAGGATTCGTCAAAAGTTGTTGACATTCTCAATATTTGGGTAGTAGTGATTGCTAGATACTGCTCACTATTTATGATATTAAATATAAAAGGGTTTTATTTTAATATCATAACCAAATATTAAAAGCCTATTGGGTCACACACATACAACAAGCCGCTAGGAAAGATATTAATTCTAATTTGATTAGGATTATAACATAATGGGCCATGCCCATATATGTTAGGGTTAATAGAGTGAGGGGTTAAAACCCTAGCCACCACTCTATAAATACAGCATAAGATGCATTACCCTGTACACATGAGCAGAGTTGAGGAGGGTTTCCTAGTCCGGTTGTTGGCATGGACACCACTAGAGACGTGGCTGCTATTGCCTCGTTCGAAATCCTTAAAAGGTTCGACCTTTTGTTTTATGCCTTAATTCGTGTTTTCGCATTAACGATCATAACAAGGGAGGGAATCCATTTATTCTGCCGCACCCTGACCACATGCTTGATTCCCTTCATTGCAGTATTCATACCATCCATAGGCTAAGCTACATTGTGCATTTGTTGACCAAAAAATACTCCAAGTCTGAATCCTTCCATCAGGTGACATAACACCTAAAGTTTTTTGATTGGTATGAAACACCTTTCTCCATGCAGCAGAAGGTACAACCTGTAATAAACACATGGAACTAATGTTAATGAAAATGAACATATGAGAACTAATGAAAGAGTAAAAGAAGAGAAAAACTTCGTTAACCATTGCTTGATTTCTTGTTGCCAAAGCAGATGATAGTGTTGTGGTCCACAACAAATTTGTATCATGGTTGGCACCTGGAGAATTGACTTGGTGTGGAACTTGAGGATGAACAGATGGAGAAATAACATGATTGTCCCCAATATATTCTTCATTTGATTGCATGTATTGTGAAAGTTCAGGATAAATAATTCCAGCATTAGCAACATTTTCTCCATGAATGACTTCTGGTGCACCAAGTGATGATGACCCAACCCGGGTCGTACTATAGGGTGTTATTTTAAATGCAGTTCTTGGAGAAGTACCCACATTAGGAGCACCACAAGAATCAGAATGAACGTTTTTGGTTCTTTGTGCTCGGACAATCCATGGGGCAAAAGAAGCTATAGGTGAATGCCTCCTAGAAGGGTTCTTACCAGGACGTGGATTATAATGTCTAGGTTCTGGAGGATAACACTCGAGTTGAGTAAGATTCCAAGATGTTTTCCTTTGTGCTATATTTTTCATTGGTTATTTTGAAGTTGAACCTGCCTCTTCCCACATATTTAAACCAAAGAATTGCCCCGGTTGGAATCAAATAAAGTTACCTAATGTTTTCTATCCCTCCAATAAAGTAAGGTTTACCATGACAGATATCAACGGTGGATGTGAAGCAATTTCCAGTACTTTGGTGTTGAAGAATGACAATAGTGCCAACCAATTGATTGCCAAAATTCCGAAAGAAAGTAGCAGGGATTTTAATGTAGTCCTAAAATTATAAGGAACTAAGTGAAATTTTGTCGTTATGGTAATGATTGAAGAAGCACATAGGCATAATTGATGGCAATAATGAAACTTACCTTGTTGGCACGCAGAGAAACTTCATAGCATGAATTGGCCAGTTCAGGTTGATTAGGCTCCATTTCAAAAATAGGTGGAGTTAAATGCGTAAGCCATAAAAAGACACCAAAATTTAAATTTTACGGGTGAATCCAAACATTTTATGGACTACACTATTTATAGATTATGATACAATCGTGCCCATAAACACACCGTGCTGTTAAACAATATTTAGATGAACATAATGGAAAAGAGCCATGCATGGAAGGCATCAGGAGGCAAGTGGACCAGGGAAAAAAATTGACAACCGAAAAATGCGAAACGACACACACGGTTCATCACTTCACGTTTCAGGCTCCTGATGGGTCATTATCTATTGCACACATATTTACTGCACATATATTGCACAGAACATGAACACAAATGGGTAATTATCTATTCTTTCCTTTCTACTAGCTAACTTGAGTCTCTTTTAGTGATGAACTTTCCTTAACAATATAGGAATCTGAGTTGAAATCATTGTTCATCCATTAACACACAAATTAACTAGCAAAATTATGATCTCCTAGGCACTTATTCTCTATATAAAAGTGCTTGTTATTGCATTCAGTGCACTAGCTACAAAATAAAAATACAAACTCTATTAAGCACCAAAGTACCTAGCATGCCCTATAATATCATCAATAACAATGCAATGATTTTTCAGCTCGCAGTAATGACATACCATGAATTTAAATCTGTTAATTCCACATCAAAATCAATTATTCAAATCAGAGAAAGGGCATGCACTAACAAGAAACTGGATCATTTTCTTAAAGCTCTAACCTATGCTTTCACCAATTTTACAAACATAAAAGCCCTTTGACTTCTCTGGCAGGATATTAAGATGGTTGATAGATGAAGAAGAACAAGTGAAAGGAGACTACCACACAAAAATGAGTGAATGAACAAAACATGACATGTTTGAAACAAGGTTAGGCATCAAAACAAAATATGCCATAAATTTCCCCTTGCCTTAAAATACAAGCACCTATTTTAAGGAGTTGGTTAATTACGAATAGTTTTTTACATTTTATATCCTAAAGGCCTGATCAAATCAAGGAGCTGTGATAAATAAACATAATCACACATGGGATCAAATCACAATTGAATTTAATAAAATTTGATAATTATTAGTGCAACTCTTTGCATGCAACCCATTTTAAAAGCACATGTAATAGTTAAATAAACATATAAATGACTAAACTGTTTCTGCAACAACCCATAAAGGGAAAGATTTTCCATCCCTCCTACATGGAATCAATCTAAGAGCTTATGATGGAAAAGTCATAAAATTATATTCTCCAATGTACAATTACATTCTGCCAAGAAGATGCTCCGGATAGATTTTAATAAGTACAAAATATTGATAGAAAATCTTTCCAAACTAAAATGATGCCAAAGCAATCTCTCTTATCCATCTCATTAACTCTCCTAATTTCCCTCTTTTATTCCACAACATTAGTATCCTTGTCCCTTACAACCGCACCAATACAACCTGATCCTACCCTTACCCCACCAGCTGCAGCCCCTACAAAACCATTAGTCCCCTCATTACTCCCAATCCCCAAGTGACAACACCCCTGACACTCAAGGCGCCACTAACATTGTGGGAATCCTAAGCAGGGCCAAGACATTCAACACCTTAATTCGTCTCATGAAAACAACCCAATTGGTCAACCAACCCAACTCCCAACTTATAACCATAAAATCTGGCGGCTTAACAATTCTATCTCTAGAGGACAGCGCCTTCATAGAACTCAAACCAGGGATAAGAATGAAATATAACAGTAAAAACCCAACAAAGAAAAATCACAAATATTATCACAATATTCAGAGGAGAAATCGAAGAATGAAACAAATAAATGGGGAAAAGCAAAAAAAGTAAGTCTAAGCCGATATCCTTACCTCAATGGAGCTTGAATTCGTCCCTCCGCTATATATGGTTTTCTTGCGAGTTTTGTTGGGAATGGGGGAGAACAAAAATTGTCAACTCAGAAGAGATTAAACGGGGTGAAGAGAGAAATATAGTTAGGCTTGAGCCCTTACATCAATGGCGTCGCCGACAAGGACTCAAAGCTTCCTTTTGCTTGTTGAACCTCGTCTCTGCAATTTGAAACTTATGATTGAAACGAAACTTGTTGAATTCGTGAAACAATTAGGATTTGAAGAAGACTATGGGTGATTCAAGTGATTTGGGACTTAGGGTTTGTCGTGGGACTATGTTGGGAATTAGGGTTTATGTTTTGAAAGTTGAAAGTGGAGATTTTATTATTGTGTAATGTGAATCAGAATTCAGCTTAAAAAATGTTTGGTATTTTAATTCAATAATAATCCAAGGATATATCTTTTTTATATATATAATAATCCAATGGATTTAAAATGTAGTGGATGGATCATTGTCTATCCATGTAATAATTGATCCATCACTACACAAAAATTCATTATTAGCGAGGGACAAAATCCCTCGCTAAATATTTAACAACGGATTTTGTGACGAAAACAAAATCCGTCGCTAAAAGTGGCGTCACTAAATTTTTGTGAGGGAATACAAAAATCTGTCACAAATAGCGACAAAATTATTCCCTCTCAAAGTAATTAAATTTCGTCACTAATTCATTTAAAAAAGAAAGATGAGATTCCGTCGCTAATTGTGACGGAATTTAATTCTGTCACAAATAGAGACGAAATTTAATTCCGTCACAACTAGCGATGGAATTTCACCTTTCTTTTCCAAAGAATTTAGTGACGGAATTTAATTAATTAACTAGGGAAAAATTCCCTCGCTATTTGTGACGGAAGTTTGCATTCCCTCGCAAACACTACCAGATTTTGTCCATTACCGACCTATTTTAAAAAGTATTTTTTAAAATAAAAAATTAATTTAAATATTTTTTAAAACTATATCTATTGATTTAACAATAACTTTAGCGCAATTCCCTAGGGTGTGCATCAACTTTGCGTTAATTTGAGTTATTTTTTAAGTTTTTTAACTGAGTTAGTTTTTTTGAAGTTAATACTTGAGTTATCAACTTTGCACTACTACAATAAATTATTGTTTTAAATACAAAATAATTTAAATACATTAAATTTAAACTAAATTTAATCGATCAGAATAGAAAAATCAAATTAAACTACAATAAATTAAATAAATTAAATAAAAATTATATTAATCAACATTAACAAAAATAATCCAAAATACATATTCATCAGAATTCAAAACAATTAGAAACCCTAGCCCAGGAAGGGACCTCACCGTCGCCGCGGTCATGTCTTGCTTCTGTTGAGATGACGATCTTCATAGTATCATTTCCATCATTTCCCCTAACCACCTTCAGGAAGAAAACGAAAACAGAGTGAAAAGGAAAAAAAGGAAAACCTAACACAAAAAAATAGAAGAAAAGAGATCTAGTTGGTTCAATCGTTCAGGTTAAACAGAGAAACAACAACATCTAAATATATCTTCAAGCTATTCTGCGAACAACAGATTCATGAAGGGAATATCTTTGAAGACCTATTCACCCTATTCAACCCATCATCCAAGCATAAAAACAGAGAAGGAAGGCACCGCCATCTCTATGCATCTTATCCTCTGTGCGTAGAGAAAGATTGAGAGAATCGCGTTCCCTTCTCGGCTTCTCCTCTGTGCGCTGAGGATAGCGTCGCTCTTCTCCCTCTCGGCTTCACCGGTGCAATGACACAGATCGGAAAAAGGCAGCGGCGGTACACCGACACCACCATGGAATAGAAGGAAGGAAGGAAGGAAGGGCGCTACTGATATGAGATAGGAACTAAGGAACGAGAGAGATGAGAGAAAGAGGTAGAGGGTTGAGAGAGGAGAGGCAAAATGGGTCTCTGGAGATGAGAGGAAGAGGCAGAGGATTGAGAGAGGAAGAGGCAGGAATTTGGATTCTCTGCAGTCGACTTTATTGCATTCAATGAATATGGACCGTCCGATGGAGATCGGACGATCCAAAGGCCGAGATGATGTAATAACTATCTCGGCCTCTTCGGACGGTCCAAATTCGCTGAATGCGTGAATGCAGGGGAAAACCGACTGTAGGGAATCCGGGTCCAAAGAGGCAGAATGGGTCTTTGGAAAGTGGGGAATGAGAGTGGTGAGTGGTCATTGGAGTGTTGGAAAAGTAAAGAGAGAGAGAGAACGAATCTGTACCTTAGATTATAATGGTTGAATCATCATGACCGTTGATAGAAAGCACAAGTTGTGTGCTATCTATGTAACCAATATAATTATGCCACGTCAGTTTTTTTTATTTTAATTCAATTTTTAAAGCTATGTACGTTTTTTAATCTATGTAACCAATTTTTAAAGTTGTGTGCTATCTAGTTTTTTAATTTATTTGAATTTCAAATATGTTTTTATATTATTTTAATGTTATTTTTAATTTAGAATCTGTTTCAAATTTTAAATTTGTTTGGAATTTCATCTTTTAGAGTTAAATATGTTTTGTTTTATTCATCTTATATCTTTTATTATCCAATTTTTTTATATTTTGTGTGTTTTTAGCCTATGATGTTATATAAAAATGGTTTATTTTTATTTATATATTTTAATATTTTATATTTAATTCATTTATTTTGGATATTTTTTCTTTCCTCAAGAACTTTTAATTATTAAGAGAGAAAATATTTTGACAAATACATGTATTTGTAGAAAGAAATAATTGATTGAAAATGTATAAAATCTATACAAAAATTTTAAAAAATATAAAATTTTAAATTAAAAAATGATAAGAATTTATATTCAAGTTTGACAATCAAAATTATAACATATATCAACTTGAATAAAAAATTGAAGCATATCAATCAATTAATATAAATTGATTACAATTAAATAAAGATAAGAATTGAAACAAAGAAACTGAAATTAAATTAAATATAGTAACAAATCAATTAATAGAGAAACATAACACCTTGAATAAAAATGTATCAATCAGTTTAAAAGATTTTTCTAAGTGGAAACAGATGGGAAAACAAGGAGAATCAATCGCGTATCTAATTTTTTAATTGTTTTAAATTTCAAATCTATTTTTTAATATTGTTTTAACGGTTTTTCTAATGTGTGCCCTAGGGCACACTTTAACAATTATTATAATATACTATCCAATGTCTTTTTTAGTACATTAATTATGTGAGAGAATAACTGATTTTTAAAATTAATATGATGCCATTTTTAACTCTGTCTTGTCATTTGCCTTTTTTTTACTCTCAATCAAAATAATAATGAAACATATTTTTACCAAAATAAAAGCAATCTTATTGACACATTATTTTTAACTCTAATTTTAAAAATTAATTTGATGTCATTTTTAACCCTGTCCTTTCATTCACCTTTTTTTACTCTCAATCAAAATAATAATGAAACATATTTTTATCAGAAAAATTTCAAAAAAGCAATCTTATTGACACACTATTTTATATCGGTAATTTTATATTATTTTTAATATGTATATAGATTTATTTTGTCACATTATTTTTAATATGTATATTTTTTTAATACGTAGAAAATTTCAGTAAAACTATATATCTTTTATTTTATTATAGTGTGACAAAATAAATCTATATACATATTAAAAATAATATAAAATTACCAATGTAAAATAATGTGTCAATAAGATTGTTTTTATTGAATTTTTTCTTATAAAAATCCATTTCATTATTATTTTGATTGAAAGTGAAAAAAGGTAAATGAAAGGACATGGTTAAAAATGGTATCAAATTAATTTTAAAAATCAGAGTTAAAAATAATGTATCAATAAGATTGCTTTTATTTTGGTAAAAATCTGTTTCATTATTATTTTGATTGAGGGTGAAAAAAAGCAAATGACAGGACAGGGTTAAAAATGGCATCATATTAATTTTAAAAATCAGAGTTAATGCTATGCAATTACTATTTATTCTCTCACATAATTAATGTACTAAAAAAGACATTGGATAGTAGATTGTAATAATTGTTAAAGTGTGCCCTAGGGCACACATTAGAAAACCCGTTATTTTAATGTTTTATTTGAATTCCTTTTGAGTTACAATTATTTTGTTTTATTCACCTTATTTCTTTTACTACCCAACTTTTTATATTTTGTGTGTTTTAGGCATATGATGCTAAATTAAAATATATTGATTTTATTTATATATTTTATATTTTAATCATTTATTCTGGCTCATTTTTCCTCTCCTAAAGAACCTCTAATTATTAAGAGAGAAAATATTTTGACAAATACATTTATTTATTGAAAAAAAGAATTGATTAAAAATGTATAAAAATGTATATAATTTATGTTAAAATTTTAAAAAATATAAAATATTAAATTAAAAATGATAAGAATTTATTTCAAGTTTGACAATCAAATTATAAAATATATCAACTCTAATAAAAAATCGAAGCATATCAATCAGAAAATAGTAATTGATGATAATTAAATAAAGATAAGAATTGAAACAAATAAACTGAAATTAAATATATTAACAAATAAATTAAAGATAAGAATTCTAGTTTGAAAAGTGTTATTATATGAATGTATATCTTCACCAATTTTTTGTTATTAATTATCCTTTATTTATCTTTAATTAATTCACAATAATTACACTTTATTTTAAAAAAGCACCAAACTTCGTTCCAATATTCCCCTCACCACCCCCAACATCCCCTGTGATCACCATATAAAAGTTCATGTTCGAACTTTGCTTGCACTTTCACTAACTTGAAAGTAGACACTTAGGGTTAGGGTTATAACATCTTACACATGTCATCATGCAAGTCACTTATCCAAAAATTCTGAAATGCTTCGAAACCCACCAACAATGATTACCATGCAAAAGGTGCTTAAAATAATTTCCCCACAAATTTCTGGTGACCCTTACTATTTATTATTAATTATCCTCTATTTATCTTCAATTAATTCACAATAATTACACTTTATTTCAAAAAATCACCAAAATTCGTTCCAAGGTTCCCCTCACCACCCCCAACATCCCCTACGATCACCATATAAAAATTCACACTCGAACTTTGCTTTCACTTCCACTAACTTGAAAGTAGGCACTTAGAGTTACGGTTTCAACATCTTACACATGTCATCATGCAAGTCACTTATCCACAAATTCCGAAATGCTTCCAAAATCCACCAACAAGGATTACCATGCAAAATGTGCTTAAAATAATTTTCCCACAAGTTTTTGGTGACTCTTACTATTTATTATTAATTATCCTCTATTTATCTTCAATTAATTCATAATAATTACACTTTATTTCAAAAAAACACCAAACTTCGTTCCAATGTTCCCCTCACCACCCCCAATATCCCCTATGATCACCATATAAAAATTCAAACTCGAACTATGCTTGCACTTCCACTAACTTGAATGTAAGCACTCAAGGTTAGGGTTATAACATCTTACACATGCCATCATGCAAGTCACTTATTCACAAATTCCGAAACGCTTCCAAAATCCACCAAGATGAATTTCCAATCAAAGGGTGCTTAAAATAATTTTCCACAAATTTTTGGCGACTCTTACTATTTATTATTAATTATCCTCTATTTATCTTCAATTAATTCACTATAATTACACTTTATTTCAGAAAAATATCCAAACTCCATTCCAAGGTTCCCCTCACCACCCCCAACATCCCCTGTGATCACCATATAAAATTTCACACTCGAACTTTGTTTGCACTTCTACTAACTTGAAAGTAGGCACTTAGGGTTAGGGTTACAACATCTTATTCATTTTTTAAAAGGGGAAAATAAATATTTTTAATAGTTTTTGGTTTGAACCACATGTATCCTCCACCAAACGCAACATTTCTATTCGAGCCAGGAACATCCACATCATGGTGAGGTTAGCTCTCCCTGTGGAAATTTCCACGTTGATTCAAAAAGTGAAGCCTTGTAAATATATGTTTAATTTCAAAATTCTCAAATAATCAAAATCAAAATCTAATAAAATTAACAATAGGTATTTAATGCAATATTTCTTTTAAAAAAATTTCCATAATTTTTAAAAAATTGTGAATATATGAATAAAAGTTGTAAATAAATTTCATTTTTTTCAAAAGGGGAAAATAGAGAGGGAATAGAAAATCCCTCGCTAATTAGAGAGGGAATATGAAATCCCTCACCAATCTAAACAGAGGGTATAGATTATTGTTACTTTGTGAGGGAATCTGAAATCCCTCGCTAATTAGAGAAGGAATATGAAATCCCTCACTAATTAGTGAGGGAATCTAAAATCCCTCGCTAAATAGAGGGTATAGATTATTGTTACTTTGTGAGGGAATTAAAATCCCTCGCTAATTAGAGAGGGAATATGAAATCCCTCGCTAATTAGTAAGGGAATAAAAATTCCCTTGCTAAATCGAGGGTATAAATTATTATTACTTTGTGAGGGAATTAAAATCCCTTGCTAATTATAGAGGGAATCTGAAATCCCTTGCTAATTAGTGAGGGGATTTAAAATCCCTCGCTAAATAGAGGGTATAGATTATTGTTACTTTGTGAGGGAATCTGAAATCCCTCGCTAAATGGAGGGTATAGATATTATTGTTACTTTGTGAGGGAATTAAAATCCCTCGCTAATTAGAGAAGGAATGCTAAATCCCTCGCTAATTAGAGAGGGAATAAAAATTCTCTCACTAGACAGAGGGTATAGATTTTGGTTACTTTGTGAGGGAATGAGAATCCCTCGCTAATTAGTGACGGAATCTGAAATCCCTCACTAAATAGAGAGGGAATTTTTCCTCGCTAAATTGTTCCTGATTTAGCGAGGAATTTTGTGACGGATTTATTAGAGAGGGAATAAATCCGTCACAAATTCCCTCTCTACTTGTTTAATGAAATGTTTGTGACGGATTTAGTGACGGAATTTAGCGAGGGATAATTTCCCTCTCTAAATCCGTCACAAAATTTCATTGGCACAAAATTTGTGAGGGAAAAATTTATCCGTCACAAAATCCCTCGCAAATAGAGAGGGATTAAAATCTCTCTCTAAAATCCCTCTCTAAAATTGATTTTTTTAGTAGTGTATTTGGATCCTATCCATCAGGTTTTTTTTAATGGATGGATTGGACAAAATTTTATTTTAGATGGATTGGATGGATACAGGGTAAATGGATCATTTTGTCAGTCCTACTATGAAGGTCTGTCGTTGCCCTCATACTATATATCCTTTTTATTAATTCTAACCTAATTTTATCCCAGCTCTCTTCCATCCCTTTCTCCCACCCCTCCCCACCATGAAGCAGTATTTTATTATCTATATTTTTTTTGCTTCCAATAGTTCCTTACTGCTAATCGGTGTATATTTGTTGTTGTTTTCACTGGGTTTCCTTTTTTTAGGTTCCGAAAATAAGTTTTCAAAAGCTATATTAACATTTGGCTTCGTGAAACTAATTTCTATAAGTGTTTTTGCTCTATTTTTTTTATAGATTTGTTATTTTATGTTTTAGGGGTGAGCATATAGGTATTCAGTGGGTATGAGACGAACATTAAAGTTGATGTCCATGCGATTATAGGTGCAGGTATGGACTTTTTTTTAAAAAACGCAAGTAGTACAACATGATACCCTACCCAGAGGAAAGCCATTACCACCCTTATTCGTTTCACTAGGTTTTTAGTTGCTGATATTCACTGCTCATGTAGTAATGTATACGAAAACTGAGTAAACTTCATATACACTCTGACTCACACCAACACACTTCCCTAACTAATACATCTCTGAAAACCTCTCTCCTCCGTGTAGAAGTTAAAAAATGTTGAAATGGAAGAGAAGATGAAATGGAAAGGGTGACATCATATTTAATTTTAAAAATGGATGTAAAAACTAATACAAAACAAATTATTATCAAAATAACTTTCTATTAATCAAATTAATTTTATAAATTTTCTAAATTTCAAATTTAGAATATCTATATTATCTATATTTTAATATGTTTTATATATTAAATTTGTAATAATTTTTATGTACTAAAATTAATTTTATAAAATATTTTGTAATTTAATTTTTATATTTTTATGTACTTTTTGAGTAAATATAATATTTTTTAATATTAATTATGATTAATAGTACTTTTTCGAAACAAATAACACATAATATAGAAAAAAGTTCAGACAAATGTTAAACATTGGGTATTTAATGCAATAATTCTTTTAAAAAAATTGTGAATATATGAATAAAAGTTGTAAATAAATTTCATTTTTTTCAAAAGGGGAAAATAGAGAGGGAATAGAAAATCCCTCGCTAATTAGAGAGGGAATATGAAATCCCTCGCCAATCTAAACAGAGGGTATAGATTATTGTTACTTTGTGAGGGAATCTGAAATCCCTCGCTAATTAGAGAAGGAATATGAGATCCCTCACTAATTAGTGAGGGAATCTAAAATCCCTCGCTAAATAGAGGGTATAGATTATTGTTACTTTGTGAGGGAATTAAAATCCCTCGCTAATTAGAGAGGGAATCTGAAATCCCTCGCTAATTAGTGAGGGAATAAAAATTCCCTTGCTAAATAGAGGGTATAGATTATTATTACTTTGTGAGGGAATTAAAATCCCTCGCTAATTAGAGAGGGAATCTGAAATCCCTTGCTAATTAGTGAGGGGATTTAAAATCCCTCGCTAAATAGAGGGTATAGATTATTGTTACTTTGTGAGGGAATCTGAAATCCCTCGCTAATTAGTGAGGGAATCTGAAATATATATATATATATAATATTACATATTAAAAATATATTTTTAAAACTACCAATTTGTGTTTTTTTTACTTTATAATAAATGACTAATTAGTTTTAATTAACAATTAATTTTTGTACATCTTGGAGAATGCTAGCACATGATATCTAAGTTTATAAAATAGTGTGATGTGAAAGTATATTATAATATTTAATAAAAATTTAAAACATTAGATCATGTGTTATATTTTAAAACATTATTAATGTATTGTGTTTTGATTTAATTCAAATATTGTTATGTCACTTAAATTTAATAATTATTTGGATGACTTTAGAGTAAATTTTCAATTAAGTTATAATTTTCTTTAATTAATACTTTTTAATGAGTTATCAATTTTTCCCTTAACTAAATTGTAATAACGAGCGCGAGTAACATATAGGTGGGGACGTACATTAAAATCGCTGCCCATGCTGGTACGGGCCTTTTTTAACATGTGGATATGAGGAATGACATGCACTATGATACGAACCCTGCCTAGAGGGTATCCATTGTCATCCCTACTCACAAATATATTTACTTGTGCACCCATACATTTTTGTCTTTACATATCCTATGATTTTAAATGAATTAGAGTTTTTTTTAAAAGTATGAATTCATTTATAGCATATTTGGTTTACACCAAAATTCCGTTTAAAATGTGGACCCGAGCTGACGCTACAGAGAATAACGTTGGCCCAGATCCACATTTAAAACGTGATTTTTTTATAAACTGTGTATCTAGTTTATTTTAGCATCAAGTTTTAAACGTGAATTAGGACAAATACTATTCAAAATAAAATTAGCTCATATCCACGTTTAATTCAGAATAAAGCAAATAAGCTTTTAGTGCCTTTAACTTCACTTGATAGAGGACCTTCTAAACTACACTACTAAAATTTTTTTCATACATTTATTTTAGAGTAATGTTTTTCATACACCACTATAACAATACAACATAAAAAGACAAAATAGAAAATAGAAGTAAGAGAGAGAAATATGGGATGTGATAAGTGATATGATGATGGAGAGATATAGAGAGTAAAGGTATGTTGTATGAGTTGTTGTATATTTTTTATTATACGAAAAACATTACTCTTTATTTTATTCAACGGTTATTTTCTTCATATTATTTTAGTGAAAAAGCCAAAAGCCAAACCATCCTCAAGTTGCTTGGTGTGTTAGGAGTTAGGACAAAAATGGAAGATGCATGGGAAATTGCAGAATCTTCAACATGTTGGGCCACCCCAGAATAAGAAGATGAGCGTCTTTCTTCCCTTTCCTCATGGTAACTGAACTACATCATCAAACCTTGTGGGACCCACTAGACATTTAAATACCCAGATTAACCATTTTGCCTCTTCATGTTACTTGACGCTCTCGCATTCATGGGTGGCGGAGGAGCTATGAGAGCGGCGGCTATGCTCGCAGGCATCACCACCGTCGGGATCAGGGGTGTGCCAATGGCGCATCCGGCAGAACAGTCGGTCCGGAGCGCTTCGCTGTCCATGTCTGCGGCGGCTGTCACATCATGGGATGTTGAGGATTGGGAAGTTGCCGACGGCCGCGTACTTGTTATGGAGGACGGCGAGGATGTACCGACGGTGGTGTTCGGCGGTGTCCCCAATTTTCAGGAGGCCAAGGCAGCCACCTCCGAATTGAAACATGCTATCGATAAGTATAGCGTTTCTCTCTCTTTCTCTCTCTTCATATTTCACATTTATAATCTGTGATCAATCTGAAAAAGGTGGATAAATATTTTGCACAAAACATGAATGGTTATGAATTTTTTAGTAAAATTGTTAAAATATGTGATGAAGTCTCATGTAATCCGAACTCCCTATATCACTATATATGTGTGGTAGGTTACATTTTTACTTTACATATTTATGTTTATCTAAGGGTTGTTCGGGGTGGTTGTGAGTTTTCAGTTTTTGATTTTTAAAAATTTTAAATCAAGTTTTTACAACTCAAAACTAAAAATTGAAAACTACTTTTTGTGGTTTTCAAAATGATTGTTTTGAAAACCACAAAAACAAGTTTTCAATTGTTTGTGTTGAGTTATAAAAACTTAATTTAAAACTTTTAAAAACCAAAAACTGAAAACTCACAAATACCCCGAACGAGCCCTAAACTTATATCCGACTCGAAAATAAATAACAAAAAAATTCATATATCCCAAAATATAAGTAACTTTTTACTAATTTCATTTAATGAGATCATATCTAAGATTACCTTTCATTTAATTCATATCTTATTTTTTCAATGATCTTATTTGATGAAGCATATATATACCAATAGAAAGAGATCGAGTATTTCAACTTGAAACAAGTTCTAATAAGAACAATTTAAGGAATATAATTTATTTTTTGATAACAATAAAAAAATTAAATGAATATACTACCTCCGGTCCTATTTATAAGAACCTTTTTGAGAGGTGCTCTTGGTCCTTTTTATCAGAACCTTTTCAAGTTGTCTCTTGCATTAATTATTTTTTGACAAAAATACCCATTGATGGAGATAGGTGAATAATTAATTAATAGAGAGAGAGTGATACAATGAAGTAATTAAGTGAAAAGAGAAAGACAACGAATCTCAATAAATTCAAGGGTAATTTTGTAAAGATGGTATACATTCATGACAAATTTATTGTGATAAACTAAATTAATCAACTTTCTTAATTCCCGTGAAGTGGTTAAAAGGTTCTTATAAGTAGGAACGGAGGTAGTAACTAACATTCTTAATAAACATGAGTATCTTCTTTTTCTTTTTTTACTTATATTCGAGTCCTTATCGAGTAATTTTGGATATTTGAGAGAATAGAGATAATTTAATACTCTCTCCAATCTTAATTATAAGAACCTTTAAACTACTTTACACATATTAAAGAAGTTGGTTATAATAAATTTGTCATGAATGTATAGCATGTTTCCTCAACTACCCTTGAATTTATTGAGACACATTATCTTTCTCTTTCTATTTAATTATATTACTCTATTGTGTCATACTCTTTTTACTAATTAATTACTTTTCCTACCTCCACTAATGAGGTATTTCTGTAAAAAAAAAAAATTAATGCATTAGACAATCTAAAAAGGTTGTTATAAAAAGGACCAGAACCCACCAAGATTCTTATAATTAGGACCGGATGGAATAATTGTTTGGTATATTCCATTTTCAACTTGAGTTTTTATTTATATATTAAATTTATAGAAAAACGCTAGCAATATAATTTTTGACTCACGTTTCTAAATACACATTTTGTTATTGGTAGAAAGTTAAATGATCTTATAATATTGGAAGTAGAATGAGACTCGAGTTTTAATTATTAAAAATGTTAAAAGGTGTGTTGTGAGATTTATATAATAATTTTTCTTTTTATCTTTTTTCCATCACATCATTCAATTATATCTGAAATTCTTTCTCTACTAGATCCATTCTTCCTTCTCTTGATTTTATGAAATGTTGTACCTGCACAACTGTCACTCCCATTTCAAACTAAGGGGATAAAAATTGGTATATTAGATAGAAAGGAATGAAATGTTCCATCCCTTTCAAACTATATAAACAAAGTCTCAAACAATGGTTGAAATTTTGCTAACTCTCGAGTGGAGATGAGGTGGTAGTTGGATAAAAATCCTCATAAATTGGTGACTTTATGTTTGAATCCTCAAATAAGAAACATTTATAATTTTTAAGAACACATTGTTTTTTTCAAAATAAAAGAAAAATAGAATTTCGGCATGAAAATTTAACAAGATTCAACAATTATGTTTCATGTGCACTTTGTGTGGGATGTATATCTTATTCTTATATGTTAGGGGACGTTGTATCTTATATCCTACGGTTCTTTCTCCACTTTTACATCATATTTGTCATATTTTAGGATATATCTATCTTCAAATTCTGCTGAATGCGAGGGTTCTTCCTCTGTTCTGTTTCCTTGTCATTCTGAGTTCGAAACCAAATCTCGTGTTGTTGAGGCTATTTCAAATCCTTCAGTGCCAAACCATGCTCTTCAGGCTTTTCATTTACTTAGTGCAAGTCCAGAGGTTCAGGTAATTGGTGATGTTTTATTTATTACCAAATGAGAACTTTACCATAACTTAAGTATTTTTTTTTACTTCTTCGGTGAACATAGTTCAACTATATTTGGAATGCATGTTTTGTGCAAGATCTAAACAAATTTATTCAATCTGGGATGTACTTCATTTCTTAAATTAAAAGAACTTACCTGTCTTTGGCCTGTACCAGAATGTTGTCGCTTCTATTGCTTCTGACCCGAATATATGGAATGCACTCGTGCAAAATCCAGAGTTACAGGATTTCTTCCAATCACAACAAACAGGTAATAATTTTTTAATGTCTCCTTTTCTATTTCATGCCTTCCCTATGGATTCTGGATGCTAACACAAACTGTGATGCGGTTGCTGGTTTTGAAGTAGAGGGAGTTCTTGAAAAAATGGGAGAGTTACTTGATTCTAACTCTGGAAATGGTTCTGTTCATTTGCTGAGCATACTCCATAATGTCAAGCTTACTGTTTCTGAAATGGTGAGTAGCATGTCAAATTACCTTCACAATATATTTGGGTTCTCAATTGGTGGGAAATCATTTGCTGGTGCTGATGGAAATAATGCAAAAGCAAACTTCATGGATCATATTGCTATGGGAGGAACTTTAATGGGATTGATAGTGTTCGTGGTGATTGTGGTAACAGTGCTGAAGCGAGCTTAAACTTCTAGGCAGAATTACATTTTGCTAAATGCATTTATATATGGTTTTTGTTTTACCTTTTGTCTAAATGCATTTATATATAGGAAATGTGATAAATCCGAAATGCATTTCATGATATATCATATGAAATTATTGTGTTATATATATATAGCTGTTTATGTTCTGTTTTTAATAACATTCCAAAGTCATAGCCAGCTGATATACTGGTGACTTTTTGTCGTTGCGGCC
Organism: Sesbania bispinosa; assembly: GCA_026901365.1. Classification (NCBI taxonomy): domain Eukaryota; kingdom Viridiplantae; phylum Streptophyta; class Magnoliopsida; order Fabales; family Fabaceae; genus Sesbania; species Sesbania bispinosa. The sequence continues at coordinate 419,966 of QLOH01000411.1, read as the reverse complement.
TATTTATTATATTTCACTTTGATATTTCTCTTTTATTATTACAGTTGGGTAATATTCAGAGTTCAGACCAGTACATACACATGCATTTTTGGCTAAATTGTTCAAGTTCCTTATGGACAACGACACTTTTTTCTTTCTCAACTTTTCTATCATTAACGACTTCAAAGTTCAAATTCATTATGCTTAAAACAAATTATAAAGACTAGAGATATTTGAATTTTTTTATTAAATTTTGTTTAAAAACTAAGGGTATGTTCGGGGTGGTTGTGGGTTTTCAGTTTTTGATTTTTGAAAACTTTGAATTAAGTTTATAAAATTCAAAACCAAATACTGAAAATCATTTTTTTATGATTTTCAAAATGTTTTTTTGAAAATCACAAAAACAAGTTTTCATTTTTTGATTTTGAGTTGTAAAAACTTGATTGAAAAATTTTAAAAATAATAAACACAACCACCCCGAACAGTCCCTAACTAAGTAAAAAAATTAATGGTAATTTGTTTCTTGCATCATTCCCTTTTTATATATGTTTTAAATGTTTAAAAATAAAATAATAAGTATTCGATATATTACACTAGTATTTACAAATAGAAAAACTAAATTTTAAATATAAAGATGTAGATACCTAAAATTTTTGTTTGAAATTTTTAAAATTAATTTAGTTAATTAAATTATTTTAATAATGTTTATGTCACGTATGTTTTCCACATTTGGTCAATATAAAATTTTAGACAATAACTATAAATTATGTCTGTGTGCTGAATAGGATTGTTTATATTTGTTACGGTCTAAACCTAAGGCCCAATAGCCAAAATGGCTCATGCGCAATATAATTATCATATCCATAAATATATGATATATAATTATCATATCCATAATTATATTACATATAATTATGGTATCCTTAAATATATGATATATAATTATAATATCCATAATTATATGACGATATCTGCTAAACTTACTCCTTTTACATCTGCACCCACTTACCATATTTATACTGGGAAAACCCTATAAATAGAGAACATTTACAAATCATAAGGTACGCAATCTCACTCAGTCAATCCCTTTGACTGCTTTACATATCTGACTTGGGCGTCAGAGTCCCTTTGCAGGCACACCCCCCGGTCCAACTCGAACACGAACTCCTGCGACCCAAATCCAGATCCGAGTTCATCCCTGCAGACTCAGACCCAGGTTCGAGTTCTATCCCAGAACATTTGGCGCTAGAAGGAGGGCCTCCCCCTTACCAGCATCTCGGTCTCAGTTTTTCTTCTCAACCCCAACCAACCCCTGAAGGTCGGGTTGAGGATGCCTCTTACCATGATGGAGGCTTCGGTGATGTAGGCACATCACAGTTAGCTCCCCAGATCAACCAAACCATTGGAACGCCCCTCAATCCAGTTCCCTCCAGATTTGTTTATTTCACTTTATTCGTTCTTATTATTTGAACTTCAATACTCTTTCCATTTTACATCAGCAACCGGATGTTAAGAGCATATTGGTCCATCTGATGCCGGATGTGAAGAGCATCTTCATCTCATTCAATACCGGATGCGAAGAGCATCTTGAATCTTAGTAAAAATCAAATTAACTTCTCGGCCTCATTCAATGTGATGTGAAGAGCATCTCGGCCCCATTCAATGCCGGATGTGAAGACCATCTCGGCCTCATTCAAACCGGATGCGATGAGCATCTCGATCTCATTCAATAGCAGATGCGAAAAGCATCTTGAATCTTAGTAAAAATCAAATTAACATCTCAGCCTCATTCAATGTGATGTGAAGAGCATCTCAGCCTCATTCAAACCGGATGTGAAGAGCATCTCGGCTGTGTCAGCAACCGGATGTGAAGAGCATCTCGGCCCCATTCAATGCCGGATGTGAAGACCATCTCGGCCTCATTCAAACCGGATGCGATGAGCATCTCGATCTCATTCAATAGCAGATGCGAAGAGCATCTTGAATCTTAGTAAAAATCAAATTAACATCTCAGCCTCATTCAATGTGATGTGAAGAGCATCTCAGCCTCATTCAAACCGGATGTGAAGAGCATCTCGGCTCTGTCAGCAACCGGATGTGAAGAGCATCTCAGCCCCATTCAATGCCGGATGTGAAGATCATCTCGGCCTCATTCAAACCGGATGCGATGAGCATCTCGATCTCATTCAATACCGGATGCGAAGAGCATCTTGAATATTAGTAAAAATCAAATTAACATCTCGGCCTCATTCAATGTGATGTGAAGAGCATCTCGGCCTCATTCAAACCGGATGTGAAGAGCATCTCGGTCTCATTCAAACTGGATGTGAAGAGCATCTCGGCTCTGTCAGCAACCGGATGTGAAGAGCATCTCGGCCCCATTCAACGCCGGATGTGAAGACCATCTCGGCCTCATTCAAACCGGATGCGAAGAGCATCTTGAATCTTAGTAAAAATCAAATTAACATCTCGGCCTCATTCAATGTGATGTGAAGAGCATCTCGACCTCATTCAATGTCGGATGTGAAGAGCATCTCGGCCCCATTCTATGTGATGTGAAGAGCATCTCGACCTCATTCAAACCGGATGTGAAGAGCATCTCGGCTCTATCAGTAACCGGATGTGAAGAGCATCTCGGCCCCATTCAATGCCGGATGTGAAGACCATCTCGGCCTCATTCAAACCGGATGCGATGAGCATCTCGATCTCATTCAATACCGGATGCGAAGAGCATCTTGAATCTTAGTAAAAATCAAATTAAAACCTCGGCCTCATTTAATGTGATATGAAGAGCATCTCGACCTCATTCAAACCGGATGTGAAGAGCATCTAGCTCGGCCCCATTCAATGTGATGTGAAGAGCATCTCGGCTCTGTCAGCAATCGGATGTGAAGAGCATCTCGGCCTCATTCAATATCGGATGCGAAGAGCATCTTGAATCTTAGTAAAAATCAAATTAGCATCTCGACCTCATTTAATGCCGGATGTGAATAGCATCTCGGCCCCATTTAATGTCGGATGTGAAGATCATCTCGGTCTTATTCAAACAGGATGCGAAGAGCATCTTGATCTCATTCAATGCCGGGTGTGAAGACCATCTCGGCCTCATTCAAACCGGATGCGAAGAACATCTTGAATCTTAGTAAAAATCAAATTAGCATCTCGGTCTCATTCAATGTGATGTGAAGAGCATCTCAGCCTCATTCAAACCGGATGTGAAGAGCATCTCGGCTTTGTCAGCAACCGGATGTGAAGAGCATCTCGGCCTCATTCAATACTGGATGCGAAGAGCATCTTGAATCTTAGTAAAACTCAAATTAGCATCTCAGCCTCATTCAATGCCGGATGTGAAGAGCATCTCGGCCCCATTCAATGTCGGATGTGAAGACCATCTCGGCCTTATTCAAATCGGACGTGAAGAGCATCTTGATCTCATTCAATGTTGGGTGTGAAGACTATCTCGGCCTCATTCAAACCGGATGTGAAGAGCATCTTGAATCTTTGTAAAAAACAAATTAACATCTCGGTCTCATTCAATGCCGGATGTGAAGAGCATCTCGGCCTTATTCAGACCGGATGTAAAGAGCATCTCGGCTCTGTCAGCAACCAGATTTGTTAAGGACCAATACTACTTGGTCCTACTCAAGTCGACCCAAGTACACAAGTTAGCCCAAGTACACACCAAGTGCACAAGTCGACCAAAGTGTACAAGTCGGCTCAAGTGCACAAGTTAGCCCAAGTGCAGACCAAGTGCACAAGTCGGCCAAAGTGTACAAGTCGGCTCAAGTTCACAAGTCGGCCCAAGTGCACACCAAGTGCACAAGTCGGCCAAAATGTACAAGTCGGCCTAAGTACACAAGTAAGCTCAAGTGCACACCAAGTGCACAAGTCAGCCCAAGTTTTCAAGTCAACACAAGTTAGCCCAAGTGCGCAAGTCGGCCCAAGTGCACACCAAGTGCACAAGTCGGCCAAAATGTACAAGTCGGCCCAAGTACACAAGTAAGCTCAAGTGCACACCAAGTGCACAAGTCAGCCCAAGTACACAAGTTAACACAAGTACATATGTCAACCCAACTGCGAAGCCCTATTGGGGAGAAACAAAATAGAAAAGTAAAGTTGTCATTTATAAGGATGTGAAGAACATCTCGAGTCACCAATACTGGATCTCAGATCAACAACAACTGGATGTGAAAAACATCTCGGTTCTTCAATAAGTATGTAAAGAACATCTCGAATCACCAAAACCGGATGTGAAAAGCATCTCAGATCCGCAAAAACTGGATGTGAAGAGCATCTAGGATCAATAATAAACAAATGTGAAGAGCATCCCTGATCAACCACAAAACCGGACGTGAAACACATCTCGGTTCTTCAATAAGGATGTAAAGAACGTTCCAACTCAGAAGCCCTATTGGGGCGATTGCATTTGCCAAAGATTCGGCATTGACTTCATCAACATCGACCACCAAAACGACTTTCTTCCACTTGGCTCGTGCCTTTAGAAAAATTTTGCTTGACAATGTCGGCCAAGGCTGCCTTACCTACCCTGGCTGCAGAAGACTGGTTCTCCAGAGCCTCATGCCCCTCCTTCATCTCTATCAAAGCAGTATCTGCGGCCTTAAACTTGGGACTTATATTTATACAACCACTGTGCTGCTGAACGATGGGAGCACATCCCGACGATGGTATCGGAGCACATCTCGGACAAATTCTACCTCTCCAAATCAAGAAGATTCGCGGAAAATCGACGTGTCAGAAGACACGTCGTCTGGAAATCGAATTATCACAACTAAGAAAATTGACTCATGCAACATAGCTCAAAGTCGAACTCCTTTACTTCGACTTTAGCTGGGGGCATCTGTTATGGACTGGCCCAATAAGGCCCAAACCTTGAAGGTCCAATACATTAGAGCAAGTCGGACCACGTCCATGGGCAATTCAGACCACGCCCACAGGCAAGTCGGACCACGTCCATGGGCAAGTCGGACCATGTCCACGAGCAAGTCTGACCAAGCCCACAAGCAAGACGGACCACGTCCACGAACAAGTCAGACCACGTCCATGAGGCAAGTCGGACCATGTCCACAGGCAAGTCAGACCATATCCATGGACAAGTCGGCTCTGCTTCCCCACGATGGACTTCATCTAACGAATACCATGTTGGGCTCACCGGAACCTCCCTGCACTCATCTGCATCCGGTAATTATATCTTAATGGACCTTAATGGATCAGGGCCCACGACCCAAATCTCAAGGGTAATTCATCATATTGAAGCCAGAAACGAAGAGTATACCGGTCATAGACTCAATCACTTATCCGAAAACTACTTTGACACAGACAAACATCTTAACTTCGCAGTTTATTATCTTACGAATGCGAAGAGCATATCGGCTTAGCAAATCCAATATTCAGACAGCGTTACAAGCATTTTAGAATGTTAAAAGCGCAACACAATTTGAAGCGTTACAAACGTACGAGTACGATAAAAGCGTCGGGGGCGTCATCCCGAACGCCGGGGGAGTCATATGCAACTTCTCCAAATCCGCCTTCAACTGAGTGATCTCAGCCTCAAGGGCTTTGTTCCTGTCCTTGACCGTCTTATAAAAACCCTTATACTTGGCCTTGTCCTTTTTCTCGACGTCAAGTGCCTCTTGAGCAGTCTTCACATCCCCCAAGGCCTTGTCTCGTTCCGTGGTGCGCGCCTCCAGAGCCGCATTATCCCGGCCATAAGCCGGCATCACATCCAATCGTAAATACCTCAGAAAAGAGGCATGCTGAAGACTCTGGCGCTCCACATCATAGAGATGCTCAGCCACTGGGACATTATCATGAACCGCCTTCATGAAAGGGTTATACAAGACATGATCCATTTCGGGCATGTCCAACTCGCATGGTGAATAGGACCGACATCGTCATTCAACACGGGCTGAGTTCCCGACCCACCAACACCAGCATCACGGGTGAAATCAATGCCGACAATCGGTTCCCCCTGCTGGTTGTTGTTAACATTCTGCAAGGCCCTCAGTTGTCTCGAAGCACCGTTGGCCATCGATGCTACAGAACCAACAAAGGAGTGACCGAAGTTATCTCAATCCATCTCGTCTATCACGGCTGACTCCCAAGTGAGTTATAAACCTCAAAGCCATCCCAAACTAAAGTAGTCGTTCCAGATATAGTATGAAAAAAATACTTGAGCTCAAAGTCAACTTCGTCAAAGTCGACAAGAGCTGGGGTGCTTCTGTTACGGTCTAAACCTAAGGCCCAATAGCCAAAATGGCCCATGCACAATATAATTATCATATCCATAAATATATGATATATAATTATAATATCCATGTGTAGTATAATTATCATATCCATAAATACATGATATATAATTATCATATCCATAATTATATCACATATAATTATGGTATTCTTAAATATATGATATATAATTATAATATCCATAATTATATGACGATATTTGGTAAACTTACTCCTTTTACATCTGCGCCCACTTACCATATTTATACAGGAAAAACCCCTATAAATAGAGAACATTTACAGATCATAAGGTACGCAATCTCACTCAGTCAATCCCTTTGACTATTTTACATATCTGACTTGGGCGTCGAATTCCCTTTGCAGGTACACCCCCCGGGTCCAACTCGGATACGAACTCCTGCGACCCAGATCAAGATCCGAGTTCATCCCTGCAGACTCAGACCCAGGTTCGAGTTCTATCCCAGAACAATATTTATATTTGTTTGAGTATTTTTTTCATAAAATATGTGTAAATGATTATAAATGAAATTTAAAAATAATATACAACTTTTATTATCATTTTTAAAATGTGAAGGATAGTAACATAAATTAAATGTATATTCAGGGAGTTTATTAAATGATTCATGTTATACAATATTTTTAATATAACCATCTCAACAATAAAGATTTAATTGTATTTATGTTACTTATATTTAAATTTTGTGAAAAATCGTAACTATATAATTGTGTAATAATTACTTTTTAATAATTAATTTTTAATAAAAATTATTAATATAAAATAGTAAGTATATGATAGTTTATTTCCCTATTTATTGCTTTATTTTATTTTTATGTTATCTTTAATTTAAAATATTACTATATAAAAATAATTGAAATGATAAGAATTATGTAATTTTTGTTTTAACTAATTTTATATATGTATATTCTTATGTTATCATAATTAGTATGGATCCCGTGCGATGCACACGTGTCTTTCTATTTCACAATACTTTTTATACATCATTAATAATTCGTGTTAACATTAATATGATATGTAATATCATTTACAATAAATATAATAGTACATATTAAATATAAAATTAAAGGTTCATTTCACATATTGCATTTCAAAATTATTTCAAAATAAAAATAGAGTATTTATCAAATTTTAGTACTTAAAATTTAATGTGGCGATTAAAAGAGCAACAAAAATTATCACCCAATAAAAAATAAATAGGTAAATATAATTGGCAAGTTATTTTGCTATTAATTTGTCGTTTATAACAATTTTTAATTTTTTATATGTATATAAATAGTTTTTAATTGTGAATATAATTATAAAAGTTTAATATTAAATATCACTCTTTCATTTAAAATTAAAACTTGTATGACATTCATTATAAAATAAAAAGTATCTTTAGAAAAAAGAACCATTTGAAAAATGTATCACAAAATCTTATGTTACGAAGAAAAGTAATAAAAAAAGAAAATAGATGTAATGAACTTTGGTGCACATGTAATGTAGTTTTGTTTTTAAATTTTTTTTATATAATTTAAATGTTATAGTAATTATTATCATAAAATAATGAAACTATAATAAATAAATATATTTCTTACCTTTAAAAATATTATGTTTTTTAAAAATAATATTTTTAAATTTTTATATTTAAAAATCTTAAAGACACACTGAAATGAAAATAAAGATGCAATATATTTTTCTTAAAAATAAGGATTGAAGTAAAAACAATATAGAAAAATAAATTTTAAAAAATTATGATTAAAAATATATTTAACCAAATGATGGCAACCATCAGTGAACTTCTGAGCTGGCACCTGGGAGCTTATGAGCTAGTGGCAAGCATGGATCTGTATGGGATTATTGGAGCTGAGTCAGGCCTTTACTACAAGAATGTGTTGATTTAGACGTGGGAACGTAGTGACAGCCTTAGCGACAACCTTAAAATTCAAAACTTGACGGGGTGACCAATTTTTAACGTAGCGACAGCCGTAGCGACTATGTTAAATTATGATACGCACAAAACCTTTCCCCCTCCCCTCTTCTTCCTTCCTCTTCCACATTCCTCCTCCAACTTCCTCTCCTTTCCTCCTCTCCGCTCAATCTGTATCTCTCTCTCTCTCTCTTTCATTTTCAAAATCTCACCAATTAAACATTTCCCCTCCTTCATAGGTTCATTTTGAACCGATCAGAATTTGAAATAGTTTCCTTAGGTCCCTTTGCACCTCTTTCCTTCTTCCTTCTCCAGCGTCGCAACCAGTAAGTTTTACAGTTTTAATTAATTTATTAGTAATCAATAGTTCATTAGTTTTATTAGTTTATTAATGTGATATAGGTATTAGTTTATTAGTTCATTAATAATCAATAGTTTATTAGTTACCACCGAGCACGTGGATCAGCTGGTAAGGGGCTGTTCCAGCTTAACCAGTGGTCTCGAGTTCGAGTCCTGGGTATGCAGTTGTGTTAAATACTCAGGGGGAGAGCTTTGCCGCCCATAGAGGTCCTACTCGGCTCGAACAGGACTGTTAGAACCACAGGCAACACTAGAAGGGGGGGTTGAATAGTGTTTTAGACATTTTAAGACAATTTTGGAAATCTTTAAAATAAACAATCACGCTAAGTGATCATTGTACAAAACCAATCTTAAGATGAGAGTTATTTTAAAAACATGCGGAATATATGAAAGATTCAGATTTAAAAACTTTTTCTTACACTTAAGATTGTTTTGATTTTAAACAAACTTCTCTTAGTGTCTTCTGAAGAATATTACTAAGAGTACCTTCAGAACTGTTTCTGAAATACTTTAGATGATCAGAGACCATCTATATCATGTGTCTGAACTGAGTTCCTGTTGGGCTCACTTCAGACAGGTATTTCAGACATCCCTCTGAATATATTCTTCTATAATACTTCAACCTATACTAGAGACGTTTTAACGTTATGTTTGTATGAAAACTTGTTTTATTGAAATCCTTGAGTTAAGCTTGTTATGAAAAAATACTTTTCAATCCCCATCGTAAATGTAAAGACTGTAAATAAAAGAGATTAAGGGAAAGAAAACTTAGACACATAATTTATCCTGGTTCACCCACAAACCCTGTGAGCTACATCCAGTCCTAGTGGCAAACCACCACTAGCCTTTTTTTATAACAACAACACATATGTGCCACTCCGAATCCCCCAGACCCTTGCAGCCACATATATGTCACACTATCTGAAACCACAGATAGACATGTTAACCTCTCCAGGCCAACACAATAAGTATTCTTTTCTATCAAGCCTCTCCAGGCTCTACCACAAGTATTCTTTTCTATCAAGCCTCTCCAGGCTCTACCACAAGTATTCTTTCTTCCACCAAGCCTCTCCAGGCTCTCAGACACTTAACTAAGTGTTGAGTATTACTACTCAATCTAAGCTAGATGTTCGCTAGAACCTCTCAACTCAGATTCTTCTTGTACATAGAGATTACTGAGTACATACTCAGGATACAGTCATTACAAACTAAATACAAGGATAGACAGTGATACAAGTGTTTGAATTTAAGTACAATCCCTTTCTTTTCTATGAGGAATACATCCTCTGAGAGTAGGCTAACTAAGATGTGAAATTAAGCTTCAGCCTTATTCTCCAACCATTGGTTTCCATGGGCTACATTCTCACCTGTATCATTGGAATACCAAGGTATCTTCAAAGCTTCAAACCGTACCTGGTTTGATAGTCATTTGTACAGCATGATTGCCTTCCTGACAACCAACTCACTTGATCAACAGACCGACTGTACAATCTAACTAACTGACCAGCTGATCAGTAGCCCGATTGAGAATTCACTCTGGTTGTATAGCATAATAACTGCATCTTGGCATCATGGTTAATATGCTCTGCATGCCAACAACAACTGGTTGGACCGACCAACTTGGTTGTGTGTTTTCAACAACAACAACATGGTTGTTTCCAACAACAACAACAACTTCAACTTCAATCTTGAGGCTATTTATATGTTCTTCTTGAATATAGCCGTTGAAGATAATTCATAATACCGTTGAGATTCTGATGATGTGGCTCATATAGCCGTTGTGTAATAGCTTCTCAAACGGTTGCTTCTCATTAAGCATATTGAGTGTTCAGAATACTCCCGTTCTGAAACTTCTGTTGACGAGCTCTGTTTTGAGAGATGTGATGATTATGTGTATTCTCTCTATTGAATTCTTTTGCTTTCTTGCATCTGTTTTATCCAGCTTGCATCTGCTTGCTCCAGCTTGCATTATCTTGCATCTGCTTGCATCTGCTTTATCTGCTTTATCCAGCTTGCATTATCTTGCATCTGCTTGCATATGCTTTATCTGCTTTATCCAGCTTGCATTGTCTTGCATCTGCTTTCTTTCGGATTTCCTCTGATTCTCTTGAGAATATGTATCCGTTGAATTTGCCCTTTTTGCTTATTCTGCGTATACTCCTTTTTCACTTGCTTCTGACACCATTACTTCTTTGAATGAGATGTCTTGATCAATAGTCGTTGTTTGCAGATTCCTCTTTTGGGATTTAGATAAAGATGTTGAATTGAATATATTTTATTCAAACATCTTCCTTGTTGCTTCTGCTTAGTCTTCTGAGCTTTTCTTCTGCTTTGTTCCAGATTGCACAAATGAAGAAATGTCTCGTTGAAATGCTATCATTTAGAGACAGCAAATAGTCTTCTTTTAATCCGTTGTGAGACACGCTTCTTGAGAGTTCTGACATAGTACAACGTTGGTGCTGCAGTAAAGCTGCTACTGTTGTTGCTGAGAATGCTGCGTTGCAGAGATTTCCTCAATGGTGTATGAAGTTCAAATGCACCGGGAAAGGTCTCTGTGTTTGTTGCCACAAATGTGTTTCAAAACGTACGAGCAGCAGAGACTTAGAAAAGTTTTCACGCAAGGTTTCAGCAAAGATGCCACGTCATTACTAAAGCTTCAGACAGGCTTCCAACCTTCAGACGGGTTCCAGTCTTCAGACGGGTTCCAGTCTTCAGACGGGCTTGGCTCTTCAGACAGCTTCATTACTTAAGACAGGTTGATGACTTCAGACAGCTCAAGTCTTTCAGACAGCTTCGTTGCTTCAGACAGGTTGCGTTCTTCAGACATCTTCAATTCTTCATACTGGTTGTAGTTTCATTCTTCTTTGTATCTTCTTCTTCTTCTTGTATCTCTTCTTCTTCTTGTATCTTTTCTTCTTCGTTTCTTTAGTTCATTGTTGTTCTTCAGACAGACGTATATTTGAATCTGTACTTCTTCATATCTTTTGCCTTCAGTTCTTCAGATAGTCTTCTAATCTTCGATTCTTCAGATAGTCTTCTAATCTTCACTTCTTCAGACGGTCTTTAAATCTTCACTTTTATTCTTCAGTTGCTTCAACTCTGTTAAGTATTAATCTTCTTCAGATTCTGCACTCTTGTTCTTCTGATTCTGATCTTCTGATTCTGATTCTGTTCACAAAATCTTCTTCTTCTTCTAAAGAGTATTTTATCCTGAAACATAATTAACAAACAAATACCTTTCTCAGTAGAACCTGTTTATATAGTCTAATTGGTTCTTTATATAATCTTATTTGTTCTTTATATAATCTTATTTGTTAATCATAAAACTAACGGATGTTAAGTCTTATAATCATGTTTAATTACTTAAACAGATTTATAGACTTCACAATCTCCCCCTTTTTAATGATGACAAATAAATTATATATTACTGACAAAATGGGTATAAAAAGAAATGAGAGATAATAAAATAAGATAATAGATTTTATTACTCCCCCTATCTCTATTACTCCCCCTGAGACAGGCATTGATTCTTTTAGATATCTTCTGAAACAAGTAAGTCTTTAATTAATCAATTCCAATTGTTAAATCTTTTATTAACCAACTGTTACAAGTTTATTGTTAATATTTCAGATATTTTAGATAACCAATTGTTAAACTTTTTCTTGTTAAGATTTCAGATACCTATTGTTATTTTTCTTGTTAAGATTTCAGACACCTATTGTTATTAGAACCCTTCAGATACCTATTGTTATATGATACTTCAGAAGTTTCAGATACCTATTGTTAAAATGAAACCTATTGTTAAAAAGTTCTTGTTAAGATTTCAGATACCTATTGTTATGACTCATTGTTATTCTTACTTATTATTAGAACTCTTAGTTTGTTATCTTCTCTCTTACTGTATATTATATTTGTTTGCTATTTATTTCTACTTCCTATTATCTCCCTATATATTTCCCTCTTTGTTACACTCTTTTTAGTATTTTGTTAGTTTATATTTCTCCCCCTTTTGTCATTAATTAAAAAGGTTTATATTATAAGTTAATGCAATCCTATACCAAATGTTAAATAATGTACGTTTTGACAGATATATTTCTCCTGTTAGATTTGTTATGCTTAAAGATCTACTGAGGTTTCTCCCCCTAAGTTGATTAGTTTTCTACAATTTTTTAAGAGTTTTTCGTTACAGTTAAGATTTTGTTAAGCAATTATCAAGAAGTTATGAAGCATAAATGAAACTAAACAAAGAAGATTTCTAACTAAAAAAGAGAACAACTGAATTCACAGAAGAAAGCACATGGAGACAGAGAAACAGAGATACTTAAGCTGTCATCAGATGAGTACTAAAGATGATAGAGGGAACTAATTTTCATAAGATTGCTCGTTAGACACTAGATATTATTAGAGATCTTGAGCACATTCTTCCTTAACTCCTTTATCTTGTGACGCAGTTGAGCATTCTCCATCCTTAGTCTTTGAATCTCAGGAATGTCATCGGTTTCCTCTGTGTTCCGATGATTTACCTTAAGAAGACCAGGATGTCTATGATTGTACAGGTGGCTAATGAACACATTGTTTACCATAAGAATCTTCATGATCACAGTATTGTGAGGTAGGATAGTAGAGTCTTCCAGTTTTCTTCTTGCCATATCGAAAAGAATGATCCACGGAAGATTAATCTTCTTCTTTTGCAAAAGATTGATAACACAGAACCTTTCCATTTCAAGGTTATGGTTATCCTTAATTCGTGGGATCACACAATATTTCAGAATATTGAAGAGAACTTTGGGAATAACTTTAATTCTTCTCCTATTGAAGATTAGATGGTTAAACTGTTCCTCAAACAGATCTTTCCAAGCTGTGGAGAACAATTCTCCTTCAGCTTTTACTCCGAGAGCTTTTTCAAGGATATTGGTAGTTACAACCACCTTTTGATTCATAACTTGGGCTTTGAGGCAGGTCTCTTCCCCTGAGTTTTCCAGACAAAGCGTGTTCCAGAATTGATACACACTTTCTTCATGCCATTTGCAGTCAATGGCTTCAAAGAAAGGTAACCATCCGGCGGCTTCGAAAAAGGCAATTACATTATAACCAACCTTAGAGAGATTTTGAAAGTCTACAATTTGAGTTTAAAGGATAGAGGAAGACATTTTGAGAGATGGAAGTGAGAAATCTTCTGGAGGTTTCCTAGAGAGATTTGGAGGTTGAGATGAAGAGAGCAAATAGAAGTTTGAGAATATATACAGGAGCATTTAATTTTGACACTGACAGCGCGTTCTTGGGAAGAGTGCGTTGATTGATAGACAAGTGAAGCGCCGCGACCATTAAAGATATTAGGAGTTATTGTTCCAAGAGACCCCCTTATTAAAACAACACGTCTTTTCAGAGGACAACGCATTTAATGAAGGATCATGAAAGTTTAGATTAGGTAAAGAAGAGATGTTACCACATAATCCGTTTATTGTTATCTGGATGAAGAGGCGTTAACTGACATTGCTTCTTGCCTTGAAGACTTTTTCTTCATCTAAGGTTGCTTGATGTCTGCACGTTTCAGTATGTTTTTGTCTTTTGTGCTCCCAGAGAATCTTTGAACAGTCATCTTAACCTATCCTTTTACAATTGAGTTGGATTCTAATGACTTGAGTAACTATCCCTTAACATTTCAGACCCACAATTTCAGACAGTCCATAAGAAGCCTTCTAAAAGGGTTAGATGAACAGAGATATTACTAAGTTAGTATAATCCACTCAGAGATTGATTTAGGTTTGGTGCATAGAGTGTTAACCATCTTTAACATTGTTGACCCATAGTTTCAGTGAGTTTATTTTGAACTTTCTGAACAGGTTCAGACAATGGAGATGTTATCACACTATGTCCTTTTTAGATGATGTTTCTTAGATGGTCTTCTTAAAACCTGTTTCCTGAAACATTCAAACTAGAAGTACCTTTCAGTAGCACCTGATTGTAATTTGTCTAATTATTTAAATTAAGCATTTTAGAATTACAGATAACATTTCATCAAGTTTAGAAAATATCTTATTAGATTAATTAGATTTATCTTTTAGAAATACAATTTGTTAATTTGTTAAGAAAGGATTGTGTTCTTAATTATGCACAGATATTAACACAAAGGAATCAAAACATAGAGACTTCAAACAAAATAGAATTTCAATATCATTAAAATATAAACACAAAGACATAGAAATAAAGACTTCAAAAACAGGACACACGTATATCATTGATCATTAGATTGGTTCTCATAAGCCTTTTCCTTTTCAGCCCTAAGCTTTTGAAGCTCTTCTTCTGCAGCTCTCAATTTCTTTGTCAGCCGAATTACCCTATCATTCGCCTTCTTCAGATTATTTGCACCCAATGCCATCATTTTCCTTTTACGAGACTTCAAGTTGGTATCTTTGGTTCCTTCTTCAATGTGTGGAGCAAAAAGAGGAGGAATGACCACTTGATTTTCAGGAGCTTCTTCTCTTTCTATGAGAGTCCAGTCTAACTCAGCAAATTCAGCCGGAGTGAAGAAGTCAGGAGATGGTTGGTCAAGGAGACTTTCCATAGGAAATCCCTTGTGCAAAAGAATTTTCATAATCAAGGTGTTATGAAGATAGAGGTCCTCATTTCCCATCTCATCTCTGAATATCATCTGGTACAACAGTACCCATGGGAGATTGATTTTCTTCTTTTTCATCAAGAGTCCCAATACGAACCTCTCCATCATACTTAAAGTTAAATTGTTTCTTCCTCTGGGAAGAATGCAGCAGTTTAATACAGCAAGGAGGGTTCTGGGTGTGCTCAGAAGTTGAGAAGGTCTGAAAGGGGCAATCCTTCGTCTTCCAAATAGATGTTTGTCAAGAACGAATGTTCCACCATGAAGAGATTCCCATCTTTGGAAGTATTGTTCTCCTCTGTCAGGAACACCTATAACTTCAGCAATAAGTTTAGTGTCCACAGACAGTGATTTTCCCATCACCTTTGTCTCAATCCTGGTTCTATTGGGTTCAGATATCATCTTGATGTTGTCCCAAAAATCCGTTACGCTCTTCTTATGCCAGGAGGAGGAAATGTTGTTGAAGTATGGAGTCCATCCAACGGCATTGAAGTACTCAGATATCTTGTAGTCTGCTTCATCAAAGTCATAAAGGTTAACCGCCTTACATGGTATGATCCTGTCATCAAACACGGAAGGGTTTGAGTTGCTTGATGATGCAGACGCATTTGCCATTGATTTCTATGAATCAAATGATCTTTCTGAGATGAGGATACTTGAGGAGATTTGATCTTTTTGGGAAAGGATTGAGTAAAGTGTGATTTCCATGTTGATCATCCAATCCCTTTAAATAGATAGCCAAGCATGCTTCAAGCATTGATGAGAGACGGTTATGTGTGCTGAACCGGTGTGGGGAGTAGTGCATCGTGTCCATTGAGAGAAACCGGTTGATGATTCAACGATTCACATCGTGCCGTTCATATTTTCAAAAACAGTTATGACTAACACACACGACTCTTCATTTACTTAATTTAAAAATGCAGTTATTACTTTACTAAACATGTGTGACTCTTCAACACATACATTTAAATAAGTAAAGCATACATAAAATGAATCATACATTTCACACAGTAATCATAGTAAAACACATAGCATGCAGTGATTTATTTTAACACAATTTTAAAAGCATGAAACAATTATATCATGTAATCATATTTTTCACAATTTCAATAAAACAAATCATGCATCAGATTAATAACTATATTTAAAATTATAACTTAAATATAGATAGGAAAGGTGTTACCAGTTTGTGATCTAGAGATAGATTCACTTTCCTTTTCTGTTGCGTCCTGTGCTTTAGCCTTATGAATAACGAGTATTGGAAAAATGTTTTTTCCTATTCTCATTATCGTTCTTCAGAGTTGCTTCAGCCTGGTGAGATTCCATCTTCTGAGGATCTACTCCTTCTGCATTTGTTAGATGCTCAACCCGAACTTGAGCTCTGATACCAATTGTTAGAACCACAGGCAACACTAGAAGGGGGGTTGAATAGTGTTTTAGACATTTTAAGACAATTTTGTAAATCTTTAAAATAAACAATCACGCTAAGTGATCATTGTACAAAACCAATCTTAAGATGAGAGTTATTTTAAAAACATGCGGAATATATGAAAGATTCAGATTAAAAACTTTTCTTATACTTAAGATTGTTTTGATTTTAAACAAACTTCTCTTAGTGTCTTCTGAAGAATATTACTAAGAGTACCTTCAGAACTGTTTCTGAAATACTTTAGATGATGAGAGACCATCTATATCATGTGTCTGAACTGAGTTCCTGTTGGGCTCACTTTAGACAGGTATTTCAGACATCCCTCTGAATATATTCTTCTATAATACTTCAACCTATACTAGAGACGTTTTAACGTTATGTTTGTATGAAAACTTGTTTTATTGAAATCCTTGAGTTAAGCTTGTTATGAAAAAATACTTTTCAATCCCCATCGTAAATGTAAAGACTGTAAATAAAAGAGATTAAGGGAAAGAAAACTTAGACACAGAATTTATCCTGGTTCACCCATAACCCTGTGAGCTACATCCAGTCCTAGTGGCAAACCACCACTAGCCCTTTTTTATAACAACAACACATATGTGCCACTCCGAATCCCCCAGACCCTTGCAGCCACATATATGTCACACTATCTGAAACCACAGATAGACATGTTAACCTCTCCAGGCCAACACAACAAGTATTCTTTTTTATCAAGCCTCTCCAGGCTCTACCACAAATATTCTTTCTTCCACCAAGCCTCTCCAGGCTCTCAGACACTTAACTAAGTGTTGAGTATTACTACTCAATCTAAGCTAGATGTTCGCTAGAACCTCTCAACTCAGATTCTTCTTGTACATAGAGATTACTGAGTACATACTCAGGATACAATCATTACAAACTAAATACAAGGATAGACAGTGATACAAGTGTTTGAATTTAAGTACAATCCCTGTCTTTTCTATGAGGAATACATCCTCTGAGAGTAGGCTAACTAAGATGTGAAATTAAGCTTCAACCTTATTCTCCAACCATTGGTTTCCATGGGCTACATTCTCACCCGTATCATTGGAATACCAAGGTATCTTCAAAGCTTCAAACCGTACCTGGTTTGATAGTCATTTGTACAACATGATTTCCTTCCCAACAACCAACTCACTTGATCAACAGACCAACTGTACAATCTAACTAACTGACCAGCTGATCAGTAGCCCGATTGAGAATTCACTCTGGTTGTATAGCATAATAACTGCATCTTGGCAGCATGGTTAATATGCTCTGCATGCCAACAACAACTGGTTGGACCGACCAACTTGGTTGTGTGTTTTCAACAACAACAACATGGTTGTTTCCAACAACAACAACAACAACAACAACATGGTTGTTTCCAACAACAACAACATAGTTGTTTCCAACAACAACAACAACATGGTTGTTTCCAACAACAACAACATGGTTGTTTCCAACAACAACAACAACTTCAACTTCAATCTTGAGGCTATTTATATGTTCTTCTTGAATATAGCCGTTGAAGATAATTCATAATACCGTTGAGATTCTGATGATGTGGCTCATATAGCCGTTGTGTAATAGCTTCTCAAACGGTTGCTTCTCATTAAGCATATTGAGTGTTCAGAATACTCCCGTTCTGACACTTCTGTTGACGAGCTCTGTTTTGAGAGATGTGATGATTATGTGTATTCTCTCTCTTGAATTCTTTTGCTTTCTTGCATCTATTTTATCCAGCTTGCATCTGCTTGCTCCAGCTTGCATTATCTTGCATCTGCTTGCATCTGCTTTATCTGCTTTATCCAGCTTGCATTATCTTGCATCTGCTTGCATCTGCTTTATCTGCTTTATCCAGCTTGCATTGTCTTGCATCTGATTTCTTTCGGATTTCCTCTGATTCTCTTGAGAATATGTATCCGTTGAATTTGCCCTTTTTGCTTATTCTGCGTATACTCCTTTTTCACTTGCTTCTGACACCATTACTTCTTTGAATGAGATGTCTTGATCAATAGTCGTTGTTTGCAGATTCCTCTTTTGGGATTTAGATAAAGATGTTGAATTGAATATATTTTATTCAAACATCTTCCTTGTTGCTTCTGCTTAGTCTTCTGAGCTTTTCTTTTGCTTTGTTCCAGATTGCACAAATGAAGAAATGTCTCGTTGAAATGCTATCGTTTAGAGACAGCAAATAGTCTTCTTTTAATCCGTTGTGAGACACGCTTCTTGAGAGTTCTGACATAGTACAACGTTGGTGCTGCAGTAAAGCTGCTACTGTTGTTGCTAAGAATGCTGCGTTGCAGAGATTTCCTCAGTGGTGTATGAAGTTCAAATGCACCGGGAAAGGTCTCTGTGTTTGTTGCCACAAATGTGTTTCAAAACGTACGAGCAGCAGAGACTTAGAAAAGTCTTCACGCAAGGTTTCAGCAAAGATGCCACGTCATTACTAAAGCTTCAGACAGGCTTCCAACCTTCAGACGGGTTCCAGTCTTCAGACGGGCTTGGCTCTTCAGACAGCTTCATTACTTAAGACAGGTTGATGACTTCAGACAGCTCAAGTCTTTCAGACAGCTTCGTTGCTTCAGACAGGTTGCGTTCTTCAGACAACTTCAATTCTTCATACTGGTTGTAGTTTCATTCTTCTTTGTATCTTCTTCTTCTTCTTGTATCTCTTCTTCTTCTTGTATCTTTTCTTCTTCGTTTCTTCAGTTCATTGTTGTTCTTCAGACAGACTTATATTTGAATCTATACTTCTTCATATCTTTTGCCTTCAGTTCTTCAGATAGTCTTCTAATCTTCGATTCTTCAGATAGTCTTCTAATCTTCACTTCTTCAGACGGTCTTCAAATCTTCACTTTTATTCTTCAGTTGCTTCAACTCTGTTAAGGATTAATCTTCTTCAGATTCTGCACTCTTGTTCTTCTGATTCTGATCTTCTGATTCTGATTCTGTTCACAAAATCTTCTGCTTCTTCTAAAGAATATTTTATCCTGAAACATAATTAACAAACAAATACCTTTCTCAGTAGAACCTGTTTATATAGTCTAATT
Organism: Sesbania bispinosa; assembly: GCA_026901365.1. NCBI lineage: Eukaryota > Viridiplantae > Streptophyta > Magnoliopsida > Fabales > Fabaceae > Sesbania > Sesbania bispinosa. The sequence goes on along the minus strand of QLOH01000411.1, from coordinate 400,334 downwards.
GGTTCTTTATATAATCTTATTTGTTCTTTATATAATCTTATTTGTTAATCATTAAAACTAACGGATGTTAAGTCTTATAATCATGTTTAATTACTTAAACAGATTTATAGACTTCACAAGGACTGCCTCCCGTGGAGGATACCTGTGGTATTGCACCAAAAAATAGTTTATTAGTTATATTAGTTTATTAATGTGATATAGGTATTAGTTTATTAGTTTATTAATAATTAATAGTTTATTAGTTTTATTAGTTTATTAATGTGATATAGGCATGTTGTTTAATTTATTTAATGTGATATATTTATATGTATGCTATTTAATATAATTCACTACAAGAAATAATTTATATAGATTAGAAGTAAATAGTAATCAGTAATTATTTAATTTATATAGTTATTTAATATAATTTATATATAGTTTATAGGTTTGTTTTTTAATAGTTAATTTAAACTTATTAAATTAGGAAAAAAATGTCTCATATGCGTGGCAGAGGTGGACAGAAGGTCTCACCTATTAGAGGGAGGTCCATCCCTCCGGGCGAGCTGGCTGCACAGTTAGCTCGCTCTCGTCAGGAGAGGACCAACCCCTCTAACCTTGATCAACCCTCTAGCAACATCGAAGAGCTCGTTAGAAAGGGTGCTAAGGATAGTATGGCGACATACCTTGTTGGCATTATTCTAATCTTTTATGAGTTTAGGATCAACGGTTTGTTGTGGCTTTGAGTCAGTAAGAGCGACAACCATGACATGCAGGTCGAGGATGGAAAAGAGACACTTTCTGCCATTTATGATAGTTTTGACCTCTGAAAACCTCGATTTTAAGATATCCGGGAATGACTTAGCGTAAAGGGAAAGAGGAGCGTTGACCGGGCTAGGAGTAGGCTGTGTTCCGCCATCGCCAGTGGGTGGATCGACGTTTCCAGAGGGTGTAGAAGTCATGAATCCTTAATATTGTTGTTGTGGATGCACCGACTGGCCAGAAAATTGAGAAAAGTAGATAACCGAGGCACGTATGAACACGCTGTCCTTAAGGATTCATTCGCCTTGATGTGAGGTTCCTCCAGGATACAACAGGTCCTTCTCGCACCGGGGCACGAGGTCGCACAGAACTAGCGTAGAACAAAACAATGGAACAAAACAAACATTAGAGGAAGAGAGAAAGACGAGAGAAAACACAGGAGGAAAAATCATTTCAGATAGTATAAGAGCTTGTTGTTTTAATTTGAAAATTAAATTCAAAAGGAGACATGGAAGAAAATGTGGAACCACTCTGGAGTCACTTGAGGATAAGAATCATCCCAAAAAATTCGGAGAGACCAAGTCAACATTCATAACTAGTAAAAATGAATTTTTCAGATAAGAGTTAGAATTTAAAATTCAAAAATAATTTTAAAGAAAGCGGGAGCAAAAAACTTATGAAGCACCATTATCATGCGCGCATGAGGGGGAATCAGAGGATTTGCACTTTCTTAGCCCGTTATTGTGCGTGTGAGCCCAACATCTTATTAGCTTGTTTGAAATCCACTAACACATGTTCGCTTATATACCCTCATAAGACTCCCTACACTAGCAATGTGAGACTTGGAAATTACAAAAGCTTTTGAAATATCACAAAACTAATAACAGTATTTTCTCGAAACTGGCTTGGAAGGTCTTTAATTATAATATTTAAAAAAAAAAATTGAAGTATAAAACCACATTCATTATTTCACCATCATTTTCACTTTGGAAGATAGTACATATATAATTTAGAAATTCAAAGATCTTTACTCTCACTATAAACAGGTACATAATCAAACCAATTATTTTTGCTATCCTAATCTACTAGTACTCAATTAAAACATGTACGAGTATGAATGAAAAGTGTAACATCCCAATTTTATAAATCAATTTTATAAGATATGAGTATAGAGCGGTATTTTGATTAAAATGAACTAGAACAATAATGTAAAGAATAGAAGGCTTAGGATGACAACTTAGGATTTTCATTCTTGAGCATTCTCGCTCAAGCGAGAATGGGCTCACTTGAGCAAGAAAACTGGTAAAATGAGGAATTTGGTTTATGATATTCTCGCTTGAGCGAGAAAGTTCTAGCTCAAGCGAGAAACGGGGGAAGTAAAAGGTGCTCTCTGGAAGATTTTCACTTGAATGAGAAGGGTCTCGCTCAAGCGAGAATCGTCCAGAGAGGGGGGCACTCTCTGGAAGATTTTCGCTTAAGTGAGAAAGGTCTCGTTCATGCGAAAATCATCCAGAGAGGGGGTGCTCTCTGGAGCATTCTCGCTCAAGTGAGAGGCCTCGCTTGAGCGAGAACCCGAAAACAACATTTTTTTATTTTCCTCGCTCAAGCGAGAAATCCTCGCTTGAGCGAGAATGCACAAGTTAGTTTTTTAAAAAAACCACTCAGGGCATTTATGAGGGGCATTTATTGAGTTTCTCCAAATTCTAGAGAGAGGTTAGAGAGAGGAAGAGAATCTTGGGGCTTTCCTTGAAGAAGAAGAAGAGGATTCATCTACCACCAAGTCTCCTACCCCTTCACCCCCTTCAATCTTTCTCTTGGGTGCTTTTTGAGGTGAGTGTGGTTCACCCACTCACTATATTATGTGTGTAAGCCTTGTATGAGCCCTATTCTCTCTTCCCTTTCTTGATTCTTGATGTGTACATGTTTTTCCTTTTAATGTTTGAAGAATAGAAATGTGTGGGAATGTTTTAGGATTGATTGAAAGGTGTAAACCCTAGTATTTGGCACTAGGACTTTAGGAACTTGCATGATTTGATGTGATATTCTTGGAACTAGATAATACATGATTAGGGATGTGTGTATAAAGGTTGAATGGATCTTATATTATGACCATTTTGCATACCTTAGTATGAGAGAAATTTTGGGCTCTTGAGCCTTGAGGAAATATATATGTAAGAGTAAAAGGAACCATTGATTGTTAATTAAGACGGGAGGAAAATGATACAGAGAAGACGTTCCTTGTACAGACTGAGCTCAATTCTGACCAAAGGTTATAAGAGAAAAGACTCCATGGTGATGGGTAAATCACTAAGAGGCTTATATATATTGTTATGTAATTGGGAAGAGAAAGCAACATCCTTGACGGGAATAACAGGATAACTCCATGTAATCGAGAAACTTACATGGAGAGAGATGACAGGAGTTATAGATTGCTTTATGGGAGAAGGAATTTGACAAAAAGATATAAGAGAAGAAAGGAGATGATTAAGGGAGGGGATAAGAAAAAAATGTATGAGAACAAATGAGAATTCAAAGAGAAAAAGATTCAGGAGAAGTAGTACTATGTACAATTATATCCAAAATTATAGAAGAAATTACTATGTATAATATTATTAAAAAATAGAAAGAAATAATAAAAAGAAAATTAAAAATTGGGGATTGCATAATAATATGACATGAGGCAATCCAATATTCAGATTAGATTTATATATTTATATATGATGAGAGAGAAAGTGTTGGCACTCAAAACCAACTTATAACCACGCAACATCATGACTTACGTTAAAAATAAATTTTATTGAATTTATAATTGAAAAAGATCTTATAATTTTTTTATTATGATTATTTTAAATAATAAAAATATCGACTCTTTATTATATCATTTTGAGACTCACCTTGAAGAGTGAGACTCACCATACTCTCTCTCAATTAATTTTAGCATTCTCTCTCTTCTTTCATTTGATAGTCATTTTCACATTACATACTTGTGAGAGTGATATTCACCCTCAATCCTTAATACTAATTTTTTTCTCTTCCGATTTGAATTTTTAAATACTAATAAATGTTAATCCTAAATTCTAAAATTTGTTAAAATTCAAAATTTTATATAAATCTTTATTCTTATCACTATGATTTTAATTTATTTAATTATATCTTATTATCAAATAATAATATAAATTAGATTTCAATAGTAAAATATAATCCACTATTACAATTTAAAATTGAATAATTATCCAAAATAATTATGATTTTTATTGTTTTTAATTTTAAATATATTAATTATTATAAATTTATTTTTAATTATATAAAAATATATATTTAATCGTATATTACACACGGGTTAATATACTTGTTAGTTTTAATTTACACTAAATAGTAAATACAAATTTAGTGATTTTTAGTGGACATGTTTGATGAAGTTTAATCTTTAGATAGTACAATCAATTTTTTTAATTAAATATTTTTATTAAATATGTAGTTGAGAGTAGTTTTAGATACAGAGTATCCTTAAAATGTGTTTAAATGAGTAAAATGAGTTTATATTTGTCTTTACTTTTTATACTTAGAAATTCATTCTTTCATTTACCATATAAGATAATGTTTATGAGAAAAAATATATCCTTAAAATATTCTTTAATATTTTAAAATGATTATAATTTTAGATTGTACATGAAGGATTAAGAAATGTATTAAATATTTTTAAATGTACCAAAAGAAATGATGTAATTTGATTATATTATTATTTCATTCCTTTAATACTTCGTAATTCTATTTAAAAAAATAAAAGGTAAGAACTTATTTAAAATAATTAATGTATTTTTAATTATATTAATTAAATTATAAACAATTTCAAATAAACTAAAACATTTAAAATGATAATTAATTAAAATAGGAAAAAATATAAAGATATATATAGTTTGAGGAAATAAATTTATTTAATTTTCCATTTTTGATTGATAATTTTAAAAAATAACATATTTGCATTTCATTGATTGTTTTTAGAGAATTAAAAAATAACATATTTTTAAGCAATGGTAGTAAATGTAAATAGAAGCAGAATAGGTGGGCAAAGGATTATAGGGTAACGGATAACGACGAATCTGTGGATCCGGCAGTTACACAGATTGGATCTCTTTTTCCTTGTATACAATATAAAGTGGTCGCAGATTGGTCGCAGATGAAAAAAGAAAACACAATGTGATTAGCCAATTTGCTAACCAACATGCCTGGGACTGGGGCAATGAAATTGGAAGTTGGATCCCATTATTCTTCCCTTGTACTTATACAATAGAAGAGCGATCGAGGACCTTAATTCCTTCAATGAGGTTCTTCAGAGGCTTCGTTTCTTGTGCTTGCTGCACCACCGATCCCTCCTCTCCCACGAAGCCCCTCGTTCCTCCGCCTTCCCGCACTCTCCGCCGCAAGAAGCGGGTCGTCTCCCAATGGAGGCCGTCGCTCGTAACCATTTCCGAGGACGCCACGTCGCCACACACCGACAGTGTCACGGCGCCGTCCGGTGGCGATGTCAAGAAGACGAGCAGTTCCGCGGCTGCAACTTCAAAGGTTCTTCATCATTATTATAACGACCATTATGATTACGGGTCAGTAACAAATAATAACTTGTTAACCTCCTTATTTAATTATTATTATTCTCATCTGTTTGCAATTCAAGGCTTTCTCAGGTAGAATAGGTTATGAAAATATATGGAGAGAAAAACATGTAATTCACAGAAAGAGCACAGATATTTAAATTTAAAAATAAAATAATTTTAAAATTATATACAAGTGATTTTTTTATTTAATTTTTATTTTATTTATTATAGGAGATTTTGTTACAATTCATTCATAATACTATTTTTTTTCAAAGAATTAAAATATTTTTCATGAATTAGGGTTTTTAAAGTTTTTTTCGAATAAATTAAAATAAAATTGGAAGAAATTTATTAATTTGTTCAAAATATTTTTTATAAAACATCTTTTCTTTTGGGAAAATTACACTCACCTCCCCTGAGGTTTGCCTAAATAACAAAGACCTCCCCTCTAATTTTTAAAATGCACTCACCTCCCTTGCCTAAAGCAGAATGATAAAAAAACTCGTAGTTGTGGATATTCGTAGATATACCAGCGATGAGTAATCGCATATTTATTAAATGAGTGGAGACAGATATTATACTACTCGTCCCGCGGGTACCCACATACTCATTAAAATATATTTTCTATTAACTATATTAAAATATTAAGATATTTTATTTCATGATGAGATAAAATTTAATTTTATTATTTTATAATAATATTTTCAATACATTAACTTGTAATAAAATTATATAATGTTAAAATTGATATAATATGATACCATAATATTTTATATGTCATTTTTTTCTATAAATTCTGAATTCCTAGATATTAATGGATACTCGTGAATACCCGTTACCCGCTTGGGTAATTATTAATTTTAGTAGGTATGGATACATGTAGTGTATAATCCATTCCGCTCCGTTAATATCCCTAGATAATCCTCACAGTGTCAATGAGAAGGGAGGTTTCTGCATTTCAAAAACTAGAGGGGAGGTCTTTGTCATTTAGACAAACCTCAGGGGAGGTGAGTGCAATTTCCCCTTTTCTTTTTTAAGTGTTGTTAAAGATCATTGCATACAAATTAAAAATATAATTAATATTATATTCATTGACATTAAAAAATATTTAAAAAAAGAGGAGATGGTAATTTTAAACCAACTAACTATTAAAATTTATTTAAGAAAAAAAAAAGAGATTTTTTCCCCGTGAAGTTGAAAGGAGAGTTTACGTGATTTCTGCTAGACCCTGATTTTAACGATTTCTTAGGGATAGTGGTAGATTTGATTGCATCTAAGATTATCATTTAGGAAATTTGTGTTGGATGTACATTATTGGATAAGTGGTTCTTATCCATATGTAAAGCGTAATCAATGAACGGCCATTCATCCATATGATTGGTTGGCATTTTACTACGTAGGTCAATGCGAGCTCCACAATTGATATCTAACCATATTTTTTTTTTCGTATTTTTAGGGTGTCGCAGTTTAATCCCTAAGAAATAGAAAATCTCAATATAGTCCCTAACTTTTTATTTTTTCTTTCACTATAGTCCAATTGTGTATTTCTCATTAGTTTTTTAGGATTTGTCACGTTAGTGACATTCTGGCAAACTATTTGTTATCGGGACACAAAAATAACGTCATAGTGGTTGAGACCTACCAATGAAGAAGGGCAAGAGGAGAGAAAAAGGGAGAATAAGGAAACAAGCGACGGTTGGAGTTAAAGTCTTTCAAGCTGTAAATTTGACAAAATTACATCATTTTTGTGTCAAAGTGGACACTATAGTCATAAACAGTGTGACACAATGACACAAAACGTGACATATCATAAAAAATTAACGGGAAACACACAGATGGACTGTAGTGAAAGAAAAAATAATAAGTCATGAACTATATTAGGGTTTTCTATTTTTTAGGGACTAAACTGTATGACCCTAAAAAAGTCAGGAACGGATTTGTTAGTTTACTCCATATTTTTGTTTTGCCTTTAAATAAAGATCTTTAAAAAAGAAAACATAGTATATAGTGAATAACATGTTAAATTGCAAAACTTAATTTATTTTCTTGATTTATTCTATTTTCATTTCCTAAAGTTCTTGTAAAAAAAATTATCTAAATTGACCCAATATTTTTCTTTCCAAGTAGGCACCATGTAATGAATATATCAAACTATAAAAATTACTCCCTATTTTTTCTATTTATAAGACACGTTTAGAAGTATTTTGTGTTATTTTATATAGCCACTTTATAATTTCAATAAAACATTTATTATCATTTTTCTTATTTATCCTTATTAATTTTGATATCTTTGCAACTATCAAATGACATTGGAGTTAATTAATGATATTAAATAAGTGTAAAATTAGATAGTTAAATAATTTTTTTTAAAACCTCAATAGAATTAACTAATTTTAACTACTTTTATTTATTTGTGTGATTTGGTCAAATGTGCCTTACAAATAAGGAAGGAAGTATCCATTTGTTCCTCTTTATAAGACACCAATTGACTAAATCACGCATACCAATAAAAATGGTTAAAATTAATTAATTTTATTAGAATTTTAAAAAATAGTTTAACTTTCTAGTTTTACCCTTATTTAATATCGTTTACTACCTCTACTATCAATCGATAGTTGAAAAGACATTAAAGTTACATTAAAGTTAATAAGAATAAATAAGGAAAATGATAATAAATGTTTCGGTGAAATTGTGAAGTGACTTATAAAAAGGAATACGAAAAACTTCTAAGTTGTGTCATATAAATAAGAATGGAGAGAGTAAAAAATAGGATTTAATTAATGCATATATCGCCAATGTGAAAACATTTACATTGTCACTTAATTATTTATTGACACATTATTTATTGAATTTAATAACACATATCATATTAATTAAATAATGTGACAATATCTTATTGAATGATAGTATAAAATACTTTATACTGACCGTTCATACTTATTAAACACAAAAAAAAAAAGATAAATGGAACATAAATGAGATGATGTTCAAACCATTATAAAAAAATAATTGATATTGATATTGAAAAAATGGGTAATGGTCATGTAGTTCTCCATTCCTTTTAATTTATTATTCCCATGTTCTATTTTATTTGACGTTTAAGGTGATGACGTAGAAATTAAGAAATGTCATTAATATATTAGGTTTATAAATTTTTTTAACTAATTTTCTATCATATACGTTATCTCTTATATTAAAAACGCATTCTTTGAGAAATACACATTAACTAATTAATAGGGGTGAAATTAAAAAATGAATTTAATGATATATTGATATTATAAAATAACAATTAAAATAGAACAGAAAAAATTGCTAAAACGTCAAATAAACTGGAATGAAGGGAGTATAATTTTGAAAAGATTTTTGTTCATTTTTATCTATCACTTTAAAACTTTAAGACATCATTAATGACTTTTTCCTCATTTATACCCTTATATTTTCTTCAAAACAAATGAAAATAAATCATCAGAAAGAAATTAATTAAGATAAGAGATAAATGGTATATATATAGAAAATTAGATAATAACTTTCATAAAAGAAATATTAATTTAATTTCTTAATTTTTGTACTTAAGCAAAATTTGTGACAGATCAAAGGAAACGGTAGCTTTGTATCTGTCATAACATTTTTTTATATATAAAAACTAAGAAATGTAATTAATATTCTTGTTTCTATTATAATTATTATCTAGTTTTTAAATATACCATTTATCTCTTTATTAATTAATTTATTTCTTATTATTATTATTCTAATTTATTTTGAAGTGAATGTAAGGGTATAATTGAAAAAAAAAAGTAATTTACATTATCTTGTACTTTTAAAGTCATAAATAAAAAGAAAGAATCTTCTCAAATTTAGGATAGATGAAAAAGAACGTATCACTGAATTAGTGAAATTTTGTTTATTCAGGCAGAAATAGTGCTAAGGAATTAATTCTAGCAAGCTTAATTTGTGTTTAAAAAGTTTAAAAGAATTAATTTTATTTAAATAGTAAGAGTAAATTACACTTCTATCCAGAGAAGCTTAAATTACACCACCCTTCCTTTTATTATAAAAAAACTACACTTACATCCACTGAAGTATCAATATGTATTACGTTTTAATTCATTTTAATGTAAATAAATCTTTTAGTGATGGTGTATAGTTAAGTTGGAATCTCTTAACGATTTTTTTACTTTTTTTCTACAACTTTAAAATTTCACCAAAAAAAAATCTATTTTACTTTTTAATGTCTATGGTTGATAGTAGAGGTTCAAAATTACATATTAATGATGGTGAAAATCTGGAATCAAGAAAGAAAAAAATGTCCATAAAGGAGCTTGTTTATATTAAATTAGATTAAATTGTAGCACATATTCATCTCTTACTCTTAGAGGTGGTGAGTGTAGATTTTAAAATAAAAAGGGAGGACATTGTAATTTAAGTTTCTCTCAATAGAGAGGAGTGCATAGATATATTTTTAATTTTTTATGAATTTTCACTTAAATTAATTTTACTCATTAAAAATTTAAAAAGTTATCCTTTTCATATTTCTATGCTCTCTTATTTTAAAAATTATAATCAATGTTTTAAAAACCGGATCGGTAATTGAACCGGTGAAGGCACTGGTTCACGGTTCAATGGTTGAACCGTGGTCGAACCGGTATTAATTAAACATATATTTAATTAACAAAATAACATAAAATTATAAGAAATTAAGATATATGAAGCTATAAATTTGTTTAAATAACCTTATTATAAGGTTTACAAAACAAAAAAATAAAAATAATTGGTAAAATAATAAATATCTATGTGTAATTCTCAAACATATGTTTTTATTTATCTTAAACGTATTTTAAATTAAATAAAAAATAAAAAAAATAAAAAAATTGAATTTTTTTATAAAGACCGGTTCAACCGGTTTTTTTAACGGTTTTCCGGTTTAGAGACCGGTTCTCTGCCAGGCCGGTTCTGTGGTTCTGTTGGACCGGACACATGACCGGTTCACCGGTTTTCCGGTCCGACCGGCCGGTCCGGTTTTCTAAACAGAGATTATACTCTCTACCCTAAATATGAATATATATATATATATATTGATTCATTTTAATTTAAATATTTTTTCTCAACATTCTTTTTCTATCAATATTGTCACCATCATCAAATTCTAGTTTATAGCTCCGACTATCGAGTATGAGATAATAAAAGATAAAATAAAGATGTTAGATAAAATTTTGAAGTCAATAAAATGGATGTGTTGTATCCTTATATTACATTTTTCATTGAAAAACAATTCAAATATCTCTTCCACTAAAGCATAATTTCTAACCTCTAACATCTCTAGATTATGACAAGTTTTTTTACATTGAAGAAGGGAAAACAACCAAAATTTTCTCACAATGTCTTCAATGTGTCAAATTGGTTATGCCATTACTGTCGTCAAGAGACAATAAATCTGAAAGGTCTTATATGTCCATTAGTAATTAGCTGATGATTAAATTGTATCATAAGTGGGCAATTTTTCAGATTTAAAAAATGTTAAGTGTATCACAAATGCATTAGGGAACCGAATCCACCAATCCATGTTCATAAAAACCCTATCAAGTCTTTAAAATATGTTACCTCTTTTTCAAGTAAAGGAACTCCCAACAAAACCACCATCCATAACACCACAATCAATTATCATATTATTAAAATCATGCATATGTTCAAAGCTTGACAATGATGGGTGTACTTGGAAGTTATGTCAATTTTTTACCTTCTAAGCATGTAATGTGTGTTTTAAGTTATTTATTTTTCTAAGTTGCAGGCAAGTTACCATGCCCTCCGTTATGCCAACATTCTCCCCGACACCATTCATGTTCTAAGCATGACAATTGTACTTATTGAAAAACAAATGTGTACATATTGATATATGGTTTAGGACAATAAAATATTTGTAAAGGTTTATTATGCTTGGCGGTTGTGAATAAAAATAGCCTTCAATTACAATATTATTCTTTTCATATTCATTTTGTTCCCTTTGTACATGTAATTAAAAGCGCCGACCCCTTGATTTCCCCTAACCATGGTTTTTGTTCCCATTTTGAAATTATGTTGGCATTCATCATGTAAATAAGACTGGCTTAATCTTATTTCATCAAAGAATACATATCTTTATATATCAAAAGAAAATAATATGGGATTACCACTTTTGCCAGCGCCCAAAATAATGACATTTTTTAAAATAAAAAAAATTCTTCTAAATTCTTTATGTTTTCTAAATTTCTGCAGAGAAAGTGGTTGGTATTAATGAAAGAATCCTGTTTTCGGAAGCGGGTCATCTCCAGTGGGGGCAAAACTGGAGACTATTCAGTTAGGACTTTCAGAACCATAGATTTTTTGGGTCGAAACAGAACCATAGTTTTAAAAAACATTTTTATCAATGGTTCATATTGACTTGCCCTAAAACACACCACTCACCCCACTGTTAATCAGATCTTCTTAACCCAGTACTCCCTGACAAACCATATTCACACATTGTCTCCTCTTGCTGAGATCGCAAACCCACACCATCGTGAGTCACTGTAATCTTCATCTCAATGCCTATCTCCATGGAAATCACACTCCATTTGGTCAGCCACCATGTCCTTGGGTCACAGTGAGCCACCATCAAAGATTACTGTTGCATTTCTGGGATGAACCCAGCCTTGGGTCAATGCTGGTAGAAGCTCATCTGTATCCCCATTGTTGGGCGCTAGTCTTGTGTCGTCTCACTGTGCATCTCCTCCACGATCCATCGTGAACCACCGTGCAGAGGTTAATCTCACTGGAATCCATCTGCCATTGTTGGTCAATTAGGAGCTTTCAATTTCACAGTTAAAGTCAATTAATCTAGCTCCAATTCACATTCTTTTTAAAGAAGGAAATGGTATCAGGAGACTACCAACACCATACATAGCCACTACAAAGAAATGGAGAACCAAACTCAATGGACAAGGATTTAGACTAGAGAGTAAAGTTATTGGTCCATCTGAGAAAACACCTCCAAGGCTCAAATAAGCAAAATATGTTTGGCGCATTTCCTTTCATATTCATACTTCTGTAACTTCGTTCACAAGCATTTGAGTGAGAGAGTACAATAGCAAACCCAGCAAATCCATTTCATTTAAAATAACATCATTTTTGTCATTTAAGTGAGATTTTTTTAGCCGTTAGATGCATGACAGTCAAAATCATTAGAACTTTACATGCAATTACTTTTCTGAAATTGATGGATCTGTTTCCCCTCTTTTACATGATGCAATTAATTGCTAGCAATAAAAGTGCACACAAAAGCTTATAATTATCCTTCCCGTATTTCAAATTTCAAATTTAATTTAAATATAAAGTTGAAATCTTTCATTTTTTTTATTTTTTCCTCATCTCTTTCCCTAATTTCTGCGAATCCACTCCACTTTTTTTCTGTTTCTTCTCCCATTGCGACAATTCTTCTCTCCCTTACTTTTCTCATTGTGACTCCACTCTCCCTTCCTTTCACTTCGATGCTTCCCTTCTGCCTCCATTTATTTCGCTAGACTTCATAGCTTCTTCCCAATTCTGACCGTAATCGCACCACTTCTTCAGCCATCTTTGGGATTCTTCAATGAAGGGTAAGGTTGAAAGTATGGTATAACTAATTTATTATTTTTTATTCTATTCTAATTGTTAAAAAAATCTTTTAAAAAGGAAGAATCAAATTTGATATGGCTAGTGGTCACATATTAGAATAAAATAAAGTTTTCGACTAACCATGTAAAATTTTTATCAAATAATAAATACATAATCCTTGATTAATAATTAACAATACATTATTAATTACTCAAATAGTTTCTAGTAGTGAAAAGTTTTAAAAAAAATTAAGAAAATATTTTCATAAAAGTTGTCACTTATACCCAGGGGCGAAGCCAGCTAATGATGTCAAGGGGGGCCAATAATATAATTTTTTTTCAATCAATACCTCATCCTAAATAATATTTTGTTATTAAATATATAATTATAAAATTATAATATAACTAAAATAAAAACTAATTTTTTTTACGTCAAAATAAAAACTAAATTGAATATACAGTGATAGTCAATTAAGATCAACCCTCATAGTTTATATATATATATATAAAATAGGTGGAGATCCACTAAAATCTGGAGTAACTCTTGGTAAAATTACCCCGTTTAATAACGATTTTTAAACAATATTGACTTAAAGTTTTCATTAAATAGATCAAGTCTGTAAAATTTCATAAATTTTTAAAATCACTTGATACACAATTAAATACCTATGAATCTCCAATTATCTAAAATTTGGTATGTATAATAATCATGTTGGTATCATATTATATATTTAACAGTTAGATTTGTTAACTTTGTGTTGGGATTCGAATTCCAAGTATTTCGAATTTCACAAATTTGAAAATCATTTATACTTTTCGAGTTTCCAGAAAGCTTACAAGTTCTAGAATTCGAGTTTCTAGAAAGCTTACAAGTTCCAGAATTCGAGTTTCAGAAGTGAATCTCATAACTTAGAAATTTGTTAAAGTTAACATTAAAAGGGAACTTCAGAAACTCGAAAAAAGAGACAAGGGAACTTCGAGAAATCGAAGTCAAAAGAGACTCTGGAAAAACCAAAGTTAAGAGTTCTGGAAAATCAGAATCAAAAAGAGATTCTGGAAAATCGAAGTCATAAGACTTCTGGAAAAACAATCATAAGGATTCTGGAAAACGAAGTCATAAGACTTTTGGAAAATCGAAATCAGGAAGTACTCAGTGAGTTCAAGTATCAACAGAAAAAGCTAAGTATCTGTTGGGATTTGATTTTCAATTATTTCGATTCCTCAAGTGATAACAATATGATGTCATTTCGAATTTACAGAAGAAGGTTAATATTACCTTATTTCGAATTTTGGTAATAAGTCTATTAACTTAGAGAATACTTGAAGTAAAGTTAATACAAAGACTTTAGAAATTCGAAAAGAAGACAATTGTGAATTCGAGAAAGCAGAAAGAAGATTTCGAGAAATCAGAAGGCAGAATTCGAGAAAGCAGAAAGAAGATTTCAAGAAATCAGAAGGCAGAATTCGAGAAAGCAGAAAAGAGATTTCGAGAAATCAAGGAGCAAGATTTCGAGAAAACAGAAGACACTAGAAGAGCAGTTAATGGAAGTTACAAAGACAAAGACAGGTGTCAATCAGTTAGTGGTTTATTTTGAAAATTGTAATAAGTTTTCTGGTGAGCAGAAAACATGGCAAGCATACATGTTGCCAACACATAGGGCTAGATGACGTGTCACATAGACATTAGTTAGCCGTTAGAATTAGGAATCTATAAATAGGTAAACTCTTGATGTAATAAAGGTTGGCAATCACTCATACTCTCTGAAACACCTTATACGTCCGATCACACTGCGACAAACAGGTTACTAAGAGAAGCAAGTATGTGATGAACCCATCAACTTTTCTTTTCAATGCAAATTGTTCTTACAATTCAATTTCCTTTTCTTTGTTTACATTCTGCAAATTTACTATTCTGTAATTTACTTTTCTTTGTACAAATTCTCATTTAAACTTTTACTGAAGTTTCTCAAAATCAGTTTCTGAAATTCAAAGTTTGAAACTTGATAAATTTATGAATCAAGTAATTTTCTAAAAGTCAAGTTCTTTGATAAAAATTCCGGATCAAATCTTTAGAACTTAGTGTTTTCTGGATTTCTAATACTTCGAAAATAACTTGGTGAAATTTTGTACCAAACAATTCTGTTTTTCCAGAAAGATTGAACTTTTTCGAAAGTTTGTTAACAAATCATAAACACCATAAACCTACTTTTTTAAAAGAGTCCCGTAAGAGGATTTGATTCTAATCCCCAGATTGCTCGTAGAATCAAAGTGTTAAAATTTAGTTTTCTAAATTGAATTTTTCACCACAAACAAATTGGCACGCCCGGTGGGACTAATTGCCCAAAAGTAGCGTGTGTTATGATTTTATGAATAGATTTGTTCTTGTATGCATTTGAGAAGTGGAAGAACAATTTCTGTTCAAATGGCTAACAATTCGAGACAAAATGTAAATGGAAATAATAATAGGGATCTAGCCAATGTTACAAATTCTGAGAATTGGCAGGTTAGTGCAATTCAGTTTGTTTTACTCATTCAGTTTTGTATAGATTTGTAGTAATTTATTATTCATTCACTACAGGATGTAAGGAGGAAGGCTAAGGAGATTCAAGCATATAATGTAACCCCCCACATTCTGTCTCGTGGGGGTATAAATTGCTTGAAGAAAAAATGATAAAGAAGAAGTTGAAAGACAGAGTTGCAGATGGTGATGATCCTATTGCAGACCCTCCATCACCGCCTACACGTCATGAAAATGGAAGCAGGCCCGTGTTAAACCCTCAGGGGTATATACCTCTGAAGAATCACGCGTTATCTCTGAGAAGATTGTAAGTTTTAATTTTGTAATTGATTTTTTATTTACTATACAAATTCTTGATTCCATACTCACGCTCTCTGTCACTATATTTGGTAACTGCAGGATTCTTTGGTTGAGCAATCTACTCAGGGGACCTTTACACAGAAGGTCGTGATGATATACTTGCTACTGCTATTGGACGACCAGAGCACCCTGTCGGGTTCGTGCTGCTGGAGCAGGGGTTGGTATTCGGTCATTTTTGGATCAAAGTCCAAGAACTCCTCATCAAGTGAGCCTAGCAGTGAGCACATCGAAAAGCTAACACAACCAGCTCACAGTTGAAATCACAAATAAGGTGAAAGATGAAATGAGGATCAAGTTGGAGTTGTACAGCAGGAATTGTTGAATGCATCGCAGACAGGTGCTCCTAGTCAGACTTTGTGACTAATGCTAATAAAATCAGCACAAAGGGTAGTTGTTCACCAGAGGGGGTCAGGTGGATGAAATCCCATGTCAGCTGTATGTGGAGTGCACACCAATCCCCTAAGTTGGTGGCTTGGGGAAGGTTTTCATAGGGGCCACCACGGTACATAATATTCCTCTTTCACCTGACACAGTCAGTATCAGTGGAAGGAAAAGGTTTTCGATGAGAATGCTCTGTGCCTATCCGAGACATTGGAGGTTGCTATTGTACAACAAGCATATCAGACCTTTATTGCCTGGCCCCGACATCTAGTTAGGCAAACTCCAACCCCTATGGTATAGTTGACACTTATATATATTACTACTTTTCCACAATTAAATGTTTCTTTTTTATATCCTCAACAATGTATCTATATATATTACTACTTTTCACAATACATTATTCTTTTATGTGCAGCAAAAAAGTACAAAAGAAACGACAAAAAAGAAAATACCAAGAAGGGACCTTTTCCACCGATGATCCCTTGCTAGCTTGTTAAAGGTTGCATCTGCCATTAAATACAGCTCTATCGAGTTGCCATGGGATAGGAAGTTTTGGTACGATACAGATGTCCATACCCCTGTATTTAACCGTCTCAGATATAGGAGAGGTTGTGGCGGGCGATGAATATCTTAACATCACTGTCATTCTGTGTGGAGTTGTAAGTACTTGCCAACTAAACTTGTTAGTTTTATTATTAAGTAACTTTAGAAGGAAAATTTCCTCACAACGAAATATTTCTTATTTCAGGTTTTTGGCTTCGTTATCCTCACATGAGGATGTGTATGGATTCATGACCCTCATCTACCCGGTGAGGGTGTAAATGAAAGACAGCTATTCAGGTGTACATCGCCAATGCCTTGCAAGATGAGGGCAAGAAGATTTATTTAGCACCTTACTTTCATGAGTAAGTGGAAATACTTGTAGGTTTTTAATATTTTTATCATTATCAAAATAAATATCTTGCAGTATTACTAATTTTCAATGCAGACGCCACTGGCAACTACTGGTTATATCTGTCGACTAAGACAGCGCTCTGTGGTTTTGTTCATTGCATAAGAGGCCCCCGAAGAGATTTTTTGACATAGTCAATAGGTAATGACAATGAATTTATTAACTTTAGAAGTCTTTTAATGAATGAATTAAACTCTAAATCGTGTGATATTTTTATATTAGTGCATATTCAACATATCAAATGTTGATGGGTAGAGCTGGACATAGAGCTCATAAGCTAACCTGGAAATACGTCAAGGTATTTACATGGATTCAATAAGATATTTTAATAAAGTGTTGTCTACGGTTTTAATTATTTGACTAATATTCATTTTGAATTGTAGTCCAACAAACAAGTTGGAGGGTATGAGTGTGGCTATTACGTCATGCAATGGATGTCTTGCATTGTGCAAGGGGGAATTCAAGTCGCATTGGACAAGGTAATCCAACAAACAAGTTAACACCAATCGTCATGCAATTGATCTATCCACTAATTACAAGTTATTTTATTTTGCAGTATTTCATGGATAGTAGCCCACTCAACTCTGCTTCAATTGATTACATCAGAAAAC
Organism: Sesbania bispinosa; assembly: GCA_026901365.1. Taxonomy (NCBI): domain Eukaryota; kingdom Viridiplantae; phylum Streptophyta; class Magnoliopsida; order Fabales; family Fabaceae; genus Sesbania; species Sesbania bispinosa. The sequence continues at coordinate 382,578 of QLOH01000411.1, read as the reverse complement.
ATGGGCTGCATATGTTATTGACTTGTATAACAAAACTTTAGAGTAGTTGATCAGTATTTGATTACTTGTAGTAGTTTTTTTATATAGTTTCATTACTTATAGTAGCTTTTATATTAGATTTTACGTGTAATGTGATTATGTAAATTGATTAGTGCACCGAGTATGTGAAGTGTCATTACTATGTTGGTATTGCTGATTTTTCATTGCTGGGATTGTCTGCACTGTATTTTCTGTTTGCAGGTTTGGGAAAATTGTAAAAACAACGAACTAAAAAAAAAATTAGACTTTCCACGACGGTTGTGGACATAACCGTCGTGGAAAGTAGGCTTTTCACGACGGTTGTGGTCACAACCGTCGTAGAAGAGTTGCTCAAGAAGGGTGGGTTGAAGTAGTTTCCATGACGGTTATGGTCACAACCGTCGTGGAAAGTCTTGCTTTTCACGACGGTTCCTTTACTAACCGTCGTGGAAAGCAAGACTTTTCACGACGGTTACCAGTCCTAACCGTCGTGGAAAGTAAGGCTTTTCACGACGGTTACCAGTCCTAACCGTCGTAGAAAGTCAGTTTACAACGACGGTTAGCACGCGTCGTGACAAATTCCACTTAACAACGACGCCTGGATCTACGACGGTTGTGCAACCGTCGTAGAAGCCTCTTTTTAACCGTCGTAGAAAGCCTTTTCTGCAGTATTCGAATCTGTAAACAATAATGATAATGGGGCAAATGGAGACAATAGTGTTACTAGAGAACCATCAACAAATGTTACTACGACCACTACTGCTGTGACAGAACCCGTAGTAAGTCAAATTGGTTCTACTATCCCTATACCCAATTTTATTTCTATGTCTCAAAATGGACAACCATAGTATGGTTTACCATATGGATTTGTTCCAAATTCTGGAACAGCCCCACCTATTATGTCAACAGTGGGTCCTTCAATTGCACGAGGACCCATGTTTAATCCCTTTGTGGGAAATACTTCTTCATCTATTACAAATTCCACGTTGCAAACTCCAAGGCAACAAATGGATGAAAGTAATCATGAAATGGTGAACATGTTGACAACACAAATGGCCATATTGTTCGATCCCTTAGTCCAAACAACAAATACAAATTATAACTTGTTGGCTAGGCAAATGGAAAGGATTGCGGATGTGTTTGGAGCACCCACAGATCCTATAGTAAGACAAGTGGCTAATATGAATCCTCCTGTAGATCATGGGGATCAAAATAATCAAATACCAAATCCTATCAATCTTGTTGAAAATAGAGAAAACAACGCTCCTAGAGTTATCCTGAATAGAAATCAGAATGCTGATGAAATTCTCGAAAGGATAAGAGCAAATAACTTAGGGGGGCAACAGAACGTTGTTGGAATAGTTGAACAAGTCTTGAATAGGCATGGATTTAATGTAGGATTTGCGAACCACCCTTGTAGTATCTCCTTTTACCCAGATCATATTGCAAACTGAATTGCGAAGGGGATGGAAAGTTCCCAAATTTACTAAGTTTGCTGGAGAAGTAGGGGAATCTACTGTCGAACACATTGCTCGATACCAAATCGAAGCAGGTGATTTGGCAAATAATCAGGAACTTAAAATGAAATATTTTCCTAGTTCATTAACCAAGAATGCTTTCACTTGGTTTACGACTCTTCCCCCAAATTCGATTCATACTTGGAATCAATTGGAAAGAAGTTTTCATGAACAGTTCTTTCGAGGGGAAACGAAAGTTACACTTATGGATCTGGTAAATATTAAAAGATCCTCAAATGAATCTATAGATGATTATCTAAATAGATTCAGACAAATGAAAGCTAGGTGTTTTACTCAAATTCCTGAACATGAGTTAGTCCAAATGGCTGCTGGTGGTTTGGATTATTCAATTCGAAAGAAGTTGATTAATCAACAACTTAGAGACATGGCCCAATTGGCTGATAAGGTTAGACAAATTGAACATTTAAGAAAGAAAAGAGAGATTTCGAAAACCTGAAAAGATTTTTCGAAAAGATAAAATAGCATATTTGGAAGTATCTGATGATAGTGATTTCGAATATGACATGGAAGACAATGATGTTCATGTGGAAGAACTCAAGCCAGGACCTCCTTATGTTTGTCAATCCTTGAAACCTAATGGAAACAATAATACGAAACCAAAGATAAGTTTCCCAGAAAAAATTACGGTTTCGATATTTCGAAAGCTGATCAGATTTTCGATATATTAGTAAAGGACAAACAGATAACTCTAAGTGACGATCATAAGATTCCTTCTCAAGAACAGAGAAAAGGTCGAAAATACTGTAAATTTCATCATACTTATGGTCACTGGACTAATAGTTGTGTTCGTTTCAGGGATATTATCCAAGAAGCGATTAAGCAAGGAAGATTGAAGTTTGAAGAAAAAGCACCAATGGCAATGAAGATTGATTCCGATCCTCTTCAAGTGAATGCCAATTATGCTGAACCAGTGAGTATTAACATGGTTGAGATTGAAGACTCGAATTCTGTGGGTCAGGCCACAGAGATGGCCTTAGATGGAGATCAAGAGATCCATGATGTTTATCCAAAAGGAGGAGAATCTCTGTTGGAGTTCCTGAACTGGAAAAAGGCAGAGGATGCCTCAATTGATCTTTGCCCAAGATGTCACGCTGTTTTTGACAAGTCTGCAGCAAAGATCTTTCGAGATTCAGACATGAAAGCACATTATCAACATGTTGCTTCCCACCATAAGCAAGGTGAGAATAGGCAAAAGAAGCCTCATCCTTCATATGGAGGATGGATTTCGAAATCAGAATCCATCTCTGGGGGAAGGTCACCTGCGAATAGGAATAGGTTTGATAAGGGAAAGCAACCTATGAATCAAGGTTCCAAGAAAGTTCGAAACCAAGAACTTTTGTTCCTCCATCATCTGTGCCTCCGAACCAATGGATTCGCCCAGGTTTCGTGAAACAGCACAATCATTTCCAAGGTCACTACCAGAAACCTTACTTTGGGAATAGGCAACAGATGACGAAAACCCAATGGAGGAGGGCATAAAGGATGAGGAAAGCAGCTTTCGGAAACCAAGCAAAAAGAAACATTAATGTTGAGGGAAATAAGCAACAATCCAAGCCAGTACAAGCAAAAAATGCTCAAGTCATTCAGGTGGAGGAAAATACAAGTAATCCGTCTTACACTCAGATGGTGAAGAAGAAACCTTCATTCCAAGTAATTGGAGGCTTTAATGAGAGCGAGGATGACTTGTTAACAGAGAACTTCGAGACTGGGTTCGCAGATGGTCTGGACGACATCTGTGCAGTCGTTTCTGTTTTGCCTGCAGAGTATGCTGAAGAACTCGAAAAAGGTTTGGATGACGAAGATTTCGAAGAAGATGAAATCGAAGAAGACCTAGTTTGCTATACTTATATTGGCAAACAAATCTGCCAGAACACATCAGCAGTATTCGAAAGGCCAGTTGAAGATATGCAACTCCATATGAAACCTTTGTTTATTAGAGCTATGGTTGGAGAGGTGAATATTGGCAAAGTTCTGGTAGATTCGGGAGCGGCAGTGAATTTAATGCCGAAGTTCATGATGAAAAAATTAATGAAAACCAAGTATGATTTGCTACCACACCAAATGGTGATCACAGACTTTAGTGGTAGAACTTCAAAGTCTGAAGGTGTTCTATGTTTAGAACTAACAGTTGGAACAATTATGAGGCCTACCATGTTTGTAGTTGTGGATTCAAAAGCAATTATAATTTGTTACTTGGAAGAGAATGGATCCATGGTGTAAGTGTTGTTCTGATGACAGGAATTGCACAGGATCTAGAATTGAGCAAAACAAACCAATTAGAACAAAAAATAAGCAATTAAATCACGAAAATAGGTGCTGGAACAGCAGCTATTATGCGTGAGAAAATGATAGAAAATGAAGGAAAATGAAAGAAAAAGTGGAGGAATTGAAGAGGAAGAACGCCACTGGTGCAAGAATCCTCCTGCAGCAGATAAGTTCAATTGCCAGACGCCACTAATTCAGGAGAATTAGATAAGTCTCATCCATGGTTTAAGCAACAACCACCAAGCTCACTCAACTCACAAAGAGGAGACTCAACTCACTAAGAGGAGAAATTTGGGCATAGCCTTTACTTAAAATTCAATGTTAAGAATACATGGAGAGAAGGCTCCTATTTATAGGAGAGGAGGGGGAAGGGGGCGGATTTTTAGGAGCCCAAAATAGGAGAAAAATAAAAGATGTGAAAACACTCCTAAGTGGGTTTTGAACCCATGACCCCCAAGGTTTATGGCTAAGCTAAGTCTTAAGCCAATAAACCTCTCAAAATGGCGCCCACTCATGTAGGAAAATACAAGATGAGTCAAATTTCCATCCTATGTGGGAATAGAACCCATGACCTCCTAAGCCTTATAGCAAGGCAACCTACTAACCAATAAACCCACTAAAAATAGCTCCCAAGTAGGAGGAATTAAAAGAAAATTACAATCAATAAAAAGAAATATAAGAGAGTCCTAATTAAGGGTGGTCCATAGGACAAGGGTCCTATCCAAGGTCAAGGTGTCCTTCTGTAGGGTAGTGACCCTTTATTTGTAGGACACTAATTTCTCCAACTTTTCCTTGCTTGAAGCTCAGGCTTGTAGTTGGTGCATATCCTCCAATGTAGGTCTTGCAGGTCCAAGCTTCTAGCAGAGTGTCATCATGTTCCTTCATCAATACATCAAAAACTCTGTATGTGGACCAAGGAAGGAATTCCCATTTATGTAGATGGGGATAAGAATTATTTCAAGGTTGAAGAAGATGCAGTAGATGTAAGGAGCACGAAGAAGAAAGTTATGAAAATAAGACCATATGAGATGATAGACAAGTACATGTTGGCACCCACCAAGGTGCCATATTCATTGAGGATAAATCCTGATTGTGGGTTTATGTTACAATGCGATGTTGGACCCTTCGAGGCCATAGAAATTGCTGAATGGTCGGATCCAGAGTAGATTCGAGCTTTTGGGCTCGAATTTCAGCCTATATGGCCGAAAAGAAAGTAGAATCGGCTCTCGAAGCCGAAGTTAATCAAAATATACAAAATAAAGAAATGACGGCCTCTAAGGCCGAATGGCAAGAAGGGAGAATAATCATAGAGGAAATATTTGAAGATAAAGTCTCATCAGACACAGAAAGAAAAGTCTTTGAAAAATCTGAAGTTACATTAAAAGAAAATTCGAAAATAGTGTCTGAAGAAAATAAAGATTCTGAAAAGAGGTATCTTGAGGAAATGTTTAAAAAAGTTGAGGCTTGTATTTATGATGATTCGCCTCTGGGTTTCGAAGGATGTTTGTCTCAAGGAATTAAGAAAATGGAAGCTCAAGATCCTTTAGAAGAAATAAACTTGGGTACTGAAAATGATAAAAGGCCCACGTTTATCAGTCAGAATCTCGAAGGATATTTTAGAAAGAAAATTGTTGACTTATTAAAAATATAAAGACCGTTTTGCTTGGGATTACCATGAAATGCTTGGATTGAGTCGAGAACTGGTAGAGCATAGACTTCCAATTTTTCCAGATAAACGACCAGTGAAGCAGGCTCCAAGAAGATTTGCTCCAGAAATAGTTTCAAAGATTAAAGAAGAAATAGAGCGTCTTCTTAAAGCTAAGTTCATTCGAACTGCCAGGTATGTTGATTGGATTTCTAATATAGTTCCTGTTATTAAGAAAAATGGGACTTTGAGAGTATGCATAGATTTTAGAGATCTTAATAGTGCAACTCCAAAGATGAATACCCAATGCCAGTTGCTGACATGTTAATAGATTCGACAGCAGGAAATGAAATGTTAAGTATGTTAGATGGGTATTCGGGTTATAATTAAATATTTATTGCTGAAGAGGATATTTCGAAAACATCATTTCGATGTCCTGGGGCAATAGGCACTTACAAATGGGTAATGATGCCTTTTGGCTTAAAAAATGCCGGTGCAACGTACCAAAGAGCCATGAATTCAATTTTTCATGATTTAATAGGAAAATTCATGCAAGTATATATTGATGATGTTGTGGTTAAATCTGAAACAAAGATTTCCATTTAGATCATTTAAGGCAAGCTTTCGAAAGGATGAGAAAGCATGGTTTAAAAATGAATCCTATTAAATGTGCTTTCGGTGTGTTTGCAGGAAATTTTTTGGGATTCCTTGTTCACAAGAAAGGTGTTGAGATTGATAAGAATAAAGCTAAGGCAATTCTCGAAGCTTCTCCCCTACCACTAAAAAACAGTTACAATATTTTCTTGGAAAAGTTAATTTCCTTCGAAGATTTATCTCAAACTTATCCGGAAAGACAAAGGTGTTTTCCCCATTGTTAAAGTTAAACAAAGAAGAAAAATTCAGATGGGAAGAAGAACATCAAAGAGTCTTCGAGGAAATCAAGAAGTACTTAACAACTCCTCCGATTATGACTCCTCCTTTGCCAGGAAAAAGATTAAAATTATATATTTCTGCTTCAGAAGCCACAATAGGAAGTATGTTGGCTCAAGAGGACGAGAATGGTGTTGAAAGAGCTGTTTATTATTTAAGTAGAGTCCTTAATGATGCAGAAACTAGATATTGTGCTATAGAAAAGTTGTGTTTATGTTTGTATTTCTCATGTCCTAAACTTAAGTATTATGTGAAACCCCATGATGTATTCGTGATTTCACACTTTGATATAATAAAGCACATGTTATTGAAACCTATATTGCATAGTAGAGTTGGAAAATGGGCTTTAGCTTTAACTGAATTCTCACTAAGTTTGTTCCATTAAAAGCAATGAAAGGCCAAGTTTGCAGATTTCTTAGTTGATCATCCTCCCATTCCAATTGAGGAATCAACATATATAGGCTTAGAGCCTTGGAAATTAAATTTTGATGGATCCAAACATAAAAATGGATATGGGATTGGAATTTTGTTAATATCACCTAAAGGATTTCCAACTCGAATGATGTTTGAAATAAAACATCATTGTTCGAATAATGCAATAGAGTATGAAGCTCTTATTGCTGGTCTTGAAATTCTAGCTTCTATGAATTCGAGAAATGTGCATATTCGAGGAGATTCTCAATTAGTTATTGTTGGGATTTGATTTTCAATTATTTCGAATCCCTCAAGTGATAACAATATGATGTCATTTCGAATTTACAGAAGAAGGTTAACATTACCTTATTTCGAATTTTGGTAATAAGTCTATGACTTAGAGAATATTTGAGGTAAAGTTAATACAAAGACTTTAGAAATTTGAGAAAGAAGGTAATTGTGAACTCGAATATTCAAGGAAAAGTATATAGAGGTAAAGGGCAATTCTTTCATTCATGATCCAAATTCGAATTACATGTGGTTCGAATACAATGGAGATACATTTAGAAAGAAAACTATCTAAGTCCCTAAAACATTAGAAAGGAAACTATCCTAAACTAGGATGAGTACTTGACTCATGCCTAACATGCCTCTTTATCCTCATCCTCCCCCACAAGCTTTAATAGAGCCAACACAAAGAAGAATTCTTTCTTCAATCTGTTGAACCACCTTCGACTTGGGAAGAAATCAAGGTCAGTATGGGGACTAATAAATAGATTCATTTATTATGTAAATGAACCTATATTTGGCTATTACGTACAACCCAAAAGAAAACTTTTCGAAAAGAAAGGTTAGAAAAGCTAATAGCTTTGGCTATTTCGTCAATCTCATCGAAATTGAAATCATTCCAGATTAGATTGTACGCAATAGCCAAAGGGATTAACTTCTTCATATCTTTGAAGAGATTCTTAGAAAATTTAGAAAAGAAAGAAGAAAAAATGAAGAATTATGAAAGGATTGTGTAAAGGCACTCCTATTTATAGGAGTAAAAAGAGTAAAAGCCAATAATGTGCCATTGCTAACGTCCAATGAGAAAAGTCACATATGCAAATTGAAAGGACGGTGGCCGGTGGTCTTCACAATCTTTGGAATGACCAATTAAGATATGCTACATGGCATAAAGAAAAGTAAAGTCAAATCTCGAAGCAGTTTCTTTGAATTCGAGAAATTTGAAGATATAGTATCAAGATCAGAGAAATGATTTCGAGAAATCAGAAAGCAAGAGTTCGAGAAAACAGAGAAATGATTTCGAGAAATCAGAGAGCAAGATTTCGAGGAAACAATAGAAGATTTCGAGAAAATCAGAAGACAAGACTTCGAGAAATTAGAAGATGATTTCGAGAAGACAGAAGACACCAAGACAACAGTTAATGGAAGTTATATAAGAAAGACAGGTGTCAATTAATTAGTGGTTTATTTCAAATTGTAAGTTTTCTGGATAGCAGAAAACGTGGCAAGCATCTACGCTGCCAACACATAGGTTTGCTGATGTGTCAAACATGCATTAGTTAGCCGTTAGGATTAGGAATCTATAAATAGTAGAACCCACAATGTAATAAGGTTGGCAAATCACTCATACTCATACTCTCTTAAACACCTTACAAGTCCGATCACACTGCGACAAACAGGTTACAAAGGGAAGCAAGTATGTGATGAACCCATCCATTTTTATCTTAATGCATATTGTTCTTACAATTCGTTTTCTTTTCTTTGTTTACATTCTGCAATTTACTTTCTGCAATTCTTCTTTGCTTTACATTTATTTGAGACTTTCATTGACTTCTTTGAAAATTACAAATATCTTGAAACTTGATAAAATTCTGGATCAAGTAAATTTTATTCTTGTTTGAAAGATAAGTTTGATAGAATTCTGAATCAATCTTTGGAAAACTTATCACTTCTGGATTTTAGAAAACCATAACAATTGATTTGGTGAAATTCTGTACCAATCAACCAAATTTTCCAGAAAATTTAACTTTTGAAAATCTAAACACCATAAACCTACTTTTTTAAAAGAGTCCCGTAAGAGGATTTGATTCTAATCCCCAGATTGCTCGTAGAATCAAAGTGTTAAAATTCATTCTTTTCGAATCTGAATTTTTCACCACAAACAAATTGGCACGCCCGTGGGACATATTGCCAAAAGGTAGTGAGTGTTACGATTTTATGAATAGATTTGTTCTTGTATGCGTTTGAGAAGTGGAAGAACAATTTCTGTTCAAATGGCTAACAATTCTAGGCAGAATGCGAGTGGAAATAACAATAGGGATAATGCTAATATTACGAATTCTGAGAATTCGTCTCCCCCAAGGAATGAGTCTGTAAATAACAATGATAATGGGGCCAATGGAAATAATAGTGTTACAAGGGAACCATCAACGAATGTTACTACAACCACTACTGCTGTGACAGACCCTGTAGTAAGTCAAATTGGTTCTACATCCCTATACCCAGTTTTATGTCTATGCCTCAAAATGGGCAACCACAGTATGGGTTACCATATGGATTTGTTCCAAATTCTGGAACAGCCCCGCCAACTATGTCAACAGTGGGTCCTTTTGTTGTTCGAGAACCCATGTTTCATCTATTTGTTGCAAACTCTAAGGCAACAAATGGATGAAAGTAACCATGAAATGGTGAACATGTTGACAACTCAAATGGCCACAGTGTTCGATCCCCTAGTACAAACAACGAATACAAATTATAATTTGTTGGCTAGGCAAATGGAAAGGATTGCGGATGTGTTTGGAGCACCCACAGATCCTATAGTAAGACAAGTGGCTAACATGAATCCTCCTGTAAATCAAGGAGATCAGAATAACCAAATACCAAATCCTGTGAATCCTGTTGAAAACAGAGAAAACAATACTCCCAGGGTTATCCTGAATAGAAATCAGAATGCTGATGAAGTTCTCGAAAGGATAAGAGCAAATAACTTGGGGGGGCAACAAAATGTTGTTGGAATAGTTGAACAAGTCCTAAATAGACATGGATTCAATGTAGGATTTGCAAACCACCCTTATGTAGTTTCTCCCTTTACCCAAGTGGTATTGCAGACTGAATTGCCAAGGGGATGGAAAGTTCCCAAATTTACTAAGTTTGCTGGAGAAGTAGGGGAATCTACCGTCGAACACATTGCTCGATATCAAATCGAAGCAGGTGATTTGGCAAATAATGAAGAACTTAAAATGAAGTATTTTCCTAGTTCTTTAACCAAGAATGCTTTCACTTGGTTTACAACTCTTCCCCCAAATTCGATTCATACATGGAATCAATTAGAAAGAAGTTTTCACGAACAGTTCTTTCGAGGGGAAACCAAAGTTACTTTAATGGATCTAGTGAACATTAAAAGATTTTCAAATGAATCTATTGATGATTATTTGAATAGATTCAGGCAAATGAAAGCTAGATGCTTTACTCAAATTCCTGAATATGAGTTAGTCCAAATGGCTGCAGGGAGGACTAGATATTATTCAATTCGAAAGAAATTGAATAATCAACAGCTTAGAGACATGGCCCAATTGGCTGATAAAGTTAGGCAAATTGAACATTTAAGGAAAAGAAAAAGAGAGATTCGAAAAACTGACAAAATCTTTCGAAAAGACAAAGTAGCATATTTGGAAGTATCAGATGATAGTGATTTCGAATATCGATATGGAAGAAAATGATGTTCATGTAGCAGAACTTTAAGCCTGGACCTCCTTATGTTTGTCAATCTTTGAAACCTAGTGGAAATACCAATAATGATAATAAAGATAAATTTCTAAAGAAGAACTATGGTTTCGACATTTCAAAGGCAGATCAAATCTTTGATATCTTAGTAAAAGACAAACAAATAACACTAAGTGATGATCATAAAATCCCTTCTCAAGATCAAATCTTTGATATCTTAGTATCATCATACTTATGGACATTGGACTAATAGTTGTGGTACGTTTCAGGGATATTTATTCAGGAAGCGATCAAACCGGGAAGATTGAAATTTGAAAGAGAAAGTTTCAATGGTAATGACAAGTGACTCCGATCCTCTTCAGGTTAACGCTAACTACGTTGAGCCGTGAGTATTAATGATGGTCGAAGTTGAAGATTCTAACTCTGTGGGGCAGGCCACTGAGATGGCCTGGATGGAGAGCGAGAAATCCATGATGGTCTACCCGAAAGGAGGTGAAACTTTGTTGGAATTTTTGAATCGAAAGAAGGCAGAAGATTGCCTCTATTGAACTTTGTCCAAGATGCCATGTTTGTTTTCGATAGATCTTGCAGCCAATAATTTTCCATGGCTCAGAAATGAAAAACACACAATCAACAAGTGGCGGCAAATCATCAGAGACTTGAAAACAAACAGAAGAAGCCTTATCCCCTTCATACGAAGGATGGATTTTGAAATCTGAGTCATGCCTGGAGGAAAAATACCCTGGTAACATGAATAGGTTCGAGAAAGGAAAAACAACCTATGAATCAAGGATCCCAGGGAAGGTAAAAACCACGTGCTTTCATACCTTCATCTTCAGTTCCTCCGAAACAGTGGGTTCGACCACCCGGATATGTTAAGTATCAGAACGAAACTTCACCCAAGGTTTCTCATCCGAAACCTACTATGGGCAAACAAACCTTAGATGACTAAACCCAATGGAGAAGGGGCTCAGAGTAGAGAAAGGCTGATTTTCGGAGAACACAAGAAAAGAAAACAACCACGGGCTGGTTGAGGAAGGCAATCAACAACCAAAAGCGGTGCAAGCGAAGACATACTCAAGTAAATTCAAGTGCAAGCAAATTCGAATCATCCCTCCTACGCCCCCAATAGTAAAAAATAAACCTTCATTTCCAAATAAATGGATGGTTTTAATGAAAAATGAGGAGATTTGCTTACTAAAATTTCGAAACGGGTGTTGGTGCTGATGATCTTGATGATATTTACCAGCAGTATTGTGTCTGTTTTACCAGCAGAGTGATGCCGAAAGAACTTGAGAAGGATCTGGAAGACGAGGACTTCGAAGAGATGAAATTGGTGAGATCCAATTTTCTATACGTATATTGGCAAACAAATTTTGCCAAAACACTTCAGCAGTGTTTGAGAGCCCACTGAAGAGATGCAACTTCACATGAAACCTTTGTTATAAGAGCACTTGTTGAAGATGTAGGTCTAGGCAAAGTACTTAGTTGATTCAGAGCGGCAGTCAATTTGATTGCCGAAGTTTTATGATGAAAAGATTGATAGAGACCAAGTTTGATCTGATGCTCATCAGATGATCATAACAGATTTTAGTGGTAAGACATCGAATCAGAAGGAGTGGCTATGTCTGGAATTTACAGTGGGAACTATAATGATACCCACCATGTTTGTGGTAGTAGATTCGAAGGCAACTACAATCTGTTACTTGGTAGAGAGTGGATACATGGAGTAGGTGTTGTTCCATCATCACTGCATAAAAAATTGTGTATGTGGACAAAAGAAGGAATTCCCATTTAGGTGGATGGGGATAAAAACTACTTTAAGGTTGAAGAAGATGCAGTGGATGTGAGGAGTACTGAGAAAAAAGTGATGAAGGCAAAACCTTACGAGGTAATTGATAATACATGTCGGTGCCTACCAAGGTACCTTATTCTTTGAGGATAAATCCAAACTATGGATTTATGTTACAATGTGATGTCGGCCCCTTCGAGGCCGCAGAAATTATCCGAATGGTCGGATCCAGAGTAGATTCGAGCTTCTGGGCTCGAATTTCGGCCTATATGGCCGAAAAAAGGGTTGAAGCGGCTTTCGAAGCCGAATTCAATGAAAATAAACAAAATGAAGAAGAAACGGCCCCTAAGGCCGAGTCGCAAGAAGGAAGGATATTCATCGAGGAGATAATAGAAGAAGAAAATTCATTTGAAGTAGAAGGTGATTCTTCTAAAAGGGTTAAAAATTCTTCTGAGGAAAACAAAGATTCTGAAAAAAGAGTATTTGAGCAAATGATGAAAAGGGTTGAGATTTATGTTCAGGAAACACAAGAGCCTAGTTCAAAAAATTGGATTGCATTTATGATGACTCTCCCTTGGGTTTCGAAGGATTTTGTCTCAAGGTATCAAGAAAATGGAAGCTCAAGATCCTTTAGAAGAAATAAACTTGGGTGATGCTAATGAAAAGAGACCCACGTTTATTAGTCAGAATCTCGAAGGTGAATTTAAGGAAAAAATCATTGATTTGTTGAGGGATATAAAGATTGTTTCGCTTGGGATTACCATGAAATCCTGGTTTGAGTCGAGAATTGGTAGAACATAAGCTTCCAACCTTTCCAGAAAAGAAACCAGTGAAACAGGCCCCAAGAAGATTGCTCCAGAAATTGTTTCGAAAATCAAGAAGAAATTGAGCGTCTTCTAAAGGCCAAGTTCATTCGAACTGCCAGGTATGTTGATTGGATTTCTAATATAGTGCCTGTTATTAAGAAGAATGGATCTTTAAGAGTATGTATTGATTTTCGAGATCTTAATAATGCAACTCCTAAAGATGAATACCCCATTCCAGTTGCTGATATGTTAATTGATTTGGCAGCAGGAAATGAATTATTAAGTATGTTAGATGGGTATTCAGGATATAAATCAGATTTTTATTGCCGAAGAGGATATTTCGAAGACAGCTTTTTGATGTCCTGGTGCAATAGGTACTTATGAATGGGTAATGATGCCCTTTGGCTTGAAAAATGCTGGAGCAACTTATCAAAGAGCCATGAATTCAATTTTCCATGATTTAATAGGAAATTTTATGCAAGTTTATATTGATGATGTTGTAGTTAAGTCTGAATCAAAAGACTTGCATTTGAATAATTTAAGACAAGCTTTCGAGAAAATGAGAAAGCATGGTTTGAAAATGAATCCTATTAAATGTGCTTTTGGTGTAATCTGCAGGCAATTTCTTAGGCTTTCTTGTGCATAAGAAAGGTGTTGAGATTGACAAGAATAAGGCTAAAGCTATTCTCGAAACATCTCCACCTACAACCAAGAAACAGTTACAGTCTTTTCTGGGAAAAGTTAATTTCCTTCGAAGATTCATTTCGAATTTATCAGGAAAGACAAGAGTAATTTTCCCCTTTGTTGAAATTGAAGAAAGAGAAAACTTCAAAATGGGAAGATGAACACCAACAAGTCTTTGAGGAAATCAAGAAATATTTGACAACTCCTCCGATTATGACTCCTCCTTTGCCAGGAAAACCTTTAAAGTTGTATATTTCTGCTTCAGAAGCCACAATAGGAAGTATGTTGGCTCAGAGGACAAAAATGGTGTTGAAAGAGCTATTTACTATTTGAGTAGAGTCCTTAATTGATGCAGAAACTAGATATTGTGCTATAGAAAAGTTGTGTTTATGTTTGTACTTTTCATGCACTAAAACTTAAATATTATGTGAAACCCCATGATGTATTTGTGATTTCACACTTCGATGTAATAAAGCACATGTTGTTAAAACCTATATTGCATAGTAGAGTTGGAAAATGGGCTTTAGCTTTAACTAAATTTCACTAAAGTTTGTAATTTTACTAATTTCCACCCAAAGGGTTTCCAACTCGAATGTGTTTGAAATTAAACATCACTGTTCGAATAATGCAGTAGAGTATGAAGCTCTTATTGCTGGTCTCGAAATTTAGTTTCTATGAATTCGAGAAACGTTCATATTAGAGGAGATTCTCAATTAGTTTATTAACAAATAACTAAAGAGTATAAATGTTTAGATCCAAAATTGACTAAATACTTGGTTCAAGCCAATAGACTTTGGAAATGTTTGATGAAGTGAAGATTGAACATATTCCAAGGGGTAAAAAATTTCGAAGCCAATGAATTGGCTCAAATAGCTTCTGGATATAGAATTTCTATTGGAACTCTTAGGAAAATTAGTGATATTCAAAGAAGGTTCCCAATGAAAGGATTCGATATCCATAATATAAATCTCTTAGAACAGAATGATTGGAGAAGTGAAATTATGAGTCTTATCCAAAATCCTTCCTTGGTAAATAAGAAACATTTGAAATACAAATACTGAATTATTGGATTTTAGGAGGAAGAACTTTACAAAAAGGCAATTGATGGGAATTTACTTCGATGTTTGGGAGAAACTGAAGCTTACTTAGCTTTAGTAGAAGTTCATGAGGAGCTTGTGGTGCTCACCAAGCAGGAAAGAAAATGGAATGGATTTTGAAAAGAAAATTATTCTTTTGGCCTTCTATGGCCAAAGATTGTCCATAATTTTGCAAAGTCTTGTGAAGAATGTCAAAGCATGGAAATGTACAACAAGTTCCAGCAAGTGAATTGAATTCATCATAAAGCCTTGGCCTTTCGAGGATGGGCTTTAGATTAATTGGAATGATACATCCAGCTTCTTCGAGAAACCACAAGTTTATTTAGTTGGAGTTGATTATTTTACCAAATGGGTAGAAGCAATTCCTCTAAAAGAAGTTACTCAAGAAAGATATCATTCGTTTTATTTGAAGAAAACATTATATTTCGGTTTGGCTTACCAGAAACCATTACTACAGATCAAGGAACAATGTTTACTGGGAGGAAAATGGTTAGGTTTGCTGAATCAGAAGGAATAAAATTACTGTCTTCTACTCTTATTATGCACAAGCCAATGGTCAAGTTGAA
The DNA here is from genome assembly GCA_026901365.1 of Sesbania bispinosa. Lineage (NCBI taxonomy): Eukaryota > Viridiplantae > Streptophyta > Magnoliopsida > Fabales > Fabaceae > Sesbania > Sesbania bispinosa. The sequence goes on along the minus strand of QLOH01000411.1, from coordinate 367,091 downwards.
GCAGTTAATAAAACTATTATTGCTTGATCAAAAGACATATTGGACAACGTCCTAGAAATTGGGCATTGAGACATTGAATCAAATTCTTTGGGCTTATAGAAATTCTCCAAGAGAGGCACTCGAACTACTCCTTATAAATTGGTATATGGTCATGATGCTGTGTTACCAGTTGAGGTGAACTTACAATCATTAAGAGTTCAAAAACAATATGAGTTACCTTTCTCAAGATTATTGGAATTTGATGTTTGATGAATTAAAATCAACTTGATGAAGAAAGGTTGGTTGCTCTTGAAAACATAATCAGCCAAAGAGAGCAAATAACTCGTTGTTATAATAGAAAAGTTAAGAAAAAAGAATTCCAAGTTGGTGATTATTTTTGGAAGTTGTTTTTGCCAATTGATAAAAAGTCAAAGAAGTTTGGTAAATGGTCACCCAATTGGGAAGGACCTTTTGAGATTGAAAAAGTGTTTTCCAGTAATGCATATTCAATTCGAGAATTAGTTGGGGATATGCGCATACTATCAATAAATGGAAAATACTTAAAAGAATATAAACCAAACTTGCAAGAAATAAGAATTGTGCATAAAAGAAAATAAACGTTTGAATAACAACCAGAGTTCGAGCCCCATGCTCGAAATAAAAAAAAAAGTCAAAACAAAAAGAAACTAGAGGAAGCTAAAAGGGAGCTTCATTCTTCAATTTTGCGAAGTCATGTCTAAGGTCTTCATAATAAGTCTTAGAGACTTATGTCTTCTTTCTCCAGATTTTCAATATCTTTTAAAAACTCGAACGACATCTCTCGAAATACCTTCAACAGAATTGATGACTTCCATTCGAGTAGACCTTTGCTTCGAAAGAGTAGATTCGACTTCACTTTTAGCCTTCTCAGTTTCCCTCAAGTCTTTCTTGATATTCTTATTCACTAAATTCGCGAGCCTCAATCTTTCCTTTTCTAATTCTTCAATTCTTGAAGAATTTTGCTTAATAGACTGCTCATGTTAATTCACTATAAGCTTGCTGTGTCGCATCTTGTCAACCAGTTCCGCTTCTTCACTTTTTTGAGTAACCAACTTTGACTTTGTTTGCTCAATTTGGTTAACAGTCTTGATGTTGTTCTGATAATGATCAGCAAAATTCTTCACCCAGGTCTTTTGAGGCTCGGAAAGTTGGGATTCTTTCTTGTCAAAGTAAATGAGAAAACTCTCAATTTCTTCTCTGTAAGACGATCCCTTGGAATCTCTTTCATCATCTGCTTCTCGAAGACCAGTTTCTTAAAATTCTGAAGGACTTGATCCACTGATCTTCTTCGCTTAAAGGATTTTGAATGGTGGCTTCAGAATGGGCAGATGACAAAGAGACTTCCCCTGAAATTACGTCCAGAATCAGAAAGGATTCTCATCCAAGTCATTGAGGCAATCATCCAAGCTTTTCACATTATATATTGGTGTAGATCTGGATGAATCCCTCGAAAACCCAGGGGCCTTTTCAGGAGTCTCTGATGCAATTTGAGTGATTTGTATCTCCTTTGAGGCAGAATCCTTTGTCTTTTCAAAATTTGGACCTTGAGAAATAGTGGGATCATCTTTCTTGTTTTCTTCTTCTTGAAGATCTTCATTCATAGGATCAGGAGGAGATTGAACTTCTTCTTCCTCTCCTTTTCTTTCTTCTTCTTCTTCTCTTCTTCTTCTTTTCTTCTTCTTCTTCTTCTTTTCTTCTTCTCTTCTTCTCTTCTTCTTTCTTCTTCTTCTTCTTCTTCTTCTTCTTCTTCTTCTTCTCTTCTTCTTCTTCTTCTTCTTCTTCTCTTCTTCTTTCTTCTTCTTCTTCATTACTTCTCTTTCGATATTCTCTAATTGATTCTTTTTTGTTTGAGATTTTTTCGAAGAAGTAAACTTGAAGTGGGCTTTCAATAGTTCGATCTTCAGTACCGCGCCACTTTCAGCTTGAGAACTCGAAGAGAGGATTATCTGAAATTAGAAAATATTCTAAGTTAGATAGAGCAGAAAAAAAAATAACCATGTAAAGTTTTTTTTTTCCAAAAGAGAGTTGAAAAGATTTACTTGCTCAACAACCCCACTTGGGATTTGTTCCTTATATGCCTTAGTCTTAAACCTTTGGCCAACTCTCTGAACATTTTGTATAAAGAAAATAATTTTTAAAATCAAAAGAAAAAGAAGAAAAAGTTTTTGAAATTAGATTCGAAAGATAAAAAGAATGAAGTGTTAGAACCACAGGCAACACTAGAAGGGGGGGTTGAATAGTGTTGTAAACATTTTAAGACAATTTTGGAAATCTTTATTTTAAATCAATCACGTTAAGTGATCATTGTGCAAACCAATCTTAAGATCAGAGTTATTTTAAATACATGCAGAATATATGAAAGATTTAGATTGAAAAAACTTTCTCTTACACTTAAGATGGTTTTGATTTTAAAAACTTCTCTCAGTGTCTTCTAAGAATATTACTAAGAGTACCTCAGAACTATTTCTGAAATACTTTAGATGATCAGAGACCATCTATATCATGTGTCTGAACTGAGTTCCTGTTGGGCTCACTTCAGACAGATATTTCAGACATCCCTCTGAATATATTCTTCTATAATACTTCAACCTACACTAGAGACGTTTTAATGTTATGTTTGTATGAAAACTTGTTTTATTGAAATCCTTGAGTTAAGCTTGTTATGAAAAGTACTTTTCAATCCCCATCGTAAATATGAAAACTGTAAATAAAAGAGATTAAGGGATGAGAAAACTTAGGCATAGAATTTATCCTGGTTCACCCCACCAACCCGTGAGCTACATCCAGTCCCAGAGGCAAACCACCACTGGATTTTCCACTATCTGAAACCACAGATACAAGTATTACCCTCTTCAGGCCAACACACCAAGTATTCTTTTCTATCAAGCCTCTCCAGGCTCTACCACAAGTATTTTTTCTTCCACCAAGCCTCTCCAGGCTCTCGGACACTTAACTAAATGTAGAGTATTACTACTCAATCTAAGCTAGATGTTCGCTAGAACCTCTCAACTCAGATTCTTCTTGTACATAGAGATTACTGAGTACATACTCAGGATACAGTCATTACAACCTAAATACAAGGATAGACAGTGATACAAATGTTTGAATTAAGTACAATCCTTGTCTTTTCTATGAGGAATACATCCTCTGAGAGTAGGCTAACTAAGATATGAAATTAAGCTCCAGCCTCATTTTCCAACCATTGGTTTCCATGGGCTACATTCTCACCCGTATCATTGGATTACCAAGGTATCTTCAAAGCTTCAAACCGTACCCAGTTTGATAGTCATTTGTACAACATGATTGCCTTCCCTACAACCAACTCACTTGATCAACAGACCAACTGTACAATCTAACTAACTGACCAGCTGATCAGTAGCCCAATTGAGAATTAACTCTCTGATCAATTGTTGTTGACATTTTCCTGATGTATTTAAGCTCGAGTCAACTCTTGTTAACTGTAAGACACTCAGCCTAGTTAACAATTTTCATGCTGATTGATTTCAAGAACCTTCTTGAAAAACAATCCCAATTGATCCAACTTGGTTGATCATTCTGACCAACTTGGTTGCAACAGCAGCTGCATGGTTGTTTCCAACAACCTGATTGATTGTTGAGGACAACGACTATGGCTTGATTGATCTTCCAACCAACCAGCTTGGTTGTTCACCACAACAACAACAACTTCAACTTCTTTCTTGAGGCTATTTATATGTTCTGCTTGAGTATAGTCGTTGAAGATAATTCATAATACTGTTGAGCTTTTGATGATGTGGCTCATATAGCCGTTGTGTAATAGCTTCTCAAACGGTTGCTTCTTCTTAGCATATTGAGTGTTCAGAATACTCCCGTTCTAACACTTCTGTTGATGAGCTCTGTTTTGAGAGATGTGATGATTATGTGTATTCTCTCTCTTGAATTCTTTTTGCTTTCTTGCATCTGTTTTATCCAGCTTGCATCTACTTGCTCCAGCTTGCATTATCTTGCATCTGCTTGCATCTGCCTTTATCTATTTGTCCAGCTTGCATCTGCTTGCTTTCTTCAGATTTCCTCTGATTTTCTTGGGAGTGTATATGAGTAGGTATCCGTTGAATTTGTCTTTTTGCTTATTCTTCATATACTTCTTTTTCATTTGCTCCTGACACCATTACTTCTTTGAATGAGATGTCTTGACCAATAGTCGTTGTTTGTAGATTCCTCTTTTGAGATTTAGATAAAGATGTTGAATTGAATATATTTTATTCAAATATCTTCCTTGTTGCTTTTGCTTAATCTCTTGAGCTTTTCTTCTGCTTTCTTTCGGATTGCACAAATGAAGAAATGTCTCGTTGAAATACTATCGTTTAGAGATAGCAAGTAGTCTTCTTTTAATCCGTTGTGAGACACGCTTCTTGAAAGTTCTGACATAGTACAACGTTGGTGCTGCAATAAAGCTGCCACCGTTGTTTGCTGCGATTGCAGAGATTTCCTCAGTGGTGTATGAAATTTAAATGCACCAGGAAAGGCCTCTGTGTTTGTTGCCACAAATGTGTTCCAAACGTACGAGCAGCAGCGACTCACAAAAGTCTTCACGCAAGGTTTCAGCAAAGATGCCACGTCATTACTAAAGCTTCAGACGGCTTCCAATCTTCAGACGGGTTCCAGTCTTCAGACAGGTTTTAGTCTTCAGACGGGTTCGAGTCTTCAGACGGGCTTGGCTCTTCAGACAGCTTCGTTGCTTCAGACAGCTTCTTTTGCTTCAGACATGTTGCGTACTTCAGACAACTTCAATACTTCAGTCCGCTTCATCTTGTATTTATTTCTTCAGTTCATTGTTGTTCTTCAGACAGGTGTATATTGAATCTGTACTTCTTCATATATCTTCTGCCTTCAGTTCTTCAGATAGTCTTCTTAGTCTTCAATTCTTTACTTCTTCAGACAGTCTTAAAGTCTTCACTTCTTCAGACAGTCTTCAAGTGTTCACTTCTTCAGACAGTCTTCAAGTCTTCACTTCTATTCTTCAGTTGCTTCAACTCTGTTAAGGATTATTCTTCTTCAGATTCTGCACTCTTGTTCTTCTGATTCTGATTTTGTTCACAAAATCTTCTTCTTCTTCTTCTAAAGAGTATTCCATCCTGAAACATAATTAACAAACCAATACCTTTCTCAGTAGAACCTGTTTATATAATTTAATTGGTTCTTTATATAATCTTATTTGTTCTTTATATAATCTTATTTGTTAATCATTAAAACTAAAGGATGTTAAGTCTTATAATCATGTTAAGTCCAATGGTTTTTCCTGGTGGAATCACTGTTAAGACTTTTGGTTTCGGGGTTTTCTTCTTCTCTTTCTTTGAAGCTTCCTCTCTCAAAGGAGTAATTTGTTTTTCTGGGGTACTTTCCTGTTAAAAGAAAAATGGATTATCAGTTTTTTATGAGGTGAATAAGAGTTTAAAAATGGATAAAGTAAATTCGAAGTTTACCTCTGAGAGAGATTCTTCTTCAGAAGTTTCAACTTTTCTCTTCTTCTTCTTCTTTTCACCTTGTGCTGCTGGCTTCTTCGAAGTAAGCTTTGGAGTATCTGCTTTTTCCTTCTTTCCTACTGAAGCAGATTGACTCTTCTCAGAAGGCTCGTCATTCTTTTCGGCCTTACTAGAAGTAGTCTTCTTTCTAGATTTTAAAGCAGTAGCCTAGCATAAAATAAAAGGAAAAGAGTAATCAGTAATGTGAAATCTCGAAATGAGATAAATTTAGATTTCGAGCAAAAAGAACTTACAGGAGGTTTTTGAGAAGAAGATGGAGTTTTCCTTTTCTTGGATTTTTTCTCGAGGACTTCTTCCTCATCACTTTCCCAGTATTCCTCAGTTTCTTTTGAGAGTTTACATTCTTGAGCTTGAATAAAAAAGGAAGAAAGTTAGAAATATAAAATGGAAATAAGAGAGAAAATCAATGAATAAGTCATAGTTACCTTGAGCTATAAAATCCTTAGAAAGTATTCTCACATGTTCTATACTCACATGGGGTATAAAAGGATAATTGTCCAAAGTATACTTAGTTAAAGTAACTCTTTTTGAAAGAGGTTTTAGGCTATTAAAAAGAAAATCAAGACTTGCAGGCCTAGTCCAGTCAAGACCATATAAACTCTTTGCTAAACCAAATTTTGCTGTTGGTAAAGAAGGAAACTTTGGACAATATTTTTCGAAATCAGTGATACCTTTAGAATTTGCAAGTTTAAAACTCTGTTCGTTCGAAGAAATCTTTTCTTTTAAAGAAGAGGCTGCTTCAGAAATAGTTCTATTTATTTTATTGGGAATATAGAACACATGAAAATATTTCTCGAAACTTCAATTTCTTTGATGTGCGTACCTTTTGTCTTCTTGATGAGTTTCTGCGCAGGATCTTTGGTTAGTCTTGAAAAACAAGTAGCTTCATCTACTTGAATACCAGAAAAGTATCAAGACCACCATTCTTTAAAACCAAGAGTGCAGTAATAAGAAGGTTCAAAGGAGACTGGCACAAGGGAAAGAGGCTTCTTAGCCTTTTTGAGTTGCAACTTCTTGAAACCCTCTTCACCATCCACTAAATCTTCAATTAAAATTTGGTCTTTGGTCGTGTAGAAGGGTGTAGGACGAAATTGGCTCAACCCAAATTGACGAGCCACCAGTTGTGGTTGATAATGAAAGATTTTAAAATCTTTGGGTTGGAAGCCACAATATAAAAGGTCTGGGGACAGAAATTGTTTCCAAAGTTCTAAACTCTCTGCTTCTTCTTCTGGATTTTCACATGGGAATTTTTGAGTAAACCAACTTGGTCCTCGAGTTCGAGAGGCAAAAGGTGCAAGGTTTGGAGAGTGTTTTATGATTTCGAAGAAGGAAGAAATATAGGATTTGAAGTTTTCAACACGTTCCTTTTTCGAAGAAGGAGTAAAATAAGACAACCTAAATCCTTCAATGGAGGAAGAAAGATCAGATTGAGGAGGCTCAGAACTCTCAAGTTTATTTTGAAAAATGGCATTCAGCCAAAGTTGGAGAAACCAATAAGGGCCACAAAGGTTTCGAACTGGACCTTTTAGTTTAAGTGCATGTATAGCTTCGGAAAGCATACAATACACATGATCCAAAAGACATCTATTAAGGTCAATTCGAATACCTTTGGCAAACATCTGAGCCATAGGAAGATAAGACTTTGGAATTTGGTTCGACTTTGAACAAAAAACAAAGGCAGATAACCAATATAAAAGAAAAGCAATGTTCTTCCTCATGAACTTTGCCAGATTTTGCATTATTTTGGATAAAATTCGAGTAAGTCAATTTCTCGAAATTTGGACTGACATGGGGTTTAGGAACTTTCATGAATGGAAAAATTATTTGGCCTTCAGGTTGAAGGCCAGTGATTGCAGCAATATTGAAAAGAGTAGGTGTAATCATGCCATAAGGCAGATGAAAAGAATTGGTAGATCTTTCCCAGAAAAGCAAAGAGGAAAGAATGAGAGAAGGATCATGACTAAGATCGAACTTACTCAGCTGAATAAGATCGAAAATACCAATTTGCTTCCAAACATTCCCCATGGTATTTTCAACCCTATTCAGCCACATGATATAAGAGTCCTTTCGAGCAGGGGGAGATGCTCGAAAGACATCATTTAGATTTTCAACATGATTATATCGAATTTAAGATCTGAAAATTCGAATTTTTTCTTCAGGAAAACTTGGAAAAAATTCCTCACACTGACTCAATGAAGAAGAAGGTGTGTATGGTCCTAAGAAAGCAAAGTTTTTCTTTCTAATGGAATAAGGAATGAGTACCTGGGATTTCCAGATAGCAAGTTTTTCTTCAGCATTTTCAGGATCAGGGACATAGACTTGATCGTCCCTAGCAAGGAGGTCACCTTTGCAGATTGCAAGAGGAACAGTAGTTTGACCTTCAGCAGCCATTAATGGAGTTTTTTCTTTTCTTGAAGTTCTTGAGAGAAAGAAAAGAATCACAATGTAGCAGTGTAAAAGAAGCTGAAAATGCATTAAGAAGATAAAGTTAGAAACTTTAAGACATTTAAACGGTGAAATTCAAGCTTAAACTTAAGAAAAATGGATTAAAGTGAGTAAAGATCTTACCTTGGAGAAGAAGGAAAAACGCCGTGAAGAGAGAGAACAGAGGTTTTTCTTTTTAAGGTTGAAGATGATGAAAAGTGAAGATGAAGTGTTTCACTTGGTATTTATATGAGAGAGAAAAGATATGATTGCAAAAGGTAATTATGATTACACAGTTTTGGGACGTGAGCCAGTAACCCCAAAAAAGTAGGAAAGTCAGTTAACTTTAAAAGGTAACTGCAATATTTAATTTAATTGGAAAATAAAAGGTTTATCTGAAACTGATATTTAAATTTCCATTTAAATTTTAAATAACTGTTATGAGGAATACCAAGGTTGTTCCAAAAATATCTCTTTCTACAAAAAATGAATCATTATTTGAAAGAGACTTTTTTTGGGGGGGCATCTGTTGGGATTTGATATTCAATTATTTCGAATCCCTCAAGTGATAACAATATGATATCATTTCGAATTTACAGAAGAAGGTTAACATTACCTTATTTTGAATTTTAGTAATAAGTCTAATGACTTAGAGAATATTTGAGGTAAAGTTAATACAAAGACTTTAGAAATTTGAGAAAGAAGGTAATTGTGAACTCGAATATTCAAGGAAAAGTATATAAGAGGTAAAGTTCAATTCTTTCATTCATAATCCAAATTCGAATTACATGTGGTTCAAATACAATGGAGATACATTTAGAAAGAAAACTATCCTAAGTCCCTAAAACATTAGAAAGGAAACTATCCTAAACTAGGATGAGTACTTGACTCATGCCTAACATGCCTCTTTATCCTCATCCTCCCCCACAAGCTTTAATAGAGCCAACACAAAGAAGAATTCTTTCTTCAATCTGTTGGACCACCTTCGACTTGAGGAAGAAATCAAGGTCAGTATGGGGACTAATAAATAGATTCATTTATTATGTAAATGAACCTATATTTGGCTATTACGTACAACCCAAAAGAAAACTTTTCGAAAAGAAAGGTTAGAAAAGCTAATAGCTTTGGCTATTTCGTCAATCTCATCAAAATTGAAATCATTCCAGATTAGATTGTACGCAATAGCCAAAGGGATTAACTTCTTCATATTCTTTGAAGAGATTCTTTAGAAAATTTAGAAAAGAAAGAAGAAAAGAATGAAGAATTATGAAAGGATTGTGTAAAGGCACTCCTATTTATAGGAGTAAAAAGAGTAAAGCCAATTAATGTGTCATTGCTAACGTCCAATGAGAAAAGTCACATATGCAAATTGAAAGGACGGTGGCCGGTGGTCTTCACAATCTTTGGAATGACCAATTAAGATATGCTACATGGCATAAAGAAAAGTAAAGTCAAATCTCGAAGCAGTTTCTTTGAATTCGAGAAATTTGAAGATATAGTATCAAGATCAGAGAAATGATTTCGAAAATCAGAAAGCAAGAGTTCGAGAAAACAGAGAAATGATTTCGAGAAACCAGAGAGCAAGATTTCGAGGAAACAAATAGAAGATTTCGAGAAAATCAGAAGACAAGACTTCGAGAAATTAGAAGATTAGATTTCGAGAAGACAGAAGACACCAAGACAACAGTTAATGGAAGTTATATTAGACAAAGACAGGTGTCATTAAGTTAGTGGTTGATTTCAAAGATTGTAAACCGTTTTCTAGATAGCAGAAAACGTGGCAAGCATCTACGCTGCCAACACATAAGGTTGCTGATGTGTCAAACATGCATTAGTTAGCCGTTAGGATTAGGAATCTATAAATAGTAGAACCCACAATGTAATAAGGGTTGGCAAATCACTCATACTCATACTCTCTTAAACACCTTACAAGTCCGATCACACTGCGACAAAACAGGTTACAAAGGGAAGCAAGTATGTGATGAACCCATCCATTTTTATCTTAATGCATATTGTTCTTACAATTCGTTTTCTTTTCTTTGTTTACATTCTGCAATTTACTTTCTGCAATTTTTCTTTGCTTTACATTTATTTGAGACTTTCATTGACTTCTTTGAAAAAATTACAAATATTTTGAAACTTGATGAAATTCTGGATCAAGTAAATTTTATTCTTATTTGAAAGATAAGTTTGATAGAATTCTGAATCAATCTTTGGAAAACTTATCATTTCTGAATTTTAGAAAACCATAACAATTGATTTGGTGAAATTCTGTATCAATCAACCAAATTTTCCAGAAAATTTAACTTTTGAAAATCTAAACACCATAAACCTACTTTTTTAAAAGAGTCCCGTAAGAGGATTTGATTCTAATCCCCAGATTGCTCGTAGAATCAAAGTGTTAAAATTCATTCTTTTCGAATCTGAATTTTTCACCACAAACAGTTATTAAACAAATAACTAAAGAGTATAAATGTTTAGATCCAAAATTGGCTAAGTATTTAGTTTAAGCCAATAAACTTCTAGAAATGTTTGATGAGATAAAAATTGAACATATTCCTCGAGGTCAAAATTTCGAAGCTAATGAGTTGGCTCAAATAGCTTCAGGGTATAGGATTTCAGTTGGAACTCTTAGAAAGATTAGTGATATTCAAAGGAGATTTCCAATGAAAGATTTCGAAATTCATAATATAAATCTCCTAGATCAAGATGATTGGAGAAAAAACTTGTGAATTTAATACAAAATCCTTCCTTAATACAAAATCAAGACTTGCAGGCCTAGTCCAGTCAAGACCATATAAACTCTTTGCAAAACCAAATTTTGCTGTTGGTAAAGAAGGAAACTTTGGACTATTTTTCGAAATCAGTGATACCTTTAGAATTTAAAAGTTTAAAACTCTGTTTGTTCAAAGAAATCTTTTCTTTTAAAGAAGAGGCTGCTTCAAAAATAGTTCTATTTATTTTATTGGGAATATAGAACACATGAAAATATTTCTCAAAAGCTTCAATTTCTTTGATGTGCGTACCTTTTGTCTTCTTGATGAGTTTATGCGCAGGATCTTTGGTTAGTCTTGAAAAACAAGTAGCTTCATCTACTTGAATACTAGAAAAGTAACGAGACCACCATTCTTCAAAACCAAGAGTGCAGTAATAAGAAGGTTCGAAGGAGACTGGCACAAGGGAAAGAGGCTTCTTAGCCTTTTTGAGTTGCAACTTCTCGAAACCCTCTTCACCATCCACTAAATCTTCAATTAAAATTTGGTCTTTGGTGGTGTAGAAGGGTGTAGGACGAAATTGGCTCAACCCAAATTAACGAGCCACCAATTGTGGTTGATAATGAAAGACTTTAAAATCTTTGGGTTGGAAGCCACAATATAAAAGGTCTGGGGACAAAAATTGTTTCCAAAGTTCTAAACTCTCAGCTTCTTCTTCTGGATTTTCACATGGGAACTTTCGAGTAAACCAACTTGGTCCTCGAGTTCGAGAGGCAAAAGGTGCAAGGTTTGGAGAGTGTTGTTTGATTTCGAAGAAGGAAGAAATATAGGATTTGAAGTTTTCAACACGTTCCTTTTTCGAGGAAGGAGTAAAATAAGACAACCTAAACCCTTCAATGGAGGAAGAAAGATCAGATTGAGGAGGCTCAGAACTCTCAAGTTTATTTTGAAAAATGGCATTCAGCCAAAGTTGGAGAAACCAATAAGGGCCACAAAGGTTTCGAACTGGACCTTTTAGTTTAAGTGCATGTATAGCTTCGGAAAGCATACAATACACATGAGCCAAAAGACATCTATTAAGGTCAATTCGAATACCTTTGGCCAACATCTGAGCCATAGGAAGATAAGACTTTGGAATTTGGTTCAACCTTGAACAAAAAACAAAGGCAGATAACCAATATAAAAGAAAAGCAACATGTTCTTCCTTATGAACTTTGCCAGATTTTGCATTATTTTGGATAAAATTCGAGTAAGTCAATTTCTCGAAATTTGGACTGACATGGGGTTTAGGAACTTTCATGAATGGAAAAATTATTTGGCCTTCAGGTCGAAGGCCAGTGATTGCAGCAATATCGAAAAGAGTAGGTGTAATCATGCCATAAGGCAGATGAAAAGAATTGGTAGATCTTTCCCAGAAAAGCAAAGAGGAAAGAATGAGAGAAGGATCATGACTAAGATCGAACTTACTCAGCTGAATAAGATCGAAAATACCAATTTGCTTCCAAACATTCCCCATGGTATTTTCAACCCTATTCAGCCACATGATATAAGAGTCCTTTCGAGCAGGGGGAGATGCTCGAAAGACATCATTCAGATTTTCAACATGATTATATCGAATGCAAGATCTGAAAATTCGAACTTTTTCTTTAGGAAAACTTGGAAAAAATTCCTCATACTGACTCAATGAAGAAGAAGGTGTGTATGGTCCTAAGAAAGCAAAGTTTTTCTTTCTAATGGAATAAGGAATGAGTACCTGGGATTTCCAGATAGCAAGTTTTTCTTCAGCATTTTCAGGATCAAGGACATAAACTTGATCGTCCCTAGCAAGGAGGTCACCTTTGCAGATTGCAAGAGGAACAGTAGTTTGACCTTCAGCAGCCATTAATGAAGTTTTTCTTTTCTTGAAGTTCTTGAGAGAAAGAAAAGAATCACAATGTAACAGTGTAAAAGAAGCTGAAAATGCATTAAGAAGATAAAGTTAGAAACTTTAAGACATTTAAACGGTGAAATTCAAGCTTAAACTTAAGAAAAATGGATTAAAGTAAGTAAAGATCTTACCTTAGAGAAGAAGGAAAAACGCCGTGAAAAGAGAGAACAGAGGTTTTTCTTTTCAAGGTTGAAGATGATGAAAAGTGAAGATGAAGTGTTTCACTTAGTATTTATATGAGAGAGAAAAGATATGATTACAAAAGGTAATTATGATTACACAGTTTTGGGACGTGAGCTAGTAACCCCAAAAAAAGTGGGAAAGTCAGTTAACTTTAAAAGGTAACTGCAATTTTAATTTAATTGGAAAATGAAAGGTTTATCTGAAACTGATATTTAAATTTCCATTTAAATTTTAAATAACTGTTATGAGGAATACCAAGGTTTGTTGCAAAAATATCCCTTTCTACAAAAAATGAATCATTATTTGAAAGAGACTATTTTTGGGGGGGCATCTGTTGGGATTTGATGTTCAATTATTTCGAATTCCTCAAGTGATAACAATATGATGTCATTTCGAATTTACAGAAGAAGGTTAATATTACCTTATTTCGAATTTTGGTAATAAGTCTATTAACTTAGAGAATACTTGAAGTAAAGTTAATACAAAGACTTTAGAAATTCGAAAAGAAGACAATTGTGAATTCGAGAAAGCTGAAAGAAGATTTCAAGAAATCAGAAGGCAGAATTTGAGAAAGCAGAAAGAAGATTTCGAGAAATCAGAAGGCAGAATTCGAGAAAGCAGAAAAGAGATTTCGAGAAATCAAGGAGCAAGATTTCGAGAAAACAGAAGACACTAGAAGAGCAGTTAATGGAAGTTACAAAGACAAAGACAGGTGTCAATCAGTTAGTGGTTTATTTTGAAAATTGTAATCAGTTTTCTGGTGAGCAGAAAACGTGGCAAGCATACATGTTGCCAACACATAGGGCTAGATGACATGTCACATAGACATTAGTTAGCCGTTAGAATTAGGAATCTATAAATAGGTAAACTCTTGATGTAATAAAGGTTGGCAAATCACTCATACTCATACTCTCTGAAACACCTTATACGTCCGATCACACTGCGACAAACAGGTTACTAAGAGAAGCAAGTATGTGATGAACCCATCCACTTTTCTTTTCAATGCAAATTGTTCTTACAATTCAATTTTCCTTTTCTTTGTTTACATTCTGCAAATTTACTATTCTGTAATTTACTTTTCTTTGTACAAATTCTCATTTAAACTTTTACTGAAGTTTCTCAAAATCAGTTTCTAAAATTCAAAGTTTGAAACTTGATAAATTTCTAAATCAAGTAATTTTCTAAAAGTCAAGTTCTTTGATAAAAATTCCGGATCAAATCTTTAGAACTTAGTGTTTTCTGGATTTCTAATACTTAGAAAATAACTTGGTGAAATTCTGTACCAAACAATTCTGTTTTTCCAGAAAGATTGAACTTTTTCGAAAGTTTGTTAACAAATCATAAACACCATAAACCTACTTTTTTAAAAGAGTCCCGTAAGAGGATTTGATTCTAATCCCCAGATTGCTCGTAGAATCAAAGTGTTAAAATTTAGTTTTCTAAATTGAATTTTTCACCACAAACAGTATCAAAGAAGAAGGAATTTTCGAGTACATGAAGTCAGGATTTCAGAGGAGGATTTCGAGATTCTGGAAGTAAGTTTTCGAGGAAACAGAAGGCAGAAACTCGAAAACAAAGTATCTGAAGACTTAGAAGATTTCTGAATAAGAAAGCAGAATTTCGAGAATCAGAAGTCAGAATTCCAGAAAGAAGATTTCGAGAATTTGAACAGCAAAATCTCGAAATGACATAGAGCAGAAATTCGAGAAGCAGAATGTGTGAAGACTTAGTAGATTTCTGAATCTCAAAAGTGACTTTTCGAGGAAACAGAAGATACCAGAAAAGCAGTTAGTGGAAGTTACAGAAGTTTGTTGATCAAGGACAGATGGCAACATCTCAATGGAAGCATTTTTGAAAAATGCAAAGATCAGAAGCAATTTTCTGGTTAGCAGAAAACGTGGCAAGCATGCATGCTGCCAACACATAGGGCTAGATGATGTGTCACATGTACATTAGTTAGCCGTTAGAATTAGGAAACTATAAATAGGTAAACTCTTAATGTAATAAGGGTTGGCATTTCATTACACTCATACCCTTAAACACCTTCACGTCCGATCACACTGCGACCAACAGGTTTACAGGGATTGACTGTATGTGATGAACCCATCCACTTTTATCTTTATGCAACTTTATTTTTCAATTCATTTACTTTCTGCATTCTACATTTTGAATTTTATCTTTCAAACAATTTTCTTTCTTTACTCTGAACTTTGTGTTCATATTTCTGTGAATTTAAAAGAAGTCAAGTGAAAATTTAGAACTTTGATAAAATTCTGAATCAAGTAGTTCTAACTCTTTATGAAAGATAAGTTTTTTTTATAAAACTCTGAACCAAACTCTTTGAAATTCATCATTTCTAGATTTTTGAAACATAATAATTGACTTGGTGAAATTCTGTACCAATCAACCATTTTCTTCCAGAAAACTTGAACTTTTGAAAGTCTTTGATAAGTCAGAAACACCATAAATATACTTTTTTAAAAGAGTCCCGTAAGAGGATCTGATTCTAATCCCCAGATTGTTCTTAGAATCAAAGTGATAAATTCAATTTTCGAATTTATATTTTATCACCATAAACACTTTGTATTCTACAAAAAGTTATAAGCGGAATAATTTTACTAAGAGTCACTCTTGAAGTAAGCTGATCTCCACCCATATACATATTTTATGTAAATTTATTTTTTTGAATTATTTTAATTATTATTTTATTTTTATAATTTATTTTAATTATTTTTAATCAAATGTTTTATCATTAAAAAACTAATAAGAATTTAAATTTTCTTAAATAAAACTAAAACTATAATATTTGTTTATTTAGAATTTATATCAAAAAATTTATGTAAATATGTTTTTATGTAATTTTAAATTAATTATTTACTTAAATCAAACATTTATAATTTAATAAGTTATCTTATTAGTTCCAATTAATTTATCATCTAGTAAATTATGTCTCATTCTATCTAAACTTCCACTATATAATTTTATTGAATAATATATAACATATAAATTTATAAAATAATATAAATATACACATATTGTTTACATATATTTTAAAAAAAATATTGAGGGGGGCCAATGGCCCCCCTTTGCCCCCAAAGCCCTTCGCCCCTGCTTATACCAACCTTCTTTATATGAGCTCTTTTTATTAAGTGTATTGGTAGATTTAGATTAGTATGTGTTAATAAAGATTACAATATTCTAACTATAATAGTAGCACATTTAAGCAAAAATGTTTTAATAATAATCATTATTTTTGGAAAAATGTAAAGAAATTACATTGATCGCATATATTGATTTATATTTGGTATAGTAGTTACTATAGGTAATTTCATAAAAAGCTAAATAAAAAATTAATATTCAAAACAAAGTAAGTTATTATAATGTGAATCATAAAAAGTAAGCTTATACTATTACAATATAGGCTAATATGATGACTGAAAACTTCTAGGTCCAACCTGTTAGAACCACAGGAAACACTAGAAGGGGGGTTGAATAGTGTTTTATAATTCTTTACAGATTTTTATGAAAACCTTTTCACAAGCAAAGAGATATACAAAATTTTGAGCAACCTTCCGAAACTGAAGTTTTTCAGCAACTTGCTGAAGTGTTTCAGCAAGTATAGTTAAATGACTTTGAAATAGTTTTGCATGAAAAACAGAGTTGTTTGCTGCGTGGATTTATAAAATCACTTTTCAGAACCCTCCTTAGTTAGTTAAAACTGAAAGTAAAGAGATAAGGGTTGAGAAAACTTAGCCAGAGAATTTATCCTGGTTCACCCACTAACACAATGAGCTACATCCAGTCCCAGGGCAAACACACCACTAGATTTTCCACTATCTGATCAGATACAAGTATTCTTTGCACACCTAGCCTCTTCAGGCTCAAAACACCGAAGTATTCTTTGAACACACAACCTCTCCAAACTAAAAACCCAAGTATTCTTTGGACACAACCTCTTCAGGCTAAAACAGAGTAACTAAGAACTTAATCTCTTAAACCACACAAGTTTAGAGCTTAAGTAGGGTAACTTGTACATATAACAGAGTTGAACCATGGATAAGAAATTTGTTGTACAAATGAGAATGAATGAAACAGATGAATATAGATTTGAGCAGCATTTCAGCAAGTTCGTTTTCTGTGTTCTCTCATCTGTTTCTGCATGGAGACTTGAATTTATAGAGTGGGAAACTTCAGTCCGTTGAGCTCCATATGATTTCCCGTTGTGAGATAGCATTTAATGCAAATGCTCCCATTGTGACACATAGCCTGAAACCTTTGTAGAAGCAGGTAGTAGACTCAGCAGCACATGCTTCACTTTTTCTGAACAGATTGTACTTCAAAGCAGACCTTGCCTTTTTGGTGAGAAAAAATTGAAATATGCCAAAAAGCAAGTCTTCTAACTTTGCAGAAGAATGAGAAGCACAAGTAACTGAGACAGCTACGCTTTAAGGAGAATAATCAGAAAAGTCCTTTCTCAAGACGTACAGGCTTCAGTATTGATGAAGTTCTGGAAAGCGTACCAAAATTTCAGCAGTATAATAGCAAGTAAAGAGTATCGTATCCACAGGGAACGGTTCACTTCATATTTACTAGTGATCAGACTATCAAGTAGGAAACAATATTTTTGATGATTTGTTGTGCTAAAAGTAAATTGCATAAAATAATTGAGATAATAGAGATAAGGTAAGATAGCGTTACTTGGATCAGGATTGAACTTCGTATCATCGCACCCCTTATGCATGTGAACCCCAATATTATTTATGAATATATTTCTCTAACACCCTAGCCAAACTATTTTATTTTACCCCGAGTCACCAGATAGTAAAATACTCGAAGATAATCCATGCGGGTTCTCCCAGGCGAAAAATTACCCCGGCTTGATTGCTCTACTTTTCAGTTCGTTAACACTATCAATTCACCTTGTATTCCTATAGGGACTACTATGAAGAGGCTATCACATTCCAATTCTTCAATCATTGATTCCCCCTATATTCCTATAGCGATTACTATGAGTACTTTTACCAATCAGAATTTAAGTTTCCTATTCCTAGGCTCCCCTAAACTCACTGTTGAATTAATAAAACCACTTACCAATGTATCTTATAAAATAATCTATAACTCCGACACAAGTGCGGAAGCTACAAATTAAGCAAAGTATAAAAGCACTGATATTATAGAATAGGGATTCGTAAGTAATGAAGAGAATTCACATACACTTGGGGATTGAATCAACTTCATTCAACCCTATTGGAGAGTTTAGCTACGCATGGTAGCCATACAGACCAATGAAGAAACTGTCACGCTTTTCTTCAATCCTAGCTCTGCTCTGCCGTCTCTCTAAAACTCTCCTATATCTTAGACTCTCTACAAAAAGCTCTCTCTGATCTGTACAAAAGGTCCTATTTATAGATGAAGGAAAGCTATCTTAAATCTTGAAGGAATCTGTTTTGAAAACAGATCTAAAATTAAATATGTGTTCCTGCACTTGACCCGCTTTTAGCGCATTTGAAGCGCAGGATCCAGAGAGGAATCCTGATAGTTGCGCTGCACCTGCGCTAAGCGCAGGTGGAGCGTATTTCTCGTTCCAACTTCCCTTGATTCTCTCTCTTTTTAACTTGATCTCTTTCTTTAATCTTTTTGTTTTTATCATATAACATGCAGTCATGCCAAAGGTCAAACATTTCCGGAATCCACAAAGGTCAGCACCTCAACCCCAACATGATGTTAGCCCTCAAATACCAGCTCCGGCATATTCTTCTCCGACAATGAATCCTAATGAACCTTCACCATCCGTTGAAGCCCCATCAAATGTCTCACCACCAATAGAGTCCTCACCAACACATGAAATCTCACAAGAAGAGATCCCACAAGAAGGTCCAACATCTAGACATGTTAATCGTGAGTCTCCACAATATTGGAATGTTGATGCAATAGGTATATGCATTGTATATTTTTATAATTAATTCATATTATGTTTTAAATTTTATAATTTTGGTTACATTGGTTTATTTCTTGTTATAGACTCACAAGGAGTTACAAAGAAGATTAAGATAAAGGTTAGGGAAGTTAAAAACTTACCTAGTGGGGAAAGTATCATCGTGGAGTTTGATGACCAAGGCCAAGCATATGGAGAAGCCCAAGGTTTACTTGCTGGATTTTGTGGAATATTGGCAACTGATTGTAACTTGTTTCCAATTAATTTTGAAAGGTGGTCAGGGAAAACAGGCATGCCTAAATGTTATTTTGATGACTGCTATGCAACGATCTTAAAGGTATAATCTATTATACATAACCATTTTTTATTACTACTTATTTTATCGAAACATATAAATAACATAAAAACTGACTTTATTTTTTAAAGCCAAAATTTGTTTTAGGACCATTGAAGGTGTTGCAAAACGATACTGCAGACTTAGTATTGGAAAAAAGTGAGCTGCATTTAGGCAAAGTTTATGGAATGAGTTCAATGACCCTACCAAGACTAGAGATGAAATTATAAGTAATTGCCAATAGGTATAGATAAAGATCAATGGGCTCATTTCATAATTATCGTATGAAACCATCGTCATTGGTAAGATTTTTATTACTTTTCTTTGTGTATTGTTAGTATCACTAAATATTTGATTATTGCAATGTGATTTTATAATTGTTTTGTTAATAGGAACTTTGTAGAAGGAATAAAGAAATTCGAAGCAAGCAAAAAATTCCACATACGGGTGGTTCTTAGTCTAATGCAAGAAGAAGGCACGAGATGGTAATCATATTAAAGTTGAAAAGTTTTACTATTTTACAAAGTTAATTATTCATTTTAACTTTTCTTTTCCTCTCCTAGTTGTTGGAAACTGGTCAGAATCCTAGTCGTGGAAAAATGTATATTGCAACTCATAAGAGAAAGGATGGATCTTATGTAAATGATGAAGCAAAGGAAATAGGGGTAAGTATAGATTTTGTATGTTGTTGTTGTACATTCTATATTTCAATGTTGGCAATTTTGTTATTAATAATTTTGCATGCTCATAGGAACAAATTGAAGTTGGTTTGACTCAAAGCATTGTTGATGAATCTGAAGTTTCTCCTAATGATATTGTTGGTAGAGTGTTTGGGGCAGAACACTCTGGGAGAGTGAGATGCATGGGTATGGGCGCAGCTCCTACTAATACATTTCGAAACACTAGACTCCGACTTAGTGATTTGAGCATTTCTTCATCCAATGCTGGGACATCATCTTCATGTTCTAACGCATGCAAAGAGAAGTACACCAATTTGGAATCCCAATTACAAGGAACCTTGAATGCACTTAAGGCCTATATGATAATGAAGGAAGGAAAAATTCCCGATGAATTGGTTGGTTTTTTTGCTTCACAGGTAAAGTAGTATAATTTATTTGATGATTGAATGTGATTGCAACAATAAATATGATTTAAAGGATTTTGGGAATTTGATTGCAAGTATATTGGGAATTGTAATAGTAAAAAAGCTTTAAAGATATTTCGGAAGTATATTTTATGGGAATATGTGCTAACATAATTAGAAAGCATATTATGCATAATTTTTGAAGGACTTAATCTTGTATATGACATATTGAGATATTTATTATTTTGAGCTTAGAGATTACACTTGAACTATGGAATAGTAAATTAGAACCTAATTACATATTTTTTATCTCTAAATTATACTAATATTATTTATTTTTTTGTAATTTCAGCCAAGTGATGCTGGAAAGTGAAACTGAATCACCATTAAATGCTAGAGGATCATCCGGTGGAAGCAACTTGAATAGCCAAAATAATATCTAGACTTATATCTATTTTCTTTTATTATGGACTACTTTAGATCATTATAGTTCTTGACTTTATAATAGTATTGTAAAAGTTATTGTGGATGAATTGTATTTGGTTTATTATGGACAAATTTAGAGTATTAAGGCATTTTGACATTTCAATGGTATTGTAAAACTTATGCTTGATGAATCTTCTCTAGTTTTGTTATATATAGACATTTTAACTATGTTATGTTAAATTGAACATTTTGTAATAGAATCATTTATGTTACATGAATATATTTGTATATATTTTATGCTTACAGGTTAAATATAATATATATAAAAAATAGAAATATACTGAATATAAAAATAAAAGGATTCAAATTGCGTCGGTTTTTTAACTCCCGCAAATTTCAAAGGAAAACTCCCGAAGCTAGTCAGGTGAATGTTGTACAAAACTCCCGCAAAATAGATAAAACCTCCGCAAATAGAGAAGGGCGAAAACCCCCTCAAAAAAACGACGAAGTATAACATAGGTTGCGGAGGTTGGCGAAAACTGCCGAAATATGCTTGTGGCGAACGTAACTCCGACGTTTTTGTGAAACGCCGTAATGCATTTTGAGGAGGTCAAAAACCCCGGCAAAATGACAAATTTCTTGTAGTGATACCACTTATCTCTTTTATTAATTAATTTCTTTCTTATTATTATTATTCTAATTTATTTTGAAGTGAATGTAAGGGTATAATTGAAAAAAAAAAGTAATTTACATTATCTTGTACTTTTAAAGTCATAAATAAAAAGAAAGAATCTTCTCACATTTAGGATAGATGAAAAAGAACGTATCACTGAATTAGTGAAATTTTGTTTATTCAGGCAGAATTAGTGCTAAGGAATTAATTCTAGAAAGCTTAATTTGTGTTTAAAAAGTTTAAAAAAATTAATTTTATTTAAATAGTAAGAGTAAATTACACTTCTATCGAGAGAAGCTTAAATTACACTACCCTTCCTTTTTATTATAAAACTACACTTACATCTATTGAAGTATCAATATGTATTACGTTTTAATTCATTTTAATGTAAATAAATCTTTTAGTGATGGTGTATAGTTACGTTGGAATCTCTTAACGACTTTTTTACTTTTTTTCTACAACTTTAAAATTTCACCAAAAAAAAAATCTATTTTACTTTTTAATGTCTATGGTTGATAGTAGAGGTTCAAAATTACATATTAATGATGGTGAAAATATGGAATCAAGAAAGAAAAAAATGTCCATAAAGGAGCTTGTTTATATTAAATTAGATTAAATTGTAGCACATATTCATCTCTTACTCTTAGAGGTGGTGAGTGTAGATTTTAAAATAAAAAGGGAGCACATTGTATTTAAGTTTCTCTCAATAGAGGGGAGTGCATAGATATATTTTAAAATTTTTATGAATTTTCACTAAAATTAATTTTACTCACTAAAAATTTAAAAAGTTATCCTTTTCATATTTCTATGCTCTCTTATTTTAAAAATTATACTGTCTACCCTAAATATGAATATATATATAGATTCATTTTAATTTAAATATTTTTTCTCAACATTCTTTTTCTATCAATATTGTCACCATTATCAAATTCTAGTTTATAGCTCCAACTATCGAGTATGAGATAATAAAAGATAAAATAAAGATGTTAGATAAAATTTTGAAGTCAATAAAATGGATGTGTTGTATCCTCTATATTACATTTTTCATTGAAAAACAATTCAAATATCTTTTCCACTAAAGCATAATTTCTAACCTCTAACATCTCTAGATTATGACAAGTTTTTTTACATTGAAGAAGGGAAAACAACCAAAATTTTCTCACAATGTCTTCAATGTGTCAAATTGGTAGTGCCATTATTGTCGTCAAGAGGCAATAAATCTGAAAGGTCTTATATGTCCATTAGTAATTAGCTGATGATTAAATTGTATCATAAGTGGGCAATTTTTCAGATTTAAAAAATGTTAAGTGTATCGCAAATGCATTAGGGAACCGAACCCACCAATCCATGTTCATAAAAACCCTATCAAGTCTTTAAAATATGTTACCTCTTTTTCAAGTAAAGGAACTCCCAACAAAACCACCATCCATAACACCGCAATCAATTATCATATTATTAAAATCATGCATATGTTCAAAGCTTGACAATGATGGGTGTACTTGGAAGTTATGTCAATTTTTTACCTTCTAAGCATGTAATGTGTGTTTTAAATTATTTATTTTTCTAAGTTGCAGGCAAGTTACCATGCCCTCTGTTATGCCAACATTCTCCCCGACACCATTCATGTTCTAAGCATGACAATTGTACTTATTGAAAAACAAATGTGTACATATTGATATATGGTTTAGGACAATAAAATATTTGTAAAGGTTTATTATGTTTGGCGGTTGTGAATAAAAATAGCCTTCAATTACAATATTATTCTTTTCATATTCATTTTGTTCCCTTTGTACATGTAATTAAAAGCGCCAACCCCTTGATTTTTCCCCTAACCACAGTTTTTGTTTCCATTTTGAAATTATGTTGGCATTCATCATGTAAATAAGACTGGCTTAATCTTATTTCATCAAAGAATACATATCTTTATATATCAAAAGAAAATAATATGGGATTACCACTTTTGCCAGCGCCCAAAATAATGACATTTTTTAAAATAAAAGAAATTCTTCTAAATTCTTTATGTTTTCTAAATTTCTGCAGAGAAAGTGGTTGGTATTAATGAAAGAATCCTGTTTTCGGAAGCGGGTCATCTCCAGTGGGGGCAAAACTGGAGAGTATTCAGTTAGGACTTTCAGAACCATAGATTTTTTTGGTCGAAACAGAACCATAGATTTAAAAAACATTTTTATCAATGGTTCATATTGACTTGCCCTAAAACACACCACTCACTCCACTGTTAATCAGATCTTCTTAAATCAGTACTCCCTGAAAAACCATATTCACACATTGTCTCCTCTTGCTGAGATCGCAAACCCACACCATCGTGAGTCACTGTAATCTTCATCTCAATGCCTATCTCCATGGAAATCACACTCCATTTGGTCAGCCACCATGTCCTTGGGTCACAGTGAGCCACCATCAAAGATTACTGTTGCATTTCTGGGATGAACCCAGCCTTGGGTCAATGCTGGTAGTAGCTCATCTGTATCCCCATTGTTGGGCGCTAGTCTTGTGTCGTCTCACTGTGCATCTCCTCCACGATCCATCGTGAACCACCGTGCAGAGTTTAATCTCACTGGAATCCATCTTCCATCGTTGGTCAATTAGGAGCTTTCAATTTCACAGTTAAAGTCAATTAATCTAGCTCCAATTCACATTCTTTTTAAAGAAGGAAATGGTATCAGGAGACTACCAACACCACACATAGCCACTACAAAGAAATGGAGAACCATACTCAATGGACAAGGATTTAGACTAGAGAGAAAAGTTATTGGTCCATCTGAGAAAACACCTCCAAGGCTCAAATAAGCAAAATATGTTTGGCGCATTTCCTTTCATATTCATACTTCTGTAACTTCGTTCACAAGCATTTGAGTGAGAGAGTACAATAGCAAACCCAGCAAATCCATTTCATTTAAAACAACATCATTTTGGTCATTTAAGTGAGATTTTTTTAGCCGTTAGATGCATGACAGTCAAAATCATTAGAACTTTACATGCAGTTACTTTTCTGAAATTGATGGAATCTGTTTCCCCTCTTTTACATGATGCAATTAATTGCTAGCAATAAAAGTGCACACAAAAGCTTATAATTTTCCTTCCCGTATTTCAAATTTCAAATTTAATTTAAATATAAAGTTGAAATCTTTCATTTTTTTATTTTTTCCTCATCTCTTTCCCTAATTTCTGCGAATCCACTCCACTTTTTTTTCTGTTTCTTCTCCCATTGCGACAATTCTTCTCTCCCTTACTTTTCTCATTGTGACTCCACTCTCCCTTCCTTTCACTTCATTGCTTCCCTTCTGCATCCATTTATTTCGCTAGACTTCATAGCTTCTTCCCAATTCTGATCGGAATCGCACCACTTCTTCAGCCATCTTTGGGATTCTTCAATGAAGGGTAAGGTTGAAAGTATGGTATAACTAATTTATTATTTTTTATTCTATTCTAATTGTTAAAAAAATCTTTTAAAAAGGAAGAATCAAATTTGATATGGCTAGTGGTCACATATTAGAATAAAATAAAGTTTTCGACTAACCATGTAAAATTCTTACCAAATAATAAATACATAATCCTTGATTAATAATTAACAATACATTATTAATTACTCAAATAGTTTCTAGTAGTGAAAAGTTTTAAAAAAATTAAGAAAATATTTTCATAAAAGTTGTCACTTATACCAACCTTCTTTATATGAACTCTTTTTATTAAGTGTATTGGTAGATTTAGATTAGTATGTGTTAATAAAGATTACAATATTATAACTATAATAGTAGCACATTTAAGTAAAAATGTTTTAATAATGATCATTATTTTGGAAAATTGTAAAGAAATTACATTGATCGCATATATTGATTTATATTTGGTATAATAGTTACTATAAGTAATTTCATAAAAAGCTAAATAAAAAATTAATATTCAAAACAAAGTAAGTTATTATAATGTGAATCATAAAAAGTAAGCTTATACTATTACAATATAGGCTAATATGATGACTGAAAACTTCTAGGTCCAACCTGTTAGAACCACAGGAAACACTAGAAAGGGGGTTGAATAATGTTTTATAATTCTTTACAGATTTTTATGAAAACCTTTTCACAAGCAAAGAGATATACAAAATTTTGAGCAACCTTCCGAAACTGAAGTTTTTCAGCAACTTGTTGAAGTGTTTCAGCAAGTATAGTTAAATGACTTTGAAATAGTTTTGCATGAAAAACAGAGTTGTTTGTTGCATGGATTGATAAATTCACTTTTCAGAACCCTCCTTAGTTAGTTAAAACTGAAAGTAAAGAGATAAGGGTTGAGAAAACTTAGCCAGAGAATTTATCTTGGTTCACCCACTAACACAGTGAGCTACATCCAGTCCCGGGGCAAACGCACCACTAGATTTTCCACTATCTGATCAGATACAAGTATTCTTTGCACACCTAGCCTCTTCAGGCTCAAAATGTAACATCCTAAATTTTATTAGGATAAATATTAATTAAATTAAATAAATAAGTAAAGGAAATAATTAATTAAATAGAGGAAATAAATAATAGGACTAATGTTATTATGAGTTTTATTTCGTAAATATAGTTTTAATGTAAAAT
Source organism: Sesbania bispinosa (assembly GCA_026901365.1). Classification (NCBI taxonomy): domain Eukaryota; kingdom Viridiplantae; phylum Streptophyta; class Magnoliopsida; order Fabales; family Fabaceae; genus Sesbania; species Sesbania bispinosa. The sequence goes on along the minus strand of QLOH01000411.1, from coordinate 341,259 downwards.
AGGATAAGGGGATGAGAGTGGTCCCAAGCCCAATCAGGCTTTCTAGTAAGGAGGGGTTAACAGATCACCCTAATCCTTATTCGTATTATCGTCAGAGAGCGAAACGTGAAGGAGGGGAGAAACTGAATCTCAACAGAGAGTTGCTGTGGAGTAAGCATCAAGAATCAAAAGGGGGCTTCCTTGCTGTAATCAAGCTTCGTTTAAGGTACAGTGGGAGAGAGGGTGTTGCTTGTATATGCATGTAGGGGTGCTTGGGTAGTAATTTAAGGATGAAATTGTATTAGTATATGATTAAACTGAGAATGAATGATTAAAATTGTTGTTGTATGATTGATTGGATGAATCTTGATGATTTATTGGATGAAATTAAAGATGATATTGAGAATAATGAAAAGGGGAAATTAGGGATTTGACGATTTGGGGATTTTGATGAATTGGTTGTATAATCTATAAAGGTTGTTGTTTTGCTGAGTTTTGGATGATATTAATGATTATGAATGTTGTTTATTCGAAAAAGATTGATTAGAGATGGATTGGAATGGTTTAGAGAGGTTAGAAATCGTGAAATCTGCAATCTGCGTTGCGGGTAATCGATTACCAGGTGTGGTAATCGATTACCAAGGTGTTCTGGGCAACCAAGAAGTGCTAATTGCTGCTGGTAATCGATTACAGGTTGGTGGTAATCGATTACCAGAGAGTTTGTTTGCAGGTAATCGATTACAGGGGTGCTGTAATCGATTACCAGAGTGTTTGGTTGCAGGTAATTGATTACAAGGTGGTTGTAATCGATTACCAGAGACTTTGTTTGTAGGTAATCGATTACTAGAGGTTGGTAATCGATTACCAGAGTGGATTTTGAGAGCCTAAGTGCTTAATGATGCTTGATGACGCCTTATATTGATTATGGTGGTTATGAAATGTGATGTATGATACCTTGGAATGCATATGTTTGGTTAATATGCTATGTAATTGATGTTATTTTGGAATGCATATGTTGGTGAATATGCTATGTAATTGATGTTATTTTGGAATGCATATGTTGGTGAATATGCTATGTAATGGATGTTATTTTGGAATGCATATGTTTGGTGAATATGCTATATAATTGATGTTAAATTTGGAATGCATATGGTTGGTTAATATGCAATGTGAGTGATGTTATTTTGGACTGCATATGTTGGTGAATATGCGATGTAATTAATGATGATGTTACTTGGATTGTGCGGGCCCATAGAGGGGGCACAACTTGAGAGAGATGCCTTGAGCATATGTGATGAGACCTGGATTGTGCGGGCCCATAGAGGGGGTACAATTCGGGAGGTGAACTGGGTTGTGCGGGCCCATAGAGGGGGTACAACTCAGGGGATCAAGATGGGGCGTTCGATGCACGGGCCCATAGAGGGGGTGCAACCTAGGGGTGATTTGTACTGGCCCATAGAGGGGGTGCAACCTGGGGTCGAATGTGGTTGTGCGGGCCCATAGAGGGTGTACAACCTATCGGATTATGTGGGGTAATTCCGGTAGACTATCTTGGTAATAACTAGAGTGATTGACGAGGTACGCCCATTGTGCGGAGTTCCAAGTCATGATCTTTGGGTAGATAATGAGATGAGTGTTGGTGCATGTGATAATTGGAATACTCAACGATGGGATTGAGTTATTTGATAATGTTAATGATTTTTGGTGTATGTATTGATGAGCGATATATATATGATGGAGTTATATGATGATGATGATGGGTTTGGGGATACATGATGGATGTATTTATGTGTTATAATTGGGAATGATGGTATGAGATATAAATGTTGATATAGATAGCTATATGCAGAGTTTTGGGATGATTGTTATTTGATGGTTTATCTGATGTATTGTTGGTATGATATATGATGGTATTGTGGTGAGGATGGGGTATTCCCTATGTGTATGTATGAGTAGTATTCTTTTCCTCACCGTTTTCTATGGATATTATTTTTACAGGTATTGATGAGGACACGATTGGTGTCAAGTATGATTAAGGGAATGTGCTCTGATAGATGTGACATCAGGGTGCGCTTGGGAGTCTTTTACCATGTTTCTAGCTAGGAGTATTTTATGAATTATTTTGGATGCCTTGTACGGCAAGTAGGTTGTCTAGTTGTTTTTACTTCTTTGGAGATTCTGTTGCATAATTGTTTGGATTATATTTGAAGTTTATTGTCATTTAATAAAGTTGTTTTCGAACTAATGAGGTTTTAATAATAGCGTTTGTGAACCTTTTACCCATCGTGGAACATTACCTTTTCTAGACTTCGATTTATTAAATATATAAGAGTATGGGGTAGAAGGCTGTCACACAAAACACCGAAGTATTCTTTGAACACACAACCTCTCCAAACTAAAAACCCAAGTATTCTTTGGACACAACATCTTCAGGCTAAAACAAAGTAACTAAGAACTTAATCTCTTAAACCACACAAGTTTAGAGCTTAAGCAGGGTAACTTGTACATATAACAGAGTTGAACCCTGGATAAGAAATTTGTTGAAGAAATGAGAATGAATGAAACAGATGAATATAGATTTGAGAAGCATTTCAGCAAGTTCGTTTTCTGTGTTCTCTCATCTGTTTTTGCATGGAGACTTGAATTTATAGAGTGGGAAACTTCAGTCCGTTGAGCTCCATATGATTTCCCGTTGTGAGATAGCATTTAATGCAAATGCTCCCGTTGTGACACATAGCCTGAAACCTTTGCAGAAGTAGGTAGTAGAGTCAGCAGCACAGGCTTCATTTTTTCTGAACAGATTGTACTTCAAAGTAGACCTTGCCTTTTTGGTGAGAAAAAATTGAAATATTCCAAAAAGCAAGTCTTCTAACTTTGCAGAAGAATGAGAAGCACAAGTAACCGAGACAGCTACGCTTTAAGGAGAATAATCAGAAAAGTCCTTTCTCAAGACATATAGGCTTCAGTACTGATGAAGTTCCGGCAAGCGTACCAAAATTTCAGCAGTATAATAGTAAGTAAAGAGTATCGTATCCACAGGGAACGGTTCACTTCGTATTTACTAGTGATCAGACTATCAAGTAGGAAACAATATTTTTGATGATTTGTTGTGCTAAAAGTAAATTGCATAAAATAAATGAGATAATAGAGATAAGGTAAGATAGCGTTACTTGGATCAGGATTGAACTTCGTATCATCGCACCCCTTATGCATGTGAACCCCAATATTATTTATGAATATATTTCTATAACACCCTAGCTAAACTATTTTATTTTACCCCGAGTCATCAGATAGTAAAATACTCGAAGATAATCCATGCGGGTTCTCCCAGGCGACAAATTATCCCGGCTTGATTGCTCTACTTTTCAGTTCGTTAACACTATCAATTCACCTTATATTCCTGAAGGGACTACTATGAAGAGGCTGTCACATTCCAATTCTTCAATCATTGATTCCCCATATATTCCTATAGTGATTACTATGAGTACTTTTACCAATCAGAATTTAAGTTTCCTATTCCTAGGCTCCCCCAAACTCACTGTTGAATTAATAAAACCATTTACCAATGTATCTTATAAAACAACCTATAACTCCGACACAAGTGCGGAAGCTACAAATTAAGCAAAGTATAAAAGCACTGATATTATAGAATAAGGATTCATAAGTAATGAAGAGAATTCACATACACTTGGGGATTGAATCAACTACATTCAACCCTATTGGAGAGTTTAGCTATGCATGGTAGCCATACAGACCAATGAAGAAACTGTCACGCTTTTCTTCAATCATAGCTCTGCTCTGCCGTCTCTCTAAAACTCTCCTATATCTTAGACTCTCTACAAAAAGCTCTCTCTGATCTGTACAAAAGGTCCTATTTATAGATGAAGGAAAGCTATCTTAAATCTGGAAGGAATCTGTTTTGAAAACAGAACTAAAATTAAATTCGTGTTCCTGCACTTCACCTGCTTTTAGCGCGTTTGAAGCGCAGGATCCAGAGAGGAATCCTGATAGTTGCGCTGCACCTGCGCTAAGCGCAGGTGGAGCGTATTTCTCAATCCAACTTCCCTTGATTCTCTCTCTTTTTAACTTGATCTCTTCCTGATCTTATCCTTGTTTGCTTGGCTTTCCTTGTTTCCTTCTTTTTGATCTGATTTTGTATTTCTCTTGCCTTTGAATTTAAATTGGGAAGTTATCCTTAGAATCCTTGTTTAAATGGCAGCTGATCTTATCTTTATTTGTTCTCATTTAAACTCCAAATCTGCAAATCCTATCCTCAAATGACGCTATCTTCTTTCCTCATTCAAATCTCCTCATAAATATGCAAAATTAACAGATTTTCTATTAAAATAGCATCAAATTCAAATTCAAATTAAATAAACACAATTATTACAATTATTAATAAAAAGGGATTATTTTGGGGCTTAAATTACTATTTTACCCTTGATAAGTGCAGTTTAAATACAAGAATATATCATATAATTTGCACTTATCAAATACCCCCCAACTTAACTTCTTGCTTGTCCTCAAGCAAGAGACCTCTTTGTAATCAAAAATCAATTCAACCCCCTGTACAATTCTAAAAAATAAGGACAAAATTTTCATCATCTCTTTGTTAGGCAGAAGTCACTTTCCAAATATCAGAAAAAAATCAGAATTAAGAGATGTTACCCATGCTCAATCAGAATAAGATACAACAATTCAGTCAAACTTTTTCAGAAATAGAAATTAAAGCAGTAAATGATAAATCAAGGAATTCTCTCATGCTCACGGGTAAGTGTTTCCCTCAATTTTTCCACCACAGTTGAACAACTAAAATTGATAGTCGTTTCTAGCTTCTAAACATGCACATGGTTAATATGGATCAAAAGGTATTTTCTTGGTTGTAATGAGGTTGTGTTATCAAGAAATCATGGTTTTTCTGGATAAGCAAAGCACACTTAAAATAGAGAGCATCTTTTGATTTCTCTTGGACTTAGAACTTCTCTCCATTCTCCATCTCATTCTTGATTTGTATCATTCAGCTGACCTTTTTCTTTGTTTGAAGATGCACTCCCCCCAACTTATTCAATTGATGCACTTTTTCTTTTTGATTTTTGAGGGAGTGATCTTCTTTTGCTTTCTTGTGCCTACTCTTTGTAATTTTTGACTTTCAAATTACCAACCCTTTCTTCCCATTGTATCATGATGCACCTTGATCTCTATCCCAAGTGTGTAAGGGACAGGATATAGATCTCAATTATGGCCGGGGTGCATAAGAAGAAACATTCAAGCTCAAATGGGTTACCAAAAAATTGGAAAAATTCAATCAAGGGTTGGCTTTTTGGCACTGAACAAAAAAAAATGTAAAAACAAAAATTTTGCCTTTGTCACCTCCACATTTTCCATGAACAGAGTAAGATCCAAAAACTCAATCTATAACAATTGACAAGCAGCGGTGAAAACACTCAATTTAGGGCCCGTTTAGGGTGGTTTTCAGTTTCCAGTTTTGAAAATTTTAAAAACCAAAACCAGTTTTCAGTTTCGAAAATTTTAAAACTAAAAACCAGTTTTCAATTTCAGTTTTATGGTTTCCAATTTTATTTTTTTAATATCGGTTTTCAGTTCTATATATGCATTACAGGAATAATTATCTCTCCTCTGTTCCTATCTCCTCTCTCATTTGTTTCTCTCTTGTCTCTTTCTCCACTATTTCTCTCTCCTCTCTCCTCTATTTTTCTCTACTCTCTCTTCTTAATTTCCTCTATTTCTCTAATGTCTCTCTCTCCTCGCTCTTTCTCATCTCTCCTATTTCTCTCTCCTCTGTTTCTTTCTCTCCTTTCTCCTCTATTTCTCTATTATTTCTCTCTCCTCTGTCTCTCTTGTTTCTCTCTCATCTGTTTCTCTATTGTTTCTCTCACCTCTCTCTCCTCCGTTTCTCTACTTTTATCTACAGAGGAGAGATAGGAGAGAGGAGAGAGAAACATAGGATATAGAGGACGAGAGAAACGAAGGAGAGAGGAGAGAGAAATAGAGGAGAGAGAGGAGAGAGGAGAGAGAAACAAAGGAGAGAGGAGAGAGAAACATGGAGAGACATAAAGGAGAGAGAGGAGAGAGAGAGAGAAAATGAGAGAAACAAGGAAAGAGAAACAGAGAGGAGAGATAAATAGAGGAGAAAGAGAGAGAAACGGGAGAGGATGGAGAGAAGGATGGAGAGAGAGAGAGAGAGCAGAGGAAGAGAAACAGAGGAGAGAGGAGAGAGAGTAGAGAGGAGGGGAAGCAGAGAAAGAAATAAGTAGAGAAACAAAGGGAGAGAGGAGAGAGAGAGGAGAAAGGGAGGCGAGAGAATAGATAGAGGAGAGGAGAGAAAGAAGAGGGAGAAGGAAGGAGAGAAGAATAGAGGAGAGATCGGAGGAGAGAGCGAGAGAAACATGGAGAGAGAATCAAGAGAAGATCAAAAGGAGGAGAAGAGAATAGAGAGAGGGAGGAGAAACAATAGAGAAACAAAGGAGAGAGGAGAGAGAGAGGAGAGGAGAGAGAAAGGAGAGGAGAAGAGAGGAAAGAGAGAAACGGGAGAGAAATAAAGGAGAGAGAAACAGGGATAGAGGAGAGAAAAAGAAAGGAGAAAGAGAGAGGAGAGAGAAACATGGGAGAAACAAAGGAGAGAGATGAGAGAGGAGAGAGGAGGGAGAGAAATAGTAGAGAAATAGAGGAGAGAGAAAGATGAAAGAGAAAAAAATGAAACTGAAAACAGAAACATAAAACCTTTTTCTTCTTTTGGAAAGTAAGGGGAATTGGTTTTGAAACTTATGTAAAAACCATTTTAACCCCATTTTATCCAAACACGTTTTGTTTTCAAATTTGGATTTCGAAACCAAAAACCGAAAACTGGCAACCACCCCAAACGACACCTTAAGTGTTTGGACTCACAACTTACCGGCTTTTTGGCTAAATTCCTTGATAAAGCACTTAGTGGTTTTAATTAACTACCTTGATAGGTTCTCCTGAGAAATATCCTAATCCTAACTGATTATGGAATTAATCACAAAACCCTTTCTTCTTTCCTAATCTGGTCAGTTAAACTGCCTAATTTCAGAGAATTTTGAAAATTTTTCCTTTAAATCCTAATTCCTAAAATCCTAAAAAAAAATTAAAAATCCTAAAATAATAAAAAATGTTGAAAATGCACTGCATAAAAAAATAGCGTGTCAATGGTGTAACATCCTAAATTAAATAAATAAAAAAAATAAAATAAAATTAATAAAGTGGGAGGAATGAATAAATAAATAAATAATAATAGTATTAATATTATTAATAGTTTTTAATTAAGATAGAGCTATTTCAAATTTAAAAAGAGGATAAAGGGGAGTTAAGTGTGGGACCAACTCAGATAGATAATTTAGTAAGGAGGAGTTATAGTTCACCCTAATCCTTATTTTCTAAAAACGTCAGAGAGCGAAACGCTAAGGAGGGGAGAAACAACGTCTCAAGGAGAGATTGCTGGAGAGTGATCATCAAGAACCAAGAAAGAGCCTTCCCTGCTGATTGATCGATCTTCACTAAGGTACGGTGGGGGAGAGAGTGTTGCTTATATGTGCATGTGGGGGGTGCTTGGGTAGTAACCTAAGACTTTGAATTCGTATTAATGATTGATATATTGAGTATGGATGATGAAAACTGTAGACTAATGATTGCTTGTATGATTCTTGATGAATCTTGAGTGGATTGAATGAAATAATATGAATAGAGAAAAAGGGATTAATAAGGGTTTGATGATTTGGGGTTTTGATGGGAAAACCTTGTAAAACTGTTAAAGATTGATACTTTGGTGGAGTTTGATGAATATGAACGCATATAAATGATGTTTGATGAAAAGGGTTGATTAGAGATTGAATAGAGAGGTTTAGAATTGGTTGAGATCGCGAGAACTGCGATCTGCGTCGCGGGTAATCGATTACCAGGGTGGTAATTGATTACCAGAGTTTTCTGGGCAACCAGGAGGGCTGTTTGCTCGCAGGTAATCGATTATAGAGATGCTGTAATGGATAGAGTTTGTGTGTTGCTAATCGATTACAAAGGTGTGGTAATCGATTACCAGGGTGATTGCTTGCAGGTAATCGATTTCCAAAGGTTGGTAATCGATTACCAGAGACTTTGTTTGTGGGTAATCGATTACAGGAGGCTTGTAATCGATTACCAGTGTGGATTGGTGATTTCTTGTGTTGAGTGATTGCTCATATTGAGTTTGATGCATTATATGATGACGATTGATGATATTTAATGATGAAATGATGATGTATAAAATGATACTTGACGATGTATGATGATGAGTACGATGTTGATGTTGATGATGATGATATATATATATTTATGATGATGATAATTATGATGACTGGTGATATTTATGATGATTTATGATGAGAATGATTGAGGATGATGATGTTGATGTTGTACCTGAGGTTAACTCAGGGAGGTGAATAGTGTACCTGAGTCTAACTCAGGGAGGTAATGATGATGATATAACTAATTTCATGATGTTTATGATGTCTTGAGCATAGATGATGTTGTACTTGAGATACACAAGCCCAGTGAGGGGTGGAGTGTAGCTCAAGGAGGAGAGTATTGTACCTGAGTTTAACTCGGGGAGGTGAGTATTGTACCTGGGTCTGACTCGGGGAGGTGATTATGGTACCTGGGTATAACCCAGGGAGGCGAGTGATGATTATAATAATATGGATTATGGTACCTGAGTATAACTCAGGGAGGTGAGAAATGAGTATGATAATATTGATTATGGTACCTGAGTGTAACTCAGGGAGGGGTACGATGATTACGATGATATTGAATATGGTACCTGAGTGTAACTTAGGGAGGTGAATGATGATTGTGATGATATTGGTGGTTATGATGATATTGATGATTATGATGATTGTGATGATATTGATGATTATGCTGATTATGATGATTATGATGAGTATGATGATTGTGGTGATATTGATGATTATGATGGTTATGGTGATATTGATGATGTTGTTGGTGTATATGATGATGGATGAATATGTCTTATATATGCTGATATAAGAATGAGTTATATGATGATGCTATGATTTTGTAATGATGAAATGAGTAATAGGTGTTGAGAATAGAGTAGGCGAATTATTTGGTGAATGAAGATAGGAGAATTATATGATGATATTGACGTTTGTGATATGATGAATTATAGGTGATAATATCTGATGAATTATTTGATGTTTGAGTATGTGGCGTGATTGATGATGATGGTATCTATATGAGGGTGAGGATAGGGTAGCCTCCTATGTGTATGTATGAGTAGTATTCTTTTCCTCACCGTTACACTGTGGTTATTTTACAGGTGATGATGGAGACACAATTAGTGTCGAGTCTTGAGTAAAGGGAGTGTTACTCTGGTACATGTGACATCAGGGCATATCATTGGGGGTCTTTCTTTATGTTTTTAGTTATGAAGGATTTTACAAACCTTTCTTTAAATTCCTTGCACGGCAAGTATGACGTTTTGTTATTTATATTTTGGAGATTCCGCTACTTAAGTATTTTGAAAACTGTTTCTACTTTAAATTAGTTTATCGTGAAATAAAGGACGTTTTATATGATGAGGATTGTGAACCTTTTTACCCAGTGTGGAATATTATCTTCAATTATTTCTATTTATTTAGTGTATAAGAGTTTGGGGTAGAAGGGTTGTCACATTATTTGGTATCAGAGCAGGTCGGTTCATCGGCCTTGAGTTATGGGTTTACTATGCTTCTATGTGCTAATGTTTTGTGTGAATGAATAATTGTATTATTTGTTTGATTGAATTAATTGTGTGACTTATTTACTTTTCTGTGAACCAGAAGAGTAATGGCTAGGGGAAGGAATGATAGAGCGATGGCCGATGCCTTAATGGCTATGGCGCAGGCTGTTGGAAATCTAAACCAACATCATGAGACGGATTGGTTTGCACGGTTCCAGAGGAACCATCCACCTATGTTTCGTGGGGGTTATGACCCCGATGGAGTTGCCGATTGGATATACGAGATCGAGAAGATCTTCAGAGCAATGGATTGCCCGATGCTACAAAAGGTGACGTTAGTGGCGTTCATGCTATCAGGGGATGCTGGATTCTGGTGGCAGAGCACCTGTCAGAGGATGATCTGTGAGGGCACCGCGTTGAGTTGGGATAACTTCAAGAGGATGTTCCTCGAGAAGTACTTCCCACATGATGTTCGTAACAAGAAGCAAGTGGAGTTCCTGGATTTAAAGCAAGGGGATTGCACCGTGGCAGACTACGGGTCCAAGTTCGAAGCGCTAGTCCAATTTTGTCCCACCTATGAGGGACCTGCGAATGAAGAGTCAAAGTGCGTAAAGTTCCTCAGCGGTCTTCGTCCGGAGATCAAGCAAGTGTTCAACTACCAAGGGATAACGCATTTTCACGAGCTGGTGAACAAATGCAGAATCTATGATGAAGACAACAGGGCAAAGTCAGCGCATTACAAGAGTGGAGGGCCTTTGTGGAATCAGAACAAGTTCCAATCAACTCACAAGGGCAAACCGTATTCTTGCGCAACATGATGCTCCAAGTTTGGAGGTGGCAGTGAAGGTGCAGTGCAGAAGAAGAGTTACGTTTCGACGGCTAGTCAAGCGTCCAAGGGTGGAAGCGGGGGTGCTACCACTCCCATTACTTGTTTCAAATGCGGAAAGGAAGGACATAAAGCAAACCAATGTGAAGATTCAGAGGTCACCTGCTACATCTGCAAAGGGAAGGGACATATTTCCCGTGATTGTCCTCACAAGAAGAAGCAAGGAGCTACAACAGCCAGTGGAGGTGCTAGTGGGAGCGCCAGTAAACCTCAAACTACTGGGAGAGTCTTTGCTTTGAGTGGTACTGAAGCTGCTCAATCCGAGGACTTGATCCAAGGTATTGGTTACATCGCGAGTAATCCTTTAGTTGTTTTATTCGATTCTGTGTGACTCACTATTTCATATCACATTCTTGTGTGTCTAAGTTAAAACTGTCTGTTTCTTCTTTGCCTATTGTATTGAATGTGGAAACACCAGCTAGTGGGCCAGTTTCTACTTCTGATGCATGCTTAAATTGCTCTGTTTGTGTTAATGATAGAGAATTCATAGTTGATTTAATTTGTTTACCTCTAAGTCAACTAGACATTATTCTGGGAATGGACTGGTTATCTTTCAATCATGTCCTGGAGAATGTGTACTAATTGTCGTGATGTTAACAACATAACAGTCAAATACCATCATCACATTCCACGATTGGATGATTCACTTGATGAATTACGTGGAGCCTGTATCTTTTCAAAGATTGATTTAAAAAGTGGCTATCATCAAATTCGCATCAAGGAAGGGGGTGAATGGAAAACGACATTCAAAACAAAGTATGGGCTATATGAAAGGCTAGTTATGCCTTTTGGCTTGACTAATGCACCAAGTACATTCATGAGATTAATGAATCATGTACTTCAAGCTTTCTTAGGCAAGTTTGTAGTGGTTTATTTTGATGACATACTTGTCTATAGAAAAAGCTGTGAAGAACACCTCAATCACCTTAGAAATGTACTTGAGGCACTAAGAAAGGAACACTTATTTGCCAATATTGGAAATGTGTTTTCTATTAAGAGAGTGTCACTTTCTTAGGCTATGTCATTATTTCCCAAGGGGTGCAAGTAGATGAAGAGAAAATCAAAGCCATCAAGGAATGGCCAACCCCAAAGTCCGTGGGAGATGTGAGAAGCTTCCATGGTTTTGCAAGCTTCTATAGGAGGTTTGTTAAAAACTTTAGCACAATAGCTGCCCCTCTCAATGAAGTGGTTAAGAAAAATGTTGGTTTTAAATGGGAGAAGGCACAAGAAGATGCTTTCCAAGAACTTAAAGAAAAACTCATGCAAGCTCCCATTTTAGGACTTCCAGATTTTTCAAATTCATTTGAGATTGAATCAGATGCATCTAATGTAGGTATAGGAGTTGTTTTAATGCAAAATGGACATCTTGTAGCCTATTTTAGTGAAAAGCTCAAGGGTGCAATATTGAATTACCCCACCTATGGCAAAGAATTTTATGCTTTGGTGAGGGCACTTCAAACATGGCAACGCTACCTCCTACCTAAAGAATTTGTGATAAATAGTGATCATGAATCCTTGAGGTACATCAAAGGACAAGGGAAACTTAACAAAAGACATGCAAAATGGGTTGAATTTCTTGAACAATTTCCCTATGTCATTAAGTATAAGAAAGGTAAAGCGAATGTAGTGGCTGACGCCCTTTCAAGGAGGTATAGCTTGTTAGCTACTTTAGATGCAAAACTTCTAGGTTTCGAAAACCTAAAAGGTTTATATGTGCATGATTCCTTCTTTGCCGAAAAATATAAAGCTTGTGAAACAATGGCCAAAGATGGATTCTATAGGCACGGTGGGTTTCTCTTTAAAGGAGATAAATTGTGCATTCCCCATTGCTCCATTAGGGAACTATTACTCAAAGAAGCCCATGAGGGAGGGCTTATGGGGCACTTTGGTATACCTAAGACCTTAGGGATATTACAAGATGTCACATTTGTGTCTCATTTCATTTCCTGCCAAAAGGTAAATGATGCACAAGAGATTGTTGATCTCTTCTTTAGAGAGGTAGTTCGCTTGCATGGCATACCTAGAAGCATAGTGTCTGATAGAGATATTAAGTTCCTTAGTCATTTCTGGCGCACACTATGGCACAAACTAGGCAAAAAAACTACTTTTCTCTACCACATGTCACCCACAGACTGATGGACAAACTGAGGTTGTTAATAGGACGATAGGCACGTTATTGCGAGCAATGGTTCAAAAGAGTTTAAAATCACGGGACTTATATTTGCCTCATATAGAGTTTGCATATAATAGGACCAAGCATTCTACTACTTTGCATACTCCATTTGAGATTGTTTATGGTTTTAATCCTCTTACTCCTCTTGATATCTTGCCTACTCCTAACTCTTCGTTTGTGGAGCATAAAGATGGTAAAGCTAAGGCCGAGTTTATTATGAAACTCCATGCTCAAGTAAAAGCCAATGTTGAGAGCAGGTTGGCCTCTCAAACAAAGACAACCAACAAGGGTCGTCGACGGATGGTATTTGAACCCGGAGATTGGGTTTGGGTACACTTCCGCAAGGAGAGATTGAAAGGAATCAAGCATGTGGTCAGGTTGCAGCGGAAATAAATGGATTCCCTCCCTTGTTATAATTGTTTTGCGAAAACACGAATCAAGGCATAAAAGGTATTGAAATGAAAGTTCGTACCTTATTAGGATTATAAACGAGGCAAGTGTAGCCACGTCTCTATTGGTATCCACGCCAACAGCCGAACTAGGAAACCCTCCTCAGCTCTGCTAGTAGCCTTAGAAAGTAAGAAGCGATTGCTCATATGTCTGGAGTAGTGCATCTTATGCTCTATTATAGAGTGGTGGCTAGGGTTTTACCCCCTTACCCCACTTAACCCTCACACTTATGGGCCTGGCCCATTATGTAATAATTCTAATTTAATTTAATTAGAATTATTATCCTTTCCTAGTGGCTTGTTGTATGCGTTGTGACCCAATAGGCTTTTAATATTTGGTTATAATATTAAATAAAACCTTTTTATATTTAATATCATAAATAGTGAGCGGTATCTAGCAACACATCACTATCTAAATATTGAGATTATCAATAAACTTGATAAATCCTATTTATGATAATTTATATGATATGTCCCCTTGTCCAAATATCTAATTGAACACAAGGGCGTGGATTGTGTCAACCTTGTATAGTTCAATTTATATTATCTTGATCCCCAAGTAGACTCTACAGAAAATAAACATCTCATGTTTATCCTCCTGAGCATGGCCATGCATTTTGCAGTCTCACTTATCAAGAGGCCTAAAGATATAACTCCTGTTACATAGGAGGGACAAATCCATCTAGGGCACTCACATTCCACCACATGATTTATTATATGTCCAAATACCAACTTATGATCACCTTGTTAAAGGCAACGTTTGATGATATTCAAAACACATAATTCCTTATGTAGGAATCGTAGTTGATGACACACTGCTAGAAGCTTGGACCTGCAAGACCTACATTAGAGGAAATGCACCACACTTTTGGCATGAGCTTCAAGCAAGGAAGAGTTAGAGAAATTAGTTGTCTTACAAATAAAGGGTCACTACCCTACAAATAAAGGTCACTACCCTACAGAAGGACACCTTGACTTTGGATAGGACCCTTGTCCTATAGACCACCCTTAATTAGGACTTTCTTGTAATTCTTTTATTCTTGTAATTTTCTTTTAATTCCTCCTTCTTGGGAGATATCTTTAGTGGGTTTATTGGTTAGTAGGTTGCCTTGCTATAAGGCTTAGGAGGTCATGGGGTTCTATTCCCACATAGGATAGAAATTTGATTCATCTTGTATTTTCCTACATAGTTGGGCGCCTTTTTAGAGGTTTAATGGTTTAAGGCTTAGCTTGGCCATAAGCCATTAGGGGCATGGGTTCAAATCCCACTTGGGATGGATTTGCACCCATCTTTTATTTTCTCCCCCTTTTATTTTCCTTTTTGGCCGCCCCCTCCCTCTCATTTCCTATAAATAGGAGCCTCCCCCTCATGTAATTCATAACTTTGATGAATAGTAAAGGCATTATGCCAAATTTTCTCCTCTTTGTGAGTTGAGTGAGGCTTGGTGGTTGTTGCTTAAACCATGGTGAGACTTATCTAATTCCCCCCGGAATTAGTGGCGTCTGGCATTGGACTTATCTGCTGCAGGAGGATTCTTGCTTCAGTGGCGTCCCCTCCCATTTCTTCCTCTCCACTTTTTCTTTCATTTTCTCTCATTTTCTATCACTTTCTCACATGAATATAGCTGCTTCCCAACACCTATATTTCGTGATTTTATTGCTTGATTGTGGTCAATTGGTTTGTTTTGCTCAATTCTAGATCCTGTGCAATTCCTGTCATCAGTAGTGATTTCAGGTCAAAGGACTTTATATAACATATATCAATTTAAGAAACGTTTATGACACTTATGTAACAATCCATGCAACGTTCTTAAAATGGGTCTGTCCAGTACACAATTACTCTTAATGTGTACCTATGTCAGCACATGATATCTCATATCCATGATCTGTGAGATGTGATCATCAATGAACTCACATACTAGTCTAAATGCATCTTTGTCCTAAGATGATACTTGACTAGGGACTATTTAAGAATAGTTCTTCATAAGATCTCACGATCAAGTCATCTACTTGATTTCTTATGAAGTTTAAGCTTACTATTCTACGGACAATAATTATATTCTAAAGAATAAGTTTGCCTTTATAAAAATAACATGATACAAGTGATGGGTGTTCATAAATATATAAGTCCCTAGTGCATATTGCTAACAATTTCGCACTTGCACTAGAGACATTCAGACATAACTATTATGCCTAATGATCTAGTGTGCCCTTCATGCTTCTGCTGCACAAGGGCTTTTGTTAGTGTGGTAGAATCAACGACTGTTCTTGCTTGGAACCTTTTCAGCTCACAGCGCCACCATTCAAACAAAACACATAGCCTGATTGCGATTTTAAATCATCTCTATCGGTTTGGAAGCCAGCATCAGTGTAACCCTTTACAAGTAGCTCTTCCTCACCTCCATATCTCAAGAATGAATCCTTAGTTCTTCTCAAGTACTTAAGGATGTTCTTGACTGTTGTTTAGTGACCTTCACCAGATTAGACTGGTATCTGTTAATCATGCTTAAAGCATATGATATTTCTGGTCGAGTACATAACATGACAGACATGATAGATCTTATAGCAGATGCATAACGAATCTCACTCATGCAACCTCTCTCTTCTTTACTGGAAGGAGATTGGGCCTTAGATAGGCTCATACCATGTGACATATGTTAAACCGTTTTAACACTTTGTCTATGTATGTATTTTGACTTGGACCAAGTAATCTTCGAGATCTATCTCTATAGATCCTGATACCTATCACATAGGTGCTTCTCCCAATCTTTCATAGAAAGATAATTTCCTAACCAAGTCTTTACAGACTGAAGGGTAGGAATGTCATTTCCTATGAGGAGTATGTCATCTACATACAAAACCAGAAAAACCACTATATTTCACTAACCATTTTTGTAGACACAAGGTTCATCCTCATTTTAATGAAACCAAAATGCTTTACCAGCTTCATCAAAATGACGATTCCAGCTTCTAGAAGCTTGCCTTTAATCCATAAATGGATCATTGCAACTTATATACCTTTAGGTATAAACAAACCTTCAGGTTGTATCACATACATATCTTTAAGAAGGCTTCCATTTAGGAAGGCTGTCTTGACATCCACTTGCTAGATTTCACAATCATGGTAAGTTACAATAGCAAGCAAGATCCGAACAGATTTAAGCTTGGTAATTGTGGAAAAGGTTTCATCATAGTCTACACTATAAATTTGCGTGAAACCGTTAGCCACCAACCATGCTTTAAAGGTACTTACATTACCATCCATGTCAGTTTTCCTTTTTGAAAACCCACTTGCACCCTATGGGTTTTATCCCTTCGGGTGGCTCAGTCAAGGTCCATACCTTGTTAGTGTACATGGAATCCATTTCAGATCTCATAGCATCAAGCCATTTCTCAGATTCTGGACTCAAAAGAGCTTCTTGGTAGATCACTGGTTCACCTTGATCCATTAGCAATACTCCCCCTTCCTGAGATACAAGGGAAACCATATCTCTCAGGTTGGTGACGCACTCTATCTGATCTACGCAAGTCTCGCACTACTTGAGCAAGTGGCTCCACAATACCTTGTGGCATCTGCTCTTGTTCCATTATTGGCTCATGCTACTCTGTATTACTTGAATTTCTTCAAGTTCTACTTTCCTCCCACTTATTTTCTTAGAGACAGATTCCTTCTCTAAGAATACAACAGTCCTAGCGACAACCACTCTGCCTTTGCTAGGATTATGGAAGTAGTAACCCTCAGTTTCTTTTGGGTATCCCATAAATAATCACTTATCTAATTTGGGTCCTAGCTTATCTGAAACTTGGCGTTTGACATAAGCTTCACAACCCCAAATCTTCATAAAAAGACATACTAGGTCGTTTCCCAGTCCATATCTCATATGGTGTCTTTATAACAGCCTTAGATGGAACACGGTTAGTGTGAAGCTACTATTAACAAAGCATGACCCCAAAAGGAGTCGAGGAGATCAGTATGACTCATCATAGATCGAACCATATCCAATAGAGTTTGATTTCTTCCTTTCTTCTGAGTCTTTATTCCATTGAGGTTTTCCAGGAGGAGTGAGTTGAGATGTTATCCCCACACTCTCTTAGATAGTCATCAAATTGTTGGCTTGAGTATTCTCCACCTCGATCTCATTGAAGTGTTTTTAATAGTCTTACCAAGTTGGTTTTATACATCATTCTTAAATCCCTTGAACTCTTCAAAGGATTCGGATTTGTGTTCCATCAGATAGACAAATCCATATGTACTGAAATCATCAGTAAAAGTGATGAAGTATTGAAAACCTCCTATAGCCATTGTTCCCATGGGTCCACATACATCTCTATGTATGAGACCAAGAAGATCACCGACCCTTTCACTTTTTCTGGTGAATGGGGTTTTGGTCATCTTCCCAAATAAATAAGATTCACATGTCTCAATTGATTCAAAATCAAATGAGTCCAAATAACCATCTTGGTGGAGTTTGGATATGCATTTCTCATTTATGTGGCCTAAGCAACAATGCCAAAGATAAGTCGGGTTCAAACCATTTGTTTTGACCCTCTTAGAACTTATGTTATAGATAGACACTTCCATGTCAAGAATATATTATTCAACTTTGCACAACCATATCATTCAAATAAATTGAATTGGTCTTTATGAAAAACATTCCTTTCGAATCAAGAAACAAAATTAAAATTCCCACTAATGGTAGGCACAAAATAACAATTATTAGTTCAAAAACTAGTCCAGTTGGCAAAGTTAAATAATAGGTTCCTACGGCTAAGGCAGCAACTCTTGCTCCATTTCCACACGTAGGTCGACTTCTCCTTTAGAGCCAATGACCTACTTCATTTAGATCCTTCACATTCGCATTAACGTGAGATCCACATTCGGTACCCAATACCCAAGCTATAGAAGTAGGTAAATTGACTTCTATAACACAGATACCTGAAGCGGAAGTTTCACTTCCCTTCATCTTGATCTCCTCCAGGTACTTTACACAGTTTCCAATGTCCTGATTAGCCACATTGGAAACATTTCAATCCTTAGCTATCCCGCCATAGGCTTCAAAGCAGAGGTACTAGGCTTGTCTTGCCCTTGTCCTTTGATTTGAAATAGGGCTTCTGAACTTCTTCTTGCCCTTGCCTTTCCAGGTTGGACCATCAATATGGCCTTCCCTTTACCTTTATTAATGTTTGCTCAGCTGTTCTTAACATGCTTAGCAACTCTGGCAGTTGTTTGTCAAATTCATTCATGTTATAGTTCATGATGAATTGACTATAGCTGTCCAGCAACGATTGCAGGATAAGATCAGTGGCCAACTCTTGGCCTAATGGAAATCCAAGCCTTTCTAGGTTTTCAAAGTATCCAATTGCTTTGAGTACATGAGCACCAACAGAGGTTCCCTCTTGATGGGTTTCTGGAAAGCGAACAAAAAATTCAGTAGTATAATAGTAAGAAGAGTTATCGTATCCATAGGGAACGGTCAATTCGCGTATAATTGTGATCTATTTATCAAGGGAAAAACAACAGATTTGTGAGAAAAATTTTGTATAGAAAATATAAACTGTAAATTAATAATTAATAGAAATAGAAGGAAGAGTTAGAGAGACTTTACTTGGATTAGGATTGAACTTCGTATCATCAAACCCCTCGTGCATGTAAAAACTATTTATTATTTTAGGTTTACTCTATAATACCGTAGACAAACTATATTGCTAAGACCCCGAGTTACCAGCAGCCTCACCACTCAAAGGTAATCCGTGCGGGCTCTCCCAAGCGACAAACTTACCCTCGACTTATTTTGCTTTTATTATTCCGTTTGTAAAGGAACTCATTGATAAACCAAGCCTAATCCTGTAGACGCACCTTCATTAGGATACTCACACTACCCATCACTCATTAGATATGGCCATGTGTAGTTCACTTGGAATTACTATCACCTAACCTTTGCTTTCGATACACAGGCCTAATCCTGTGAACGCCCTTCGTTATGGTACTGTCACTACCCATCACTCATTAGTAACGCTCATGTGTCGGTTTTATGATATCGAGTCCTCTTATTCACTCAGAGTTTGAGTTTCCTATGTCTAGGCTCCCTCATCCTCAATCCTAGTCGAAACTAGCCTATAACTTCGGCGCAAGCGCGGAAGTCAGGGATTAGCTCAGAATAAGATTACCAATATTATAGACAGAGAGCTCAGAAAATAATAAGATAGAGTTTACATACACTTGGGGATAGAATCAACTACATTCAATCCTAATGGAGAGTTAACTACACATGGTAGCCATACAAACCACCGAAGATGCTGTCACCATCTTCAATCCTTGTGAAGCGCTCCTCCTCTCCTATTCTAAAATTAGAACAGGTGCATTATCACTGAAATATAAATGAATTACAATAATCGTGCACACTTGATCTAGTGCAAGAGGGTCCTATTTATAAGCTAAGGAAAGACAAAGAAAATTGGGGAGAAATCTATCTAAAAACGGCAACAGGGCAAAAATCCACGTGTTTTGCGCTTCACCCTGCGCTACAGCGCAGGTTGCAGCACAGGATCGAGAGAGCTGCGCTTCACCCTGCGCTACAGTGCAGGTTGAAGCTCGCAACGCATCCTGCAGCTTCAATCTTTCTCTTTTAATTTGATCTCTCCCCGAGACTGGTTTGGTTGATTTGTCTTTCCTTGTTTCCCTTTTCTTGATGAAATCCTGCATTTATTGAGCATCTTGGATTTAATTGGGAAGGTTGTCTGCAGAATCCTTGTTTAATTACCAGTGATATCTTCATTAATTGCTCTCAAATAATCTTCAAATCTTCATTAAATGTCTTCAATTAAACTTCAAATCTTGCAGATACTCCCTTATTTATGTTATCTTTCTTCATATCAAGTCCTTGCAATATTCTGCAAAAATCAGCAATATTTCTATCAAAATAGTATCAAATTCAAATCCAAGATTAATAAATACAATTTATCTAATATTTAATAAAAATGGATTAAATTGGGGCAAAAATACTATTTTATCCTTGATAAGTGAACTAAAAAGTGCTCTAATTTATCATATAATTTTCACTTATCAAAATACCCCCCAACTTAACTTCTTGCTTGTCCTCAAGCAAGAGACCTCTTTGCAATCAAGAATCAAATCTATCCCCTAAATAACTAAATAATCAAAAACAAATTCAAGGAACTTTTCATCCACTCCTTGTTAAGCAGCAGTCACTTTCCAAACATAAGAAAAATTCAGGATTAAGGGATGTTACCAATCATCAATCAGAATAGAACACAAACATCAATCAAACTTCTCAAAAATAGCAGTTAAAGCAGTAAGTGATAAACCAAGGAAATTTCTCATTCTCACGGTAAGTGTTTCCCTCAATCTTTTTCACCACCGTTGAACAACTAGAATTGATAGTCGTTTCCAATATCTGAACCTGCAAGTAGTTAATATGGATCAAAAGGTCTTTTCTTTGGTTGTAATGAGGCTGGGCTATCAAGAAATCATGGTTTTTTCTAGATATGCAACAAACACTTTGAATAGAGAGCATCTTGTGATTGTGCTTGGGACTTCTCTCCATTCACCTGGTCATTCTTGAATTGTCACCCTTTTTTAGCTTGGCCTCTTTATTTGAAGAAGTACTCCCCCCCAACTTATTCAATTTCCACACTTTTGTGCAGATTTTTTTTTATAATAAACAATAACATAGAGAATTTATTTGTGGGGGAGTAATCTTCTTTGTGATTTTTGTGTGCCTGCTTTTTGAATCTCTTTGACCTTTCAATTCACCAACCTCTTGTCCCATCTTGTTGTGGTGCACCTTGCTCTCTATCCCCAGTGTTAAGGGACAAGATATAATCATTGAATATGGCTAGGGTGTATCAAAGGAAATATTCAAGGCTCAAATGGGCAAGCAATAAACGGAAACATTTAATCAAGGTTGGCTATTTGGCACTGAGCAAAATATTATAATCACAAAATATGCCTTTGTCACTTCCATATCTTCCACTAGCAAGACAAAATTCAGAAACTCAAGCAATAACAGTTGACAAGTAGCGGTGAAAAGCTCTCAATTTCAGTGTTTGGGGGCTCTCAGCTCACTGGTTTTTGGCTAAAATTCCTTGATAAAGCACTTACTGGTTTTAATTAACTATCCTGATAGGTTCTCCTAAGAAGTATCCTAATCCTAACTGATTATGGAATTAATCACAAAATCCTATCATCTTTCCTAATTTGGTTAGTTAAACTACCTAATTACAGAGAATTTGAAAAAGTTGCCTTAAATCCTAATTTCCTAAAGTCCTAAAAATTTTAAAAATTCTGAAAAAAAAATGAAATACAAAACAAAAATCCTAATTAACAAAAAAATTCTATAAAATAATAGAAAATAAAAGAAAAATAAATAGAAAGAAAACACCAGTATCAATCTTCATCCTCTGTATCCTGTAAGTCCTTGTCCTGCTGCTTCTCCACCTCCCCCTGGATGAATAGGCCTGTCCCCAGGCCACTGTAAGAATATCCGGAACTCTTCAGCAGCATGCCTGAGTATGGGTCTGGTAACTCCTGATAGGTTTGAGGTCAACTTGTCTTTATACTTTGCAGCAGTCTGTGCAATTCATGAAGAACATGGAAGCCTATCATTAACCAATTTACATGCATAATTCAAAGAATTAATATTTTCACAACAAAAGTTTAGTGCATTTGGTAATGACTTCCTAAAAACAAATCATACTCATTTGTTTTGCAAGCATTCAATCGATCCATGGAAAGTGAAAGTTCAAGATTTTTGAAAGAAACAGAGCATAACACCTTCAAATTCAATAACTCACAAAATAAAGAGCATTCCAATCAAGCAAATTGTTCTTCATGTTCCACATAGCCAAAATCACATTTAAGATAGCAATTATCAACAGTATTCATAATCCTAAGGTTACTACCCTAAAGCTCAAATCATACAGTAAATGAAGATTTCAATTGGTAAAAATTAAAGAAAACATAACTGAAAGTTTCAAAATTGATGGAAGTTTGTGAGTGGAAAGAGTGAAAAGAAGAGCTTAGGAAGTAGAGAAACAGTACATGAGAAAATAGAGGATTTTTAAAATTTCGTACTACTGTGCTTCACCTTGCGCTATAGCGCAGGTGAAGCGCAGAAGACAGTGACTAAAATTGCATTCCTGCGCTTTACCCTGCGCTACAGCGCAGGTGAAGCACAGAAAACAGAATGTAATTTTGTAACTTTCAGTCACGTTTTCTGCTGCTTCCTATTATTTAAAAATTTTATTTTCCACAAACTTATTCCAATCATTTTTGAAAATTTCCTAAATGAAAAATCCTAATTAACAACAAGAAAATAAAAACAAAACTAAAATTAATTAAAAACTTTAAAAATCTTTGGGTTGCCTCCCAGAAAGCACTTGTTTAACTTCTTTTAGCTCGACGCTTGGTCTCTCAAGGTGGCTGAAACTGAAATATTTTGGTGAGCTTGTGTGCTGCACCCTTCCTTTTTCTGGCCCATAATCTTGCTTTGGAGCAATCTGTAGTGTGAAAATACTTTAACCATTTTGGCTTCTTTCTGGAATTAGACCATGCCTTTGACTCCTTTGGCTTGACTTATTATCTTGCTCTCATGTGCATGAGTCTTCTCTTCCTGAAGCTTAGATGATTCACAGTTGATTGCTCTCAATTTCTTTGCTTCGAAGGGATCTTTGATATGGAACACACCTGGCCACTTGATCTTCAATCTGGCTCTAGGCTCTGAATTTGATTCTAGCTTGACTTTTCTTCTTTTTGCCTTGTCCTGGTCAGTGTGATCGCATGCCTTTCTTTTGTGAGGTCTGGAAGGTTTATCACTTGCACCATGACTTTCTTGATCTTCTTTTGGAGGACTGGTTGGATAAGGCAAGGTCTTTGATCTTGATACCACTTCCCTTCCTTCCTCGGGCTTTGCTTCACCATCTCCTTGTTCACTCTTTTTCTCTTTTTCTTGATCATGTACACCCTCATATGTGTTGTTATCTTTCTCCCTTTCACAGTCAGGCCTCTTCTGCAAGCACAATCTTTTCTGTTTCACCCTCTCCTTTTTCTTTTTCTTCTTCTGCTGCACCTTCTTCTTCTTCCTTTTCTTCATCAATTTCTTCTGATTCTCTTTCTTTTTATCCAGATTGTCATTGGTTTCCTCCCCTATCAGCTGAACAACTGTTCTTCAGGGTTGGGTTATGCATTTGTTGAAAATTGCTTGTTCCAACAGTTGATCATATTATCCATTTCATCTAGTACGAGGCCAACGGTTAGTCCTTCTCTTTCACAATACTGCTGAAATTGTATAAATTCGTCCCACTTGTCTTCAATATCATCCCTATCTGAATGTCTTGCTGAAATCTGTTCTGACTGTTGGTTGACTCCTGCTTCTTTGAATTGCTCCAACAAGGCGTCAGTGTTTTTTCTTGCTTCTTCTCTTTCCTCTTGAAATTGTATATTACCTTGATGAATTTCTTCAATACGCTTGTGAAGTCTTAACACCCTTTGTTCCGCCATCTGCTTTAACAAAGTGTCAGTGTTTTCTGCTTCGCTCTTCGCTCTCTTTCCGAAATTGTATATTGCTTTGATTGAATTCTTCCAAAAACTCATAAAATTGAGTCTCTTTGTTGATAGGAAGAGTAACTTTGTTGCTGTTGAAAAGAAGGTTGCATACGGAGTGAAACATCATCTTGGTGTCTCCAAAAATTCTGATTCTGGTAACTTCCCCAATCCTGTGAAAAAAATTTTAGAATAATTGTTGTAATTAGAGAAGTTACCTTGAATCGGTGCATGAGAGGAGTAACTTGGTTCTTGCCACCTAACATAATCTCCAAGGGTTCTTCTTGGTTGATTTTGCCATTCATAAGCCATTCAACATTTACTTCACTTGGGGTGGTTGAACAAAGAATGTTGAGATTGTCTCCTTGAGCTTGTCCCTTCTTCTTCTTGGGTGATCAGAGAGTGTTGAAATTGTCTCCTTGAGCTCTGCCTCTTTTTCTGTTACCTGTCTTCTCAAGAGAAATAATCAAGAAGCTAAAACAAAGAGAAGAACAAAATAACAAAAAATAATAATTTTGTATTTATTTATTTATTTATTTATTAATTAATAATAATAATAAATATTTTTTTAAAATAATAAGATAATAATCAAAATAAAATAATTAAAATAAAATATTTTTGTTTTCTTCTCTACTTTTCCCTTGTCTCCTTCTCTTGTTTCTACTTCTGTTCTTCCTTGATGTCCTTTCTGATTCTGGATCAAGTTGTAATTGATTGGGGGACACTTGGCCTCTCAAAAGCATAAACAAAAAACTTTGAAAAGGGTAAGTGTGGAAGAAAAATAAATAATAATAGAAAAACTATAAATTTCCTAAATAATAAAAAGTCCTAAAATAATAAGAAGAATAAATAAAAGAAATCCTAAGATAGATATGACTTGATAACTAGACCGCTAAGGTTTACACGAATTGGAAATCGTTCCCAGGCAACGGTGCCAAAAATACTTGATGGGTTTCTGGCAAGCGAACCAAAAATCCAGTAGTATAATAGTAAGAAGAGTTATCGTATCCACAGGAAACGGTCAATTCGCGTATAATTGTGATCTATTTATCAAGGGAAAAATAACGGATTTGCGAGAAAATTTTGTATAGAAATATAAATTGTAAATTAATAATTAATAGAAATAGAAAGGAAAAGTTAGAGACACTTTACTTGGATTAGGATTGAACTTCGTATCATCACACCCCTCGTGCATGTCAAAACTATTTATTATTTTAGGTTTACTCTATAATATCGTAGACAAACTATATTGCTAAGACCCCAAGTTACCAGCAGCCTCACCACTCAAAGGTAATTCGTGCGGGCTCTCCCAAACGACAAACTTACCCTCGGCTTATTTTGCTTTTATTATTCCGTTTGTAAGGAACTCATTGATAAACCAAGCCTAATCCTGTAGACGCACCTTCATTAGGATACTCACACTACCCTTCGTTATGGTACTGTCACTACCCATCACTCATTAGTAACGCTCATGTGTCGGTTTTCTGATATCGAGTCCTCTTATTCACTCAGAATTTGAGTTTCCTATGTCTAGGCTCCCTCATCCTCAATCCTAGTCGAAACTAGCTTATAACTCCGGCACAAGCGCGAAAGCCAGGGATTAAGCATAGAATAAGATTACCAATATTATAGATAGAGAGCTCAAAAATAATAAGATAGAGTTTACATACACTTGGGGATAGAATCAACTACATTCAATCCTAATGGAGAGTTAACTACACATGGTAGCCATACAAACCACCGAAGATGTTGTCACCATCTTCAATCCTTGTGAAGCGCTCCTCCTCTCCTATTCTAAAATTATAACTGGTGCATTATCACTGAAATATAACTGAATTACAATAATCGTGCACACCTGATCTGGTGCAAGAGGGTCCTATTTATAGGCTAAAGAAAGACAAAGAAAATTGGGGAGAAGTCTATCTAAAAACGGCAACAGAGCAAAAATCACGTGTTCTGAGCTTCACCTTGCGTTACAGCGTAGGTTACAGCGCAGGATCCAGAGAGCTGCGCTTCACCTTGCGCTACAGCGCAGGTTGAAGCGCGTAACGCGTCCTGCAGCTTCAATCTTTCTCTTTTAATTTGATCTCTTCCCGAGACTGGTTTTTGTTGATTTATCTTTCCTTGTTTCTCTTTTCTTGATGAAATCTTGCATTTATTGAGCATCTTGGATTTAATTGGGAAGGTTGTCAGCAGAATCCTTGTATTAATTGGCAGTGATATCTTCATTAATTGCTCTCAAATAATCTTCAAATCTTCATTAAATGTCTTCAATTAAACTTCAAATCTTGCAGATACTCCCTTATTTAATGCCATCTTTCCTTCATATCAAATCCTTGCAATATTCTGCAAAAATCAGCAATATTTATACCAAAATAGCATCAAATTCAAATCCAAGATTAAAAAATTCAATTTATCTAATATTTAATAAAAAGGTATTAAATTGGGGCAAAAAATACTATTTTATCCTTGATAAGTGAACTAAAAAGTGCTCTAATTTATTATATAATAATTTTCACTTATCACCTCTGCCAGTCTATATTGATAAAATGCTTTTGAGACTTCAAATCGTTCAAGCCTAGCTTGTCCTTGATAAGGTCTCTTTAAGTGTACAATCATATTGTACGCCTCCATGTTCTCATGTTGTTTTCAGCATTCATGGTAGCAAGCATAAGGAAACCTACATCGGGAGCAACACCCAGATGCTTTCTAAAAGCATCCTTGTTAGCTTTCGAAGTATTTGCAACGGGTGTTTCAGGAATAGGCCCTTCCAGGACATGCAGCATTTTCTCATGCCTAAGGACAATCCTTAAGTCTCTATACCAGTCTAGAAAGTTAATTCCAGACAGTTTGTCCTTCCCAAGGACTGATCGCAGTAAAAGATTATTTGTTGTGGTCAAAATTATGCACGTAAGTATCATAAAACATATTTAACAAGGTCTTTAATTAAATATGCCTCCCACTATTTTGATCCAAAACAAGTACCCTCAATATAAAGAATCAGAAAATCCCATCACTAGATTTTCTAGTGGGCCAAGATCCATATTTCACCTAATTTTAAGTCAGCTTTGGCCGATCACTTAAAAAAGGTTATTTAGGTAGGAACACGCTTTCCAATTGTATCTCATACAACTCTTGGATATATATAGTTAGGTGAATAACTCTTATTCTAATTTATCTTATGAATTAATGCCTAACTTAGTGCCTCTAGGTTCTTCAATCCTATTGAATATACCTAGTTAATGCAAAACCCAATGAATAACAGTCGGATATTACTTTTTATCCTATCGCGTTTTACTAGAATAGATAATGGTACCCTGCTTTGGCAGACCCACACTTCATCGCCTCTAGTCTTAAAGAGTGTTATTCATTGGAAGGCAAAACATGACTTAATATTGGTGCCTCTAGGGATTTTCAATCATATTGAATATACCCAATCAAAATCCAATGGTTGACAATCGGATATTACTTTTATCCTATCGTGCCTCACTAGAATAGATAAATGTACCCTGCTTTGGCAAACCCACACTTAATCGATTCTAGTCTTGATGAATGTCATCCATTGGGGGGCACATAAGTATTGAGGGATTTAATCGCTTTAATTTTATTCGTTGTTAAACCATTTAACATACAAGCATGCATCTCATACAAACACATGATATGGTCATGGCCTCCTAGAAACAAATACAAAATTACATCAACTATATAATCTTGTAAATAATCTTGAGCTCTCCAAATCTCCCACTGAATCCATGCTCCATGTCCTCCCGGTTACATTACATAACAAGAAGAAACCTCGTTTAACATACGAGGGGATAGAGATGAGAAAAGAACTACAAGAGGAATGTTTAGAGGTAAGGCACGACACGCAGGTCGTATTTAAATTAAAACAACTAAGGCCATAACCAACCATCATGCAAACTAAGCATCCATTGATTGTAAAACGAGTGATATAATAAAATGTATATATATTAAGCGAGGTTTGAATACGCGCATACAAAATAACACACTACGCAGTGTAGCACGGGGGTCAAGGGGAGGCCGCCGCTTGCGGGGTGCGGGGTAGCGCCCCGACACAAAGAATTAGATTTGATAAACATTTAACCAATCATCAATAAGTGTCTCGCATCAAACGAATACTTCACGAATTGATAAACGAGTAAGTCCCTCGTATCATTTGAATATGCTCTTGTCAGCAAATTGATAAGTGGCATGTTTATCGCAGCCAATATTTGAGTCGAGACAAAGTTTCAACAATTGAACCCTTTGACGCCCACGACATAAATCAAACGCGCACCCGCGCTTCACCTGCTTCACCTGCGCCCAGCGTGGGTGAAGCGCGGGTTCCAGTTTTCAATTCTGTAATTTGCGCTTTACATGCGCTTCACTTCCGCTTCACTTGCACTTTACATGCGCAAATTTGAACATGAGTGAAGCACAGATTTGAAAATCAAAATCCTGTATGCTGCGCTTCACCTGCGCCCAGCGCAGATGAAGCACACATAACAGCGTTCGTCGTGCAAACGCGTTTTTCAGCAGAAAAACAAAATACCAATATATTCAAAACGATTTAAAAGCCCAAAACGTGTTTATCGCAAACCAACGCTCTGAGACCAATTGAAGGGAATCAAGCATGTGGTCAGGGTGCAGCGGAAATAAATGGATTCCCTCCCTTGTTATAATCGTTTGCGAAAACACTAATCAAGGCATAAAAGGTATTGAAACGAAAGGTCGTACCTTATTAGGATTATAAACGAGGCAAGTGTAGCCACGTCTCTATTGGTATCCACACCAACAGCCGAACTAGGAAACCCTCCTCAGCTCTGCTAGTAGCCTTAGAAAGTAAGAAGCGATTGCACATATGTCTGGGGTAGTGCATCTTATGCTCTATTTATAGAGTGGTGGCTAGGGTTTTACCCCCTCACTCACTTAACCCATACACTTATGGGCCTGGCCCATTATGTAATAATTCTAATTTAATTTAATTAGAATTATTATCCTTTCCTAGTGGCTTGTTGTATGCGTGTGACCCAATAGGCTTTTAATATTTGGTTATAATATTAAATAAAAACCTTTTTATATTTAATATCATAAATAGTGAGCGGTATCTAGCAACACATCACTATCCAAATATTGAGATTATCAATAACTTTGATAAATCCTATTTTATGATAATTTATATGATATGTCCCTTTGTCCAAATATCTAATTGAACACAAGGGCATGGATTGTGTCAACCTTGTATAGTTCAATTTATATTATCTTGATTCCCAAGTAGACTGTATAGAAAATAAACATCTCGTGTTTATCCTCCTGAGCATGGCCATGCATTTTACAGTCTCACTTTATCAAGAGGCCTATAGATATAACTCCTGTTACATAGGAGGGACAAATCCCATCTAGGGAACTTACATTCCACCACATGATTTATTATATGTCCAAATACCAACTTTATGATCACCCTGTTACAGGCAACGTTTGATGATATTCAAAACACATAATTCCTTATGTAGGAATCGTAGTGATTTCAGGTCAAAGGACTTTATTTTATAACATTTATCAATTTAAGAAACGTTCATGACACTTATGTAACAACCCATGCAACGTTCTTAAGGTGGGTCCTGTCCAGTACACCATTACTCTTAATGTATACCTATATGAGCACATGATATCTCATATCCATGATCTGTGAGATGTGATCATCAATGAACTCACATACTAGTCTAAATGCATCTTTGTCCTAAGATGATACTTGACTAGGGACTATTTAAGAATAGTTCTTCATAAGATCTCACGGTCAAGTCATCTACTTGATTTCTTATGAAGTTTAAGCTTACTATTCTATGGACAATAATTATATTCTAAAATAATAAGTTTGCCTTTATAAAAATAATATGATACAAGTGATGGATGTGCATAAATATATAAGTCTCTAGTGCATATTCCTAACAGAGATTCCCCAAAGAAAGGAAATCCAAATTGTCTCCTAGGGGTGATGAGCCTTTTCAGGTCTTGGAGCGCTTGAGTGATAATGCATACAAGAAAGATCTCCCTGGTGAGTATGGTGTAGATGCTACTTTCAATGTTTCTGAATTATCTCTGTTTGATGTAGGATTTGACTATCCAGATTTGAGGTCAAATGCTTCACAAGGGGGAGGGGATG
The DNA here is from genome assembly GCA_026901365.1 of Sesbania bispinosa. Classification (NCBI taxonomy): domain Eukaryota; kingdom Viridiplantae; phylum Streptophyta; class Magnoliopsida; order Fabales; family Fabaceae; genus Sesbania; species Sesbania bispinosa. The sequence continues at coordinate 311,297 of QLOH01000411.1, read as the reverse complement.
ATGGCATAGCACAGGAATCTCCTATTGACGCAGTCAAAGACATCAGTGGCCCTATGACTAGAGGGCAAGCTAAGAAGCTCAAGGAAGACATGGGGAAGTTGGTGACCCACATTTTTAAGGACATCACCCTACAGAAGGACACCACTACCCTACAAAAGGACACCCTTGACCCTGGAATAGGACACATGGTCCTATGTACCACCCTAGACTAGGACACTATTGTATTTCTTTTATTTTTGTAATTTTTTCTATTTTCTTCTTAAGATTGGGCGCTAATTGTAGGGGTTTAATGGTTAGTAGGTTGTCTTGCTAAAAGACTTATGAGTCATGGGTTCAAGACCCACTTAGGAGTGTTTTTCACTCATCTTTTATTTTTCCTTTTTCCTTCCCCTCTTGGCCGCTCCTCACTCCTATAAATAGGAGGCTTCCTCTTTTAATTACAACTTTGATGAAATTAGTAAAGGCATTATGCCCATTTTTCTCCTCAAGTGTGAGTTGAGAGTCGGCTTGGTGGTTCTTGCTTAAACCAGCCAGAGACTTATATGATTCTCCTGAATTAGTGACATCTAGCACTTGGACTTATCTGCTGTGGGTGGATTCCTGCTTCAGTGGCATCCCAACCATTCCTTTCTCTTCCACTTTTTCTTTCATTTTCTTGCATTTTCTTGCGCAAAGTAGCTGCTGCCCAACCACTACTTTTCGCAAATTAAGTGCTCATTATTGATTCTAACTAATTGTTTTTGCTCAATTCTAGATCCGCACCTTCACTACTATCAAACGTTCATGACACTTATGTAACAATCCACGCAACGTTCTTAAGGTGGTCTGTCCAGTACACTATTACTCTTAATATGTACTTATGTGAGCACATGATATCTCATATCCATGATCTGTGAGATGTGATCATCAACGAACTCACATACTAGTCTAAATACATCTCTGTCCTAAGATGATACTTAACTAGGGACTATTTTAAGAATAGTTCTTCATAAGATCTCATGATCAATTCATCTACTTGATTTCTTATGAAGTTTGAGATTACTATTCTAAAGACATTAATTATATTCTAAAAGAATGAATTGCCTTTATAAAATAATATGATACAAGTGATGGATGTTTCAAAAACATATAAGTCTCTAGTGCATATACTAACACTTTGGGCCTCCAAATCTTTGGTAGACTTCTAAGGATTTTGAGATTGTTATCACCTGAATCATAGGTCTTTCCCAAAGATTTGAGTCCATTGGTGATGGTTTGAAAACTTCCAAACATCTGATCAATGGATTCAGATTTGTGCATTTTGAACATCTCATACTGATGCACCAACATGTTGATTTTGGATTGCTTTACATTGTCTGTACTCTCATGAGTTGCAGCCAATGTATCCCAGATTTTTTGGCAGAAGAGCGGCCATGCACCTTCTCATACTCTGATTTACTCAAGGAACAAATCAGGTAGAGTTTTGCCTTGGCGTTAAGTTGTACACGAGCCTTCTGATCACCTGTCCATTCTGACTTAGGAATGGTCACACCATTATTGGTAGGAATATAATCACCATCAGTGACCACATCCCATAGATCTATGTTGCTGCTTTCTATAAAGAGCTTCATACGATCCCTCCAGTAATGGTAGTCGGAGCCATTGAAAGCAGGGGGCCTGGAGACTGAGGCACCTTCGGCAATGTAGTGAGAGTTACTTGTAGAGGTTTCCATCTGGATCTTCTCCCTCAGCACTTGTTAGATGCTCAACCCGAGATTGAGCTCTGATACCAACTGTTAGAACCACAGGAAACACTAGAAAGGGGTTAAATAGTGTTTTATAATTCTTTACAGATTTTTATGAAAACCTTTTCACAAGAAAAGAGATATACAAAATTTTGAGCAACCTTCTGAAACTAAAGTTTTCCAGAAACTTGCTGAAGTATTTCAGCAAGTATAGTAAAATGACTTTGAAATAGTTTTGCGTGAAAAACGGAGTTGTTTGCTGCGTGGATTTATAAAATCACTTTTCAGAACCCTCCTAAGTTAGTTAAAACTGAAAGTATAGAGATAAGGCTTGAGAAAACTTAGCTAGAGAATTCATCCTGGTTCACCCACTAACACAGAGAGCTAAGTCCAGTCCCAAGGCAAACACACCACTAGATTTTCCACTGTCTGATTAGATACAAGTATTCTTTGCACACCTAGCCTCTTCAGGTTCAAAACAGCCAAGTATTCTTTGAACACACAGCCTCTCCAGGCTAAAAACCCAAGTATTCTTTGGACACATCCTCTTCAGGCTAAAACAGAGTAACTGTTTGAAAGAAAGAACTTAATCTCTTAAACTACGCAAGTTTAGAGCTTAAGCAGGATAACTTGTACAGATAACAGAGTTGAACTCTGGATAAGAAATTTGTTGTACAAATGAGAATGAATGAAATAGATGAATATAGATTTGAGCAGCGTTTCAACAAGTTCGTTTTCTGTGTTCTCTCTTCTGTTTCTGCATGGAGACTTGAATTTATAGAGTGGGAAACTTCAGTCCGTTGAGCTCCATATGATTTCCCATTGTGAGATAGCATTTGATGCAAATGCTCTCGTTGTGACACATAGCCTGAAACCTCTACAGAAGCAGGTAGAGGAGTCAACAGCACAGGCTTCACTTTTCCTGAACACATTGAAATTCAAAGCAGACCTTGCCTTTTTGGTGAGAGAAATTTGAAATATGCCAAAAAGCAAGTCTTCTGATTTTCCAGAAGAATGAGAAGCACAAGTAACTAAGACAGCTACGGTTGACTTGAGTCTTTAAGGAGAATAAGCAGAAAAGTTCTTTCTCAAGACGTACAGGCTTCAGTACGACGTCTCAAAACTTCATGAGGTCCTCTGACTTCAGCAGGTTCTTCTTCTTCAGTAGGTTTCACCACTTCAGAGAGTTGAACCTTATCATAGGAAAGCTTTAGAAGATACCTTCTGAAATACGGAAAAACCACTTTTAGCAGAAACTGTTCTTGCTTATAAAGATATTAACCAAATTTGTTATTTATTAAAACTTAGGGTTATGAGACTTAAAACATTATTATCCTTTTAATAACATTTTGAGACTCAACACAACCAATACAAATTGACCAACCAATGAAGCTTAATAAATGATAGATGTAGAGAGAATGAGTGAACTAATAAATAATAAAAAAGGTACAAGTGCATCTTGTTGTATTGTAAAAGTATAGATAGATAGATTAAATTAATTTTGAAGATATGTTTTAATTTAATTTTTATAATTGATATAAATAATTTAATTTTAAAATTTGAAGAGAAAAATACAAATGAATGTTAAACAAATACATGGAGATAAATTATTACTAAAATAACTTTTATTAGGTAAACCAATTTTTTAAATATTTCAAAATATTAACTTTTTAAAAATATTTTATTTATTATATTTTTAAATTTATTTTTCAATTTTACAAAAACATTTATTTAATATATAAGATATTTGCTAGTTTAATTCTAAAATATACAAGATCTTTTTATACCTCATTTTTTCTAGGTATCTCTTCTTTTCATATCACAACAATTATCATAACTTTCATCTTCTCTCTTCATTTTTTTCTTTCTCTCTCTTCCATAAACTTCACACACTCTAAAAATAGACTTCAAAGTTTTAATACTCTTAAAAAATAATGACTTTTTCACACTAATTTATTTTATACTTTCTTTTACACTTTATTTTTCCATCTCTCTTTTTCCTCTCATCATCAAAATACTATTTTGAACAAAGTCAACACATTAAGGGAAGTATAGATAGATGAGTCAGGATCCGTTGATACCAGGTGTCAAACTTCAAGACTTACATCAATTAATAACTTTTTGTAGAATGTGAAATTGACCAATCCAACCGTTGAATTGAAAGTTCTTATAAAGTAGATTGAGACTCATAAAATTTCTTAAAAATCGAAAATTAATTGATACTTCATCAAGCTAATTTATTTTAACGTATAATATGTTTTTAAAATACAAGTAATAATGTATCTACGAATGTCCAAATTATCTGAAATTTGATATACATGATCATGAAGGTAATATAATATGATTCAATGGTTGGATTGGTCAATTTTACATTGTACAAAAAGTTATTAATTGATGTAAGTCTTGAAGTTTGACACCTGGTGTCAGCGGATCTCACTCTACATAGATATATATGTGTGATATATTTAACCTGATGAAGGGAATTTAAGAGCCTTCAAGCCCATTGTCCAAAAATCAAATAAAAAGTGATAATAATATAAAATTTAAACACAACAGGTATAGTTAATTAGAATATCATGCAATTCCAGCTTCCATTCCACTGAACGTATCATAGAGGGGTTGATTGAGTGTCTCCGGTAGAAAAAACACAAACACCCCACCCACTATCCCACTAGCTGCAAACACTGCAAATGGAAAGTAACCACCTAAAATCACCGCAAACGGTGCCAATATGGATCCAATATGTTGTGCTTGTGTGGTACACCCAAGTGCAGCGTTCCTCACCACTGTAGGAAACAACTCTGTTGTGTAAATAAACAACAAATTATAAGTCCCTCCCATCCCAAATATCCCCAAAATACCACACACCATCTTCACCACTTTCCACACACCAACGTTCCTCATCAAACTCCCCATCAAGCAAAAGAACCCACTGAACCACATTGTCCCCATGGTCAATGGTTTCCTCCCAAACCTATCCACTAACATCGTTGTTATCAAGAACGAAGGCATTTCCCCGACCGCATTCAGCATCACATTCATGTAAAGATTATATTTTAGGTTTACCACATTTAAAGTGAGACCATAGTACACTACAGCGACGAGGAAGTTAATAGCCACCAATACAAATAACCGAAGACGTGTAATTGGGGAGCGTACCACGTCCACAATGGATTTAACTATAGCATTTTTGTTTTCCAAGCGTTGTACATTATTGTAGGTTAGGTCATCATTTGTTGCTTTTGACACTTCTTCATCAATTGCGAGTAGAAAGCCATCTGGAAGGTGTTTTCCATTAGAGGAAGCAATGGTGGACATGACCTTTGTGGCCTCGCTTACCCTCCCACGAACGAGATACCTGGTAGAAATAAAGAACTTTTGTATAAAAAGTGTAAATTAAATGAGATAAAAAATATAGAGTACGTTTGATTTACTTCAAAATTACGTTTCAAACGTAAATCTGTCACGTTGTAGAGAGTAGCGTTGGTCTGTATGATATTTAATTAATAACACACGAAATATCATATTCTTTAAATGATGTGATAATATATCATTGGATAACAATGTAAATTTTTTTTTATACTGTCAATAAATACTAATTAAACTAAAAAAAAGAAAGAATACAAATTTTTTCTTTATTCTCTTTCATCTTCCACTATATTTCTCTTTTCTCTTTCTTTCTCTCCTTATTTTTTTATTGCATCACTTTTCTCTCTTCTTTCTCTATATACCTCTGTTCTCTACAAATATTGCACCTAAAAACTTTTTAGGTGTTTATTAATATTGAAATAAAATAAAACAATCCTAATTTATAGATATCTAATGTCAATACTAATTTCATATCCCCTTATCTTACTTCATCTCTATAAGTGTCATATTAAATCATTGATCACATTTATCATTTTTCTCAATCTCTCTTCGTATCCTATTATATCATCTATCACATTTATCACTTATTTTCATTTCTCTTCTTGTCTAAGTACTATTTTTCAAAATAAAAATGATTGATGTGTTTCCACCCATGATAATAGTTTTAGTTTATAAGATTACCATCTTGGGGACTCGGATATGAAGGGAAGGACAAAGAAGATGTAGAGGAAGGAAGGGACAGAGGAAGCAATGTAGAGATGGCGCCAATTTTGGAAGATGTAAGCAATGCCTGAGAGAAGTGCAATGCCAACAGAGAAGAAGTACAAAGTTGACATTCCGGCAATACCACGCTTCTTGGGACCCACAGGTTCAGTGGCTAGGACAAAGGCACAAAGACCGACACCTCCGGTGCTAAGGCCGGTGAGGAGGCGGAGGAAGAGATAGATCCAATAGTTAGGGGACAATGCTGTTAAGCATCCAAGGGTGCCATTTAAGGCACAAACCACTGCTAGAGAGCCCTTTCTTCCTAGAAAGGAATCTGAGAGATGACCAAATATTCCAGCACCTGAAATTATAATATTGGTGTTATAATGTTATGAATGTCTCAAAATTGATGGATAAAATAACTTCACGCAACAAATTCATATAACAAAACTTTTAGTTCCATTTCTTTATATTATATATATACACAGGATATATATATATATATATATATATATATATATATATATATATATATATATATATATATAGGGAACGTATTAAGTAATTACGATAATAGACTAATAGTAATTATATATATTAATTTAGTTATAGTTATTATGTCAATATTAGACCATTTAAAAAATTTTAATATTAAATATATTCTTAAAAAAGGAGGCTACGTGTTTAAAAATATAATATGAAATTATAGATATTAATACCAAAAAATAAATAAATATTTTAAAGCGTATAGTATAATTTTTTTTAACATATTTTATGAAATATATAAGAAGAAAAAAGTATAATATGAAATTTAAAATATTCTTAAATAATGAACAAAAAATACTTTACATATTGTAATTATTTAGTTATAGTTATTATATCATCATTAAAGCCCTTTTTATATTTTCAATATTAAATATATCTAGGAAAAAAAACAAATCTAGCTCTTTTGCTAATCTTGATCTTATAAAAATAAAAAATTTAATTTACTCAATAAATTAAAAATATTAAAAATATTTTATAACGTTTATTTAAAAATGTATTTTATTAAATTTTATGAAATATATAATAATAATAATAAAAATATAATATCAAATTAAAATATGATAAAGTGCTAAATAAAAAACACTTTACAATTATGATAAAGCGCTAAATTAATGTTGATGGCAACTTCTTCGAAGATAAAGGACTGGCTGGATATGGGGGATTAATTAGAGATAACAATGGATCCTGTATCAAAGGATTCTATGGATTAGAGATAACAAATCATTATTACTTAATTTAATCTCAACCATTTAATTTAATTCAATTTAATTTAAGGGTTATATTTTAACCCTCTCATCTATCATAATAAAACACTCTTATCACTTGATAGTTGATACGCTCCCTATATATAATGTATATAACATTTATCACATCTCACATTTTTCTTTCTTTTATTTCTATCTCTTTCATAGTTGTATAATATTTTTGCACGAATATTTTTTTGGTTCTTTTGCACGAATATAATTTCTCTAATAATGACACTTATTGATAATAATAATAGTAATAATTAAAAAACAAATATGTAACTAATAAAATATAACAAAAAAAAATTATGAAACAAAAATATATTTTCATTTCCAGATTTGGAGGGGAGGGGAGTGGAAGAATTTTAAAAGAGTTATTGTATTTGATTTAATTTTTTAGGAGGAGAGAGGAGGGGAGGAGGGGGCCAAAATTGCTCCCGATAACATTTTAGGGTTTATTTGGTTTACATTTTCATTTCCTGTTTCTTTTTCCTATTTTCATTATGTTTCATGTTTTCTGAAATTTTACAAAGGAAAAACTGGAAATGCTAGAAACACCAATTTTTTGTTTCCAGCATTTTCAGTTTTTCCTTTGTAAAATTCCAAAAAACAAGAAACAAACAATGAAAATGCAAACCAAACAGGCTCTATCCCCTCAAAAAAATGGGGGGATTTGGAGTGGTAAAGTGGAGGGGAGAGGATTTAAAATAAACTAATCAAAATTATTTAAATATCCCTCCACTCATATTAATAAAGTTGGATGTTATATATAAAAATATAAGGGTATCAAATATAGTTTTATTTTCCTTTCCCTCAATCAAACCAGAAATATTTCCTCCCTTTCTCGAACTAAATAAGATAAAATATTATCTTTCCTTCTCTCCTCTTTCCCTTTATTAAAATCCCTCCCCTCGTTTCAACTAACCACACTCTAACTCTTTCATGAGATCACTTGTTGAATTAACACGATCAAAAAAATAATAAAAATAATATTTAAATAAGTTTTACTTTCTCTGTTATATGATCTAATCTGATAGATAATAAATGAGACCAGTGTCAAAATTGATCCCTTCGGCGGTTGTAAAAGAAGTTCAGAATAATATCATATGGAAGGGTAATAGCGAAGTGTACGCAAATAATACTGCCATGGAAAAGGACTGTAAAAAATACCGAACTTTTTGCATGAAAATAATGTTCAGAAATACAAATAATTAAAAATTAATATTATAAAAGATCTAATAAAATCTTTATTAATGTTATTTTCATATTAATTATTTTAAATTTTAAATTAGTTTTTTCTATGTAGACATGCAAGAATTAGCTGCCCGCCTTTAACTCTCACAAATGCCACATTCTTGTTGTATTTTTGTTTTTCTTTATCATCATCATATTAAAGAGGAATAGAAAAGAGGAAAACCAGAAGCAATCTTGGAAAGGAAATTACCAAAAGAAATAAACAGTTTGTCCTTGCTATGTGAGTAAATGAACGTGTTAGCGTTAAAATTGGTTAAACTCAAGTTTAGAATTCCCAACGTAACTATTTCTAGCGCGTTGGAAACGTGAGTTTACAATGTTTCAACGCTAAACTACTAAACATGCTATGAATTCCATTCAGAAAACTTAATTGATTTTTTCCTTTTTGCAGAAACATTAATTGATTTATTCTACTCAGCGAATAAAACAGGATATGACATGTAAATGTAATATTAAGTGGTAGTGCCAACCTCCACCCATCTTTTTTGATAGTATGTGAATTTCTCAACAAAAAAAAACAAGAAGAGAGAGTGAGTTCAGAGATCGAGAACGAACCAATCATACAGCCGGTGAAGAACAAGGCATGAACGAGCCCAACCTTATATTTCTCCCCGCAAATCAGACCCCAATCGGAGACGGTGGAGCTGTGGCGGCCACCAACCCACCCCCAGGATTCCGGTTGGAGGCTGCAGACGTCGCTTCTCCCGTGGCAGGAGGAGGCGGAGAGACAGTTCCAGTCAGGTTGGCGGTCAGCGAAAATCATGACCATGGTGTGGAAGGCTTCGAGTGCCCACGCAAGGCTGGTGAGTACGAAATGCCTCAATTGCCACCGCCCAAACTCCCCACAGTGATTCTGGAACATCTCATCTATGCACACTTTCTTCGCCGTCGTTGGAACCTCACCACTTGCCTTTTCGTCTTCTGTTCTCTCCATCTCTCTCTCTCTGCAGTCTCGGCTGCTTCAATTCTGCGCTTTGAGTGGTTAACTTATTTAATTAACTACGTGTTGAGTCATGGACGTAATGTAATGTCCCATATATAGTGCACCTGCCTTTTGTGGGAGAATATTCTTAGATTAACTTTTGTATTAATGAAAGCTTCTTTTCTTATTTTAATTAAATGCTTGTTGCTTATTATTAGTACAACTTATCCTTTTCGAATTTGGACATGTAAGACACGAGATCTGAAACAAAATTGGAAATATGAGTTGTGTAATTAAATGCATGTTTGGGTGTAACCGGATTTGCTACGTTCACTCTGTTTTAGTGCATTCATGTATTCATCAAATTCGGTTGTCTTATCAAAATCGGATGGTTATGATAATATGATGTAAGAATATATGGTTAAATTAGATTTAAAAATTTTATCTTGATTAAACAGCCTGGATTTACTGACCGCGTGAATGCACTAAAATGATGACCGTAGTGAATTTGGATTCTGTTTGATTCCCAGATGAGAACAGTCAGAACCAATTTTTATTAGAGTCACGCCAATTTTAGGATATTAGAGCACTGACTTTAGGGCGCTCCCGTGTTGGTTAGCGCCTAAAATGATCGTTTTAAAATCATGGCGCTTAAAATTTGGGCGGGAGCGCCCTTACAGGTAAAATATAGGGCGCTCCATCTGCGCGCCCTTGTTATCAACGTTATTTTTTTTAAATACACTTGTGTTGAGGGCGCTCCGGGGAGCGCCCTCCATTATTATTATTTTTTTAAAGGGCGCTCCTACATGCATCTGGAATTGAGGGCGCTCCAGGGAGCACCCTTCTTTATTTCTTTTTTTCCCACATGTTTTTTTTAATTATCTGAAATATAGGGTGCTTCTTGGAGCGCCCTCCTTTATTTTTTTAAATAGGGCGCTCACTGGAGCGCCCTCGTTTCCCCTATTTCAGTTTTAATTATTTTTTTTCATTCACAGAACCTTTCATTCACTCCCGCGTCCCTGTTACTCTCTCCCTCTTCTTTTTGCTCTCACACTTTCTCTCACAGACTCACTGTGTCTCCTCCTCCTCCGTCCACCGTCCCCTCCTCCGTCAAGCATTTAGCTCGCGTCCCGTCCTCCTCCGTCGTCCGTCCTCGCGTCGTCAAGCAGCGGCTCCGCTCCTCCGTCCTCCGTCCTCCGTTCTCTCCTCCGTCCTCTGTCCTTCGTCCTCTCCTCTCCTCCGAGAGTGGTTGGCTGCACCAATAGCGTCCTCTCCTCCGTCGCAGCGTCTTCCTCTCTCCTCCCTCACTTTGCAGCGCCGCAAAGCTAGGGTGAGGTAAGGTGCATGGTTCCTCTAATTTTTTTACTAACTGCACCCCTGTGTTGTTGTTGTTGCACCTCTTTTCTGCTAATTGCACCCCTATGTTGTTGCTGCTTAAATTGTCCATGGTTGGACAGTCTGGATTTGTAAATTCGTAATAAATATATTACTTTATGGGAATATGTCCTATTTTGGGGTCATTGATCGCATATGGGAATTGGATTATACTAACTTCGGGTTGCCTGTGTTTGGTTGTAAGTGGGTCGACAATAATAGTGGTGTTCAGGTTAACAACCTTGGCTTCATGCAAGTTAATTTTAGCAAGGAGGGGTACAAAGATGAACCATTTATCCTAGCATCCCAGGCTCAACAAATTTTTTATGTTAATGATCCCGCAGACATGAATTGCTCCATAGTGATGTTAAGTAACAAATTCACTAACGAACCAAATGTGGATGATGACCAACTAGAGGATGTTGAAGATGATCCTTTTGTTACGACAACACACCTATTATAGGGTGGCTCCACAACAGATGATGTGTGCTACACTAGACCGGACCACGATGAGGATATTTGGATCAACCCATTAATTCGTATTAGAAATCGACCCACAAGTTTCAAACCAACCAGAAAAAGAAAAAGAATGAGTTAGTCAATATATGCATGTTTATACATACTTAAATAGCATATTTGTTTCTTGTATACTTTTAAAAGAATTTACTAATTAATCTCTTATATTTTTTTATGCAGCTATCATGTCAGACTCGGACCATGATGATTGTCAAAACATGAATTTACTAATTACTTTTTGGACTCCTTGCATAATGATCCAAAACATTATGAACCCATGAAGACAATGATTAATAAGTAAGTATTCCATGTCCAAACAAATTATATTATCACACTTACATTGTAAAGAGTTCTTATACATTTTATTTGTTATATTGGTTTAGTTCTTTCAAAGAATATAGAAAGTTGAGCGGTTTCCCGCAATCAAGGAGTAGGATTATCCCTGATCCCATATGGTACCGCATTAAGGTAATATATTGCACATACAACATTGTCTTTCTTCATGTTTAAGCGCATAAGTGTTTTTTATTTTAATTTAATTATACTTGTAGTATCCAACCCAAACAAACAATGACGATTGTGGGCTCTTTGTAATGCGTTTTATGAAGGAGATCATTGATCAAAACACACTAACAATACCTAAAGAGGTAATTATGACTTGTGATAGCAATTAAGTTTTTTAACTCTCATTTACTACCTTATTTATTGAAATCAATTTTTGCCCTTTACAGTACTTTACTCAATACCGAAGCTTAACTTACACAACGAAGCAGCTTAATGAGGTTCGAGAAGAATGAGCAAAGCATGTAGTTACCACTTGTTTGTAATTGATTTGTACATTATGATGGTAAGTAAACATGTACATAATGTGAAAATGTTGAACAAAGTTGTATATTAATGACAAGTTATGTAAATTGTGTATATTTTCATGTTAAATTCGTGATTGATAATAACTATTTGACTGATGAATTCTGGTTGCTGGTATGGACTTTTACAGTTGTTTGATAAATTGGGAAATGTTGAATAAACAGAGGAAACTCTACTCAAATTTTTATAGTTTAGATGACTAGAGTTATTAAGCATATTCTATGCAAAACTATTGACATTTGTTTCAATGATGCATTTTGGCTGCTGGTATGGAGTTTTACAGGTGTTTCATAAATTGGGAAAACTTGAAAGAACTGAGGAAACTCTGTCAAAATTTCTATAGGTCATGTATGATCTATATTTACCAATTAAGTTGAGTATTGTGACATGTCATGTATTGTGATTATTTTTATGTAGTTGTATAGGCACTTCATACTTTCACCACACTTTAAAGCATGCATAGGAAACTATTCAAAGTATGACAAGTTTCAATTCTTCATTTGAAGTAGATAACCTTAATTGTGATATGTGTGTTGTTTAATGTGTAAATGAAATTAAAGGGTTCTTCATAGAATAACTAATTGTTTGAATGATAAGGAATTAATATGCATGGTTTTGGAGGTAGCCATTGGAATCAGACTGAAATATATGTGCAGGATAAAGTGGTTTAAAAAATAAAAAAACTGGAAATAAATAAATAAATAAAAGGAGGGCTTTTCCTTGGAGTGCCCTTGTTTTAAACAACAAGGGCGCTTCCCTGGAGCGCCCTCCATAAGCACGTCTTGTACTTAAGGAGGGCGCTCCAGGGAAGCGCCCTTGTTGTTTAAAACAAGGGCGCTCCAAGGAAGCGCCCTCCCATGAAGACGCTACACGAGGGCGCTTCCGTGTTTTTTTTAGCGCCCTCTTTTGGCTTCTGTCAGGGAGTTTCTATGCACGTCCTCCTTTTAATGACCAAACAAGAGCAGTTTCTATTAGTGCGCACGGAAGCGCCCTTTTATGATGCACGAGAGCGCCCTTGAAGACCTTTTTGGCATAGTGAGTTTTAAAAATAGTCTAACTTTCTAGTTTTACCCTTATTTAATACTCCCTCCGTTTTTTTATCTGTCGTTTAAGGTTTTTGCACATAGATTAAGGAATGCAATAAGTGTGTCTTTTTATCTCCATTGTTTACAAATATACACTTTCTCTCTCCCATTAAAGCATTAAAAGTTCTCCATCATTTTTAGTCATATACAATAAATACTCCACTATTTAATAAATTTAGAAGAGGATAAAGTTGGAAAATTAGCATTTATTGTTGCCTTGGTATGTGAAAATGACACTTATTTTGAAACAAATTTTATACTCTAAAACAACTATTAAAAAGAAATGGAGGGAGTATAATTAACTAAATGTTATGAATAATTATGATATGGTGGATATCCATCAGATTTAGTCAGATATGATATGACTATACCTATTTCCTTTAATAGGTAGGATTGATCTTGAGAAGATATTGTATATCGTAGGTTACTTAGTTTCCTCAATTGTAGGTTACTTAGTTTCTATTATTAATTCTTATTCACTTGTACAAATACCCCCTTATGTGAATGGAATAAAACACGACCAACTCTCGGTCTCTTTTTCTCTTCTCTCCTCTTCTCTTCACTATTCTTATTTTCTTTCTACTCTCTACTTTTATATATTGTCAGCATTATTTTTATAATACATTATCAGCACGAAGCTCTACGTATTATCACAAGAAGTTCTATGTTCTTTTGGAAATGAAAGGTATAACTATTATTACAAGAAATCCTACGTTTTTGTAGAAAATGTATGATTAGTTTTCTTGGCATTCATTATCTTAAATTGAAATATATGTTTGAGTATGAAATTATGTCTCCACCTGTCGATTAGGCATGTAGATTTTTTGTAATATTTTAAAATATGAAATTATGTTTTGGCCTACAAATTAAACATATGAAGAATGATGAAATAGAAATTTTATTCATGTGATTTTATCTTTTAATTTATTAAAAATGAATATTTAAGATGTGTTGAATTTTTGGATATTCATGTTTCTTTTAACGTGAGAAGTATGTGTGATACATTATATTCTAATCGTTTTGAATCAATGATAATTATTATCATTGTTATTATTATTATTATAATTGTTAGAGGAATTAAATGAAAAAGATATTTGATATGTAAATGTGGATTTATGTATTTATTTATGAGATATTTCTTACATACTTAAACTAGTAAGTGGAATGATGCATGATCCTATATAATGTTGGTTTGGATATATGTTATTAGAAGTATTTTAAATTATTATATAACATGTGTGACATGTTTAGATTAATTTGATATATAAGGACATGTGTGGTTTCCTTTAATGAATTTAATTAATAATATTATCATACTATTTTGCATGGTTGTTATTATAACCATTATTTGAGGGAATATAGAACACGTGTCATTATAAAATTATGGTGGAATATTTCATAATGATATTTTGACAAATAATTAAATAATGAAATCAATTTGTCAAATTTTTAATTTATACATGTATATGGTTTTGTATTATTTCTGGACAATATTAAAGATATTGACTCGATATAGTGTGCATTCTTAAGATTTTGTTAATAAAAATAAGTACCATTCATTATATAGTGACTCATTTGTCAAATTAATATGATTTGCTCTAAATAATTTGAGATATTATATTATATTTTGGCTAAATTTTATGGTTGATTGTCCTAAATTGTTATTATGAATTCTAGATAATTATGGATACTGTATGATGATCCTCATAATATGAGGAAGTGAATGATCTAATGATATACCCCTGTTAGTATTGTTTTGCTCTTCACTCAATGTATAACATTCCTTTTTGCATACCCTAGGGGATGCCAATTGACTAGAATTTAATAAGAGAATGTATGAGGTATGTGAAATAAGTTTTAATTGTACGATGTTATGTTAATTATTATTATGTGTTGTCAGGGATGATAGTTCATGAGATATGCAAAGAAAGTAAGATCGGTTAATGTATAAATTTTTGTAAATGTTTTTATGAATTTCCCGTGATTGTGATTGTTTGAGGACCTATAAGTCGAGAGACCAGCTCTGCCATATATGGCGTTTGAGCATGATTGTGTTTGAGGACATGTAGGTCGAGAGCTTAGCTCCGCCAGATGTGGTGTGTGAACATGATTGTGTTTAAGGACCTGTAGGTCGAGAGCTTAATTAGTTCCGCCAGATGTGGCGTGTGAACATGATTGTGTTTGAGAACTATGTCGAGAGCTCAGCCCCGCCAGATGTGGTGTGTGCCCCAAGTTTATGTATTTAATGGCGTGCGTGCCAAGGTTATATATTTTAGGGCGTGTGAGCCAGAGCTAATGTTTTGTTACCTATATGATATTACAAATATAATTGAAGGCTCCGACATAGCTAATGTTTTTTGTTACCTATCTGGTACAAATATAGGTGAATGCTCATACCGAGCTAATGTTCTGTTATCCGGAGGAACAAAATTACACATTTATTATGCCTTATATTGTGGCAAGTCTCAAAAACTTATTAAGTTTCAAGGCTATCCGCAAAAAAATGGATACCAAATAGAGACAACAAATGATGACAGTGTTGAATGTCTATACATCAGGAGAATGATGCTAGATAAAAAATGTGTATTGAAAAAGTTGCCTTCATTTTCCTCCGAGTTGTACTACACTTATATTAGCACAATTGAAACAAATGTTATAGTAAAGCATGATAAAATTGTTATTGGTATGAATGGTTGAGCCATCCTGTTTCAATTATGATGTGAAAATTCATATGGACACCTTATGAAGAGTCAACATATTCTTCAGTCCAACAATTTTTCATGTGTTGCTTATTCACAATGAAAATTGATTATTTGACTATCACCAACAAAGATTGGAAGTGAATCTCTAACCTTTTTTTTGAACGTATACAAGGTGATATTTATGACTAATACACCAATCATGTGGGCCATTATTTTATGATTTAAACTGATGCATCAACTAGATGGCCACATGTTTGTTTATTGTCAACTTGCAACCATGAGTTTGCAAGATTATTTTCTCAACTAATTCGTATAAGAGCTCAATCAAGACAATACACCTTGATAATGTATGTGAATTTATGTATGTCCATTGAAATTGACGTTGAATATCCTGTAGCATATGTTCATGCACAAAATGACCTTGCAGAATCATTTATTAATTGCAAGGCAATTACCAATGAGATCAAAACTTCCAATTTCTACTTGGGAACATGCAATCTTTTATGTTGCAACACTTATTCGCATCATGCCAATAAATTATCATAAATCCTCCCCTTTACAAATGGTTTTTGGTAAGAAATCTAATATTTCCCATCTAAGAATTTTTGGATGTGTATTATATGTTCTAATCGCTCCACCACAATGCACTAAATGGGACCTCAAAGAAGGTTGGGAATATATATTGTCTGTTGATCCCCGTCTGTGATAAAATATATTGAACAATTGACGGGAGATTTATTCGTGGCTTGATTTGTCGATTGCCATTTTGATGAATTTGTTTTCCCAATATTAGGGGGAGAAAATAAGAAGTTGGGCAAAGAAATCAGTTGGAATGAATTATCATTATCCATCTTGATCCTCGAACAAAACAATGTGAACTGGAAGTTCAAAGGATAATTCATATGCAAGGTTTAGCCAACCAACTGTCGAATGTATTCACAGACCCAAAAAGATGTACCAACTGCTAATGCTCCAATTAAAATAGATGTCCCTGTTTGACAATCTACAGTTGCAAATAAGTCTGAAGCACGCCTGAAGTGTGACACACCTGTTGGTTCCAAAGATAAAAAAAATCCTTGAAAAAGAAAAGGAGCTAAGAATCTAGATGGCTGAATTGAGGATACAGAGACTCTAGAAGAGAGTACTTGGACATAATTATTATTTCAGTTTCAAAAGAAACTCAGGTACCTGAAATTCATGAAAATAAAGAGATCTCATTATGTCCTGAATGAAATACAATGGAACTAACATGAAGTCAACGTTGACAATATTTTTGCATTGAAAGTAGCGCTTGATATTGTAAATGATAGTGAGGATCATGAACCGAAATCGGTTAAAGAATATCGATAAAGAAATGATTGGTCAATGTGAAAAGATGAAAATCACTTGCAAAATGCAAAGTTTTGGGCATATAGCCCACACACTTGAATGTGTAAAGCCAATTGGATACAAATGGTTTTTGTACAAAAAACAAAATGCGAAAAGTGAAAGTGTGCAGTATAAAGCACAATTTGTTTGGCATTAATTTTGAATAAATATATTCATTTGTGGTAGATGCGAGTACTTTTCGATACTTTTTAGTCATGTAGTATATGAAAATATCGATGGATTTTATTACAACCCATTTGTATGGCTCTTTTGAAAATGATATTTATATTAAACTCCCTGAAGGGTTCAATTTGCTGGAAGCATATAGTCCAAGTTCTCGAGAAAAGTTATTCAATTAAATTGAATAAATTCTTTTATGGACTAAAGTAATATGGGTATATGTGGTATAATCGCCTCAATGAATATTTTCTGAAAAAGGATTTAAGAATGATCCTATTGTCCATGAATTTTATAAAAAGATATGGCAAAGAGTATGTCATACTTGTTGTTTATATTATTGGAACTCCTAAAGAGCTTCCAAAAGCTGTAAATTGCTTAAAGCAAGAATTTGAGATGAAGGATCTTGGAAAGAAAGTTATGTCTTGGATTACAGCTTGCATATTTAAAAGATGCAATTATAATTAGGGTTGTCCATCGGTCGGATTTGGTCGGATTCGGGCCCAAAAAACCCAATTCGACCAAAACCGTTTACACTATTTTGTGGCCCAATTTCGACCGGAAAATTAGTTGGTTTTGTCGGGTTTCGGTTAGAACGGTTTGTGGGTCTCATCGGGTGGGTTAATTCGGTTTTTGTTAGTCTTGGGCCGAATCCAATTTTTAATTTTTTCTAAGCTCCTTTGACGGTTTTTTTATCTCTTCTAGGCCTTCATTTTAAATTTGTGGCTTAAATTTTTCAATTGGAACGTTTCAAATTCAATTTTCCAAAATCCAATTTTAAGAATTGTTTTATCACTTTTTTCTGGATTTTATTTTTACTTATTGCATGCTCATTATTTATAAACATTTATGAAAATAATAGATTTACTTCAAAAAAATATAATAAAAAATAGAATCGAAAAAGAATGAAAATATTATAAAAAGAGAAAAATACAAAGAATCAGAATCGGAAAGAAAAACAAATTTCCAATAAACACTAAACAAGAATAACAAAGAAAAATTCAGAAAAACAAGAATGAAAAATACCCAAATACAGAAACAAATTCAAGACTAAAGACAAAAAAAACAAAGTGATAATCTGCTGTCTTGTAGACTTCACACCACCAGTCATGGCCATCCCGTCAAGCAGCGCCTTCCTCCACGCCACCGGTACCACCACCTGAAATATAGAAGAATAAACCATGCATGGAGAAGAAAATAGGCTAAACCAAAAAAGAAAGAAAGAGGAAGGAGAAGAAGAAGCCATCACTACAGCCACAACTAGAACAGCTTGACACTGTTGCACATCCCGCTGTTGCAGTCGCCGTGCGCTCCGTTGTTGCAGCCGCCGCGCACACCTCACTGTCGCCGCCGTACGAGAGAGGAGATATAAAAACATTAAACATGCAAAGAAGAAGAAATGAAAAGGCGCTGCATGAGAAAGGGAGAGGGAATGCGAGAGGGTTGGGGATACTAGGGAGGAAGAAGAAAAAGAAGGAGAATGAAAGAATAGGGAGAGGAAAGGGGGCGGCTGCGCATTTAGGAATTGAGGAGAGCTGCACTAGGGTTTGTAAATGTTGTTTATATATGAGGGATAAGGGTTAGTGAATGGGTGTGGGCTTAGAGTGAGTTGGACTTGGGCTTAATTGCATCTGTGTGGCCCTGTTCAATGTTAATAAGCTATGTGTATGCAGATGGATCAAAAAAATAGACTATGTGTATACAGGGTCGGTCGGATTCTGTCACCGATAAAAAAACTTCTCCCTACCCGAATCCGACCGACAGAACCATTACAAACTGATTTTTTTAATCCGCCAACCCGAATACCCGCAGTTAACCGCCCGGACAGCTTTCCTTTGCATCGGATAATTCGGGTTCGGATCGGTTCTTTTTTTTGGACACCCCTAATTATAATGCATTAAGAAGCATATACAACAAATATGTTGAAAGAATTCTATATGGACTAATCACATCCATTATGCATTCCAATGGTTGTAAGGTCATTTGATGTGGGTAAAGATCCTTTAAGACCTCAAGAGAATGATGAAGAAATGCTTGGTCTTGAAATATCATATCTTAGTGCAATTCAAGCACTAATGTATCTTGCTACTTATACATGACCCAACATTTAATATGTTGTTAATTTATTTGCAAGATATAATTCTTTATCTAAGAGGCATTGGAATAGAATTAAGCATATGTTCTCTACCTTAAAGGTACATTGGATGTGAGTTTATTCTTCTCAAGTAGACCAAAGTTATTTCTCCGACCCTCATAATGATCGATCACAAACAAAATATTTGTTTACAAGTGATGGTACTACCATTTCATGACAATCCATGAAACAACCTATAGCTGCCACATCATCTGATCTTGCAAAATTTTAGTATTACATGAGGCGAGTCGAGAATGCTTTTGGTTGACATATGTGATTCAACATGTGCAAGAAACTTCTGGTTTATCTTCCAGAAAATTCACTCTGACGATCTTATGTAAAGTTAACAACGCATGTATTTTCAATTGAAGGAATGATATATTCAATATATTCAATGAGATAGAATAAACTCATGATCTTAAAAAAGAATTGCGATATATATGTCAGCAAGTTCATGAAAGGATCTCATAGATCTTTTACAAAGTTGTTGCCAACTAAAGTTTTTTAGCAACTAGTATAGAAGATTGGTCTCCTTCGTCTTATACATGATTGTCCAAATGAGGGGGAAACATAAATACGTTTTGCACTCTTTTTCCCTTCGTCATGGTTTTGTCCCACTGGGTTTTCTTGACAAGGTTTTTAATGAGGCAGTATCCAATAACGTATTAAAGAATGATGTACTCTTTTTCCTTCACTAGGTTTTTGTCCCACAGGGTTTTCCTAGTAAGGTTTTAACGAGACACATTCTGAAATAATGGACATCCAAGGGGGAGTGTTATGAATAATTATGATATGATTGTCCATCAGATTTAGTCAGATATGATATGACTATACCTATTTCCTTTAATAGGTAGGATTGATCTTGAGAAGATATTGTATATCGTAGGTTACTTAGTTTCCTCAATTGTAGGTTACTTAGTTTCTATTATTAACTCTTATTCACTTGTATAAATACCCCTTTACGTGAATGGAATAAGACACGACCAACTCTCGGTCTCTTTTTCACTTCTCTCCTCTTCTCTTCGTTGTTCTTCTTTTTCTTTCTACTCTCTACTTTTATATATTGTTAGCATTATTTTTATAACACTAAATTGATTATTATTTGATAGTTGTAAAGACATTAAAGTTAAAAAGGGTAAATAATAAAGAAAATGATAAGAAATGCTTCCTTGAAATTGTAAAGTAAATTATTAAACGAGACACAAAAAACTTTTAAAATCTTTATAATATATATATATATATATATCTTTATCTTTATCTTTATCTTTATCTTTATATATATAAAAGTAAGGTAGTGAAAGTGGCCTAAGAAATCTAAAGTGAGGATACAATAGTAAATTTCTTTAAGAAAAATTTCTAAAAATAGAAAGTTTCTTCTACATTTTAAATGATTAATATTATGCATCACCATTAATTAACTATAGTAATTACATTAAAATGAATATCACTATAAAAAATAATGATAATAAATATAATTTTTTTAAAAAAAAATATGAAATTTAAAACATTCTCAAACACTTAATAAAATCTTTTTATAATTATGTTGATAATAATTATAATAATTATTTAATTATGACCATCTATTTTATATCAAACATCAATATTAAAGCTCATTTTAAAAACTTTAATATTAAAAAGAAAGGTTTATAATATAAATAAAAATATAATAAAGAATATAAAACATAATAAAATAATTTAAAAAACAACAGAGTTAATTTTAAAAAATTAATATGAAATTTAAAACATGCTTAAACACTTAAAAATCAATTAATAATTAAAATAACAGTAATGATATCAATTATCAATATTAAAGTATAGGAAATTTAAACATATTAAAATATTTAAAAATCATTTCATTAAATTGTAAATATAATAAGAGAGATTTAAAACATTCTCAAACACTTAAAAAAACATTTTATAATTATATTAATGATAATTGTAATAATTAAATATAGTTATCTTTATTAATTTGAAAAATATCTAATAATTTTTTAAAAATTAAAAATATAATGTACACTTAAAAAAATATTTTTATCATTATTGTAATAATAATTGTAATAATAATTATTTAATTATAGTAACTTTTATCATATCATATATCAATATTAAAGCCCATTTTAACAACTTTAGTATTGAAAAAATATTTATAACATAAATAAAAATATAATATGAAATTTTAAACATAATAAAATAAATTATAAAAAGGTAAAACTTAATTTTATAAATATAAAATATAAAAAGAAATTTAAAACATAAACACTTAAAAAAGCATTTTATAATTATGTTAATGATAACTATTTAATTATGGTTATATTTATTATGTTGAATATCAATATTAAAGTTCATTTTAACAATTTCAAAATTCAAAACATAATAAAGTAATTTTAAAAATCTACAACTTTTCTTATAATAATTACATAAAGTTATTATATTAACATATCAAATATCAATATTAACACTCATTTTAACAATTTAAATATTTTTAAAAAAGATTTATAATATAAATAAAAATATAATATGAAATTAAAAATAATATATAAAAATATTTTATAATTATGTTAATAATAATTATTTAATTAGTATTTTTCTGTGGGTTTCTTATTTTATGGACATGGACAAATGGAAAGAGAGTTGGTAGAGAGCGTGACTGAAAATGGTGGTAAGACATATTTTCATTTAGATAAATGGATTAGGGGGAGAAATTATAGGACAAATAGTTATCAACCTTAAAAAATAGTTACTTATCCCATTAAAATTGCTATATATAAATAATTCTTTGACAAACTACAAAAAAATTAATGGTGCTTTTTTCTTTAAAATGTACTTTTCAAACTTTTAGAATATTTAGATAATTTTTTTTTTGAAAAATATTATGTAATGAATAAATTACAATAATTTTAAAAGTTACTATAGTTTTAAACTTCTTTTATAAATATAATTTAAAATAGAATTTTAATGGATATACACTGATAATATAAAAAAGTTTACATGTTGGGGTGGAAATAAAAAAAAAAGGTAAGTAGCTTGAGTTAGTTGGGACATGTACATTGTGTAAATGAAAAATTGAGGCAAGAATAAGAATAAAAGATAAATAGAGAAATATAATCATTCACGATAATATGTAATTTTTAACTTTCATATATTATGAATTCTATTTATTAAAAAATTATTGTATATCTAATATAACAAAAATGTGTCGTGCATTGCACGGGTACACGACTAGTATATATAAATGGAAGAGAGTCTGGGACAAGACTTTCCCGCCAAAACTGGGGCTATTTAAGTAACTATGTTTTTTTTTCCTTTTTAATTTTTTAAAATAAAGATTTGAATTTTAAAATGTGTAGTGGGACTGGAAACTACAACCTATAATAAATGTCAGATATTGTTTCCCAATACATCATATTTCAAAATAGTGGGAATTTATTCACGGTGGTCTTCAATTTTCTTTTTCAGAAGCTGGAAATTTGTTAATTATCTCACCATTATAGAGCAAAATTCAGAAGCTCGATATTGTTAAGGCAAATTCAGAAGCTCGAAATTTCTTCTCCCCCATTTCTTCTTTTTCCCCTTTTCTTCTGTGTGACACTTGCCTCTTTTCTTCTTCATTTCGCTGCTGCCGCTTCTCCTCACCGCCATTGTGGTTGTCTTTGGGCTCTTTGCCGCGTCTTTGGTTGGATTTATAAGGTTCTGTTCATCGTGCAGGTGGTTGGGTTTATGTGGTTCTTCGTCGCGACTTTGCCTCCTTCTTTTCCGTTTTTTTCTGTATGTCGCTCTCTTTATCTCTCACATGTCAAAAAGGTTGTGACCATGGTTTATGAACAATGAAAGAGCATAGAACAACGGATAGAAGATAGAGCAAGTAAGATTTTTTTAGCTTCAGAGTTTTTCTTCATTTGTTTTGTTTTTCTTTTCTTTGTTTGCCCTAAAATTTTTTAATTTATGAGTTATTGGCTTTAGGATTCGGATGGTGGCTAGAGCGTCAGCCATGACACTAGCTGTAGAGAGAGATGACGTTGCATTGGTGGCAGGAGCAAGATGGAGAGGGTAGGATAGGAGCGTGAGGGTTATCGGAGAGGAGTCATTGAAGTATATGAAAAGAGCAAACTAGAATTTGCATCGAGCCATTGGAGGAGGAGGCGGTACAACTGAACAATGCAAGCTCTATGGTGAGATACATTTCAAGGTCTTTATAATTGATAGAGTTCTTCCAATGATCAAATAAATTTGCTGCCTCCTAAAATCTAATATAGTTTGTTTTTTTTTTACTTTTCTGGATTTGGTTTTGTGCTTTGTTTTCTCTTCATTTGTTATATTTTTCTATATTGTTTTCTTTCCCCTTAACCAATGAATGCAGGATTGTTGAGTTCTTCTGTAATCATCAAAGCACGATCACGTTGCCCTTTTCAAAAACTCTTTATTATTTAAAGAAGAATTCTCGATAAAATGCAACAATCTTTTTTAAATATGCAAGCTTTCACAGTTTCAATGTCCTTAAACCAATTTATGCATTAGGTAGATTGGTTAGGTCCTTTATTTGACTATTGTGCTAATAGGCCCCATAATTTATTTTTCGTCCCTTAATTTCTATATTAGATGTATTTTTTTGGATTCTTATTATATTTTTTTTCTTTTCCTTCCCATATGAGTTTTTGAATTGTTTTTTTATTCTTACAGTATTTATGTATTCCTATTGTTTTTTAAGCTTTCATTTCCATCAATTTTTAATTTAAAGTTTTTTTAGTTTTAATGGACTGGACTTGTAGTTTAATTTTCTTAAATTAACTGACTGCTATGTTTCCTTTTTTATTTGATTTTAATTCATTCGTTTAGACTGATTGTTGGGTTTAAATGTGTATGTTTAACAAATTAAAATCAATTATTTGATTTTAATATATATATATATATATATATATATATATATAGGTTTGATTTTAATCCGTGCATATATGGATTCCATTTCAATCTATAAAAATTTGTTAGAGTTTATGAATTCCTATGTACATGTATATTGATTTGTACTTCGTCATCTTCTTCCTTGCACATGACACCCAAAGTCAAACCATATGTTCTACAACGATTGTATTATTTGGAATGTATTTATCTATTTTGGTTTTCTTATGGATAAAAAGAAAAGCACATGGTGGATGGTGGATGAGTAAAGAATGTGTACGATGATGAGTAAGGAATTAGGTGTCCATTTTCACTATTTGAGGTATTATTAATTATAATTGTAGTTTTGAACTTTTCTTTTATAGTTTTAAAATTTACTTATAATGGTAAAGCTACAATTATTCAAGGTTTTCAAGCTACAAAGTTGGGAAGGATTGGCATATGATATATCAAAATACGAATTGTACTAGCAAACTAAGTTTATAAGGACTTTTGTGGTTTGGGTTTGCTTTTCATATAACAATTTTAATGATTGTCACCACCTAATATTCTCAACTTTACCTAATATTTTTTTCTCAACATTCTTTTTCTATCAATGATTGTCACCACCATCCTCAAATTCTAGTTTACAGCTGCAACAATCGACTATGAGATAATAAAAGTTAAAATAAAGATGTTAGGTAAATTTATGAAGTCAATAAAATGGATGTGTTGTATCCTCTATATTGCATTTTTCATTGAAAGACAATTCAAATATCTCTTTCACTAAAGCACAATTTGTAACCTCTAACATCTCTAGATTATGATAAGTTTTTTCATTGAAAAAGGGAAAACAACCAAAATTTTCTCACAATGTTTTACTTGCAATGTCTTCAATGTGTCAAATCGGTAGTGCCATTATTGTCTTCAAGAGACAATAAATCTAAAAGGTCTTATATGTCTATTAGTAATTAGCTCATGATCAAATTGTATCATAAGTGGGAAATGGACAGATTTAAAAAATGTTAAGTGCATCACAGATGCATTAGGGAACCGAACCCGCCAATCCATGTTCATAAGAACCCTATCAAGTCTTTAAAATATGTTACCCCCTTTTCCAAGTAAAGGGACTCCCAACAAAACCACCACCCATAACACCGCAATCAGTTATCATATTATTAAAATTATCCTTATGTTCTAAGCTTGACAATGATGGGTGTACTTGGAAGTTATATCAATTTTTGACCTTCTAATTAAGCATGTAATGTGTGTTTTAAATTATTTATTTTTCTAAGTTGAAGGCAAGTTACCATGCCCTCGGTTATGCCAACATTCTCTCCGACACCATTCATGTTCTAAGCATGACAATTGTATTCATTGAAAAACAAATGTGTACATATTGATATATGGTTTAGGACAAAATAAAATATTTGTAAAGGTTTATTATGGTTGGCTGTTGTGAATAAAAGTAGCCTTCCATTACAGTATTATTCTTTTCATATTCATTATCTTCCCTTTGTAGATGTAATTAAAAGCGCCAAGCCCCTTGATTTCCCCTAACCATGGTTCTTGTTTCCATTTTGAAATTTATTTGGTATTCATCATGTAAATAAGATAAGATTAGCTTATTCTTATTTCACCAAAGAATACATATCTTTATATAACAAAAGAAAATAATCTCGGATTACCTCTTTTCCCGCCCAAAATAATGACATTTTAGTAAATAAAAAAATCCTTCTAGATTCTTTACGTTTTCTAAATTTCTGCTGAGGAAGTGGTTGGTATTAATGAAAACAATCTTCTTTTCGGAAGCGAATCCTCTCCAGTGGGAGCAAAACTGTAGATTCTTCAGTTAGGACTATCTGAACCATAGATTTAAAAAACATATTTATCAATGGTTCATATTGACTTACCCTAAAACACATCACTCACCCCACTGTTAATCAGATCTTCATAACCCACTCCCTGCAACCCATATTCACACATTGTCTCCTCTTGCTGAGATCGCAAACCCACACCATTGTGAGTCACTGTAATCTTCATCTCAATGCTTATCTCCATGAAAATCACACTCCATTTGGTCAGCCACCACGTCCTTGGGTCATTGTGAGCCACCATCATAGATAACTCTTGCATTTATGGGATGAATGCAGCCTTGGGTTAGTGCTGGTAGTAGCTTATCTATATCACCATCGTTGGGTGCTAGTCATGTTTTTGTCTCATTATGCATCTCTTCCACGTACGATCCATCGTGAACCACCATGCAGAGGCCAATCTCACTAGAATCCATCTCCCATTGTTGCTCAATTAGGAGCTTGCAATTTCGCAGGTAACGTTAGTTAATCTAGCTCCAATTCACATTATTTTTTAGGAAGGAAATGGTATCAGGAGACTACCAACACCATATATAGCCATTACAAAGAAATGGAGAACCGAGCTCAAATGGACAAGGATTTAGATTAGAGAGTAGAGTTATTGGTCCATCTGAGAAAACACCTCCAAGGCTCAGACAAGCAAAACATGTTTGGCGCATTTCCTTTCATATTCATACTTCTGTAACTTCGTTCACAAGCATTTGAGTGAGAGAGTACAATAGCAAATCCAGCAAATCCATTTCCTTTAAAACAATGTTTTTGTCATCTAAGTGAGATTGTTTTAGCCGTTAGATGCATATTACAGTCCAAACCACTAGAACTTTACATGTAGTTCCTTTTCTAAAATTGATGGAATCTATTTCCCCTCTTTTCTACGTATCTCTTCTTTTCATATCACGTCAATTATTATATCTTTCATCTTTTCTCTTCAATGTTTTCTATTTTTATCTTCCATAAACTTCACACGCCCAAAAATAGACTTTCAAAGTTTTTATATTTTAAAAAAATAATGACTTTTTCACACTCATTTATTTTATACTTTCTTCCACACTTTATTTTTTTCATCTCTCTTTTTCTTTCTCGTCATAAAAAAATGTCAAAAGGGAAGTATAGATAGATATATATGTGTGATATATTTACCCTGATGAAGGGAATTTAAGAGCCTTCAAGCCCATTGTCCAAAAATCAAATAAAAAGTGATAACAATATAAAATTTAAACACAACGGGTATAGTTAGATAGAGTATCATGCAATTCCAACTTCCATTCCACTGAACGTATCATACAGAGGTCGATTGAGTGTCTCCGGTAGAAAAAACGCAAACACCCCACCCACTATCCCACTAGCTGCAAACACTACAAATGGAAAGTAACCACCTAAAACCACCACAACCGGTGCCAATATGGCCCCAATATGTTGTGCTTGTGTGGTACACCCAAGTGCAGCGTTCCTCACCACCGTAGGAAACAACTCTGTCGAGTAAATAAACAACAAGTTATAAGTCCCTACTATCCCAAATATCCCCAAAATACCACAGACCATCTTCACCACTTTCCACACACCAACATTACTCATCAAACTCCCCATCAAGCAAAAGAATCCACTGAACCACATTGTCCCTATGGTCAATGGTTTCCTCCCAAACCTACCCACTAACATCGCTGTTATCACGAACGACGGCATTTCCCCGACCGCATTTAGCATCACATTCATGTAAAGATTATATTTTAGGTTTACCACATTTAAAGTGAGACCATAGTACACCACAGAGACGAGGAAGTTAACAGCCACCAATACAAATAACCGAAGACGTGTAATTGGGGAGCGTACCACGTCAATGATGGATCCAACAATAGCATCTTTGCTTTCCAGGCCTTGTCCATTATTGTAGGTTAGGTCATCATTTGTTGTTTTTGACACTTCTTCATCAAGTGCAAGGAGAAAGCCATCCGGAAGGTGCTTCCCATTAGAGGAAGCAATGGTGGACATGACCTTTGTGGCCTCGGTTACCCTCCCACGAACGAGGTACCTATTAGAAATAATGGTTTATTTAACGTGTGCAATGTTACACATCATAATAAATCAAAAGTGGAAAGATTTTATTGAAAAATGTAACGTTTCATATTATCAATGAATTGAATGTTGTGATAGCTGTAATTTCCAATAACACTTTTCCAATTTTAATTTATTAAAAAAATCATAGAAATAAAGAACTTTTGTATGAAAAGTGTAAATGAGATAAAATAACAGATAAATTATTTCAATTAACAACGATTTAATACAATATTTTATATAACACTTTTTATTTTTATCTCTCTAATCATATCTCCTATCACCTTTCACACTTCTATCTCATCTATTCCTATCTAAGTCATTGTTGTATAATGTTGTAGTATGAAGTTATATGATTATTAGTTCTCAAAAAATAAAACAATATCGATTTTTTTACACTTCATTCCCTTTCATCTTGATCTATGTCTCTCTTTTCTTCATTTCACCCATTTTCTTCATTTTATCACTTAACACATTTTTCACTTTTCTCTCACTTATCTCTTCTTTCTTTATATATCTCTCTTCTCTCTACACCTATTACACCTAACTTTTAGGTGTTTATTAATATCCAAATAAAATAAACAATCATGATTTTTTCACATTCAGTTTTATACACTTACCTCTACACTCAATTTTCTTTTTATATGATCTTCCTTTCTCATCATATTAATTATCATATCTTTCACTTTTTCTTTCTTCATATTTTTTTTCTTTCTATCTCTCTCTTCCCCATACTTCTTACACTAAAAAAATTGAATATGGAAAAAATATTTTCCTAAAATAAAACATTCATGATTTATGAATACCTAGTGTCAATGCTCATTTCGCACCCCTCATGTCTCTCTTACACCATCTTTATCACTTCTCTTCTTGTTTATTAGGTACTAATTTTCAAAATAAAAATGATTGGTGTATTTCCACCTATGATAATAGTTTTAGTTTATGAGATTACCATCTTGGGGACTCAGATATGAAGGGAAGGACAAAGAAGATGTAGAGGAAGGAAGGGACAGAGGAAGCAATGTAGAGATGGCGCCATTTTTGGAAGATGTAAGCAATGCCTGAGAGAAGTGCAATGCCACCAGAGAAGAAGTAAAAAGTTGACATTCCGGCAACGCCACGCTTCTTGGGACCCACAGGCTCTGTGGCTAGGACAAAGGCACAAAGACCGACACCTCCGGTGCTAAGGCCGGTGAGGAGGCGGAGGAAGAGATAGATCCAATAGTTAGGGGACAATGCTGTTAAGCAGCCAAGGGTACCATTTAAGGCACAAACCACTGCTAGAGAGCCTTTTCTTCCTAGAAAAGAATCTGAGAGATGACCAAATATTCCAGCACCTGAAATTATAATATTGGTGTTATAATGTTATGAATGTCTCAAAATTGATGGAGGAAATAACTTCACGCAACAAATTCATATAACAAAATTTTTAGTTCTATTTCTTTATATTATATATATATATATATATATATATATATATATAGAGTCAGCATCCGTTGACACCAGGTGTCAAACTTCAAGACTTACACCAATTAATAACTTTTTATAGAATGCAAAATTGATCAATCCAACTGTTGAATTATATTATATCACCTTCACGATCATGTATATAAAATTTCAGATAATTTGGACATTCGTAGGTATGTTATCTAATATATAGTCAGGATCCGTTGACACGCGCGAGGTGTCAAACTTGTAGAGTTACACCTCTTAATAATTTTTTGTAAAATGTGAATTTGACTAATCCAACCGTTGAATCATATTATATTACCTTCATGATCTTGAATATCAAATTTTAGGTAATTTGGACATTGGTAAGTATGTTATCTAATAGTGAACTTTTACTTATATTTGAAAAACATATTATACATTAAAATAAATTAGTTTAATGAAGTATCAATTAGTTTTCAAATTTTATGAAATTTTATAAGCTTGATCTACTTTATAAGAACTTTCAATTCAACGGTTGGATTGATCAATTTTGCATTCTACAAAAAGTTATTAATTGATGTAACTCTACAAGTTTGACACATGGTGTCAACGGATCCTGACTCATATATATATATATATATATATATATATATATATATATATATATATATATATATATATATATACTGACACTATAAAAAGTTCGAACTCGAGACATTACTTAAGGGGAAACAAACATGTAACCAACTCCGTTGGTAACTGGATTTCATCTCCAACAAATATTTCTTTTTTTTCATATATATAAATAGTAAATGATCAAATGCTTAAATTATGAAAAATGAAAAATGAAAAATGAAAATTTCTATTATTAGGAGAAGTTTTAATAATAATAATTTTATATTTTTTTGTAATATTTTTTATATGTTATTTTCTTTTATTATCTCTTTATGAGGGTGTAAAAGTATATTACTTCACTAATAAACAGTATTTTTTTGGTGCATACTAATAAACACATGCAGTATATATATATATATATATATATATATATATATATATATACATGAATAATTATATATATTTATACAATAATTTTTATAACAAAAAGAGATAATAATAATAATATAATTAGTATATATTATAGGTAATAATGTCAAGTAATGATGTATATCCATTAAATTAAAAAATTAAAGTATGAAGTGTTGTAGGTAAATTGATGAATATAACTTTAAATTTCATGTTAGTTATCAAATTATGCATACTCTGCCAAGACGACGTCAGGGAAAACGAAATAACAAACATTTTGAAAAAAATAAAAAGATTAGCTGAGTAAATGTAATATTAAGTGGTAGTGCCAACCTCCACCCATCTTTTTTGATAGTATGTGAATTTCTCAACAAAAAAAAACAAGAAGAGAGAGTGAGTTCAGAGATCGAGAACGAACCAATCATACAGCCGGTGAAGAACAAGGCATGAACGAGCCCAACCTTATATTTCTCCCCGCAAATCAGACCCCAATCGGAGACGGTGGAGCTGTGGCGGCCACCAACCCACCCCCAGGATTCCGGTTGGAGGCTGCAGACGTCGCTTCTCCCGTGGCAGGAGGAGGCGGAGAGACAGTTCCAGTCAGGTTGGCGGTCAGCGAAAATCATGACCATGGTGTGGAAGGCTTCGAGTGCCCACGCAAGGCTGGTGAGTACGAAATGCCTCAATTGCCACCGCCCAAACTCCCCACAGTGATTCTGGAACATCTCATCTATGCACACTTTCTTCGCCGTCGTTGGAACCTCACCACTTGCCTTTTCGTCTTCTGTTCTCTCCATCTCTCTCTCTCTGCAGTCTCGGCTGCTTCAATTCTGCTCTTTGAGTGGTTAACTTATTTAACAATAGCGATATATGTACATAAATAGTGACTCCCGTACTTGTAAACCACTTGGAGGCAGGTTGCGGGTTTTGTTTTTTTTTCCTTTTTTATTTGTTTTTTTAATTTATTAATATTTTTATTATTATTTATTTATTTTATTAAATAAAAAAAATAGACCAAGAAATATAATAAGTGTATTTTTTTTGAAGAGTTGACATAAGTTTCTTATCATCATTATTATATTTTGATGTCAATAACTAAATATACTTTTTGATTCTGCGCATAATTAACCTCACAAATTCAATTAACCAAATATCTCACTCTGTTATATAACTGCCAATGTATACGTCATTAACCTCATTTAAAAATTTGTTCACTGTTTCTGGACACATAATTAACCTCGTGTTAACAGTAGTTACAATTAACCTCACAAAATCAATTAACCAAAAATTTAACCACAAATGGATACACCTGTAACCTCATTTTTAAATATGTTCACCGTTTCTGGCCACATAATTAACCTCGTGTTAACATATAATTAATCTCATCACAAAAACAACTAACCAAAAATTATATTATGTTAACTACAAATAGATACACCATTAACCTCATTTTTTAATATGTTCATCATTTCTGGACACATAATTAACCTTGTGTTAACATGAATGATTAACACAAATTTTATGTGATCATTTATTGTATTTCTTTATCTATATTTTTATTTAATCAGATAAATAAATAAAAATAAATATAATAATAAAATAAAAAATAAATAAAAACTATTTAAAAAAAGGGCGCAAAAGAAAGTGGGGAAAGGACAAAGGGGCTTTCTCCGGTACCCCATCTAGATAGGGGGTAACGGTACCCTCTATAGGTGGTCCAATAAATGTTTGACACATAGGTTAGCTTGGTTTTAGAATTTATTTATAAGTCCTTTTAAAATTTAGTCTATTCGATCATTTCACGAAAACCCTTCATTTATCTGTTATACCAAAATTTTCCCAAATTAAATCAGAATTTTTTCTCCCTCTTTTTTCTTTTATTCATTTTCATTAACCTCATTCCCTCAAATTAAAACAAAAAATAAAACACTTCTCCTACCATTTATTCTTCCTCACCCATTATTTGATTAACTCCATGAACCCTAATCCCAATCTTACACACATCCCTTGCTGTCACATAAACCATTGAAGCGCTTCATTCCCTGAACCGGAATGTTGGAAAGAAGTTTGGAATGTTGCATCAGTTTGGAATGTTGCAGTTCGGAGACATAGGGAATGAACACACTACTACACAAAAATACTTTTAACGACTATTATTCAGTGCCAATCAACTAATTGCCGGAATTTCATTTTAATTCAAAGTTTTAGTGGCTAATAAAAAATTGCCTGCTAATGTTTCATTAGTCATTTTGTAACAAGACTTTCTCAAAATTTACATCTCCCTTTGATTTTTCATATGGTTCAGAAATTCCAAATTAGTTTTTTCCACTTCTCCCAACTATTCACCCTTCACTTTTCTCTTTGTAATCTTTCTCACAATGAACCCTAAATCCCAATTTTCTAAAAAATAATCATTAATTGTATTAATTACATGTTCAGAATCTTTACGGATCATATTCATCAATAGATTAATCTTTATAAAAATCAAATCCACAATCCATTTTAATTGAGAGGAAAATTATTAAATGAATATATCACATTGATGAGAAAATTTATTAATCAAGATTTTATCCCTTGTTGTATTCTTGATAAAAATATGCTCTTTTCAAAGGATCCTGACATTAATGTAATATCTTCCATCACGTTCTCCTTTTTTTTTAAATTTTGTATTTATTATTTGATATTTTTTTTTATCAAAATTTATATTTTTATCATTTAATTTTCTTAATTTTATTACCTACAAATAAATAATTTTTTTACGCGTTTATTAAAGAAAAATAAGAAAAAAAATACTTAGGGACCGAGGAAAAATTTGTAAAATTCACGTTAGCTTCGTTTTTGCAAGGGGAAAAAAGAATTTGCATGCATGACGGGTCTCATGCACCTGATAGGATTTGGACATTGTGTAGTTGTCACGTGGCCAATACTAGGGGTTTAGGGTTCATAACCTAACTCGTGTTCTTTCATGGGTTCTTATGGTGTGTTATACCCCAGATGACTAAAATGGAAAAATGACTTTAACAACATGTTGGGGAGACAATGAGGGGTCCACTATTAAATTTATCGATTTTTCCGAGTTAAAATGTATTTACGGTTATAACATCCCACATATTAGGCTATCATAATTTATAAGATTTAAAGGATGATCCGTGTATGTTTAATTGAGAAATTGAAAGTAATAAGAATTAGGGGAAGAATCTAAGTTCAGGAATTTTTAATTAAATAATTTTTAGAAGTTTAAGTTGCTGGTAATCGATTACCAGAAGGTTGTAATCGATTACCTGAGAGCTATATTTATGATAATCGATTACTAACAGTCTGTAATCGATTACCCGAGAACAGGATTTTTGGTAATCGATTACCAGGAATTAATAATCGATTACCAGAGAGCTTAATTTTGGGTAATCGCTTGTCAGGAGTGTGTAATCGATTACCTGAGAGCTGAAGTTTTAGTAATCGATTACCAGGGTTTGGTAATCGATTACCAGAAATCTGGGTTTCTAGTAATCGATAAATACCAGGAGTGGTAATCGATTACCAGATTACCAGAAGGGGCTTTTTAGAGTCTTTTTAGCCTATGGTAATCGATTATAGTAAGTCTGTAATCGATTACCATCACTTAATATATATAGACTGGTGCGAAATTTAACAAAAAAAAAGTCTTTTTTCTTTCTCCCCTTTTTTCATTTTAGAGAGAGAAAGAGTGAACCCTAGAGAGAGGGACCCAAATTCGAAGCTTGAGAACGGATTCGGGACAAGGAAACATCAATTTGATCACCTCCAAACCTCTTTCCCTTCTTGAATTGCTTGGATTGGTGAGTGCAACTCACTTCTTTGTTAGGTTTTAGGATGATTCTTATGCATGTGCCCATCCCTCATCCCCCTTTCCTTTAATTTTGTTGATTGTAGACTTTATTAGTAGATTCTAATTGTATTGATATGGTAATTGTTGGATTGAGTATATGGATTGGGAATCGAGTATCGGAATCCTTAGTTTCGAAGTTTTCGAAACTACCGAAACTATCGAAACTATCGATCCCACTTGATTCCACCTTATATTTATATCCGAATCGATTGCAATTCCTTGATTATTTATAGTTATTGGATGTTGTTGCTTGAGCTAGAATTCGAAATGGATGTTGGGATTTTAAGTCGTAAGGGTCGAGACCTCGGAATAGTCGAAACTAGCTTAATTGCTTGAAATTATTATGCATGAGATATTGTAATGTTATTTTATCATGGACTATGATTAGTTTGAAGTAAATTCAAAGCCGGCCATGTGCTGTGAGTAAAAGTAAATAAATAATGGTATTGAAAACACGACTTCGGTCCAGTTTGGGTGGGATTCGACCCCAGGAAAGTCGGTTCCCGTAGTCTGAGCTCAGGTCTAACTCTAGAAAGTGATAAGAACATGCCTGCTGGGCACAGCAGTGAGTGCATCATATTGCATTTTAATGGATTATAGATGGTTTGGTTGATATAATGAATTATGCCATGACATGAATTTATTATTCCCTTTGCATTCATGCATGAGTTTTGCATTCACTGAGATTTTTATCTCACCACGTGGTATGTGGATTTTGTTTAGATGAACAGGTACCTCCGTTGTCAGATTCCCAATCTGGGAAGTGAAGAGCTTGGGGGATAGATATTAATTCCTTTTATGTTTGTTCTAGTTGGATTGCTATGTATCTATATTTATATAAGTAGGATTGAAGTTACTTAGTAAGTTTGTTTTGTATCCTTGATGACTTGTTGGATTAGAGGAGCTTTCTTATGTAATTTGGACTTGAGTTTCTTTATGATGAATTATGATGTATAAGTTGGACTCTATTATGTATATAAGTTAGTTACTTTATTCATGAATTGTTGGTTAGTAGTTGGATTACTTACAATTTCATGAATGAGTTGATATTCAATTCGTTATACTTTAAATTTTAAATTAGGAATTTGGTTTTCAACGGACTAAATTCTGGTTTAGAAATTTAAGGTGTTACAATGGTGAATTATTTACCCGTTTAATAAAGAAAAAAAAGAAAAAAAATACCTATGGACCGAGAAAAAATTTGGAAAATTCACGTTAGCTTCGTTTTTGCATGGGGAAAGCAGAATTTGCATACATGACGGGTCTCATGCACCTTGTAGGATTTGGACATTGTGTAGTTGTCACGTGGCCAATACCAGGGGTTTAGGGTTCATAACTTAACTTGTGTTCTTTCATGTTCCTATGGTGTGTTATACCCCAGATGACTAAAATGGAAAAAATGACTTCAACAACATGCTGGGGAGACAGTGAGGGGTCCACTATTAAATTTGTCAATTTTTCCGAGTTAAAATATATTTACGGTGAATTATTTACCCGTTTAATAAAAAAATAAGAAAAAAATACCTATGGACCGAGAAAAATTTGGAAAATTCACGTTAGCTTCATTTTTGCATGGGGAAAGCAGAATTTGCATGCATTACATGTCTCATATCCACTTGGTAGTATTTGGACATTGTGTACTTGTCACATGGCCAATATTAGGGGTTTATGGTTCATAACCTAACTTGTGTTCTTTCATGGGTTCATATGGTGTGTTATACCCCATGTGAGTAAAATGGAAAAATGACTTCAACAACATGCTGGGGAGACAGTGAGGGGTCCATAATTAAATTTGTCAATTTTTTTCGAGTTAAAATGTATTTACGGTGAATTATTTACCCGTTTAATAAAGAAAAATAATAAAAAAATACCTAGGGACTGAGACAAAATTTGGAAAATTCACGTTAGTTTAATCCAATATAATGTTAGTAGTTGTAGGTAGTGTATTAATTAGCAAAAGAGATGGAAATAATGTTGTTATATCAAATTGTTAAATGCAGAATGCTCATGGCGGTGGTTCTTGGAATGGCTTGCTTCAACAAGTCATTAATAACGGAATAGGATTAGGTATGTTTGCTAACGTGAATTTTCCAAAATTTTCCTTGATCACTAGGTATTTTTTCTTCTTATTTTTCTTTATTAAACGAGTAAATAATTCACCGTAAATACATTTTAACTCGGAAAAATTGACAACTTTAATGGTGGACACCCCACTGTCTCCCCAGCATGTTGTTGAAGTCAATTTTCCATTTTAGTCATCTGGGGTATAACACAACATAGGAACCCATGAAAGAACACAAGTTAGGTTATGAACCATAAACCCCTAGTATTGGCCACGTGACAACTACACAATGTCCAAATCCTACCAGGTGCATGAGATTCGTCATGCATGAAAATTCTGTTTTCTGCATGCAAAAACGAAGCTAACGTGATTTTTCCAAAATTTTCCCCGGTCCCTAGGTATTTTTTTCTTATTTTTCTTTATTAAACGGGTAAATAATTAATCGTAAATACATTTTAACTCAGAAAAATCAAAATATTTAATAGTGGGCTCCTCACTGTCTCCCCAACATGTTGTTGAAGTCATTTTTCCATTTTAGTCACCCGGGGTATAACACACCATAGGAACCCATGAAAGAACACAAGTTAGGTTATGAACCCTCAACCCCAAGTATTGGCCACGTGATAACTACACAATGTCCAAATCTTACCAGGTGCATGAGACCCCGTCATGCATGCAATTCTGTTTTCTGCATGCAAAAACGAAGTTAACGTGAATTTTCCAAATTTTTCCTCGGTCCCTAGGTATTTTTTTTTCTTATTTTTCTTTATTAAATGGGTAAAAAAATTTATTTATTTGTAGGTAATAAAATTAAAAAAAATTAAATGATAAAAAATATAAATTTTAATAAAATAATTTATATATTTATATCAAATAATAAATACAAAATTAATAAAAAAGAGAGGAAAAGATGATGGAAGATATTACATTAGTGCCAGGATCCTTTGAAAAGAGCATATTTTTATCAAGAATACAAAAGGGATCAAATCTTGATTAATAAATTTTTTCATCAATGTGATATATTCATTTAATAATTTCCCTCTCAATTAAAATAGATTGTGGATTTAATTTTTATAAAGATTAATCTATTGATGAATATGATCCGTAAAGATTCTGATCATGTAATTAATGCAATTAATGATTATTTTTTGAGAAAATTAGGGGTTTTAATGAAATGATCAAGGAACTAAATTGCAAAAGGACCTAAAAATAAATTCTAAAATCAAGCTAACCTATGTGACACATATTTATTTGTCCACCTGTAGAGGGTACCGTTACCCCACCAACTAGAGGGGGTACCGTTGAGGACGTTTAACATTTTCTCTTATTTAATTGAGTCATTCTAAATGTACCACAATGTTGCTGGTTTGTCTTTTAGTGAGTTTTTTTAGATCCACTTATTTTTTGAGCCCTTTTTTTTAAAAATAGTTTTTATTTGTTTTTTATTTTATTATTATATTTATTTATCCATTAAATAAAAATATAGATCAAGAAATACAAAAAATGATCACATAAAATTTGTGTTAATCATTCATGTTAACACGAGATTAATTACGTGTCTAGAAACTGTGAACATATTAAAAAATGATGTTAATGGTATATCCATTTGTGGTTAACAGAATATGTTTTTTATTAATTGATCTTGTGAGGTTAATTGCAACTACTGTTAACACGATGTTAATTATGTGGCCAGAAACGGTGAACATATTAAAAAAATGAGGTTAATGGTTTATCTATTTGTGATTACTAGAATAGGATTTTTGGTTATAATTACAACTCTTGTTAACACGGGGTTATTTATGTGTCCAGAAACGGTGAACAGATTTTTAAATGAGGTTAATGACGTATACATTGGCAGTATACATTGGCAGTTATATAACAGAGTGAGATGTTTGGTTAATTGAATTAAAAATGAGGTTAATGGTGTATCCATTTGTGATTAACATAATGAGATTTTTGGTTAATTGATTTTGTGAGATTAATTGCAACTCCTGTTAACACGAGGTTATTTATGTGTCCAGAAATGATGAACATATTTTAAATTGAGATTAATGACGTATACATTGACGGTTAATAAAGTGATGTATTTGGTTAATTAAATTTGTGAGGTTAATTGTGTGCACAGAAACAGTGAATGAAATAGTATATTTGGTTACTAGCATCAAAATAGAATAATGATAAGAAATTTATGTCAACCCTAAAAAAACATACATTTATTGTATTTCTTGTCTATATTTTTATTTAATAAAATAAATAAATAATAATAAATATAATAATAAATTAAAAAATAAATAAAACTATTTTAAAAAAAAAACTGATGAAAAAAAAAGGGAAAAAACAAAACCACAGAGTAGGGTCCAGTGTGGCATTCACTGTAGTGATACTCATATCACGATTGTATTTAATTACGTGTTGACTGTTGAGTCATGGACGTAATGTAAGGTCCCATATATAGTGCACCTGCCTTTTGTGGGAGAATATTCTTAGATTAACTTTTGTATTAATGAAGAATATATAAGCTTTTTTTCTTATTTTAATTAATGCATGTGATATGGTTGCCTATAAATGCTTGTTGCTTATTATTAGTAATTACTATCCTTTATTCTTTTTCCACATGTAAGACACGAGATCTGAGACAAAATTTGGAAACACGGGTTGTGTAATCAAGCGCATGTTTGATTTTAAGTCGAAAACAGTAAAAATCAATTCAGTGCAATTGAGTCAGTTCTGTTTCGTAACCAGTAGGTAGGGGTGGCAATAGGTCAGGCCAGACTAGGCTTTGATTAAATAGGCCTGGCCTATTTTATAAATTCAAGGCCTAAGCCTAACCTATTACATATGATAGGCTTTTTTTCACGCCTGACCTGACCTTTTTAAAAACCTAGCTGTTAGCCTATTTAAAGGCCTTTATATGAAAATGGATAATAAATCGATTTCTAAGCCCGAAAACTGCATGTATCATGATTTTTCTTATCTAACATCTTAGTCAATACTCAATACTAAAATACATGATATTGGGCCTACAAAATCCTTAACTCAAACCAATACAAACAAATAAAATATAAAAGCAATTTACAAATTATAGATATATACTAATATAATAATATTAAGTGTATTCAAATTCGTTATAACTTATAACTTATAAGTAATTAAAATTTATATAATTTTAATATATTTACTAATTTTTAAATATAAATAGGTCGGCCTATCCGTCTTTGTAGGCTTGTGAGTTGGCCTAAACCTGACCTCTTTATTTAAATAGGCTTTTTACTGACCTTTTTATTAAATAGGTTAGGCTTTAATTAGGCTAGGCCATAGGCCCCTGTCGGCGGCCTGACCTATTCCCACCCCTGCTAGTAGGTGACTCGTGCTTGGTAAATTAATAGTATGATTTATGTTATATGTATTTCGCACGAGATAAAATATTAACTATCATAAATACTTATATATTAAGAGAATATATTTTAATATAATAATAAAAAATTAATGTATGAGGAAAAAAAATGGTAAGAGCAAGACTGTCTCCCGTGGTTCATTAAAAAAGTTACTCTTATAATAAAATAAATTATAGGAACGAATAATTAGTGAAAATGATTTAATATAATAAAAAAAATAAAAGTGCGATAAAAATAAAAGAAAATGACAAAAGCAAGACTCTCCGTGGAGAATACCTGTTATTCATTGCATAAAAAACTATTACTAAATTGAGAATAAAAAACAAAAAGAAAGAAAGAAACGGAAGTTTGAAAACACGACACATGTACTGTGAGAACAATTTTAATATAGAGTAAATAAAATAGATAAAATGGTAGGAACGGGACTATCTCCCGTGGAGAATACCCACAGTTCATAAAAATATTCTTTCATAATGAAACATATTAATAAAAACAAATAATGAAAGAAAATGTTTTAATATCATAATAAAAAAAGAAAATGAAAGTGTGATAAAAAATAAAAGAAAAAGGAAAACGACAGGATTAAGTCCGCCTCCCGTGTATGATACCTGTGATTCATAAAAAAATCATTTTACTAACGTGAGAATGAAGAAGAATGATATTATAAGTGAATGATTAATTAAAAATAAACAAAAAGGAGAAAAGCACTACAATAGAAGCTAAATAAATAAAGATATAATTTTGATTAAAAAATGAAAAGAAAATAAAAAGGATGATACATTTTTTTCATCATCCATTTCTAATATTTTATTACATAAAAACACAAATTAAGAAATATAATAAATGTGTTGATGTACATCAAATGTAATATAATAATAATAATAATAATAATAATAATAATAATAATAATAATGATAAAAGAAAATTAATGTGTGAGAAAAAATAAAATGGTAGGAACAAGATTGTCTCCCGTGGAAAATACCCGCAGTTCATAAAAAAATTTCTTTTATAGTGAAACATTATTAATAAAAACGAATAATGAGAGAAAATAAAAAAAAAGAAAACGACAGGATTAAGACTACCTCCCGTGGAGGATCATTTTACTAACGTAAGAATGAATAAGAATAATATTATAACTGAATAATTAATTAAAAACAAACAAAAAGAAAAAAAAAACACTACCATAGAAGCTAAATAAATGAAGATGTGATTTTGATAAAAAAAAAATGAAAAGAAAGTAAAAAGGATGATACAGTTTTTGTCGTCGTCTATTTCTGATTTTTTATTACATAAAAACACACATTAGGAAATATAATAAATGCGTTTATCTACCTTAAATGTAATATAATAATAATAATAATAATAATAATAATAATAATAATAATAATAATAATAATAATAATTAAAAAAAGAAAATTATTGTGTGAGGAAAAATAAAATGGTAGGAATATGACTATCTCCCGTGGAGAATACTCGCAGTTCATAAAAAATTTTATTTTATAATGAACCATATTAGTAAAAACGAATAATGAGTGAAAATGTTTTAATATCATACAAAAAAGTGAAATAAAAAAATAAAAGAAAAAAACGACAGGATTAAGACTGTCTCCCGTGGAGAATACCTGTGATTTATAAAATAACACTACAATAGAAGCTAAATAAATGGAGATATAATTTTGATAAAAAAATAAAAATAAAGTAAAAAGGATGATGTTATATTTTTAGAGGGAAAGAAAACGACATGATTAAGTAAAAGATCACTTTACTAACATGAGAATGAAGAAGAATGATATTATAAGTGAATAATTAATTAAAAATAAATAAAACAGAGAAAAAACACTGCGATAGAAGCTAAATAAATGAATATATGATTTTGATAAAAAGAATTGAAAAGAAAGTAAAAAAGATGATACAGTTTTTATCATCATCCATTTCTAATTTTTTATTACATAAAAACACACATTAGGAAACAACGTAAATGTGTTGATGTACATTAAATTTAATATAAGAATAATAAAAAAAAGAAAATTAATGTGTGAAAAAAATAAAATGGTAGAAACAGGACTGCCTCTCGTGGAGAATACCCGCAGCACTTATAAAAAATTTCTTTTATAATAAAATATATTAATAAAAACGAATAATGAGAGGAAATATTTTAATACAGTAATAAAAAAAGAAAATGAAAGTGAGATAAAAAAATAAAAGAAAAAAGAAAACGACAGGAATAAGACGGCCTCCCGTGGAGGATACCCGTGATTCATAAAAAAACACTACAATAGAAGCTAAATAAATGGAGATATAATTTTGATAAAAAACTAAAAAGAAAGTAAAAAGGATAATAAAAAAAGAAAATTAATGTGTGAGAAAAATAAAATGGTAGGAACAGCACTGTCTCCTGTGAAGAATACCCGCAGTTCATAAAAAATTTCTTTTATAATGAAACATATTAATAAAAACGAATAATGAGAAAAAATATTTTAATATCATAATAAAAAAGAAAATAAAAGTGAGATAAAAAATAAAAGAAAAAAGAAAACGACAGGATTAATACTGCCTCCCGTGGAGGATACTCGTGATTCATAAAAAAACACTACAATAGAAGCTAAATAAATGGAGATATAATTTTGATATAAAAAAAGAAAGTAAAAAGGATAATAAAAAAGAAAATTAATGTGTGAGAAAAAATAAAATGATAGGAACAAGACTGTTACTAAACCCCTAATAGTATTGCCCCTGGTAGTAGGAGATACATATGGTTAACACCATAAAATAGTATATTAGATATATTAGATTAGAAGAATAGAATTGGGCAGAAAAGAATACTCTGTCTCCCGTAAAGAATACCCGCAGTTCATAAAAAATTTCTTTTATAATGAATCATATTAATAAAAACGAATAATGAGAAAAAATATTTTAACATCATAATAAAAAAATGAAAGCGTGATAAAAAATAAAAGAAAAAAGAAAACAACAGTATTAAGACTGCCTCCCGTGGAGGATACTCGTGATTCATAAAAAAACACCACAATAGAAGCTAAATAAATGGAGATATAATTTTGATATAAAAAAGTAAAAAGGATAATAAAAAAAAATTAATGTGTGAGAAAAAAATTTGGTAGGAACAGGACGGTGACTAAGCCCCTAATAATATTGCTCCTGGTAATAGGAGATACATGTGATTAACACAAAAAAATAGTATATTAGATATATTAAATTAGAAGAACAGAACTGGGCGAAAAAGAAATTTTCATGGACCATTTAAGGGTTTTTGCAAAGGAAAAAAAAAGAAAAAACAAAGAAATATATAAAAAGAATGATGGTGACGTTTCTTAGCGGGAAAAACAATACCTGAGAGCTTGACACGTGGTAAGGGAGGGGTTTTATTTTCTTAGTATGTATTATATTAGAAGAAAAAACACTACAATTAGAAGCTAAATAAATGGATATATAATTTTGATATAAAAAAAAGAAAGTAAAAAGAATAATAAAAAAAGAAAATTAATGTGTGAGAAAAAATAAAATTGTAGGAACAGGAATGTGACTAAGCACCTAATAGTATTGCTCCTGGTAATAGGAGATACATGTGGTTAGCACCAAAAAATAGTATATTAGATTAGAAGAACAGAACTTAGCGGAAAAGAAATTTTCATGAACCATTTAAGGGTTTTATGTAAAGGAAAAAAAAGCAAAGAAATATATAAAAAGAATGATGGTGACGTTTTTGAATGAGAAAAACAATCCCTATATAAGAGCTTGATACGTTACAAGGGAGAAATTTTATTTTCTTAGTATGTATTAAATTAGATTAGATGTATTAAATTAGACTAGTTAGACATCTAAAAAGTTTAGCAACCTTTGTTTTGTAGTATGGGACTCTTTTTTTATTTATTTATTCTTATTGAATTTTTCCGCCTTTCACATGATCTCAATAGATGAAAATGTAAAAAAATACCACGTCACGTCCGTTGTTAATTGTTAATTATTTATAAAGCTCAATTCATCAAATCAAATAAATCAATAAAAGTAGTTAAAACTAGTTAATATTATAGCTGTTTTAAAAATAATTTAATTTTTTAGTTTTATTTTTATTTAAACTCCATTATCATTTCATAATTGGAAAGACATTAAAATTAATAAAGGTAAATAAAAAAATA
This sequence comes from Sesbania bispinosa, assembly GCA_026901365.1. Taxonomy (NCBI): domain Eukaryota; kingdom Viridiplantae; phylum Streptophyta; class Magnoliopsida; order Fabales; family Fabaceae; genus Sesbania; species Sesbania bispinosa. The sequence continues at coordinate 267,083 of QLOH01000411.1, read as the reverse complement.
ATAAATAAATGTTTCCTTGAATTTGTAAAGTGATTTATAAAAAAAGACATAAAAACTTCTAAAATATATCTTATAAATAGTAACGGAGGAGGGAGTAATAAAATAACATTAAAATTTAAAATATTACCTAAGACCACCATGACAACCACGACGACAACAACAACAATAATATTATTATTATTATTATTATTATTATTATTATTATTATTATAATAATAATAATAATAATAACTCAAAACAGAGTATAAATTTTGTTTGTTTTTAATTACTCAAAACAGAGTGTAAAATTTTGTTTATTTGGCCTTGACCTTTTTCTTTCTCAAAGGATGTGGCCATGTGGGTTATCATATGGTTCAATTTTGCTGTAAAAATAATATTAAAATCTGGATATTTACATTATTGGAGTTCATGTCCGCTCTGTTCTACTACGAGGGATTAGATTAAGTGCACAATTTTGATCCTTCGGTAGTATCTTAATGCATTAAGATGAGAGACACTATAGTAATATAAGCACATTATAAATTCCTGAACAAAAAACAAAATACTATATTGGGCAGAAGCTAATTAAGTGATGATTATTATTGGCAATAACTACAATATAGACACTAGAATGATTTCATACCAATGCAGTTTACTTATTTTCTTTGGGTTTTAAAATGCCTTTTCCCTTAATAAACTAATTCAAATTTATAGAAGTAATATGACTAATATTTTTCCTGATGCAACTCTGGCGGCAGATGCCTTTCAGTTGATACAATTAAAGGCATGCAAGCTGCTCAATTTGCCTGTGATAAAATAAACTGCAAGAAAAAAGAAAACAAAACCAAACAAAAATAACAGAAGAAATAAATCCAAGAAAGCTCATACCTTAGTGTATTGAAATTTTGAGTTCGATTCTAGTACAGTTGTCAACAAATATGTAACAAATTAACCTCTACTAATTGTGTATGTATTATTGTATCCTCTCCTGCGGTTCTGCATCTCCAGCAGGTTTAGAGGAAACAGCTGTGAATTGGCTGCGGAATTATTTTCGTAGCTATTCTGTAGCTATTGGTAGCTATACTTGCTGGAGACAACTACACAGCGGGAGAGGATCCAGATCTGGTTCTTATTGGTTATTATCCTTGATTTTTGGCTGGACTGCTGATGATGCTTCCACTGGTTTTACTAAATTTCTGGTGCTGTTATTTTTGGCTGTGGTTATTGCAAATTTGGAATATTTTTTGGACTCTATGGTGCTCAATATTGTTAAGCTGGTTTTGGTTCCGCTGAAGCCCACTGTTTACTGTATAGAGAAACAATGAATATGATGAAAAAGGACTTAATTCATTTATGATGAGTACAAGTATATATAGGTACAATACAGGAGATAAATATTTGAAAATAGACTACAACAAAATTTTGAATTTAAAATACAAGACTTGTTTGTTACAAAAATATCTCAACCACTTACACGCCCCCGCAAGATGGTGGAGGGGTAACGACACCGATCTTGGATAGGAGAAAGGAATGTCGAGGCCCGGATAGCGGTTTTGCCAGAAGATCAGCTAGTTGATGACTGGATGGAACATGAGATACTCGAAGCTCCTTTTTGGTCACCAATTCTCGAACAAAGTGATAATCAATGGATAGATGCTTCATGCGGGAGTGAAAAATGGGATTGGAGCATAGGTAGGTGGCACCAATGATGTCAGAGAGAATGGTGGGTTGGCTGGATAAGGAAACTCCCAGTTCTTTGAGAAGTTCTTGTAACCAAAGAACCTCTGTAGTTGTGGAACCGATTGTGCGGTATTCGGCTTCAGTGGAAGATCGAGCAACAGTCTTTTGCTTTTTACATGACCAGGATATGGCGTTTGGGCCAAGATAGATGATGTAAGCAGCGGTAGATCTACGATCTTCAGTGTCACTAGCCCAGTCAGAGTCACAGAAGGCATTTAGATGAAGAGATGAATTTTTGACAAGATGAAGCCCATGATTGATACTGCCTTTGAGATAGCGTAAGACACACTTTAATGCTTGCATATGAATTTCCTGTGGAGCCTGCATGTGTTGAGCTAATTTGTTGACTGGGTAGGCTAAATCCGGACGAGTGATGGCTAGATAATGAAGAGAGCCAATCAGTCGTCGAAAAAGTGTCACATCGCAAGTAGGAGCATCGAGCAATGGTGTTAGACAGCATGAAGTTGACATTGGTGTGCCAACAGGCTTTGCATCAACCATATTTGCAAGTTGAAGGATGTCTCTGATATAGTGATGTTGTGACAAGAAGAGACCAGAGCTTGTGGGAATGATTTCAACTCCAAGGAAATGAGATGGTTGACCAAGATCTTTAAGAGAGAATTTCTCGGCAAGAGATGATTGGAAGTGCCGAAGAAATTTTGCATTGTTCCCAGTCAGCAACAGATCATCTACATACACCAAAAAGTAGGCCAAGACATTATTGGAGTTATAGATAAAAAGTGATGTATCAGACCTGGAGTTTTTGAATCCATATGACTGTAGAAAATCCTTCAACGCATGATACCAGGCCCGTGGTGCCTGTTTGAGGCCATACAATGCCTTGTTGAGCTTGCAAACATGAGAAGGAAGAGAAGGATGAATGAATCCTGGAGGTTGAGTCATGTAGACATCTTCAGTGATAGATCCATGAAGAAAGGCATTGTTGACATCCATTTGACTCACTGGCCATCCATGAGATAGAGCAATGCACAAGACTAGCTTTATAGTCTGAGGCTTGATTACTGGACTGAAAGTCTCATGATAGTCAATGCCCGGGCGTTGGTGAAATCCTTTTGCTACTAAGCAGGCTTTGTATCTGGCAATGGAACCATCTGGATTGCGCTTGAGACGGAAGACCCATTTGTTTCCAATGACATTATAGTGTGGCTGATGTGGGACAAGATCCCAAGTGCCATTGCGCATTAACGCATTGAATTCCTCTGACATGACATCTTTCCATTTGTGATGTTTCATGGATTGAGAGACACATGTAGGTACCAAAGGCTCTGTGAGAGGATATTTGGTGGCTAGGTTCAACTGTTTGGGTTTGAATATTCCAGCTTTACCTCGAGTGACCATGGGGTGACATGGTGTGAGAGCACTTGTAACAGAGGGAGATGCATGTGACGCAGATAAAGAGGAAGTGCACAATTCTTCTGTGGTTGTGTTTGTTGGGTTTGGTGGTGGGGGAATTTGGGTTGAGGGGAGCGTGGTATTAGGGGAATTTTGGGTAGGATTAGTAAGGGATATATGTGTGAGGTTTGTTGGTGGGCGGCTTTCATGAGTATGCGCTGGAAGTGGAGAAGGATTGGTGTTGTTTGTTGGTGGGGGGGCGTTATGTGGATTTGGTTTGTTGGGATAATGGTATTTGAATTTTGGAGGATGTTGGACGGGATTTGAGGGGTGGGAATTTGATTTGGTGGCAGCGGGTTGGACGATTGGATAAGGGAAGGATGTGGGTGGATTGGTTGCGGATTGGGTGGAGTGGTTTGAATTTGAGTTGGTGGGATGAGGTTTGGGTTTGTTGGAGTGGGCTGCGGGTTGTTAATTAGGATGTGAGGGTTGGTTTGGGCGGTGGATTGATTGGGCCGTGTTTGTGGGCTATTAAGGTGGGCGATGAGAGGCTGGTGCGGGATTTGGGTTTGGGGCAACTGTGTTATAATTTGGATTGGAGTGGTGAGAGTCTGTTGCGGGATTTGAAGGGAGATGGGATGCTGTTGAGGGATTAGAGAGGAAGTTGGTGGGGGCGCGGGTTATGAGGGAGAAGGATGGGGTATGTGATTGGTGGGTTGGCATGGGAAGAGAGAGAGTAGCTAGGGAAAAATATTTTCAACAAACTGGACATGACGAGAGACAAATAATTTTTTACTTTGTAAATTGAAGCACAAAAAGGCACTTTGAGAATTACTATAGCCAACAAAAATACATGGTTGAGATCTTGTTTCAAATTTATTTTGAGTGTAAGGTGTGAGCCAGGGGAAACACAGACAACCAAATACTTTGAGCTTGGAGTAATTTGGCGCTCGGTTAAAGAGTATAGAGAATGGGGTTTTCATTTTTAAGGTGGGGGTGGGAAGGCGATTTATGAGGTAGGCAGCTGTTTGTAGTGCATAACTCCAAAAAGAAATTGGGAGGGAGGCATGGTGGATAAGACAACGGGCTGTTTCAACCAAATGACGGTGTTTTCTTTCAGATAAACCATTATGTTCTGGCGTATGTGGTGGGGTAGTGAGATGAGAGATTCCATGAGATTGGAAATAAGCACGTAGCTTAATAAATTCACCACCATTATCCGAATAAAAATTTTTAATTTTTGTATTGAATTGATTCTCCACTAAAGATTTGAAAGTTGGAAAAATTGTAGAGACATCAGATTTAAGTTTAATCGGATATAGCCAGACATATTTAGAAAAATGATCAATAAAAATCACATAATAAGAATAACCGTCAATTGATTGAATACGAGAGGGACCCCAAACATCAGAGTACACAAATTCCAAAGGATGACTACTAACAATGGTAGACCTAGAGAATGGAATTTTATGACTTTTATTGGATAGACAATCACTACATTTATTCACAGAGGAAGAAAATGAGATATTATTTGAGCTAAGGGCATGGAGAAGGGTTGGACGTGCTGGATGGCCAAGACGGTGGTGCCAAAGGTCAAAGGATGGTGTGGTGGTTGCGGCATATGCGGTGGTGGCTGGATGGTTGGTAGTTTGTACACATTGTCCTCATTAGATCCGCGTAACAGCATCACCCTCGTGTCCAGTGCCTTTACCTCGAAATGAAAGGGGAAAAATTCAATGGAAACATTGTTAGTTTGGCAAAGTTGAGAAACCGAGATGAGGTTTTTAGTGACTGAAGGAACACATAAAACATTGGTAAGATGAAGTGGGCGAGAGGATGTGGGAAATTTAGTGGAGCCCATGTGAGTGATGGGTAAAGTCTTACCATTGGCCACGGTGAGTGTGTCTTGTCCAGGGTAGTCTGATTTGATGGAAAGATTATTGATGTCATTGGTCACATGATGGGAGGCACCCGAGTCAAGCAGCCAGGTGAAGTCATTGCCTTTAGATTTGTGTGCCATGTGTGCAGAGGGAGGAGTCTGCTTTGGTGGATAGCCATGTATTTTGTAGCATGTCTTGGCAGTATGGCCCTTCTTGTCGCAGAACTGGCAGACAAGAGCAGGGGAGGACGGAGACTTCTTTGAGGAGTTGTGAGAAGTGTTTGGACGCCCGCGGTTGGAACCAGAGGAGTTCCGATTGACAAAATTAGCAGTGAGAGGGGCAGGTGAGGCAAGTCGGTCATCCCGTTGCATGAAGGTCTCAAAATCAATCAACTTGTCATAAAGTTCATCAAAGGTGATAAGAGAGTCACGAGTGCGAATGGAAGCAGTGAACTCGCGAAAGGATGGACCAAGGCCGTTAAGGGCGTGAATGACAAGATCCAGATCGTCAATAGGGTGGCCAATAAGGGCCAGCTCCTCACCAATATTGCGAATGGATCGCAAATAGTCACCTACAGAAGAAGAGCCTTTGGTGATGGAAGTTAAGCGCTCCTTCAAAGACATAATGCGAGACCGAGAGCGACTGGCATAAGCTTGTTGTAGTTTACGCCAGGCTTGAGCAGAGGTGTCAGCAGACGACATAATAGTGCGGGCTTCAGCATCACAGGAGCCAAGAAGCGCAAGGCAGAGAAACTGATCCTGACGTACCCAATAAGAGTGCGCAAGATTTGAAACATCAGCACCATCTTGTTTAGTGGTGATGGGAGGGCATGGGATGTCACCGGTTACGTAGCCTTCAAGATTACGGGCCACAAGGAGTGATCGAAATTGTTTGTACCAGGCTGGGTAGTTCGTGCCATTTAATTTGATGGGTAGATTTACAGTGGTGTTGAACTCGATGAGAGTTGTGGGATCAAAAGGTGAAGAGGCCATAAGGATCGAGATGCTAGTGAAGCAGAGAGACTTCTGATACCATGTAGAGAAACGATGAATATGATGAAAAAGGACTTAATTCATTTTTTATGAGTACAAGTATATATAGGTACAATACAGGAGATGAATATTTGAAAATAGACTACAACAAAATTTTGAATTTAAAATGCAAGACTTGTTTGTTACAAAAATATCTGAACCGTTTACATACTGCAAGTAATGCCTAATTATTTTTTATTGTTGCGGCCTTTTTCTGGTTGGTTTGTATATATAGGTATTGGTGGAGTTAAGCCATTTGGAAGCTTTTAGCTATTAAGTGCCATGAATGGTGTTTTATAGTCATCATATGTATTATCTTTCATTTGGACACTTGGAGCCTTTTTGCGGCTGATTTCTTATCTGTATTGCAGCTACATTTTCAATCTTTCTAATGATGGGTTATTTTCAATCTTTCTAATGGCTTGGAGTACCTTGTATTCTCTTTAATTACATTTCTATTTTTTTTTAACGTAATCATTATTTTTTTTGTTAAGCAAATAATTTTAAGAAATAGTTTTAAGAAATAATAATGATTAGCTATTTTAGAATGAGTAGTTTTAAGAATGAATTCTATTAAGCTTAAAAATGGTTTCATTGCAAATTGTTATAAAAAAAGAATAACAAGGCTTTGCTCCGGTACCCTACTTAAGTGAAGGGTTTTGGAACCCTTTCATCATGCACCAACAGTGGTTCGTACAGATTAATGACTCACGTGATATAATGTTAGTCAATTTTTTTTCTTCTTACAAATTAGCCATCTATTTATTAAATTTAATTTAAAAAAACTATTTAAAATTTAAAATATCAAATAAAAAATTCAAAGTTAAAATTTAATTTGGACGTTTAATTTTTATGAACTAAAGAGACAGTCAAAATTGAGTAATCGAGCAATGTATTGGAGAGATGATTTAAGAATAAAAGTCAAATACTTGTTATAATGGAAGCTTCGCATATGAAAAATACAACTTTTAGTTTTAGTGCTGCACAATAAGTATAAATTTTAATTTTACAGTTTATAATTTTTTAAACTTAGAAAAATCATTGTATATAAAAAATCTAAATATAACATATTTAATAATGCGGGACTAAGCTGTAATAAAAAAGAAAATTGGTCTACAGGCCATCGAGTAACGTGACTAATTAATTATGCACCATTACTATTAGGCCACGTAAGAAGGGTTTCAAAACCCTTCAATTAATTAGGGTACTGGAGAAATTTCCTAAAAATAATTCCCTTGCAATGAAAAAAAATAGTTTTAAGAAATAATTTTCACACACGGTTAGAAGCCGTACCAGTATTTGTCTAAGATTAGCTAGCTTGAGTTTTACTCTGTATTTCATTTGTCACCATCTTCACTCTTCAGTCATGATTTTTAGAGTACGAAGCTATAATTGATTTATGGAAATTCTGTTTTATATAGGTTACAATCAAGTGAGTCATTTTGTACAAGATGAGACTTCCCTTCTTTCCCTCCTAATAAATTCCCATGCCAACAAATCACAAAAAGGTGAAACACTAACAATAATTTTGATTTTCAAGCATTCATTTTAGCAAAATGAGCAGGTTTTTCCATGTGTGTTTTCTGATATTGGGAAGAAGGTCAAAGGTTTTCTCAACTTGTTATTATTTCTTTTCCTTTTTAAACTTTCACCAGAATGAGTTCTAATGTACCATACATGACTCCGGGAAAGTAAAACTATTTTTTACTTGCCTATAAACCATTAGTATCTGTTTGTCCTAGATTTTTACACAAACAAATATATCTCTGATCTGTCTAGGACGAGATACGGATCCTTTGTTATTTAACGTGGGTTCTACCTTAGTGTGAAACCTTAGGGGAAATCGAACAGAGAAACGTAAAAACAAGCAAGGAACAGGAATGTTGAACTTGCAACAATGGCCCCTGACAAGGCCTTAACTTGCATTAAAAGGAAGAGTAACTTACAGACACAAGCAACTGAAGGAATCAGTCACAGTGCCATGGATTTCTAGCCTATAAAAGTGCAGGAAACATGCAATAAAATACATAAACAACTTGACATAACAAGTGAAAAGAAAAGAAAAGGAAAAGGTTTGGTCTGCCAGGTCCCTACTTTCTCTAAGCTTGCTGGTATTGTGCCTTGATCGCGACGGTGGATGCTACAGCTTTTTCAAGGTGCTTTTGAGTGTTCAGGTTGCAGACCTTTGATTTGTGGAGCTTTCTCCTATTTATAGCTTTAACCCTGGTAACTGTCCTCCTTCAAATGGCTCCTTGCAACCGCTTTTGGAACTGCTTCTTAGCCCCACGTTCTCTTGCATGAACGCTGATGGCCTTCTTCAATAACTGCTCAAGGTGACGTGGCCGCTGGTACCTGATAAATAATAGCCAAAAGTAAACTTGCCCCTCGAATTTCCTTATTCCAAGGCTGTTCATTTCGAACACAAAAGGAACTTCGAGTTCCTCAAGCTATCATGTTTTCGAACTGAGATCCTCTTCGAACCTTCTTATTCGAAGCAAGGGAATCTATCCGTATAGGAGTTTCCTCTCGAGTGTGACTGTTTTCTTTTTCGTTCGAGCCACCGACCACTTAGACTTTCTTGACTGCCATCCATCTTGGTCACTGTGCATGAGACTGTTTCCCATGGGTTCATGAAGATGACTTCCTCAGAGTTATCGAAGTTCTTCTCCTATAAAAGGCATGACCTCAGGGAAAATGCATCAATACCTTCATTCGTTCTTATGGAGAGGCTCTTGGTATTGGTTGTCCTGTACGGCCTGAAAGTTCCAATTCTTTTGGATTTTAGGCTGTCAGGGTGTCCAACACTAAAGGTCACTTCAAACAGGACCAAGACTTCAGGTCGAACAGCACAACCAACTTACCAGGCCTTAGCCTCCTGCAAGGTTTGGTATTACTTCCACCTCCTTGGTTCCAGCTTCAACAATGGGGCAGGAAATCACATGCTTGCTCTGCGCCCAGTCTTCTGATCCTGGAGGGTGGGAGAAGGAAGGGAAGAGAAAGGTGCTGAGGAAGAAAAGGTCAAAGAAGAGGATGATGAAGATGAAGGATCGAAGGCTCTGGATTATTTGGAAGATCCAAGCTTCGAATCTCTCCTTCTCAACCTTTGGTCTTCTAGCGCCTTCCCCTTTCGATGATATGACACTGACAGGGAGCGTCGAAGATCCCTGCCCTCTTCAGCTCGAGGCAAATACCTGCCAAGATAACTTAGGGCATAGGCATGTAGTTCGAATAGCGAAAACTTAGCTTTAGGTAATCAGTTTATTGTATTTACTTTTACATCAATGAGTTTCTCTTTGATTGGCAGCTTGTTTAGCCACTTCGAGTCTATTTATATAATTTCTATGCTTTCTTTCTTCAAACGTTTTACATAGCTTCACGCCTCGAAGCTTCATTTCGAATTTAATTTAAACGCCCAACAGATGCCCCCCGAAATGCATAGCTTCGAGCTGTTTTAGAAGCTTATGCATTTTACACGTGTCAGTTTTACACCAACTCAGAAACATTTAGGGCTTGTTTGGTTTACGAAAACATTTCCTGTTCCCATTTCCTGTTTTCACTATGTTTCCCGTTTTCTGAAATTTTACAAAGGAAAAACTGGAAATGCTGGAAACACCAAATTTTTGTTTCCAGCATTTCCAGTTTTTCCTTTGTAAAATTTCAGGAAACAAGAAATGAAAATGCAAACCAAACAGGCCCTTAATGTTTCTTTTTCTCTTTCCCACGATCCCATGGATTGAGAACTCTTGGGCTTCCACTAACGTCAATTAGGCTTGTAACCGCCAATGACCTTTTGGTTTTCCCTCCTTTACTTTGCAACAGCTTTCAGTAATCATCACTCTCCTCTCAACTCTTTACCTTCCCCCTCACGTCTTTTAGCTCTCAGCTTCAAAAATCCCCGCTTTCCTGGATTTCTTCACTGTTTCTTGCTTCCTTTTGGTCTCACCACTTCAATGGCGTCTTCTTCTCTCACCCTAACTTTCCCAAGTGAAAAGTATCAAGTAGCTTGCTCGACTCCCCTTGCAGCTGAAGATGGCAAGACCTTTTTCAGAGACAACGGTACTTTCGTACCGGAGCCTGAGGCTACTGAAGAGAATCTGAAGGTATGGGGTTCCAGCGTTATATTCCTGCCAATGTAGGTGGCATTCGTATGGGTTTTCTTGACCCCTATGAGTTCCCTTCCAGGACTGTTGATTTCCAAGCTTATCAAGCTCTGTACCCATCAGAGAGGATTCTAGCTTTCACCAATATTGTTCGAGCTGATGTAGCTAAACCAGAGAGGCAAGCCTTCAGGTCTTCTCCTATGGTGAACAAGAAAGCCTATTTCAGCTGGTTGAACAAAGTGCAACTCGTGAAGGAGAAGTTGTGGAAGGAGTTGGGCATCTTTGATCTGATTCAGCTCTCCAAATTGCCCATCCAATACGACTTCGACCTCATTCTTGTTGCGCTGCCCTTCTGGGATCGAGGTACATGTACCTTCTTTCTTCCCTATGGAATGATTACTCCTACTTTGTTGGATGTTGCTGTTATAATTGGACTCGAACCCCGTGGGGAAACCTATCTTCCCAATACCAAACCCTCTGATCATGAGTATGGAGGTGTCGACACTAGTAAAATGACCTTCTAAGCCTTCATCACTAGTAACCATAACAAAGAATCCCCTGATGTCTCTGAGAAGGAACACATTGCCTTCCTTTGACTTTGGTTAGCAAGTTTTGTGTTTTGTGTTAGGTCTCTTCAAGTTCCCCAGCGCCTTTACCCTTTAGCTGTCTGCCTTCATGAAGGCAGAAAAATTAATTTGGCTAAGTTACTCCTTGGCCATTTGTATCTTTGCCTTTCTGATGTCTTAGGTTTTTACAAGCTGTCCAAACCACTAAGTGGCTTCTATGGCCCTTTCTGGCTCCTTGACTACTGGCTTCGAGCCATGTTTCCAAAGGATATCAAACTTCCCCGTGAGGTCTCCAACATCTTTGAACCCACAGGCAAGAATTTAAACCTCACCATCCTTTGTCCTCCTGCCGAAGAACTGGGTCGAATCAAAGCGTGCATGTCATATTTCTTCGACCAAGACAAGTTTGATGACACCCTCACACCTTATGCCAAAAGAACTCTTGGCCCCAGGTGGGTTCACCAACCCTTAGTGAGCATGTATCCTGCTGATCAAGATGCTCAAGATCAAAGGTGGAGTGAAATCCTTAGAAATCAATTGATATTTCCTCACTATGATCAGACCATCCCTTGCCTGATGCATTATCAGCCAACTCTTGTGGCTAGGCAGTTTGGTCTTTGCCAAGATATCCCTATTCCTCTTTTTAAAGGGCATAACATTGCTCCTTGCACTTCGATGGATGAAGTCATCTTGAGGATCAGAGAGTTCGAAGAGACCAAACCACCTTACGTGCCTACCGACTTTACTTCTGCAAATTACTGCACTGCCGCCTTCGACCATTGGTGGCGCAACTCTTACAAAGAAATGGCATGCTCGAAAGAAGATTGTTTCAAGCGTGTCATTTTTGAGCAAGAGTATCAAGAGCCAGTGAAGCGAAAAAGACAAGGTATTATGAGTAAAATTACCTTTCACTTTCTTTCTTGCTCTATTTGCATCTCTTTGACTTTGCGTTGTGATCCTCTTTAGCTTCGAAAGATGTTGGGGATTCCTCAGAATCTAAGAATTCAAAGGCCACTAAGAAAGGCAAGAAGGCGACTTCGACTGATACAGCTGGGGCTTCTAAGGCTAAGAAGAGGAAGCCTCGAAAAGATAAGGTAAACTTGCAGTTCAATTGATCCTTCTCTCCTCAAGTTTCTAATTTTACCCTTCTCATGTTTATTCGAACTCCATGACAGGCTCAAACGCAGGATAAATTGACTTCGAAGCGTCCTACTCAAAAAGCTCCTAGTACTTCGAGGAAAAGAAAAACTCCTGCTGCTACTTCTTCTGAAAAAGAAGCACAAACTGTTCCTGTCCAAGCTCAAACCACTTATACCCAGGGTGGTGACCCTTCGAACAAAGAACTTACGACTGCCTCTAAGCAAGGCACCATTCTCCCTGTTTTGGACGAAACCACTGGGCTCGAAACCAATGAGCTTGGCTCCTCCCTTAACCTCCGGACCACTAAGGTAGATACTTCAACTTTCCACTTGTTGAAACATCTTCGAGCTTTTCATTTGAGCTTTCTCTTTCTTGCAGGAAACCATTCCAAAGAAGAAACTTAAACATGCCGATCCAAATGTCAGGCATTCTTGGAAAGCTAACAACGTGGTAAGACTTGGCCTTATCTTTTCTTGTGGCTACCTTCGATATTCTCTGCTAACTTGGTCTTTTATCTTCAGATATTGTCAGATTCGACCCACCAAGGAAGCTCTACAGGTTCTAGTTCTTCCAGTATATATACCTTTTTAAATTAACTTCCTCTTGCTATGCAATATCCTGGGTCAAACTGGATTCTAGGATTTGAGACTGCAGGGGGTCAAACCACCAATGAGGATCAGGAAGTCACTTCTCCTGACCATTCTGAAGGTCATACTCAAGAAGAAGAGGAGGAGGAAGAAGAAGAAGGGGGTCATGCTGAAGATTCTGAGCAAGAACACGAAGAAGAACTTCTGATGACTCCACTGATGACAATGATGTGACCATCACCAAGATAGTCAAAGTTGCTTCGGCGAAGGGAAAGGCAATGGTGCAACCTGAGGGGACCACCTCTGAGAAAGAACCTGAGAAAATTGCCCTTGCAGGCAAAAACACTGAAGGTGGTCTTAACCCCAAGGTTGCTGAATCTTCTCAACTTCAAATTACTCAAGAACGCCAACAAGATGATGGTTCGACCATGGCGAAAACTCAAGAGCAAGAAGGTGATCAGAATCCTCAAAGTGAGGTACCTTCGACCTCGTCTTTTACTGCCCATGAAAATGTTGATGAGGGCCTTGATCAAATGCCTCCTGTTGGTACCTCTGTATAAACCACTCTGAAGGAAACTTAGATCCCACAGGAAGCTCTTGCCTCGAGCCCTAAACAGCAAGAACCTCAGGTTTCAAAAGAGACTGAAATTCGAACCAATGCTTCTGCTTCGACTTCAATCCAGCAAGAACTATAAGTTCCTTCTCCTACCAAGGTTTCTGCCCCAGAGGTCGATCTTGAGACTCTCAGTAAACGGCTCGAAGATGACCCATTCTTCATTATTAACAAGTTGTTGGCAGGATCACTCCCTGCTGCTTCAGCAAGCCGCAGTACTAAAACTTCTGAGTCTAGCACCCATCATCGAGTTCAGGGGTTGATAAGTAAACTTCGTCATCTGGCTTTCTCTCAAGACCTTATCGAAGTCCTAAATGATGAACTTGACAAGGAAATCAGAGAGGTTCTGACTGAATTGAAAGCCACTTCTAAAGATATGCCCGTTGAGTTGGATGAAGCTGTTGGAGCATTTTATGCCTGGTATGACACTGTTACTGAAACTATTAACCAACTTCATGCCAACGAAACCAAACAGGATGAGATTATCAATCAAGAGGTCACTCCGAAGAACAAATTGATAGAACACAAAACCCAATTCGAAGCGTGTTAAACAACTTTGGGGCAAGGTACTGAACAACTTGGGGTTCTGGACTTGGAGATCGAAGAGTTGCAGAGGAAAGTGGTCACAAAGGTTAAAAAAAGAGACATTCTTTCTGCGGATATCCCTGTTCCTCTTTTTAAAGGGCATAACATTGCTCCTTGCACTTCGATGGATGAAGTCATCTTGAGGATCAGAGAGTTCGAAGAGACCAAACCACCTTACGTGCCTACCGACTTTACTTCTGCAAATTACTGCACTGCCGCCTTCGACCATTGGTGGCACAACTCTTACAAAGAAATGGCATGCTCGAAAGAAGATTGTTTCAAGCGTGTCATTTTTGAGCAAGAGTATCAAGAGCCAGTGAAGCGAAAAAGACAAGGTATTATGAGTAAAATTACCTTTCACTTTCTTTCTTGCTCTATTTGCATCTATTTGACTTTGCGTTGTGATCCTCTTTAGCTTCGAAAGATGTTGGGGATTCCTCAGAATCTAAGAATTCAAAGGCCACTAAGAAAGGCAAGAAGGCGACTTCGACTGATACAGCTGGGGCTTCTAAGGCTAAGAAGAGAAAGCCTCGAAAAGATAAGGTAAACTTGCAGTTCAATTGTTCCTTCTCTCCTCAAGTTTCTAATTTTACCCTTCTCATGTTTATTCGAACTCCATGACAGGCTCAAACGCAGGATAAATTGACTTCGAAGCGTCCTACTCAAAAAGCTCCTAGTACTTCGAGGAAAAGAAAAACTCCTGCTGCTACTTCTTCTGAAAAAGAAGCACAAACTGTTCCTGTCCAAGCTCAAACCACTTATACCCAGGGTGGTGACCCTTCGAACAAAGAACTTACGACTGCCTCTAAGCAAGGCACCATTCTCCCTGTTTTGGACGAAACCACTGGGCTCGAAACCAATGAGCTTGGCTCCTCCCTTAACCTCTGGACCACTAAGGTAGATACTTCAACTTTCCACTTGTTGAAACATCTTCGAGCTTTTCATTTGAGCTTTCTCTTTCTTGCAGGAAACCATTCCAAAGAAGAAACTTAAACATGCCGATCCAAATGTCAGGCATTCTTGGAAAGCTAACAACGTGGTAAGACTTGGCCTTATCTTTTCTTGTGGCTACCTTCGATATTCTCTGCTAACTTGGTCTTTTATCTTCAGATATTGTCAGATTCGACCCACCAAGGAAGCTCTACAGGTTCTAGTTCTTCCAGCATATATACCTTTTTAAATTAACTTCCTCTTGCTATGCAATATCCTGGGTCAAACTGGATTCTAGGATTTGAGACTGCAGGGGGTCAAACCACCAATGAGGATCAGGAAGTCACTTCTCCTGACCATTCTGAAGGTCATACTCAAGAAGAGGAGGAGGAGGAAGAAGAAGAAGGGGGTCATGCTGAAGATTCTGAGCAAGAACACGAAGAAGAACTTCTGATGACTCCACTGATGACAATGATGTGACCATCACCAAGATAGTCAAAGCTGCTTCGGCGAAGGGAAAGGCAATGGTGCAGCTTGAGGGGACCACCTCTGAGAAAGAACCTGAGAAAATTGCCCTTGCAGGCAAAAACACTGAAGGTGGTCTTAACCCCAAGGTTGCTGAATCTTCTCAACTTCAAATTACTCAAGAACGCCAACAAGATGATGGTTCGACCATGGCGAAAACAAAAGAGCAAGAAGGTGATCAGAATCCTCAAAGTGAGGTACCTTCGACCTCGTCTTTTACTGCCCATGAAAATGTTGATGAGGGCCTTGATCAAATGCCTCCTGTTGGTACCTCTGTATAAACCACTCTGAAGGAAACTGAGATCCCACAGGAAGCTCTTGCCTCGAGCCCTAAACAGCAAGAACCTCAGGTTTCAAAAGAGACTGAAATTCGAACCAATGCTTCTGCTTCGACTTCAATCCAGCAAGAACTACAAGTTCCTTCTCCTACCAAGGTTTCTGCCCCAGAGGTCGATCTTGAGACTCTCAGTAAACGGCTCGAAGATGACCCATTCTTCATTATTAACAAGTTGTTGGCAGGGTCACTCCCTGCTGCTTCAGCAAGCCGCAGTACTAAAACTTCTGAGTCTAGCACCCATCATCGAGTTCAGGGGTTGATAAGTAAACTTCGTCATCTGGCTTTCTCTCAAGACCTTATCGAAGTCCTAAATGATGAACTTGACAAGGAAATCAGAGAGGTTCTGACTGAATTGAAAGCCACTTCTAAAGATATGCCCGTTGAGTTGGATGAAGCTGTTGGAGCATTTTATGCCTGGTATGACACTGTTACTGAAACTATTAACCAATTTCATGCCAACGAAACCAAACAGGATGAGATTATCAATCAAGAGGTCACTCTGAAGAACAAATTGATAGAACACAAAACCCAATTCGAAGCGTGTTAAACAACTTTGGGGCAAGGTACTGAACAACTTGGGGTTCTGGACTTGGAGATCGAAGAGTTGCAGAGGAAAGTGGTCACAAAGGTTAAAAAAAGAGACATTCTTTCTGCGGATATCCCTGTTCCTCTTTTTAAAGGGCATAACATTGCTCCTTGCACTTCGATGGATGAAGTCATCTTGAGGATCAGAGAGTTCGAAGAGACCAAACCACCTTACGTGCCTACCGACTTTACTTCTGCAAATTACTGCACTGCCGCCTTCGACCATTGGTGGCGCAACTCTTACAAAGAAATGGCATGCTCGAAAGAAGATTGTTTCAAGCGTGTCATTTTTGAGCAAGAGTATCAAGAGCCAGTGAAGCGAAAAAGACAAGGTATTATGAGTAAAATTACCTTTCACTTTCTTTCTTGCTCTATTTGCATCTCTTTGACTTTGCGTTGTGATCCTCTTTAGCTTCGAAAGATATTGGGGATTCCTCAGAATCTAAGAATTCAAAGGCCACTAAGAAAGGCAAGAAGGCGACTTCGACTGATACAGCTGGGGCTTCTAAGGCTAAGAAGAGGAAGCCTCGAAAAGATAAGGTAAACTTGCAGTTCAATTGATCCTTCTCTCCTCAAGTTTCTAATTTTACCCTTCTCATGTTTATTCGAACTCCATGACAGGCTCAAACGCAGGATAAATTGACTTCGAAGCGTCCTACTCAAAAAGCTCCTAGTACTTCGAGGAAAAGAAAAACTCCTGCTGCTACTTCTTCTGAAAAAGAAGCACAAACTGTTCCTGTCCAAGCTCAAACCACTTATACCCAGGGTGGTGACCCTTCGAACAAAGAACTTACGACTGCCTCTAAGCAAGGCACCATTCTCCCTGTTTTGGACGAAACCACTGGGCTCGAAACCAATGAGCTTGGCTCCTCCCTTAACCTCTGGACCACTAAGGTAGATACTTCAACTTTCCACTTGTTGAAACATCTTCGAGCTTTTCATTTGAGCTTTCTCTTTCTTGCAGGAAACCATTCCAAAGAAGAAACTTAAACATGCCGATCCAAATGTCAGGCATTCTTGGAAAGCTAACAACGTGGTAAGACTTGGCCTTATCTTTTCTTATGGCTACCTTCGATATTCTCTGCTAACTTGGTCTTTTATCTTCAGATATTGTCAGATTCGACCCACCAAGGAAGCTCTACAGGTTCTAGTTCTTCCAGTATATATACCTTTTTAAATTAACTTCCTCTTGCTATGCAATATCCTGGGTCAAACTGGATTCTAGGATTGGAGACTGCAGGGGGTCAAACCACCAATGAGGATTAGGAAGTCACTTCTCCTGACCATTCTGAAGGTCATACTCAAGAAGAGGAGGAGGAGGAAGAAGAAGAAGGGGGTCATGCTGAAGATTCTGAGCAAGAACACGAAGAAGAACTTCTGATGACTCCACTGATGACAATGATGTGACCATCACCAAGATAGTCAAAGCTGCTTCGGCGAAGGGAAAGGCAATGGTGCAGCCTGAGGCGACCACCTCTGAGAAAGAACCTGAGAAAATTGCCCTTGCAGGCAAAAACACTGAAGGTGGTCTTAACCCCAAGGTTGCTGAATCTTCTCAACTTCAAATTACTCAAGAACGCCAACAAGATGATGGTTCGACCATGGCGAAAACTCAAGAGCAAGAAGGTGATCAGAATCCTCAAAGTGAGGTACCTTCGACCTCGTCTTTTACTGCCCATGAAAATGTTGATGAGGGCCTTGATCAAATGCCTCCTGTTGGTACCTCTGTATAAACCACTCTGAAGGAAACTGAGATCCCACAGGAAGCTCTTGCCTCGAGCCCAAAACAGCAAGAACCTCAGGTTTCAAAAGAGACTGAAATTCGAACCAATGCTTCTGCTTCGACTTCAATCCAGCAAGAACTACAAGTTCCTTCTCCTACCAAGGTTTCTGCCCCAGAGGTCGATCTTGAGACTCTCAGTAAACGGCTCGAAGATGACCCATTCTTCATTATTAACAAGTTGTTGGCAGGGTCACTCCCTGCTGCTTTAGCAAGCCGCAGTACTAAAACTTCTGAGTCTAGCACCCATCATCGAGTTCAGGGGTTGATAAGTAAACTTCGTCATCTGGCTTTCTCTCAAGACCTTATCGAAGTCCTAAATGATGAACTTGACAAGGAAATCAGAGAGGTTCTGACTGAATTGAAAGCCACTTCTAAAGATATGCCCGTTGAGTTGGATGAAGCTGTTGGAGCATTTTATGCCTGGTATGACACTGTTACTGAAACTATTAACCAACTTCATGCCAACGAAACCAAACAGGATGAGATTATCAATCAAGAGGTCACTCTGAAGAACAAATTGATAGAACACAAAACCCAATTCGAAGCGTGTTAAACAACTTTGGGGCAAGGTACTGAACAACTTGGGGTTCTGGACTTGGAGATCGAAGAGTTGCAGAGGAAAGTGGTCACAAAGGTTAAAAAAAGAGACATTCTTTCTGCGACTGTTGAACAAGGTCGAAAGCGTCAGGAAGACCTAAAGAAAGTGGCCAAGGTTGATTCTGGCGAACTACTTATTTGTTATTGAAATTTGAAGATAACGCAGAATGACCATGCCACCCTCGAAGCCACTCTTGAAAAGGCTAAGAAGGAATACCTCAACTTCAAGACCAAGAATTTGTTTTAAGGCACTTTCTTTGTTTTCTTTAGAGCACCTCTTTTAATTTTGATTAATTTGTATTGGTAACGTTTGGCCCAGACTCCGTTATTTATTCAGGACGAATTTTCACTTCATGCATGATTGGTTTATATTTCTTTAAATGTTTGCCATTTATGGCTCGAATCACACAACTCGAAGTAACGCCCCAAATAGTATAGGCGTTGTTTGATAACACCTTTTCTACTTCGAATGGTCCCTCCCAAACAGGGGTCCACTTACCGAATCTTGGTGACTTCTTCCCTAAAGGTAACTGCACTTTCCAAACCAAATCACCTTCTTGGAAGTTCTTACTACTGACTCTTCGATTATAAAAACGAGCTACTCTTTCCTTTTGCTTGACTATATTTTCTAATGCAACTAATCTTTCTTCGTCAAGCGTATCCAATTGATCAAACATTAGGCTCAAATAATCTTGAGTAGGCAATTCGTGTTGCCTCTGGATTCGAAGAGACTCAAGACTAACCTCCAAAGGCAAGACAACCTTATGCCCATACACCAACTTATATGGGGAAGCCATAGTGGCATCTCTTGGGGAGTTTCGATATGCCCATAATACTTGGCTAAGTGTTTCATGCCAATTTCTGGGTTTATGCCCTATGTGCTTCTTAATCAAACCTATTAAAATCTTATTAGTGGCCTCGACCTGACCATTTGCTTGTGCATAGTAAGGTGTAGAAGTAAGAAGTTTATTTTTTCTGGACTCAGCATATTGGGCTACTTTCTTCCCTATAAACATGGTCCCTTGATCTGTGGTTATGGTTTCAGGAATACCAAACCTATAGACTATGTATTCTTCTATAAAGTCTATTACCTCTTTTTGGCCCACATCTTTTAGAGGAACAACTTCGACCCACTTAGTGAAGTAATCTACCTCTACTAAAATGAATTTGTGCCCTTTCGAAGAGGGAGGATGAATCATACCTATTAGGTCGAGGGCCCAACCTCGAAATGGCCAATGCTTGATTAAGAAGTGGAGTTCTGCTGCAGGAGCATGATGTAAGTTGCCATGCTTTTGACATTCTTCACATCCTTTCGCAAAGTCGTGACAATCTTTCAGCATAGATGGCAAAAAATTACAATACCTCAGCAACATCCACTTCATTTTCTCCCCTGCTTGGTGAGCTCCACATATGCCTTCATGTACTTCTCCCAGAGCCAGATATGCTTCCACTTCCCCCAAACATCTGAGCAAGTTCCCCCCCACTTGATTTCTTGTACAACTCATCTCCCAGAATAGTGTAATCCAGGGCCCTAAGTTTGACCTTTCTTTCGACCGGTTGTGATGGGTCCCTTAAATAATCCACTAGGGGCTTTCTCCAATCTGAGGGAGTAAGCGCATCTAAATTCCAAACCACTCTCTCCTCTTTTGTTAATGGAGTTTTGGTTTCGATTAAGTTTTCGAAGAATTCTGGTTTAACTTTGTAACCAGAAGCAATTTGGGCTAATTCGTTAGCCACTTTATTCTGGATTCGAGGCACGTGTTCCAGGATTACTTCTTCGAAATGGTTTAACAAACCCTTAGCTCTGGCAAAATACTTTGCCAACTTCGAGCTAGAACATTTGTAAATCCCTTTCAATTGATTTATAACCAATTGAGAGTCCCCTATTACGTGGACATGGGACACTTCGAGGCTTAACAACAGTTCGAGCTCTGCAATCAATGCTTCGTACTCGCTTTCGTTGTTCGAGCAGTCCCCATTGATCCTAAACATTACTTTGGTTATCACCTCTTTAGGGGATACTATCAGCATGCCAATGCCGCTTCCTTTAAGATGTTTAGAACCGTCGAAGAATAACTTCCAAGGCTTGATTCCTAAGAAGTTAACTTCTTCGATTTTAACCGTAGGGAGTTCAGCTAAGAAATCAGCAAGGGCTTGCCCTTTTACAACTTTTAAAGGTAAATACTTTAAAGAGAATTCTTTTAAAGCCAATGCCCATTTCCCAACTCTTCCATGAAGTATTGGCTTGATTAACATGTACTTGATTACATAGAAATGTGAACTTACAAAAACCTCTGCAGGTTTCAGATAGTATTTAAGTTTCATACATGAAAAGTAAAGGCATAAACATAACTTCTCTAAAGGTGAATACCTTTTCTCTACATCACTAAGGCTTCTACTTAAATAATAAACTACTCTTTCGAAGCCACAATCATCCTTTTGGGCTAACATACTACCCGAGGTCTCATAAAATGCAGAAATGTATAGTCGAAGTGGTCTTCCTCGAACTGGGGGAGTCATCACTGGAGGTTTGGCTAGGTATTCTTTAATTGAATCGAACGCCCCTTGGTGCTCCTCCTTCCATTCGAATTCTTCCCCTTTCTTTAACTTGACTAAAGGAGAAAAAATCTTTGTCTTTCTTGACAGGTTCGAAATGAACCTCCTTAGGTAATTTATCCTCCCCAACAAACTCTGCAACTGTTTTTTATTCGTTGGGGGTCTCGTGTTAATGATTGCTTGAGTTTTGTTCGTATCAACTTCGATCCCTTGTTGCTAAACTAAGAAACCCAAGAAGTTTCCTGCAGAGACCCCAAAGGCGCATTTCAAAGGATTCATCTTCAAACCATGCAGCCTCATCCTCTCGAATGAACATCTTAGGTGTTCCAAATGTTGAGCTTTGGTCTTTGACTTGACCACTACATCATCTATATAAACCTGCATAAATTCACCAATAAAATCATGAAATATCAGGTTCATGGCCCCTTGATACGTGGCCCCAACATTTTTTAATCCGAAAGGCATCATTACCCATTCGAAGGTACCCAATGCCCCAGGGCAACGGAATGCAGTTTTGGAAATATCTTCTTCTGCAATAAAAATCTCGTTATAACTAGAATAGCCATCGAGCAGGCTCAATATTTCATTTCCTGCTGCTGAATCGATTAACATGTCAGCTATAGGCATTGGATATTCATCCTTGGGTGTTGCCTCGTTAAGATTTCTGAAATCGATACAACCCTCAACTTGCCTTTTTTCTTAACGACTGGCACAATATTAGAGAGCCAATTTACATACCTGGTTGTCCTTATGAACTTGGCTTTAAGGAGTCTTTCGATCTCCTCTTTGATCTTTGAAACCACTTCTGGTGCGAACCTTCGAGTAGGCTGCTTCACTGGTTTCATCTCAGGTAATGTTGGTAAACTGTGCTCGACCAAGGCACGATCCAGTCCTAGCATTTCTTCGTAATCCCAAGCAAAACAATCTTTGTATTGCTTCAGAATTTCGATCAACTGTGGCTTGATTTCTGGATCTACTTTAGTACTGATGAAGGTTGGTCTTTGATTTTCGGCCTTCCCAGATTCACTTCTTCGAGTTGATCTTGTGCTTCAATCCTGGGAACTTTCTCATGGCCGTATTTGACATCTAGAGTCTCTTCATCATATATGCAATCCAGTCGAACTGGATCCCCTTCTCGAGCTTGCATCTGTTTGTGATGATCCTCACTTCCCTTTGTTGTTTCTTTCATTATATTCGAAGGACTTCGCATTTAGATTCGGACACATAGGCCACTACTTTCTTGATAAATATTTCTAGGCTTTCCATGAATCACCCAATATTTCTAAGGTCGTATCAATGTCGACCTCCCTCTTCAATGTAAATCCTTTAATAGGATGTAACCTCACTGAATGAGGCACTTTGGCTGAGTGAATGGCTGATTTTGAATCAAGCTCATAAGGACTAATATGAGCCAAGTTCTTGTCGAAGTCCACCTCTACCAATCCCTGCTCCACAGTATAAACTGTTTGGTTTGCTTCGACCACAATAGGATTCCCTTGTTGATCCCATAAGAACAATTTTTTATGAACAGTAGATGGAACAGCCCCTATGCCATGTATCCATTCTCTTCCTAACAGCATATTAAAACTGGCCTTTGTTTGAATCACCACAAAAATAGTGGTTCTCATCTGGCCACCCACCATCAAGTCCAATGCCACTATACCTTCTGAACCTGATGATTTACCTGCAAAATCAGTAATTACAATGTTATGCGGGAGAAGGTCTTTATTGGTCTTACCCAATTTGTCGAAGGTTGTCTTTGGTAAGAGGTTGATGGCTGCTCCTCCATCAATAATTACCCTATTGATAGGGCTCCCTTCGACCATTGCTTTGATGTATAATGGCTTCATATGAGCCATATCTCCTGGGGCAGGTTTTGTTATGCTGATCACTTCTTTATTGGTCTCCTCATATGTTTGGTTTAACATGACAGAAGTGTGGAGGCTATCGTCCTCGATGTCTTCTTCATTCTCCAATCTTTTCACCTGCTGGGCAAATTCAGCTGGTAAGATCGAAACGATTCCACAAATTTCTTGAATCGAATCAGGGAATCCCGATTCGAACTCTTCAGTGAGAAGATCATCCTCTTCCATATCTTTTACCTTTGCGGCATTAATTTGCTCGCGCAAATCATGTTGAGCCTTTGATGATGAGGCTTCAAATCTTCTCTTAAGTTTCTGGGGCGTCTTGGCGCATTCAGCCTCTATCTGCTCCATTCTTGCCCTATATAGTCTTTGGGCCCTACGCCACTGAGTTCTTGTCATCGAACCTTTAGCCTTATAGTATTGGATGAAATGATACCAACTCTCACGGGGTGGTCGAACCTCCTTAGATGGCTTGACCATTATCTCTTTTCCTTTTGAGGTGTGGGAAGCTCCTGCTTGCTGTGCCACAGGTTGCCATTTTGTTTGGCCCCTTGGCTTAGCTGGAACCTGCTTTACCCATTATTTAGACAGTACCTTTGGGGGAGGGACGAAGGTATTCTCCTGGATGGGCATGCCTCTACCCATTCCTTTCATTGCTCTGTACATCTTCTGTTCCTCTTCATACTTTTGAGGTCCCAATCTCTGTTTCAGCTGATGTTTCTTATTCGAAGCCTCCTCAAAAGTTTTGGCAGAATCTAAGTCGAACACTACACTGCACCTGGGGCAGAGCATCACATGCCTATCTTCATTCTGCTTTCTGGTTAAGTACTCCATTATGGTTTCATCAGCTGAAGGATAAATGTCCTTCACCTCCTTCTCAAACTCATCAATGGCCATATCAGTGGCCCTTGCATTCACTGGCTCGACCTCTACCACGTTGATCTCCAGAGGTTCGACATAGTGAACCTTGTTGTCGAATGGGTCTGTGTCGATTTTCATTGTGCCTTTCATCTTCTCTTCGAACTTCAACCTTCCTTCAGAGATGGCCTTCTGGATCAAATCCCTGAAACGAACACAATGATTAGTTAAATGACCATAAACATTATGATACTTGCAATATTTTCTCCCCTTTCTCTGTTCGAGCGTAGGGATCTTATGATCATCACTTAGGATGATTTGTTTATCTTTTAGCAAAATATCAAAAATGGTCAACCTTAGACACATCGAAACCATATGCTGGTTTCTTAGATTTATCATTCGAAGGTGGATTAGACACCTCTTTTGCAAGCCTAAGTGAAGGGAAAACATAAGATGGCCCGGGTTTTAGTTCAGTCACATTGACTTCATTTTCCTTAGCATCGCCGTTCAAATCACTCTCATTATTATAAGCCTCTATGTAGGCTATCTTATCCTTTTTTCCTATTCTTTCAAACTTCTTATACTTGGCCTTCTCAGCCTTTATCTGTTCTATTTTTCTGAATCTATCAACCAATTGAGCCATATCCCGAACAAGGAGGTTAATAAGCTTCTTTCGAATAAAGAACTCGAGCCCTCCAGTGGCTATCAGAACTAATTCATGTTCAAGAACAAGGGTGAAACACCTAGCTTTGGACTGTCTGAACCTATTCAGATAGTCTTCTATGGCCTCATTGGGTGATCTCTTGATACCCATCAAATCCACCAGACTAACCTTACTTTCGCCTCTGAAGAATTGTTCATGGAAGGCTCTTTCCAACTGGATCCAATTTTGGATCGAGTTTGGAGTAAGAGTGGTGAACCAAGTAAATGCATTCTTGGTTAATGAACTTGGGAAATATTTCATCTTTAGCAGTTCATCATTGGCTAAATCTCCACACTCTATTTGGTACCTAGCCACGTGTTCCACTATGGATTCCCCTATTTCTCCTGCGAACTTGGAGAATTTTGGAACCTTAAGTCCTCTGGGCAACTCTTCCCTTAATACATCAGGGGGAAAGGCCGAAACGAAGTAAGGCTGATATGCATAGCCTACATTGAAACCATGCCTATTCAATACTTGTTCGACCATGTTGGCAACATTGTGTTGCCCCCCAAGGTTCATTTGTCTTACTCTCTCGACCACTAGATCAGGGTCTTGGTTTCGAGACACGATAACTGGTCGTGCTCTACCTGGCTCGTTCAAGTCTGGTTCAACTCGAGGCTCTCTTCGAATGGCCTCTTGTCCTTCGAAACCCTCTATTTCAGATCCATTACCAAATACCTCAACTATCCTACCCATTTTCCTAGCCAACAACTGATAATTTTGGTTGGTAGTTGCAACCGGTGGTGTTATCACCGTGGCCATCTGGTGAGTTAGCATGTTAACCATGTCATGGTTACTCTCATCCATTTGTTGCCTCATAGACTGCAAGAAAACATTGGTGAAGGGTACAGACCCAGGTTGGTTCGACCACATTTCTGGTGAAGCCCTATTGTTCCTAGGTACCGTGTGTGTTGCTAACGGATTAGTATACACACTCTGAGGCATTCCTAAGGTTGCCATCATGTTTTGGGCCTAAAAACCAGGGGGTGGTCCTTCAGCCCTGAGGGGTTCATATGCCTTTACTTGGCTAATTACAGGTTCCTCGGGTTGTGGGAGAGTATTCGTGGGTACTTCATCATTTGTATATCTCCCAATACCCCTCTGGGGAGTTTGACCACCATGGTGGCCATCTTGGGCTGGTTCATTGGTTGAAGAGCTTCCTGAGGAATGCTCAGAACCACTTTTGTTCTTACTTGCCATGGTTCTCTTACCACTCCTAAGATTCATGCAACACTATATAGAAGGGTCCGACTGGACGTGCCAGTTTGTTTGTCCTAGATTTTTACACAAACAAATGTATCTCTGATCTATCTAGGACGAGATACGGATCCTTTGTTATTTAACGTGGGTTCTACCTTAGTGTGAAACCTTAGGGGAAATCGAACAGAGAAACGTAAAAACAAGCAAGGAACAGAAACGTTGAACTTGCAACAATGGCCCCTGACAAGGCCTTAACTTGCATTAAAATGAAGAGTAACTTACAGACACAAGCAACTTAAGGAATCAGTCACAGTGCCATGGATTTCTAGCCTATAAAAGTGCAGGAAACATGCAATAAAATACATAAACAGCTTAACATAACAAGTGAAAAGAAAAGAAAAGGAAAAGGTTTTGTCTGCCAGGTCCCTACTTTCTCTAAGCTTGCTGGTATTGTGCCTTGATCGCGACAATGGATGCTACGACTTTTTCAGGGTGCTTTTGAGTGTTCAGGTTGCGGACCTTTGATCTGTGGAGCTTTCTCTTATTTATAGCTTTAACCCTGGTAACCGTCCTCCTTCAAATGGCTCCTTGCAATCGCTTTTGGAACTACTTCTTAGCCCCACGTTCTCTTGCATGAACGCTGGTGGCCTTCTTCAATAACTGCTCAAGGTGTTGTGGCTGCTGGTACCTGATAAATAATAGCCAAAAGTAAACTTGCCTCTCGAATTTCCGTATTCCAAGGATGTTCATTTCGAACACAAAAGGAACTTCGAGTTTCTCAAGCTATCATGTTTTCGAACTAAGATCCTCTTCGAACCTTCTTATTCGAAGCAAGGGAATCTATCCGTATAGGAGTTTCCTCTCGAGTGTGACTGTTTTCTTTTTCGTTCGAGCCACCAGCCACTTAGACTTTCTTGACTGCCGTCCATCTTGGTCACTGTGCATGAGACTGTTTCCCATGGGTTCATGAAGATGACTTCCTCAGAGTTATCGAAGTTCTTATCCTATAAAAGGCATGACCTCAGGGAAAATGCAACATTACCTTCATTCGTTCTTATGGAGAGGCTCTCGGTATTGGCTGTCCTGTACGACTTGAAAGTTCCAATTCTTTTGGATTTTAGGCCGTCAAGGTGTCCAACACTAAAGGTCACTTCAAACAGGACCAAGACTTCAGGTCGAACAGCACAACCAACTTACCAGGCCTTAGCCTCCTGCAAGGTTTTGTATTACTTCCACCTCCTTGGTTCCAGTTTCAACAATGGGGCAGGAAATCACATGCTTGCTCTGCGCCCAGTCTTCTGATCCTGGAGGGTGGGAGAAGGAAGGGAAGTGGAAGGTGCTGAGGAAGAAAAGGTCAAAGAAGAGGATGATGAAGATGAAGGATCGAAGGCTCTGGATTATTTGGAAGATCCAAGCTTCAAATCTCTCCTTCTTAACCTTCGGTCTTCTGGCGCCTTCCCCTTTCGATGATATGACACTGACAGGGAGCTTCGAAGATCACTGCCCTCTTCAACTCGAGGCAAATACCTGCCAAGATAACTTAGGGCATAGGCATGTAGTTCGAATAGCGAAAACTTAGTTTTAGGTAATCAGTTTATTGTATTTACTTTTACATCAATGAGATTCTCTTTGATTGGTAGCTTGTTTAGCCACTTCGAGTCTATTTATATAATTTCAATGCTTTCTTTCTTCGAACTTTTTACATAGCTTCACGCCTCGAAGCTTCATTTCGAATTTAATTTAAACGCCCAATAGTATCATCTTTAAGCATTTTAAATTTTGACTTTTTTTATTGCATTTGATTGTTCTCTGAAATCACTCTAAATTCATAAATGGAATTACAATACTTGAATAACTTAAGCTCTTACTCAACAAAGGTTATGGAAAACATTATTTTTTTATAACTGAGTACCATGTTTAGTTCTCCTCATATACATGTTTATGAATCAAATTGTTATAGTACTAATAATATTAGATATTTATTTATCATTTTTAGTTGTGTAAGTTTAAATATAGAAGTTGAGTCTCTAAAACAAGTAGCTTTAGAATTACTTTCTTTTCTTAAATTTAGTAGCAGCTTCCACGCTACTTCTGTTCATTAGTAAATGGGGAAGCATGTTTATATTTTGTAGTAAGCAATGAACACTAAAATTTTATCTAATTAGGTGTGAGATTCATATAATTCCAATATTTTAAGTCCTGACTATCACTCTACCAGTTGGGCTATCCTACGGTATTCTTTGAAGTGAGAAATAGCAGGTAGATACAACTCCAGCTCCATCACCCAAGAGGTTCCGGGCATGGGCTACAAAAAGTGCAAAGTGCAAATTGGGTGAAAATTAGTGTTCTTTCTAACCTCACAAATATTATAACGTGTTTGGTTTACACCACGTTTGAAACTATGGTTTGTGTAAATCAAACACACACTTAGTACTAGATATATGACATCAAACACCATAAAATTATTTAATGTGTAAAACTGCTCATTGCTAGCAGACCTTCAATTCTGTGCAGGTTAGGAAGAATAATAGAATAAGTTGTATCTATAAAAATAATAGAATAACTGTAGTAATTGTTTAGAGGGTTGTTGTACTATAGAAAGAGTAGTTATAAGGCTAGCTTCAAGGGAGAGTAATGATACAATTTACTACATACATGTCAATTGTTGTAGTTAATTCAAATCTGTTTGTTCAGTTAGTCAGTTAGTTAATAACAGATTTTTGTAAGATTATTAGTTAGTATAAATACTTTGATTTCTGTACATGAAGATTTAGATTGAAATAATCATTTCATTCAGATCAATCTTCTTGGCTCTGCGTGTGTATGTGATTCTTTGGTTCCAACAAATTGGTGATCAGAGCTCTTCGATCCAGGACCTGCAACAACTAGTATTGACGTATTTCATCAGTGAAGAACAGTGACAATGACTGGCTCAAATGGGAATTTTCTTGCAAACTTACCAATTCTTGATGGAAAGAACTGGGAAAGATGGTGAATTCAGATGAAGGTCCTCTTTGGTTTTCAGGATGTGATGGATATTGTACAGAATGAGTATCAGGTGTTGAGTGAAAACCCTACAGAAGCCCAAAAAGCAGCTTACAAGGAGGCGAAAAAGAGAGATTGTAAAGCCATGTTTCTGTTGCATCAATGTGTCGACATAGCGAATTTTGAGAAAATAGCTTCTGCAAGCACTGCCAAGGAAGCTTGGGATATACTTGAAAAAACTTATACTGGTGGGGACAAAATCAAGAAAGTACGTCTTCAGACTCTGAGGAGACAGTTTGAATTGTTACAGATGGAGGATCTTGAAAAGGTATGTGACTATTTTACAAGAGTATTAAGTGTTACTAACTTGATGAAAGGGTGTGGTGAAAAAATCACAGATCAAGCTATAATAGAGAAAATTATGCGCATATTATCTCCAAGATTTGACTATATTGTAGTAGCAATTGAGGAATCAAAGGATATAGAAGCTATGAAGATTAAAGAATTACAAGGTTCTTTGGAGGCTCATGAAATGAGACTGAATGAAAGGAGCTTAGACAAGCCTTCAGATCAAGCTTTACAAGCCCAAATAGTAAAGAAATGTGTTAGTGACAAGAAAAGGTGGAAGAAAGGCAAACAAAAGGGGGGGTTTCAGAAAGGTGGCTGGTTTAATAATCAAGAATAAATAAAGAATGATAGGGACAGACCTGAATCCTCAAACAAAAGAGGAGGAGGAGCTACAAGAAGTAGAGAAGGTCAGAAAGAATTTGATAAGAGAAAATTTCAGTGTTTCAATTGTCAAAAATGGGGGCATTTTGCCAACGAATGCTGGTATGGAAAAGGAAAGCAAAAGAAGATTAATGAGGATGAGGCTCATGTAGTTCAAGAAGACTCAGATTCAGACCCAGTTTTGTTGATGGTGACAACCAGTGAAGATGTATCTCAATCTGAGTTGTGGTACTTAGATACAGGCTGTTCTAACCATATGACCAGCTGCAAGGAGTGGTTGACTAATCTTGATGCAACTAAAAAGAGTAAAGTTCGATTTGCAAATGATAGAACTTTAAATGCAGAAGGTGTTGGAAACATTGTGATTAAAAGAAGCAATGGGAAATCAGCACTAATTGAGAATGTGTTGTATGTTCCTGGAATGAAATGCAATCTGTTAAGTATTGGACAACTTATTGAAAAGGGATTTTCAGTGGTTATGAAACATGATTCTCTTGAAATGTTTGATTATGCCCAAAGAATGATTCTAAGAGCTCCCCTCTGAAAGAATAGGACCTTTCAAATCAATATGAAGGCTGTTGAGGTTCAATGCTTAAAGGCAATCAAATCTGATGAGGAGTGTTGGCTCTGTCATTCAAGGTATGGTCACCTAAATTTTAAAAGCTTGAATGAACTTGGAACTAAGCACATGGTTACTGGTCTCCCTGTGACTACTCTACCAGAAAAGGTGTGTGAAATTTTCCTAGCAGGTAAGCAACCTAGAAATTATTTCAAATCACATTTACCTATGAAAGCATCAAATTTCTTAGAAGTTGTGTATTCTGATATTTGTGGGCCATTTGAGGTGCCTTCTTTAGGAGGCAACAAATATTTCATTTCCTTTGTTGATGAGTTTAGCAGAATGTTGTGGCTCTACTTAATCAAGACTAAGGCAGAAGCAAATGAAATCTTTCAAAGATTCAAGGTACTTGTTGAAAATCAAAGTGGAAAGCCAATCAACGTATTGAGGACAGATGGAGGAGGAGAATATACTTCTCATGCATTTGAGGAGTTTTGCATGAAGAATGGAATTCAACATGAAGTCACAACCCCCTACACTCCTCAACACAATGGTCTAGTAGAAAGAAGAAATAGAACTGTGCTTGATATGGCTAGGAGCATGCTAAAGGAGAAAGCTCTACCACAATCACTTTGGGGAGAAGTTGTTTCCACTGCAGCCTATGTACTAAATAAGTGTCCAACCAGACAATTAAAACAACAAGTACCAGAAGAAGTATGGAATGGGAGGAAGCCAATGGTGAATCATCTCAGAATTTTTGGATCACTTTGTTTTAAGCATGTTCCTGATCAAAGAAGAAGAAAGTTGGAAGATAAAGGTGAGCAAATGATTTTGGTTGGATATCATCCTACTGGTGCCTATAGGCTATATGATCCAGTTAATCAAAAGATTAAAATCAGTAGAGATTTTATAGTAATTGAAACAGAAAGTTGGGATTGGAAGAAAAATAGCAATAGCCTTAAACAAATTCACACAACATTACTTGATGAAGAGCAGAATCACATAGATGAAAGTGAAGATACTTGTGAAATTCAGGCTCAACAACAGAGACCACAGAGACAGAGACAATTACCAACTAGATTTGTTGATTGTATTCAAATAGTGCAATAACTGATGAAGTTGACCTAGTGCACTTTGCTCTATTGGCTGATGCAGAACCATTGAATTTTGAAGAAGCAATGAGAGAATAGACTTGGAAAGATGATATGCTCGAAGAACTGAGAGCCATTGAAAAGAACCAAACATGGGAATTGGTGGATCTACATCAAAACAAGTTTCCAATAGTTGTCAAATGGGTTTTCAAGCTAAAGCAGAACCCAAATGGATCAATTTCTAAACACAAGGCCAGGTTAGTTGCAAAGGGTTTTCAAAAAAGAGAAGGGGTGGATTACTCTGAAGTGTTTGCACCAGTAGCTAGAATTAAAATAATCAGATTGGTGGTTGCTTTGGCCAGTGCAAGAGGTTGGCCAATATTCCAAATGGATGTAAAATCTGCATTTTTTAATGGCCCTTTGGAGGAGGAGGTCTATGTTACTCAGCCTCTGGCTTTGAAATGAAAGGAAAGGAAGGGATGGTGTACAAGCTGAAGAAGGCCTTGTATGGCCTAAAGCAGGCCCCTCGGGCATGGAACAAGAGAATTGATTCTTTCTTACTTCAACACAACTTTCATAAGTGCTCAGTTGAATATGGTGTGTATGTAAAGGTATTAGATGGAGGAACAAACTTGTTATTGATGTGTCTCTATGTGGATGACATGATTGTTACAGGAAGCAACTCTAAAGAAATTGAGTGTTTTAAATCAGTCATGAAGGCTGATTTTGATATGACAGATTTGGGAAGAATGATTTATTTCCTTGGCATGGAATTTGTGAGTACCTTAGAAGGAATTGTGTTGCATCAAAGGAAGTACACAACTGAAGTTTTGAGAAGATTCAACATGGCAAACTGCAACCCAGCAGTAACACCTGTTGAAGTGAATGTGAAACTTGACAGAAACAACGATGAAGAAGGAGTTGACAGCACCTTATTCAAGCAAATGGTTGGTTCTTTGAGGTATCTCTGTAACAGCAGGCCTGATATATGTTTTGGAGTTGGGCTAATTAGCAAATTTATTGATGATCCAAAGAAATCTCACTTGGCTGCTGCAAAAAGGATTCTAAGGTACTTCCAAGGTACTTTGGAATATGGAGTGTTGTTTCCAAATAAAATAATAGAAGGAAGTCTATTGATGGGTTATTCCGATTCTGATTGGTGTGGGGACAAAATTGATAGGAGAAGTACCTCAAGATATATTTTCAAGTTCCTAAATGCACCAATTTCTTGGTGCTCAAAGAAGCAACCTGTGATAGCACTATCATCCTGTGAAGTTGAATATGTTACAGGATCTTATGCAGCCTATCAAGCTCTTTGGCTGGAATCTTTACTAAAGGAGATGTTAATTGAAGTAAGGAAGCCTATGCAGCTGAAGGTTGACAACAAATCAGCCATTAATCTAGCCAAGAACCCAGTATCACATGGAAGAAACAAGCACATAGAGACTCAATTTCATTTTTTGAGAGATCAAGTAAGTAAAGGAAAATTGGAGTTGGTTTACTGTCCTACAGAATTACAGATTGCAGATATCCTTACTAAACCATTGAAGATAGATCAGTTTGAGAAATTAAGAAGTGAGCTAGGTGTTGTAAGGATTTGAATTAAAGGGGAGTGTTGTAGTTAATTCAAATTTGTTTGTTCAGTTAGTCAGTTAGTTAATAACAAATTTTTGTAAGGTTGTTAGTTAGTATAAATACTTTCATTTTTGTACATGAAGATTTAGATTGAAGAAATCATTTCATTAGATCAATCTTCTTGGCTCTAGGTGTGTGTGTGATTCTTTGGTTCCAACATCAATGACCCTCTCTGACTTCATTGATATTACTCTAACCCAAACAATTTGTCAAGGAATGCATAGATATTCAAAACCTGCAACTATTGTATCACCTTCATGTGAATTTAACAAACAAGATTTCAACTGTTTTTTTACAAAAGGAAATTATGCATACAACCTTAATGTCTCAAATTACATTATCGAAAGCTCAATGACATAAAGCATTAACACATGCAGTAAAATCTGAGAAGCTAAATTATGCAGAAAAATCTGTATTGATAAAATAAGAAAGCCTTATGTTACCTTACAATTACATTATGCTTTCTGACAACAAGAAACAATAGCCCACTAGTAGCATATATAATCTTGATGGTGGAAGAAAAATATGACAACTTTTCCATGGTATTTCTTTTATGTTAAGAAGTTTTGCAACATCAATAACTACTTTCACACTTCATCTCAAACAGAATGCATCATATATCAGTAAGAGAAGTTGATCATTTCAGCTTCTCAGTTCTCATAACAGAAAATAAGGGTGAAGCATGAAATGTGATGATTATCAATCTTTACCTTAAAGAACCACATATTTGATTATATTAAAGAGCATAGAAACTCTATCAAATTCAAAACCGGATGATTAATCATGGTCTCCTAAGTCATAACAACATGTCATTTTTGTATGACAAGGATAGGTTGAGAATATGCGCAAGGGACTACTAGCAAGGTACACATATTTTTCCTCTTCTCAACCTTTTAAAACATATCATCCGAGAATGACTTTTTTGTTGCAGCTAATCCAGAAGGAGCATTATAGAGGACTTAGTCTCAAACAATTGAAATTGCAATGTACACATGACATAACCTCTGTAGTAGACATAGATAGGTTACTTTCAAATATGTTTTAAGAGTAAAACAAGGAATGTGGCAAGAATTAGAAATAAGTGGGAAATGGCTAATAATTCTCAAAGGTTTGATATTTGATGAATCAAAATTAGTTCAATGATTGATGAACTAGATTGTAGGGGACTACTAAACAACCTAGATGATAAGTGCATATTATATGATATATTCTTGTATTTTTACTGCACTTATCAAGGTTAAAATAGTAATTTATGCCCCAAAATAATCCCTTTTTATTAATAATTATAATAATCGTGTTTATTTAATTTGTATTTGAATTTGATGCTATTTTAATAGAAAATCTGTTAATTTTGCAGATTTATGAGAAAGATTTGAATGAGGAAAGAAGATAGCATTATTTGAGGATAGGATCTGCAGATTTCAAGTTAAAATGAGAGAAAATAAAGATAAGATCAACAACCATTTAAACAAGGATTCTGCGGATAACTTTCTCGATTTAAATTTGAAGATCAAATCAACACAAAATCAAGATAACATTTATTTGAAAAGAGAATCTGCAAAATAAGGATTTAAATGGAAGCTAATCAAGATTAAATAAGCAATTAATTGGATAAGGATTCTGCAGATTTAATTCTAAATTCAAATTGAAGATCAAATCAGCACAAGATCAAGCTAAAAAGAGGGAAATAAGGAAAACAGATCAAACAAGGATAAGATCAGGAAGAGATCAAGTTGAAAAAAGAGAGGAAATTAGGGAAAGATGGATCGTGAATCACGCTCCACCTGCGCTAAGCGTAGGTGGAGTGCAACATTAAAGATTGCATTCTGGATCTTGCGCTTCAAATGCGCTGAGCGCGAGATGAAGCGCAGGAATACGGATAAGTTTTTCAAAAGATTTCAAATCAGATTCCTTCCAGATTTCAGATGGCTTTCCAACTTCTATAAATAGAACCTTTTGCAAAGATAAAAGGAGGTCCCGGAGACCCCAAAGGAGGTTAGCAAATGAGTGTTTAGGAAGGAGATTAGAGAGACAACAAAGGCAGAGCTAGGATTGGAGCAAGGTGACAGCTTCTCCATTGGGTTGTAATGGCTACCATGTGTAGCTAAGCGTTTCAGTAGGATTGAATGTAGTTGATTCAATCCCCAAATGTATGTGAATTCTCTTTATTATTTATAAATCCCTATTCTATAATATTGGTATTTTTATCTTTGCTTAATGCATAGCTTCCGCACTTGTGCCAGAGTTATAGATTAATTTTAGGATTCAGGTGATAGATGTTTCTATAAAATTAATAGCGAGTTTGGGGGAGCCGATACTTAGGAAACTCAAATTCTGATTGGTAAAAGTACTCATAGTAGTTACTATAGGGTTATAGGAGAAAGTGACCATTGAAGAAGAAGTAGGCAATCTCTTCATAGCTGACACTATAGGTCTATAGGGCGAATTGATAGTGTTAACGAACGGAAAAATAGTGCAATCAAGCCGAGGTAATTTGTCGCCTGGGAGAGCCCGCATGAATTATCTTCGAGTGGTTTACTACATGGTAACTCGAGGTAAAGCAATATAGTTTGGCTAGGATATTATAGAAATACATTCATAAATAATATAGGGATTCACATGCATAAGGGGTGCGATGATACGAAGTTCAATCCTGATCCAAGTAACGTATTTTACCTTCTCTCAATTATCTCCTTACTTTATGCAAATTTACTTTCTTCACAACAAATTCTAAAAATACAGTTTCCTACTTGATAGTCTGATCACTAGTAAATACGAAGCGAACTGTTCCTTGTGGATACGATAAACTCATACTTACTA
Organism: Sesbania bispinosa; assembly: GCA_026901365.1. NCBI lineage: Eukaryota > Viridiplantae > Streptophyta > Magnoliopsida > Fabales > Fabaceae > Sesbania > Sesbania bispinosa. The sequence goes on along the minus strand of QLOH01000411.1, from coordinate 231,751 downwards.
TTATACTGCTGAAATTTTGGTACGCTTGTCAGAACTTCATCACCAGATTAAACAAAAAATCGAGCATATTAGAATTGAGTAGTAAAATCAGAATCCACTACATGTACCCACACACAGTACAATCGCGTCAAGCTAGATCCATATCGGTAATGGACTGTGATGGACCTATATGGATCCATTCCTACCAAACTAGCACTACCTAGTAATAAGCTGAAAACATTATACCCAACAGAAAGTCCAAAACAGTTGGAAACAAAATGACCAAACTTTTTCGTTATCCTAAAATACAATCACAATAAGAAATAATTGTGTTATGGACTAAACCTTAGGCCCATTGGCCATAAAGGCCCAAAACTGATATAATAACATTGCCAAATATCTATAATTATGCATATACTTGCTTACTTACTATATTTTTGTATATACCTTCTTACCGTAATTATACAGAATCAAAACCCCTATAAATAGAGGGTATTAACAATTCACAAGATACACAATCTTTACTCAGTCAACTACTTTGACTGTTATACATATCTGACTTGGGCGCCGGAATGTCTTTGCAGGTACACCCCGCATCTGTGGGCAACCCGGATCCGCTCTTCAGCAATACCCGGATCCAGATCCGAGTCCGACTTGCTGACCCGAGTCCGAGTTCTACCCCAGAAAATTTGGCGCTAGAAGAAGGGCCTCCGCTTCTCCAGCATGACCGTCAGTACCCGTCTCCAGACAATAAGGGCTCGCCCCCAACCAACACCTGAAGGATGGGTAGATGACCTAGGATTCCAAGACGACATAGTCGAACACGAGGGCACTTCGCAGCCCCAAGTTCAAGCCAAACCAGTTGAAACCCCTCAACCTGATCTCCGAGACGAGGTTATACGTCGTCTGGGGGCCCAACTCAAAGAATTCCAAGAGCAGTACCGAAGAATCCCCGAAACCGAGCCTAAAGCAGTCGTAGATCCGGCTATTAGCCACCTAGAGGAACGCATCCGACACCTGGAGCGCAGCGTTGATCCCCAACCCCAACCCCAGCCTACCACTCATTCCCGGCCTCATTCCGACCGGGATCGTATTACCCAGCAGGAGGTTTTGCAACCCGAACGACCGACTCACACCGCCCCGTTCAGGCATACGTTTTCTGAAAGGCTCACTCGAGTCGAGATACCCAAACATTTCCACGGGGCCCTTCCCATCGAAACATTCAATGGAACCACAGATCCTGGGAAGCATCTCGATGCCTTTACCAACGAAATGCTTTCTGTAGGAGCCCTTGAAGTCGTGATCTGCCGTTCTTTTCCCTGCACCCTGAAGGGAGAAGCCCTAGCTTGGTTCAAGACCTTACTGATGAAATTCTGGAAGGCGTACCAAAAATTCAACAGTATAATAGTAAGTATAAAGTATCGTATGCACAGGGAGTGTTTCACTTCGTAAGTTTTTAGTGATTGAATTGCCAAGTAAGAAACTTTTTGAGAGAATAATTGTTGTGCAGAATGTAAATGGCAAGAAGAAAAGTAAGCAGTAAAATAGAGGAAGATAGATTTACTTGAATTTGGATTGGACTTCGTTTCATCGCACCCCGTATGTATGTGAATCCCTTCTTTTAATTATGAATTTATTATTATACTACCTTAGCCAAACTGTATTGATTCCACCCCGAGTTACCAGTAGTAAACCACTCAAAGATAATTCATGTGGGTTCTCCCAAGCGACAAATTACCCTCGGCTCATTAGCTCTTACCTTTCCGTTTGTTTAAATCATCGATTAATCGTACTTCCCTATAAACGCTCTTCATGAAGGGGCTGTCACAATCCACCTTTAGTCACTAGACCCGCTTATGCTTTCATACAATTAACTAACGATTATGTTACTATCAATTAGTTATATTTTCCTATAGATGCTCCTATGAACGGGCTGTCACTCACCAAACACTTCAATCATCAGACTCCACCTATATTCCCATATAACTAATGAATACTTTTAGCAATCGGAGGTTAGGTTTCCTATGTCTAGGCTCCCTAAACTCTAATACTACCCGAAAATCTCATTCTCGTTGTTATCTTGATCACTAGCCTACGACTCTGGCGCACGCGCGGAAGTAATGTATTAAGAACAACATAAAAGTACCGATAAATATAAAACAGGGATTCATAATTAAAATACGAGAATTCACATACACTTGGGGATTGAATTCACTACATCCAATCCAACTGGAGAACTTAGCTACTCATGGTAGCCATTACAAACCATTGAAGAATTTGTCACCTTCTTCAATCCTTGTGCGTCTATCTTCTATTCTATGCTTCTCTCCGTCCAGCCGTCCTGGCTCTTTACAAAAGGTCCTATTTATAGACTAAAGAAAACCTAATCTAAATCTAGAAGAGATCAATCTATATTTGATTTCAAAAAGCTGGTGCGCGTGTTGTGCTTCACCTGCAGGTGAAGCGTGAAACACCCTGCAGACTTTCTTTAATTCTTCATTTATCAATTTGATCTCTTTCTGATCTTGCCTCTGCTTGATTGGCTTCCCTTGTTTCCCTTTTCTAACTTGATCTTGTGATTTATTTGTTTGAATTCAAATTGGGGAAGTTATCCACAGAATCCTTGTTTAAATGGCTGTTCATCTTATCTTTATTTTGTCCTCATTTAAACTTCAAATCTGCAAATAATCTCCCCATTTAGTGTCATCTTCTTTCCAATTTCAAATCTTCCATAAATCTGCACAAATTCACAGATTTCTATTTAAAATAGCATCAAATTCAAATTCAAACCAAATAATTACAATTATTTACAAAAAAGGGATTATTTTGGGGCATAAATTACTATTTTGGCCTTGATAAATGTAATAAAAACATAGGAAAATATCACATAATTTACACTTATCAAATACCCCCCAACTTAACTTCTTCCTTGTCCTCAAGCAAGATACCTTTTGCAATCAAAAATCAATTAACCCTCATGTACAATTCTCATAAACAACTATAAGGAAAAATTTACATCATCTCTTTGTTAGGCAGAAGTCACTCTCCAAATATCAGAAAAAATTATAATCAAGAGATGTTACCAATCCTCAATCAGAACAGAATACAATCAACAGTTAAACTTTCTCAAAAGTAGCAATTAAAGCAATAAATGATAAACCAAAGAATTTCACTCATGCTCACGAGTACTGTTTCCCTTCAATTTTTCCACCATAGTTGAACAACTAAAATTGATAGTCGTTTCTTGTTCCTAAACATGCTCATGGTCAATAAGGATCAAAAGGTCTTTCTTTGGTTGTAATGAGGCTGGGCTATCAAGAATTCATGGTTTTTCTGGGTAAACAATGAACATTTGGAACAGAGAGCATCTTTTGATGTTACTTGACTTGAATTTCTCTCCTTCCACCATCTACTTCTTGATTTATTTCAATTCTTGCAGGCATCTTTCTTTGATTTATTTCAATTCTTGCACTCCCCCCAACTTATCAATTCATTCACTTTTTCTTTTTGATTTTTGGGGGAGTGATCTTCTTTTTGCTTTCATGTACCTGCTCTTTGAATTTCAATTCACCAACCTTTTCTTCCCATTATCTAATCTTGCACCTTGCTCTCTATCCCAAATGTCTAAGGGACAGGATATAAATATTAATTATGGCTTGGGTGCACAAGAATAATCATTAAGGCTCAAATGGGTTACCAAAAAAATTGGAAAAATTATATCAAGGGTTGGCTTTTTGGCACTGAGCAACTAAATTGAAAAGAAAAATTGCCTTTGTCACTTCCATATTTTCCATAAGCAGAATAAGATCCAAAAACTCAATCAATAGAAATTGACAAACAGCGGTGAAAAACTCTCAATTTAAGTGTTTGGCTCTCAACTCACCGGCTTCTTGGCAAAATTCCTTGATAAAGCACTTACTGGTTTTAATTAACTACCCTGATAGGTTCTCCTGTGAAGCATCTTAATCCTAACTGATTGTGGAATTAATCACAAAACCCTTTCTTCTTTCCTAATTTGGTTAGTTAAACTGCCTAATTTCAGAAATTTTGAAAATTTTCCTTTATTTCCTAAGTCCTAATCCTAAAAATCTACAAAAATCACAAAAATCTAAAAAATAAACAAAATAATATACAGAAAATGTACTGCATCACAAAATATAGGGTGTATTAGTGGAATAAATACAATACATATCAAATAAAATAAAGAAAAGAAAAATAAGAAAAAAATAAGAGAAATGAAAATAAATAAAAGAAAAAGAAAAGCACCAAATCCAAATAATCACTCCTGGTCCTGGTGGTCCATGTGGTCAATATCAGCTCCATCTGCAGCTGCTCCACCCTCTTCGGGAGGAATAGGCCTGTCCCCAGGCCACTGAATAAAATCTCTGAACTCTGCAGGTGTCATGCCTGGGTAGGGGTCCGGTCTGATGGAGTAAAGATACTCCTGCAAATGAACATGGGACTTGTGGAGCGAAGATAACTGACCAAACATGTGATGAGCCCAGTAGGGTATAGCCTGATCTGCCGCTGGTGGTGGTGGTGGTGGCTGCTGCTACTCCTCATACTCATACTCATATGGAATGCAGTAGGTATCAATGTAACCTCTGGTCATGGGGTTCAGGATGCGAACTGTGGGTTTCACACACCCCTAGCTCTGCAGAGTGCAGTGATAAGTGCTGGGAAACCTAATCTGATCCTCGTGGTGGCAGTGTGTCGCGCAATAGTAGAGACGAAATCTGATATCTTCTGAGCAATGACCCTGAAGATATTGATGTCTGCGCGTGAGAGGATGGTGAAAATGAGATGAGCTACCGGCATGGTGATGTCAGAAACATGGTTGGTGGGGCAGATGTTGGCTAGAACCAACACTGTCCACATCCTCGCAATAGCTCTCAAATGCTGCCGGTAGATGCGAGAAGCCTGCCCATATGCATTCCTCTCAAAAGAGTATCCCGGTAGACATAGTACCTGTGCAGTCTCTGTATACATGGGGTCATTACCATTGAGCCCCACCTCTCTCATCCTCAAGTGGTACTGGCACTCCATAAGTGCCCTATCCAAAGGTGCTGGATACTGAGGCAAAGCGTTGATTGCATCGCAATCAAATCTAATCTCCTGGCCTCGCACATAAGACCGCCTCCTAGAATCCACACCATGATCGCCAATGGTGTTGGTGTAGAACTCTCGTACGATGTTAGGGTCAAAATGACTATCTGGGCTGCTGAGCCGCACCCAGTTCCTGCTGTAGATCTCTACCATGAACTCCTCATACTCATCTGGCTGTAGTCTCACTGGCCCTCTCTATGATGAAGTTATAGTCCATGATGTCACTGTAAGCTTCAGAGGCCCTAGCATCCTTAAATCTGTGAGCATCAAACTCAGGCTCCTCCTGAGGTGCCTGTCTGGATCTCTTGGCACCCATGGCGCCTCTCTTGGAAGATCCTGCTACATTAACGACCTTAGTGCGAGCCATCTGCAAAAAATTTGTTACCAAATTATTATGCAAATAATAGATTATTCAAAATTATTGAAATAAATGGCCAGTTTAAATCAACATTTAGAACAATCATCAAATCAATCACTTGCACAAAATTTGATTTTAAAATTACCCAATTGTTAGTTAATTAATTTATTAAGAACATGCTAAGTGATAAATTAAAGCAAGATCTAATCAATCATTTAAACAGACAAAAGTTGGTAAAAAATATTAGGCTAAAAATCATGTTATCATAAACATGCATCAAAGCACAATTATTTTCATTTTGGTCATGCAAAAATATCACAACATTTTATTGAGCAATCATGCACCAAAAACAAATAATTTGAAATAAAACCTTGAGCACTATAAAAATACCACCTAAGCATGCAAAACATGTTATGAATAAGTTCCTAACAACATACACACTAAACTTAAGGCTTTACAAACAAATATTCTATCCTAAAAGGTCCTAAAAGCCTAAGTTTCATACCCTAAGATTTCTGCTCAAATAAAAATAGAAAATGAAAATTCTGATCGTGCAAACTAACCAAAACTATAAAAACATACCTGGTATAGCCTCGGAACAGGAAAAAGTATGGATATTGAATTAAAAAGAGCGAAAAGGAAGTTAGGAAACACAAAGAAATGGAGAGAAACTAAAGAGGAAAGGTTTGAAAACCATTTTCTCGCCCAGAATTTAAAGGAATTATGGACGTGCGCATCTGCGCTACACCCTCGCTTAGCGCAGGTGCAACGCGTGTCTCAGGGACACAGAGCGCTGCGCTCACGCTTCACTCTGCGCTGCAGCGCAGGTGAAGCGTGAAAGTCAGAGAGCACAATTCTCTTCCTATCTTTCACTGTTTTTCATGCATTCCTTTTTAAAAATTTATCCTGTACTCAACCTCTTCCTAATCTACACAGGTATAGACTCAACAAAAACAACAAAACAAAACAAACAAAAAGAAAAATGAAAGTAAATTAAAAATTGTTGGGTTGCCTCCCAGAAAGCACTTGTTTAACGTCTTCTAGCTCGACGCCTGGTGATTATCCTCTTTTATGGTGGCCTCAATTGGAGGATGATGGTTGACTCTGCTCCTGTCCTTCCTTGAAGCTCCCATCCTTCATGCCACTTGTTCAATCATCCTTTACTTTCTTCACTACTTTCTCCTTCTTCAGTGTCTGATGTTGATCTTTTTCTTTATTTATACTTGAACTCCCAAATAGATTTTGGCTTCCTCCTCTCATTCTTGGTTTCCTCAGAAATCCGGAAACCTCTTTCTTCTTTGGTTCATTATCATTGATAAGAACTCCCTTCTTTTTATCCTTTTGAGCTTTGCTTGAAATTGATAAATCCCATCAGTAGGATCTATCCCAATCTTTTCTGGAGTTGTCAAGATCTTGAGGCTTCCTCAATCAATATGAAAGATGATACTTTCATCATTTGAGCTCACTTGATACTCCTCTTTATCAACATCAACAATTATCTGGCAGCTTTCATAAATGGTCTTCATAATATGAGGGGGACATCAATATCCTCCTCTTCTGTCTCTGCAATGTAGAAGTCCACTGCATATACAAACTTATCAACTATCACTGGTAGATCCTCAAGTATCCCATAAAGGTTTTGAGTAGACTTATTTGCAAGCAACAACTTTACATTAGCAGGCCTGACCTTCAAAACACCCAACTTATTAAAATACGATAGCGGCATCAAATTGATGCTCGCTCCAAGATCTAGTAAAGCATGAGTGGTAGGTAAATTTCCAATAGACAAGGGTATCGTAAACTTACCTGGGTCAAGATACTTTCCTGTAATACAGACCTCCTTGGGTTCCTCTTTCTCTTCTTCTTGTGCTACCACTTGATCTTTCTCTTTCTCACAATGTTCTTGGACTCTTTCTTCTTGAGGTAACTGCTCTTCAAAAATAAGATCCTCCTCTACCTCACTATCTTCTGACTTGTTGCCATCAGTAGCAATCAAGTTACACTGTTCCTTGGGATTGGTAAGAGTATTCGCTGAAAAGTGGCCCTTCTTGAAATCCCCTATTTCTTGTGCTAGCTGGACCACTTGATTTTCCAGCGCCTTGATTGATGCATCATTATTCTTTTTAAATCCTTAAAATCTTGATATGAAGGCATCAAGATTTTCTTCCAACCTAGTGAGTTTGTCATGTGTTGTTGGTTGTTGTTGTTGGTAAGGAGTCTGCCTATTCCACCATTCTGTCCCCAACTAGAGTTGGTTGGTTATTCCTCCATCTTTGAGAATAATGGTTGTTGTTATTGGAGAAACTCCCTTTCCCCCTCTGGTTTCCCATGAACTTGACTTGTTCTACTTGTGTGTCTTGGAAAGAACATTGGCCATTTGGATGGTCTCCTCCACAGAAGTCACATATCAATGGTTGGGCTTAGATTGGTTGAGATTGGCCAGCTTTGAGTTGCTGAGGAACTACTTTCAAGGTCTCGGTGATTGCCTCTATGTGCCTCTTAATCAGTTTATTTTCAGCCAAGATGGCATCACTTGAAGTAAGCTCCAGCATTCCCTTTTTCTGAATCTGAGATGGTTGTCGTCCACATTGGGCTTGTTGATCGTGTTGGGAAAAATTATCAATGATTGCAACAGCCCTTTCAGCATCCACTAACAAGATAGTCCCTCCCGCTGCAGCATCAATAAATGACTTGGAATCCGGTCTGAGTCCTTTGCAAAAGATGTTCAATTGGGAAATTTCTTCACATCCGTGATTCGGACATTTCCGCAGCAAGGTCTTGTATCTTCCCAGGCTTCAAAAAGTGGCTCATCAGCTCCCTGCCTAAATGTGGATATTTCTGCTTTTGCTTGGATATGTTTCCCTGCTGGGAAAAATCTATTTAGGAACTTGTCTTCAACAACTCCCCAAGCATTTAGACTTTGATTTGGGTGGGACTGCAACCATTCCTTCGCTTTACCTATCAAAGAGAAGGAAAAAGACGTAAGTAGACAGATTCTAAATCTCCTTCCTCAAATCCCATAGTTCCTATCAATTCATAAAAATTAGAAAGGTGATTATGTGGATCCTCGTGATCCAATCTGCAAATTGATGAGCATTTATGAGGTTGAGATGAGCAGCTTTTAATTCCAAGGTCTTTGCAGTTGCAGGTAAGGAAATGCTAGAATGATGGCTAGGGCCTTGGTGCATGACATATTCTCCTAGAGTCCTTCTTCTGGGTTGTGCCTCTACCATGTCCTTAGGTTCTCTAGATAATATCCTTCTTCTCCTTCTTTTGTTTCTACTTCTATTCTTCTTGGCTGTCCTCCTCGATCTCTGGATCAAAATTTAATTGGCTTGGGACACCTGGCCTCTTAAAAGCATAAACAAAAAGAACTTGAAAAGGATAAGTGTAACAGATAAGAGAAAATAATTTAAATAATTTTTTTTTAAATTCAAAAAATTTAAAATAAACAGAAAATTAAGAGATAAACTTGATAATTCGACCTCCCAAGGTTATACGAATTGAAACAACGCTCCCCGACAACGGCGCCAAAAATACTTGATGAAATTCTGGCAAGCGTACCAAAATTCAGCAGTATAATAGTAAGTATAAAGTATCGTATCCACAGGGAGCGATTCACTTCGTAAGTTTTTAGTGATCGAATTGCCAAGTAAGAAACTTTTTGAGAGAATAATTGTTGTGCAGAATGTAAATGGCAAGAAGAAAAGTAAGCAGTAAAATAGAGGAAGATAGATTTACTTGAATTTGGATTGGACTTTGTTTCATCACACCCCGTATGTATGTGAATCTCTTCTTTTAATTATGAATTTATTATTATACTACTTTAGCCAAACTGTATTGATTCCACCCCGAGTTACCAGTAGTAAACCACTCAAAGATAATTCATGCGGGTTCTCCCAAACGACAAATTACCCTCGGCTCATTAGCTCTTACCTTTCCGTTTGTTTGAATCATCGATTAATCGTACATCCCTATAAACGCTCTTCATGAAGGGGCTGTCACAATCCACCTTCAGTCACTAGACCCCACTTATGCTTTCATACAATTAACTAACGATTATGTTACTATCAATTAGTTATATTTTCCTATAGATGCTCCTATGAACGGGCTGTCACTCACCAAACACTTCAATCATCAGACTCCACCTATATTCCCATATAACTAATGAGTACTTTTAGCAATCGAAGGTTAGGTTTCCTATGTCTAGGCTCCTTTAAACTCTAATACTAGCCGAAAATCTCATTCTCGTTGTTATCCCGATCACTAGCCTACGACTCCGGCACACGCGCAGAAGTAATGCATTAAGAACAACAATAAAAGTACCGACAAATATAAAAACATGGATTCATAATTAAAATACGACAATTCACATACACTTGGGGATTGTATTCACTACATCCATCCACCTGGAGAGCTTAGGCTACCATGGTAGCCATTACAAACCATTGAAGAATCTGTCACCTTCTTCAATCCTTGTGCGTCTATCTTCAATTCTATGCTTCTCTCTGTCTAGCCGTCTTGGCTCTTTACAAAAGGTCCTATTTATAGACTAAGGAAAACCTAATCTAAATCTGGAAGAGATCAATGTGGTATTTGATTTCAAAAAGGCTGGTGCGCGTGCTGCGCTTCACTTGCGCTAAGAGCTGGTGAAGCATGTGCTCTTGGAAGTTGCGCTCCACCTGCGCTAAGTGCAGGTGAAGCGTGAAACACACTGCAAACTTTCTTTAATTCTTCATTTATCAATTTGATCTCTTTCTGATCTTGCCTCTGCTTGATTGGCTTCCCTTGTTTCCCTTTTCTGACTTGATCTTGTGATTTATTTGTTTGAATTCAAATTGGGGAAGTTATCCACAGAATCCTTGTTTAAATGGCTGTCAATCTTATCTTTATTTATGCTCATTTAAACTTCAAATCTGCAAATAATCTCCCCATTTAGTGTCATCTTCTTTCCCAATTTCAAATCTTCCATAAATCTGCACAAATTCACAGATTTCTATTTAAAATAGCATCAAATTCAAATTCAAACCAAAAAATTAAAATTATTACAAGTATTTACAAAAAGGGATTAATTGGGGGCAATAAATTACTATTTTGGCCTTGATAAGTGTAATAAAAACATAGGAAAATACACATAATTTACACTTATCACTTACCCCTGGGATCCATTGACTCCTGGGACGACATGCAATCCTCTTTCCTAGGACGGTTCACCATTTCCACTGAAATCCCCAGGGATCAATTCACACTTGCCAAAGTCAGACAACATAAAGACGAACCCCTCAGAACCTTCCTGGCTCGTTTCTACAAGGAATGCGCCCTCATCCCAGACTTGGCAGAAAACATTCAACTTGTATGTGCCGTCTAGGCCCTCTCACTAGGCTCACCCCTGGCTTTTTCCTTGTCCGAAGAACCGGTTTGATCAATGGATCAATTTCGCCATCGTTCCCACAAGTTTGTGGGATGTGGAGTACATCTAGTCGGGGTCTCCAAACATTCCACCAACCAAAAACAAGACCGAGATTCATTCCATGACCGCCATCACCAGCATGACCAAGGTCGGCTTAAAGGCCGATACAATTCCTATGCCCCATTGAATACCACCCTGAGAAGATCTTGAAGGAAGTGATGTACAATGAGCTAGCCAGTGTCCCAAAACCTCCTCCACTGAAGGCCTCGGCCCAAAAGACAAGTCCAAATACTGCTTTTTCCATGAAGGGTATGGACACAACATTGATGAGTGCATCCAGCTGCGGGGACATCATAGAACAACTCATCCGAGATGGTCGACTGTCCCGATATGTGAAGAAGAACCGATCGCAGGGAGGATACCGGAAGAACAATGAACGAAAAAGATACCCAAGTCTTGTGGGTGATAGTCACAGAAAGCGCAATCGCTCCACCTCTCCCAGGAATTTGATCACAAGAAGGACAACAATGTCGGTCCCAGCAACCAGACCACTCAAGCTGCTGCACCAAGGGTCCGGATCAACATGATTTCAGGTGGACAATCCAAAACTACTCCAGGAAAATACACCTAAGAGAAGTTTACAGTATCGAGAAATCGACACTGCACACAAAGTCGGTCGGACTTTCCAACCCAGTCATCACCTTCTCCGATGATGACTTCTTGATGTTATTGAAGATCATGATGACCCTTCGTGATCCACTTCTTCATATGAGACAGAGATGTGGGTCGAGTCTTTGTTGATCAAGGAAGCTCAGCCGATATACTCTTCTACAGGACTTTATACTCAGCTGCTACTACCTCCAGAACCCCTTCTACCATAATCAGGTGACTTAGTGGGATTCTCTAGAGAAAGAATTCAACTAGAGGATAGCTCCAAACTACACTCAGAGTCGGATCTGAGACACTCTGAGACTAACATCAAATCCATTTCAAGCCAAGTTTTTTATAGTTTGATTGTCCTAGCCTGTACAATGCTATTCTCGGGTGTCTATCCTTGTATGCACTTGGAGCAGCAGTTATTTCACCAAACATCTAGTGATGAAGTTTCCAGGCTGAGACGGGACGGTCATTACAATTCAAGTAGATCTCAAGGAAGCAAGGAAATGCTATAATGCAGCTCTCAATCCTACTTCCACCCCACAAAAAGAAAAGAGAACACCAGAAGGACAAGTCCTGATGATTGATCTCGACCCAAGAGCCGGACTTAGATTCCAGAGGACGAGACCAGATTGAACCAGCTGGCAAAACCAAACGTTTCATATTGGCATCACAACAGATCAAACCACCAAGATAGGTTGTGACATGGATCTCAACATGGAGGAGAAATTGAAGGCTCTACTCACCAAGAACTCAGACTTATTCACTTGGACTTCAACTGACATGCCTGGAATTGACCCAAACTTCTGCTCCCATAAACTATCAGTTGATCCCATTGCTAAACCCGTTGCTCAGAAAAAGAGAAAGATCGTTCTTGAGCGAAAGCAAGCAGCAAACCAGAAAATCGAAGAGCTCCTCAAAGTCGGCTTCATCAGAGAATGTAAGTATGTCACATGGCTTTCAAATGTCATCCTTATAAAGAAGTCCATTGGGAAGTGGAGGATGTGCGTAGACTATACAGACCTGAATAGAGCTTGCCCAAGGATCCATTTCCACATGCCCAACATCGACCATTGGTCGACAATTCGTCAGGCTACCGCTGGCTATGCTTCATGGATGCTTACTCAGGTTACAGACAGATACCTATGGACCGAGATGACGAAGAGAAATTGCCTTCATCACTGACAAGGCATTTACTGTTACACCATGATGCCCTTCGGCCTAAAGAATGTTGGTGCAACTTACCAACGGATGATGACAATAGTTTTTGGAGATCTGATGGGCAAAGTTGTTGAAGTACACATTGATGACATAATTGCCAAAACCTTACTGGGGGTGATCATGTGGTCGACTTGGAGGTTAGTGTTTAGCAGCCTTTGCAAGCACAACATGCGGCTGACCCATTGAAGTGCTCTTTTGGCCTCCCTTCAGGACACTTCTTGGTTTCCTTCTCACTAGCCAAGGTGTCGAGGCTAACCCGAACAAAATGTAAGGTCGTGTTATAAATGCAAAGTCCAAAATCCATCAAGGACATCCAACAGCTCAACGGCCGGATCACAACACTAAGTCGGTTCATCCCAAAGTAGCCACGATCTCTCTCCCCTTCTTTCAACTACTACGCAAGGGGAAATCCTTCACTTGGAACGGTGATTGTGAAGCTGCTTTTCAGTGTCTTAAGAATGCATTGGCAAGTCCCCCCATCCTGGTAAAGCCGGTCCCAGGAGAACATCTCTACCTCTACATCTCCATCACAAACCAAGCAGTCAGCACAGTATTGATCAGAGAAGAAGGAAGCAACCAATACCCCCATTTACTTCATAAGTAAAGCTCTCCAGGGCCCCGAGTTGCGTTACCAAAAGATGGAGAAGGCCGATTTAGCTATCCTACTCACTGCTCGAAGACTGCAACCACTACTTCCAGGGACACAAGGTCACAGTTCGCATCGACCTACTACCCATCAGAACTGTACTGTACAAACCAGACCTCTTTGGATGGATGAAAACTTGGGCAGTTGAACTTTCTGAGTTTGACATACACTTCGAAAGTCGGACAGCTCTCAAAAGCCAAGTTTTAGCCGACTTGTTGCAGAAATGACTCCTGTTGAAGATACCTCCATACTCTGAATGGACTGTCTTTGTTGATGGCTCATCCAACAAAAGGGGTGCAAGGAGCTGGAATTGTGCTAGAAGGACCTGGTGGAGTATGCATTGAAAAATCCCTTAAGTTCGAATTCCCCACTTCCAACAACCAAGCAGAATATGAGGCGTGCATCGCCAGGCCTACTTATGGCACAAGAGGTTGATGGGTTTCTGGCAAGCGAACCAAAAATCTAGTAGTATAATAGTAAGAAAGTTATCGTATCCACAGGGAACGGTTAATTCACGTAAACTTGTGATCTAATTATCAAGGGAAACAACGGTTGGAGAATATTGTTGCGGAATTATAAATAGCAAATTAATAATCAATGGAATTAGAAAGGAAGAGTTAGAGACACTTTACTTGGATTAGGATTGGACTTCATATCATCACACCATTTGTGCATGTAAAAACTATCTATTATTTTAGGTTTACTCTATAATACTGTAGACAAACTATATTGCTTATGACCCCGAGTTACCAGGCGCCACGCGCACTGAAAGATAATCCATGCGGGCTCTCCCAGCGACAGACTTACCCTCGGCTTATTTGCTCTCTTTATTCCGTTTGTAAAAGACTAATTGATAAACGAGGCCTAATCCTATAGACGCACCTTCATTAGAGTACTCACACTACCCATCACTCATCAGGATACATCCATGTGTCGGTCCTGGATTGACAACCAACTAATCCTTTGCTATCGATACTAAGGCTTAATCCTGTGAACGCCCTTCGCTAGAGTACTGTCACTATCCATCGCTCATTAGTAACGCTCATGTGTCGGTTCAAGAGTACCGAGTCCTCTTATTCCATCAGAGTTTGAGTTTCCTATGTCTAGGCTCCCCCATCCTCAATCCTAGTCGAACTAGCCTATAACTCCGGCGCAAGCGCGGAAGTCAGGGATTAAGTACAGAATAAGATTACCAATATTATAGACAGAGAGCTCAGTAAATAATAATATAGAGTTTACATACACTTGGGGGTAGAATCATTTACATCAAATTCTAATGGAGAGTTAACTACACGAGGTAGCCATACAAACCACCGAAGATACTGTCACCATCTTCAATCCTTGAAGCGCTCCTCCTCTCCTACTCTACACTTAGCTCTGGTGCATCATCACTGAATTACATAATCGTGCACACTGGTGTTTGGTGCAAGAGGTTCCTATTTATAGACTAAGGAAAGACAAGGAAATTGGGGAGAAATCTATCTAAAAACAACAACAGGGAACAAATCAGCGTAACCTGCGCTCCAAGCTGCGCTATAGCGCAGGCTGGGGCGCAAGATCCAGAGAGTCTGCGCTTCACCTTGCGTTGTAACGCAGGTGAAGCGCAGGGTAGCGTCCTGCAGCTCCAACTTTCTCTTTTAATCTTGATCTCTCCCCGAGACTGGTTTTTGCAGATTTGTCTTTCCTTGTTTCCCTTTTCTTGATAAAATCCTTGCATTTATTGAGAAATCTTTGATTTATTTGGGAAGCTTGTCTGCAGAATCCTTGATTGATTGACAGTGATCTCCTCATTAATTGCTTCAAATCTTCTTCAAATCTTTATTAAATGTCTTCAATCAATCTCAAATCTTGCAGATATCTCCCTCATTTAATGTTATCTTTCTTTCAAATCAAATCTTTGCAATATCCTGCAAAAATCAGCAATATTTCTATTAAAATAGCATCAAAAATCAAATTTCATATTAATAAATACAATTTATCTATTATTTAATAAAAAGGGATTAAACTGGGGCAAAATTATCATTTTATCCTTGATAAGTGAACTAAAAAGTGCTCTAATTTATCATATAATTTTTCACTTATCAGAGGTAGGGGCAAAGAAAAGTCCTAGTATGCAGTGATTCTCAACTAATGATCTCTCAGATAAAAGGGGAATACCAAGCCAAGGAACCCCAATTGCAGATATACTTAGAGAAAGTGAAGCTCGCAACCACAGGCTTCACAGAGATCATCTTCCAACATGTCCCTAGAAGCGAGAACACACGAGCTGACATCCTCTCCAGGTTAGCAAGTACCAAGAAACTGGGAATCAAGTCAGTCCTACAGGAAGTTATCTCGTCTCCAAGGATCTCAGACACAATAGTCTTGTCCATTGACGAACCAGACACCTGGATGAATCCAATCAAGACTTACATCTTGAAAGGAGAACTCCATAAAGAAGAAAAGGAGGCAAAGAAGGTACGACGACTTGCATCCTGGTTCACAATTATTAACAACACACTTTACAGGAAAGGATTTTCTACCCCCTTGCTCAAATGCATAGCCGAAAATGAAGTTGAATACATACTGGCCAAGTTGCATGAAGGAAGTTGTGGCGGACACCAAGGCGGGAGGTCCTTATAAAAAAAGGCCCTCAGAGTCGGGTATTATTGGCCGACTATGGTCCAACAATCCATGGACTACGTCAAAAAGTGTGAAGCTTGTAAGAAAAATAGCTATTCCATCATCACCCCTCATACTGAGTTATCCAATATGTCGGTCCCATGGCCTTTCCACCAATGGGGCATCGACATTCTCGGGCCCTTCCCGCCGGCCCCAAGACAAGTCAAGTTCCTTGTAGTAGCAGAGGACTACTTCACCAAATGGATAGAAGCAGAGCCCCTTGCCACTATCACATCTTCTAAAATGCAGAAGTTCTTTACAAGAACATCATATCTCGGTTCGGCATCCCTCACTTTGTCATCACCGACAATGGGACTCAGTTTACTAACAAGGATTCAGAGAACTCTTAGCTGGACTCAAAATCAAGCACCACTTTACCTCAGTAGAACACCCACAGACCAATGGTCCAGCAGAGTCCGCAATCAAAGTGATTCTCAAAGCTCTCAAGCGAAGGTTAGATAATTCCAAGGGCAATTGGGGTTGAACAACTTGATCATGTACTCTGGGCATACCGGACCACCCCATAATCCTCCACTAATGAAACTCCATTCCGCCTCACCTACGGGATTGAAGCCCTTGTTCCGTTCGAGATAGGAGAACTGAGTTGGAGAGTGGAATGAAGTAGAAATTCCAATCACAAGAAGGGGGTTGAATGTGATCCTTTTAAATTTCTGGAAACTTCTAATACCAATTCTGCACAAGTAATACTTGGCTAGGTATTAGAAGATAATACTCAAAAAGAAGATGTGAGTTATAATGTATGTAGTATGCTGGAAAATACAGTTCCTTTTATGGAACTTTTATATGTATATATCACTTACTTAGGTATTCGGTAGATATCAAAACAATTTTATGCACATGTAATCAAAGTAAATTAGAGAGTGTGAGAGTAAGAAGATTGCACACACGGATTTTATACTGGTTCACCTCTTCCAACCTGAGGCTACGTCCAATCCCTACTTCAAGTAGGATTTTCTTAATCAACTTTTGCTTTTACAGATTCCTTGGGTACACCTTACCACTAGTATTCTTATGCAGCCTCTTTAGGCTCTTCACACACTTCTTCTGAACCCTTTACAGATACTGCAGCTTATTCTGCAGACTGTGCAGGTTCAAAAACACTTTGCAGAACCTTTTCTGTAAGTTTTACAACTCAGAACAGCTCATTATAATAGTGCAGTAACTTGCTGCAACTGTTACACACCTTCTCAAGAGGCACTAACTCTCTTAAAGCCTCCTTGAGAGATTACAGAAGATTTAAGTTGTTAAATGATAAAAATAAGGATCAAAACAATTACAAATACAACACAACAGAAGATGTTGAGCTAGCTCTCTCTTACTAAGCTTTGGACAACAGAATATCAGAGTTTCTGAAGAGAGAGAAATTTTCCAAAAGATGGATAATGTAATTTTGAAGTCTGGTGCTTCTTCTGGACTTCCTAATTGTTCTGTGTGTTTAGAATTGAAGAGAACCTCTTATTTTATAGGCCCAGGGAGAAACTAGTGGTTGGGGAAGCTGGAGAGGAGGAAAGTTGTTCTAGTTGTCAAGGTGTTGTCATACAGTTGTCATATGTTGACTGGTCTCATCTTCTGAGGGGTTATTTTTGCAGACATAAACTTTTGCATTTTTGAGCAGATTTTCTTCAAGCATATTTGTGGGCCTTCATAAAACACACATAAAGTGTAATTAATGATTTCAAACAAGCTGCAATCTCAGAAAACTGAAATAGAGGCTTTAGGTAGGTTTTGCTTCTTCTGCAGCTGTGTTGTTGAAGGATTTTTCTGTAGATTGATCTTTCTTTCTTCTGAGAGGATTTATTTTACATAGAAAAAGATTTATGAAGTGATTTGGACTTAGTTTTACTAGCTACAATGTCAGAGAAGCTTTGGGAGAATGAATATATAGAAACATGCTTCTTCTGCAGGATTCCAGTTAGTGAATCTTCTTTCTAATCTTTTGCAATCCTTTTATACTATCTTTTGAACATCTCCCCCTTTTCAATTCACTTCTGTTGTAACTTTATGGAATGGCATTATTCATTAAGCTTTTGTTTACTTCTTCTGGAAAGGGGAACTTCTTGCTAGTTTGACAGAAGGCTTGTTATGCACCTTCTCAACGACTTTCTTGCTTTCTTTATTATAATAATCTTTTAGTATGGAGACTTCTTTATGACTTTCTTATCAAAAGGTTGTTGAAGTGATTCTTTTGTTGATTGTCTTGTCAGGAGTCTCAATGTTATCTTTTGGAAGTTTCCTGACTTTTTCTTCTTGACACAACTCAAGTTAAATCATTAGTTCCTTTTTAATCAGAATTACAGCAAGTGAATTTTGAGAGCTGTCATTATTAAAACATCATTAGAGGATTCTTGATCCTTACAATCTCCCCCTTTTTATAATGACAACTTCTCAAATTTAGCTTGTATGATTCTGATTTTAAACATATATCAAAAAGAACTCCCCGTGAATAACTATTATGGTTCCAGTCATAATGTTTTTCATTTTAAATCATGCAGATGCTGCAAAAAGTTAATGGCGGGTTTTTAACAATTTAAGTAAAGTATGCAGATAAGGAAAATTCAGGTAGATGCTGTAACATGATCAATTCATTTCAGTGTGAATTACAACAAAACATTAATAAAAAAGAAACAACAGAAACACAGCAATCATTACAGCCTTCTACCTCCCCTATTTCTACTAAATCTACTAAGTTTACTACTTCTCCCCCTTTGTAATCAATCAATAAACAAAATAGCCAAATGCTCAAGGAGAAGCAGAATCATCATCCTCTATTTGAAAGGAGAGGAATGGTCAGAAGATGATGAAGTAGTAGGTTGGAGAATCTTCTGGGGAGGCTGGAAAGGCACAAAGGGCATTGGTGGAGCCTGTGGTGCAATTGCAGGAAGCACAAAGGTATTAAACCAAAATTGATGTTGAGTGAACCTCAATCATCTCATTGACAGAACTCTGCAAGACATTGACATTGGAAAACAGTTTCTTTATGTCAGCTTTGATTTTCCTCACTTGTCTTTCAATGGAGTGGGAGGAAGAGGGTTGAGCAGGTTCCTTAGTAGCTTCATCAACCTTCTCAGCAGGAGGAGGAGGAGGAGGAGGAGGAGGAGAAGGAATATGTTCTCTTTCAATGCTGAGCTGCTGGTGGAAGGTCTCCATGGAGGAAAGAGTTGCAAAGATGTTGGGAATGTTGTCTCTGAGATACAGAAACTTACTCAACCTTTCATACCATTGCCTTGGAGCTTGCTTAAGTCCTTAGAGGGATTTCTTTAGCTTATAGACATGGTTAGGAAAGTTTGTGATCAACAAAACCAGGAGGTTGAGAAACAAAACACTTCTTCATCAATGAAACCATTTAGAAAGACACTTTTTACATCCTTTTGGTATAGTTTAAAATCATTAACACATGAAAATGCAAGAAGTAGTCTAACAGCTTCTAGTCTAGCAACAGGAGCATATGTTTCACCAAAGTCTATACCCTTTGTTGGTTTATCCCTTAGCAACTAATCTAGCCTTGTTTCTTGTAATTGATTTGGTTCATCAAGTTTGTTTCTAAATACCCACTTAGTACCTATGACATTCATATTAAAGTTATAAGGCACTAGTTCCCAAACATCATTTCTTTTTAAATTGATTCAATTCATCATGCATGGCCATCAACCAATACTCATCATTTAAAGCATCATCCACACATGAAGGTTCAATTTGAGAGACAAATGCCATATTTTCACAATACAAATTAAGAGAATGTCTAGTGGTAACTCCCTTTTCAATATCTCCAAGGATGTTATCCAAGGATAGATCCATTGGCTTCCTCCACTCTTTAGGTAAAGCATGTACTTCTTTAGGATCATCATTTTGCTTGATTTCGATGCTCTCCTCATTGTGACTCAATGGTGTATTCAATGTACCTGAATCTTCTTCATCATGTAGAGAGTTTTCCAATACTTCCAATGCCAAGTATGTGACCTTTCTTATTGTCACCATAGGTAACATAGCCTCCTTCTTTTGCTTGTAGTGAGACAAACTTGTTTTTGTCTCCTGTCATGTGCCTAGAGCATCCATTATCCAAGTACCATAGTGATTGCCTTGCCTTTAGGAACACCTACAAAACAAATAAGATTTCATTTTGGTACCCAAATGGATTTAGGTCCATTTGGATTAGTAACACCACATGTTCCTTTGGGGATCCATATGTACCTCCCACTAGGAATTCCATATTTCTTAATCATGCAATTATAAGAGGTATGCCCTTTATATAAACAATAATTGAAAGTAATAGATGGTGTATAAGAAGCTTTTATAAATTTCACAAAATGTTGTTTGACTCAATGTTATAAAACTCGGACCGGTGATCGACTCGGTCAGGTCACTGGGTTAATGGGTCACTGGTCGAACTAGTGAGTCACTGGTTGAACCGGCCTATATTAAAAAATTATAAAAAAATCATTACACAAGCTATTATTTCACCTGTTCACACTCCAAATTCAAAAATATTACCATCACAAAAGTACCTAATTAAGCAAATAATAATCAAGGTTTGCTTCAAATTTCTAACACAAGGTATAAGTCCATAACACAATGAAACATCAAAGGTTCCAATACAACATAATGTCATATTTAAGTCCAAAACATAAATAAACAACCATGGTTTTAGTACAACTAAATAAGCTCACAAATGAGTGAAATGACAATCAAAGCTACAATCACATAAATTTATTTATGCTCACAAATGAGTGAAATGACAATCAAAGCTACAATTACATAAATTTATTTATACCCAAAGAGTGAAAGTTGTATCAAATTCTTGCACTCTTTCTTCATCTAAGAAATCGGAGGCTTCACCAACATTGCTTTCAATTCGGTTAGCTAATCAAAGTATCATTTAGGAATTGAGACATACATTATTAATTGAGACAGGCTCTAGGAATTGAGGAGAAAAAATTATTAATTGTAAATGCATTTGGATTCTTGTCTGCTGATAGTTTCCAAACAAATGAAGGTGATCCTTGTGTTCCAACTCCCTGGGAATGGGTGAATTGTAGTACCACTACACCACCAAGAATTACAAAAATGTAACATCTCTAATCATTTTTGTTGACACTAGACAACTTTTCCCATGCCAACATCTAGTCAAGTGAATTTCCAATCTATGAATTATTTATTGCTAACAGCAGTTTCTGAACATATAGGAATGTTAAATTCCAAAATGCATCAAAACTCAAAGAGAGTTAGAATTATTGGATGAGCAATACTGCTATAACTATTTGTTTATGTTTTAAATAGGCAGCAACATGATGAAATCATGATAAAATTCAGAAGAAACATGAATTTCAGAGGCACTATTAATTTAGCTAATCTCACTTAGCCATTTAAGAATTGAGACAGGCTCTAGGAATTGAGAGACAGAGGCACAAACATAAAGGTATGAAATATTGAAATTTACCAACCTTAGCCGCGGTAGAGAAGTGAGGCTTGGTGTCTTCTGACTTCAGCAACTAGAGAGCGACGGTGAGGGCTGGTGTCTTCAGCAACGTCGCAGGAGTACGATGGTGAAGGAGGCGGAGCAGAACGTCAGCTCTGTTCGAATATGCGGCGGCTCTTCCGCGGATGCGTGGACGCAGCCGCGAGGTGAGACAGCGTGGACTGGCTCCGGTGAGACAGCAGCTGCAGCACACGTCGCCGGCGGCTAAGACAGCAGTGTGCAGCGCAGATGAGAGGGAGGGACAGATGCGATGAGCGATTTCAATTTCTTCTTAGGGTTCACTGACTGAAACGCACAGATGAGGAAGAGAGTTTAGTGAAAGTTATTTTTAATTACTAAGCAAAACAACGTAGTTTCCTCAGTTTAAAAAATAAAAAATAAAAATAGGTGACCCGACCGGGTCACCCAACCTGGCCGAGTCACCGGTTCAGGCCCAAAACCACCCGTTTCACACCGGTTCTGACGCACGTCCGATCCACAGAGCGGCTCGGACCGGTTATATGACCGGTTCCCGATCCAACCGGTTCGACCGGCCGGTCCGAGCTAAATTTTATATCATTGGTTTGACTTTTGTTTTTCACCATAATTATAATCGATTCCTGCTTTATCTACTATGCATCTTTGTCTACCCAAAAGAGCATCAAGGTTAGCCCTTCCCATTGTAAAACTAGATAATGCTTTTGTAAGATAGGCAATTTTAGCTTCAAGCAATAAGCAAGTTTTACAACTAGAAGTAGAAGCTACACTATAAGAGGAAGTTTTTTTTAAATTTTCATTTTCAATTTTAAATCATCCAATTCCTTTTGTAGGTCTTTTTCTCTAGCTTCAAACCACTTGATTTTCTTTTTGTAGACATTATTGAAAAAACTTAGCTTTTTAGCTTCATCATGCAGTTCAATAAAAACATCTTGTAATTGATCAAAATTCAAAATTGGTGTCTACAAAACAGTCAGAATCACTTACCTCACTTTCTGAATCAGTCTTTGTCATGAGGCAGAGGTTTACTTCATGCTCGCTTTCACTATCACTTTAGGTGGTTGAGGCGTTGTCTTCCCAAGCAATGTAAGCCTTCTTTCTTCTGTTTCTGAATTTTGATTTAGGCTCATCAGTGTTTTGCTTCTTTGATAAGGTAGGACAATCTTCCTTTATGTGACTAGTCTTGCCACACTCGAAACAAGTGAACTTGGGTAAGGAGGATTCAGCCTTCCTCGACTATTTTCTTCCTTGGAATGGTTTGCTCTTGCCATTTTTCTTCTTCAGAAATTTTCTAAACTTCTTAACCATTAGATTTAGATTCTCTGGTTCAGAGGCTTCATTATCAGTGCTCTCATCAGTACTTGAATGCTCCTTGATTTTTAGAGCCAATCCTTTAACCTTCTTGTCTTTCTGCTCCTCTTCCGTCATCCTTATCATATCCATTTCATACTCTCTCAATTTGCCAAAGAGTTATGCACTTGTCATGACAGCCAAGTTTTTGGACTCAGTAATTGTTGTTACAATTGACTGCCACTTCCTGCTAAGAGACTTAAGTATTTTCACATTAAGCTCCTCTTAATCAAAAGCTTTTCCAAGACCCTTTAGATGATTAACAATGTGAGTTAGACGTTTCTGCATATCCATGATGGTTTCCTCTTGAACCATTCTGAACATCTCATACTCTTGAACAAGTGTGTTCTTCCTAGCTCTCCTAACCTCAGGTGTTCCTTCATGAGTTACTTGAATAAGATCCCAAGCCTTTTTAGCTGTTTTGCATGCTGAGATCCTGCAAAATTCATCACTATTTAAAGCAGAGTGAATAATGTTTAAAGTTTTAGAATCATTTTCAGCACGCTTAATCTCATCTTGATGCCACAAATCAAAAGGCTTTTCAGAAATTGAATAATTAATGAATTGAGTAGGAACCTTGTAATCAGTTACCACAGCTTGCCAGATGCCTCTATAACAGACTCCATAAAAATTTTCATTCTAACTTTCCAAAAAGGGATAGTTATCACCACAAAATAGAGGTGGTCTGTTAATTGAAGCTCCTTCAGCGAAAGGTAATTGATTCCCTGACATTTTGCAAACACTTTCCTAAAACCTTGAATAACTCTCAAGATTCCTGCTCTGATGCCAATTGTTGGTCCCAGAGGGAATCTAGAAGGGGGGGTTGAATAGATTCATAAACTTTTGCTTCTTAAAATGATTATACAAAATTCCTTTTTACCCCTTTTAATTTTCCTTCCAAATAACCTTTTCAAAAACTATGAGTAAATCAATATATCAAGTATGTATATATCAGAGTTTAAAATCAATTTAGAAAGTGATTTGTAGTATGCAGCGGATTGCAAAGTTGCAGTTGTAATTGATTACCAGTTATTGTCAGTAATTTATTACCAGTTACAATCAATAATTAATTACCAAGTCAGTTACTATAAGCAATTGATTACTAAGATTGATTACTCAATTCCTTATAAATCCACTCACAATATAAAGATCAATTTCTTTTCAATTTCTAGTAAAATTACAGCAAAGTTATAGAATAAGAATCATATTGAATATTTCAAGAAACTATCAAATCAATAGAGTAGGGATAGAGAATTGTGACACGTTCGTTTATACTGATTTAGCCACAACAAAGGGGCCTACATCTAGTTTGATCTAGCACACCGTTAAACCAGCTTTGACTATAGAATTGATTATACACACACCATGCACATACAATCCTAAATAAAGTCTTTCTAACAAACAAAAGGTTTGACTCTTGCCCCCACACAAGAGCTTGTTCAATCGTGACACCCCGCCACTCGAACAACAACCTTACTTATGACATCCCGCTACAAGATTTCACAAACAATCTCACAGAACACCCCGTTCTTGAGATATCACACAAAACCTCTATGAAAACCCTATTCAATGAGATTTCTCAAAACAATATAAACATTAAAGAGTTTGAGTTTAGAACGAATGCATAAAGAGTAAAACTGCAGATTAAGCACAAGATTGTTCTTCAAAATTTGCTAATCATCATGCATAAAGAGTTCTTGAGAATGCAGAGAATTCTGGAATTTGACAAGGTTTCTTGGAGAGTTTCTCTAATTTTCTTGAATCATTCTTCTTAATCTTTCTGTTTTTTTCAGATTATAATTTCAAAAAACTTATCTCCATAACAATTTTTTTATCAGTTTTAAACTTCCAAAGTTAGTTAGGAATCTGTTAGAATAGTTGGAAAACGTCCAGAATTCTGCAGTTGTTGTGGTAATCGATTACTTACTAAGGTAATCGATTATCCCGGAGCGTAAGTTTCTCAGAACCTTTATTCTATATCAGGTGATCGATTACAACTATCAGGTAATCGATTAAACCAGTCCTGATTATGAATTCAGTCAGTTTTCAGCTTTAAGTCAACTTGGGGTTCATTACCAACTTAAGTAATCGATTAAACCAGAGGCAAATCAGTACTTAGTTGAGTAATTAAGTTACCAAGCTAATCAAACTTGAAAACATAAACATGAACTCATTCTTACATGATTAAACAATCAACCAATCAAGGAAGCAATTATTCACAACACACACATTGCCTAAGTCTAAAATAATTAATACAAGTGTCACGTCTATTGAAATTTGTTTGGCACTGCAAAATGCACTTGAAAGATAAATCACCTATTATCTACAACAAAACCAAAACTACTATCAATTTGAGAGACTTGAGGAATTCGAATATCCTTTAAAGCTTAAGTCCAACATACCATAGACTCTTTGAGGATTGGCAGAGTAAATCATGCCTCTGAGGATAAGATAGGAGAGGGAAAGGGGTGTACCACTCAACAAATGATGCATTATTAGAAGATCCCGATCAGTGATTCTTTCTAAGGTTCCTGCCCTTGGAAGAATGGAATAACAACAAATTTGTGAAACAATCTGCATATTGGAATCAATTGACTTGACTGAAGCTTAGAATATGGTTGGCTGAGAACTTTTGAGATGATTTCTTATCTGTTAATGCCTGCGGAAGCATACCAGGTCTCATCAAAGAGATGGTTTGGGCAAGAGGGAATTCCTAGGCCTTCTTCTATGGATTCTGGAGTGAGGACAATTGTTGAGCCTTTTAATTCTACTACCAGGGAATTGCCATCACTTATGTACTGACTGGTTTAGGCAAAGAAGGCTTTTACCAACCTTGGATAAATGGGTTCCCTAATCAGAAGGAAATCATTCCAGCCTTGCTTTTGCAGAAAATGTCCTACATCCCATCCTTCTTTTCTTATTTCTTTCAGAAGAAATATCCTACCTGGAATGACATTTTTCCACTCCCATTTGTCATAAAATATCTTCAGAAGCTCTTCATTGTGAAATATATCCTTGTTAGCATCTTCTGAAGCTTCAGAAGGATCACTCTTTGAGCTACTTACTTCACTAGACTCACTAGGAACCCTTTTACTGGAAGACTGAGAATCTGTGTGTGATTTAGGAGAGGGTAAATCGAGACCAATGGGATTGTCAGGTTTATTTCCATTCGAATGTGAAGTTATTCCAACTCCATCTCTTAGCCTCCCTGATCTTCTTACTTGAACAACAGGAATAAGGTCAAGGTTTTGAGTCTTTGAGGGTAGAGGGAGCTGAGGAAGAAGATGGTTTGGGAAGAGGAGTAGATGAAGGTTTCTTAGGAGAATGAGGTGCTGCAGATAGAGGTTGTACATCCAGAACCTCTGTAAAGGGAATAATCTGCATATTGGGTTGAGGAGAGTTCTCGTGGCTACTATAGGAGCATTCTGATGCATTAGGAGATGATGCATTCTTCTGTTTGCAATAGATTTGATCCTCATAGCTAACTCCGGATGAGAATTAGAAAACGGAGAGTATAGAGATGAACTTTTTAAACTTTGTTTCTGCAACTACTGAGAAATGAAAGGCTGGTGAATGATGTTTCTTTCAGCAGTGGAGGGTTCTCTAATACGATTTCTAACTAGCCGTTGAGAGATAAGAAGTGAGAGGGATGTAGAGAGAGGGAGAGAACGAAGTAGAAGGAAGCACGCGCAGTTTTTTAGGAATTCAGTTTGTGCTTCCAACGATCATATTATTATTGCAGCTTTTGTGCAATAATTGATCTCTTTTATGGCAAGAGACAAAAGCCCACTTTTCCTATTGCAATTTGCAGCCTTAGCTAGTCGTATGATGCATTTCTCAATGTTTGACTTTACCAAAAGAAATCATTTTTAATAAAATGACTTTATTTGGATTATGTGCCATGAAAAGGATAGTACCTTGGAATAATACATATGTACTGACAGGTCAAAGCATGAACATGTTTCTGACTTTAAAGTACTCTCAAACAATAATCCTCCATCTGATGCTTTATCCAAAGCATTTGTGAGCAACAACTAGCAGCATAAACATATTCTGCTCCTGCAGTAGACAATGCAATTGTTGACTGCTTTTTACATGACCAAGATATAAGTGATTCTCCAAGAAATTGACATCCACCACATGTGTTTTTTCTGTCTAGTCTATCTCCAGCATAATCAGCATCACAATATCCTATAAGATCAAATTTTGTACCTTTCTTGAACCAAAGACCAAGATCAGTAGTTCCAGCAAGGTACCTAAAAATTCTTTTCACAGCTGCTACATGTGATTCTTTTGGGAGAAGAATTCTAATTGCAGTTAAATATAGCAATAATCCTATCATTCCTCTATATTCTTTTTCAGAAACGGGTTTTCCATTTTCATCAGAGTTCAAAATTGTGGAAGGGTGCATATGTGTTGTCATGGTTTTGATCTTCCATCTTAAATCTTCTGAGAAGATCTTTTGTGTATTTTTCTTGGCAAATGAAGATTCCAGTATCTTCTTTGCCTAATTTATAAACCCAAGAAGAACTTTAGTTCACCCATGAGACTCATTTCAAATTCACCTTTCATTAACTCAGAAAATTCCTTACATATTTTTCATTTGATGATCCAAAAATGATATCATCTACATAAATTTGTACAATTAATAAATCCTTCTTGAGTATTTTTCTAAATAATGTAGTATCAATTTTTCCTCTTGTGAAATTATTATTAGAAGAAAATTACTTATCTTTCATACCAAGCTCTGGGAGCTTGCTTTAATCCATATAGTGCTTTTGTTAACTTAAAAAATGATTTGGATGTTTTAGATTTTCAAAACCAGGAGGTTGGTGTACATACACTTCCTCATTTATGTAACCATTTAGAAAAGCACTTTTGACATCCATTTGATATAATTTAAAGTTTCTATATGTTGCAAATGCAAGAAGAATTCTAATTGCTTCTAATCTAGCTACAGGAGAAAAAGTTTCATCATAGCCAATACCTTCTTGTTGGTTATAGCCTTGCGCAACTAACCTTGCTTTTGTTTCTGATCACATGCCCTTTTCATCCTTTTTGTTTCTGAATACCCATTTTGTGTCAATGATGGTGTGATCTTTTGGAGGAGGAACAAGAGTCCATACTTTGTTCTTCTCAAATAGATCCAACTCTTCTTTCGTGGCATCTATCCATGAATCATCTTTAAGAGCTTCATTTATAATTTTGGGTTCAATTTGAGATAGCAGAGCTGTACTGCTTTCTTCTTTTCTCAATTGGGATCTGGTTTTTACTCCTTCTGTAGTACTCCCAATGATTTGTTCATGGGGATGAGCTGTAATTAACTTACAGCTTTTAGGGAGA
Organism: Sesbania bispinosa; assembly: GCA_026901365.1. Classification (NCBI taxonomy): domain Eukaryota; kingdom Viridiplantae; phylum Streptophyta; class Magnoliopsida; order Fabales; family Fabaceae; genus Sesbania; species Sesbania bispinosa. The sequence continues at coordinate 203,550 of QLOH01000411.1, read as the reverse complement.
TCCTCTCTATGTGTGCAGATATCTTCTGCAGGAACTTGTATAGAGTTTCCCTATTCTGATGTATCTTCTGAGGAATTTTTACTGCCAGAAGGTATCTTCTGCATCTTATCTGATTCATCATCTGATTCACTATTGTATTTTCCTTGAGAAGGAAGGTTAGTATCATTGAAGATAACATGCATGCTTTCTTCTATGGTTTGATTTTTTATGTTGTATACTCTATAAGTTTTTGAAGTAGTAGAGTATCCAAGAAAAATACCTTTTTTAGATTTTTGCATCAAACTTTTCAAGATTTTCTTTGTTATTCAAGATGTAACAATCACATCCAAAAAACATGAAAATATGTAATGTTGGGTTTTCTCTCTTTCCATATTTCATATGGAGTTTTGTTGAGTATGCTTCTAATGGTCCTCTGTTAAGTATAAAGCATGAATTGGATACTGCTTCAGCCCAAAAGTACTTTTGAATTCCATTATCACTTAACATAGTTCTGGCCATTTCTTGGAGAGTTCTATTTTTCCTTTCTATAACTCCATTTTGTTGTGGAGTTCTAGGACATGAAAAATTGTGAGAAATTCCATTTTCATCAAAAAAACCTTTTAAAAGAGAAGTTTTCAAATTCTCCTCCATGGTCACTTCTTACAGAAGCAATGTGTTGACTACTTTTATTTTGTATCTTCTTGGAGAAGATTTTGAAAGCATCAAATGACTCATCTTTGGTGGTGAGAAATAAAACCCATGTGAATCTAGAGTAATCATCTAATATAACAAGACCATACTTTTTCCCTCCCAAACTAGGAGTCTTAGTAGGACCAAATAAGTCAATATGTAGAAGTTCCAAAACTCTTTTGGTGGTGATAACATTTTTAGGATAGAAGTTAGAGTGAGTTTGTTTCCCTTTAGCACATGCTTCACATACATTATCCTTTTCAGACTTGATTTTTGTTAGTCCTCTAACCAAGTCTAATTTAGAGAGTTTTGAAATGCTTTTCATATTTAAGTGTCCTACTTTTCTATGCCAAATCCATTTATCATTTTCAAAGGAGGCAAAGCATGTATGATCAGATAATTCTTCTAAGCTTATACTATATAGGTTTTGTTTCTTATTTCTGAAAACAACACTTTCTTAGTAGATGATTCCCTAATTTCACAAAATGTTGGTTGAAACATAACTTCATAATCACTGTCACAAAGTTGACTTATGCTAAGAAGATTATGTTTTAAACCTTTCACATAATAAACATTGTTAATTTTGGTAAAATTCTTTATACCTACCTTTCCAATACCTTTGATGTGTGCCTTGTTGTTGCCTCCAAAAGTTACTGTTCCACCTTCTATTTTGTGTAACTGGATGAATTTGTTTTTGTCTCCAGTCATATGTCTTGAGCAGCCACTGCCCAAGAACCATTGCCCTTTCTTCTTGATGGTTCTTGCTTGTTCCTACATCATAAGACAATAGAGATTTAGGTACCCAAATTCTATTAGGTCCTGAATTGTTAGATAACTTTCTTCTAAAGCTCCTCTTTCTTTTGTAACAATTATGAGCAATATGTCCAATTCTGTTACACCAACAACATTTAGGAGGTTGCCTTTTGGCAAGTACAAATACAGTTTTGCAGAATGTTGAATTTTGAGATTGATTGTATCCTAGTCCATTTCTATCTGAAGTTTCCCTTCCATTTCCTATAAGTTTTTTTAAGATTACTTGAACCGTTTACTGCTTCTATTTTATTATCTTCTGCAGAGATTGACTTAAGTGATTTCATTTGTTCTGATAATTTAAAATGGGATTGTTGTAAACATTGATTAGTTTTAAACAATCTTTCACTATCCCCTTTTAATTTTTCATTTTCTTCTTTAGATTTGATTAATTGTTCTTTAAGTAAAGCACATTTTTTAGCTAGTGTATGTGAATCAGATAAGAGGTTTTCAAATGCATCTTCTAGTTCTTTATATGTAAGTGAGTTAGAATCATTTACCTCATCTTCTTCATCTTCCTTTCCATCCATGAGACACAAGTTTGCTGACTCTCCTTCTGCTTCTTCTTCTGAAGAACTTTCTGAGTCATCCCATGTTGCCATCATGGACTTTTTCTTCTTCTGGAAGTTTCTGAATCTCTTTTTAATTGAGGACACTCTGCCTTTATGTGGCTTGGCTTATTGCACTCAAACAGATAATTTGAGCCTTGGATCCTTCATATTTTTGTCCTTCCTTCTTGAGAAAGAATCTTTTTCCTCTTCCTTCCTTCTGATCAGCCTTTGAATTCTTTTGGATATGAAAGCCAGCTTATCATCATTTTTAGAAGATGATTCTTCTTCATCAGGAATCTTTTCTTTTTTTGATGTACTAGCCTTGAGAGCAATTGTTCTTCCTTTCCTTGGTGGTAATTCATCCATGAGTTCTTGTTCATGAACTTTTAGAGAACCAAGAAGCTCATCTAATTTTAGAACTGCAAGATTCTTGGCTTCTTGGATGGCTGTTACTTTTGGTCTCCAATTTTGGAAGACTTCTGAGGATTTTCCTGACTTGCTCTTGGTTAGTGTAGCTTTTACCAAGAGATTTTAGGTCATTGATGATGATTTTGAATCTACTGAACATCTCATCATCAATGGATTCATGTTCAGACATATTGAACATTTTATATTGATGAATCAACATATTTATCTTTGATTCTTTTACTTGATCAGTTCCTTTATGGGCAAATTTGAGTGTATCCCAGATCTCTTTTGCAGTAGACAAACCAGCAACTTTATCATATTCTCCTCTGCTGAGAGCACAAAGAAGAAAGAATTTGGCATTGGAGTTAAGAAGATATCTTTGCTTATCTTCTAAAGTTCATTCTTGTATGGACTTTGGTTGTGGAGGTTCTTCTTGTACTTCTGATTCTCCTTCTTTAGGTTGAACCAGAATTCTTGTTCTTCTTACTATAGGAATGAAATTTCCTTTTTTCAACAATATCCCAAAGAACAATATCTTGAGATTCTAGAAACAGTTTCATTCTATCCTTCCAGTAATAATAATCCTTCCCATCAAATGTCGGTAGTCTGTCTGTAAAGGATCCTTCTGGGATGAACATTCCAGCTCCATGATTTGCCATCTTCCCTTGATCTTTTTCCTCTCTCACTATTAAGTGAGTTCAACCCTAGAGGCAAGCTCTGGTACCAAATGAAGTAGAAATTCCAATCACAAGAAGGGGGGTTGAATTGTGATCCTTTTAAATTTCTGCAAACTTCTAATACCAATTCTGCTCAAGTAATACTTGGCTAGGTATTAGAAGATAATACTCAAGAAGAAGATGTGAGTTATAATGTTTGTAGTATGCTGAAAATACAGTTCCTTTGATGGAACTTTTATATGTATATATCACTTACTTAGGTATTAGGTAGATATCAAAATAGTTTTATGCACATGTAATCAAAGTAAATTAGAGAGACTGAGAGTAAGAAGATTTCACACACAGATTTTATACTGGTTCACCTCTTCCAACCTGAGTGATAGCAAGATAGTTGTAGGATCTAGAATTGAGCAAAATCAACCGATTAGAATCACTTTTAAGCAATTAAAAGGCGTAAAATAGGTGCAGGGTTAGCAGCTATTTTGGGCAAGAAAATGAAAGAAATAAGAGAAAGTGAAAGAAAAAGTGGAGAGGAAGAGACGGTAGGGACGCCACTGAAGCAGGAATCCACCCACAGCAGATAAGTTCAATGCCAGACGCCACTAATTCAGGAGAATTAGATAAGTCTCAGTATGGTTTGAGCAACAACCACCAAGCCTCACTCAACTCACCAAGGGAGGAGAAATTTGGGCATAATGCCTTTACTAATCTCAATAATGTGTGATACAAAGAGGGAACCTCCCTATTTATAGAAAGAGGGGGCGGCCAAGTGGGGGGAAGAAATAAAGATGAGTGAATTTCTATCCTATGTGAGAATTGAACCCAAGGCTCCTAAGCCTTTTAGCAAGGCAACCTACTAACCAATAAACCCATACAAATTAGCGCCCAAGTAGGAGGAATTAAAAGAAAACTATAATTAATAAAGAAAATACAAGAGAGTCCTAATTAAGGGTGGTCCATAGGACAAGGGTCCTATCCAGGGTCAAGGTGTCCTTCCGTAGGGTAGTGGCCCTTATTTTGTAGGGTAGTGACCTTTATTGTAGGACACTAATTTCTCCAACTCTTCCTTGCTTGAAGCTCAGGCTTGAAGTTGGTGCATATCCTCCATTGTAGGTCTTGCAGGTCCAAGCTTCTAGAAGAGTGCTATCATTCCCTCCCCTTGAAAAGGATTTGACCTCAAATCTGAAAATTCAGAAAGAAGCCATAAGAATAATGAACTGGGTAGAAGAAGGAGATGGATGACACAATTTAGCAAGTAAGAAGATACTCCCCTTAGCCCTTGGAGAATAGAGTTAGAGGTCCACAACTGAACATCTTTCTTAAGCCTAGACAACAAAAAGAAGACCTATAAGTATTATTCCAAAGCAAGCAAAGTGAAGGCTCATACAAAAATACTTGGGGATCATAAAGATTAGCAAAAAAAACATACGAGATGAACAAGAGGTATTTGAGATAAGGGTTAGAAAACTCCCTTAATAAATATTGAACCATCTTGTCCATGTACTCTGTGGATTTAGATCCTGGATCAAAGACTAATCTTTTAAAGCCCTCCCTTGCAAGTAAGAGAAGTAAGTGGTCTTGGAGAAGGCTTAGGAATAAATTCCACATAAGTACAAAATGTGTTTCAATGTGCAACATTTATCAAAATATTCTACACTATGTTCCCAAATAAATGCACAAGTAAAACTATGTGGCATGAATGGTTTAATATTTTTCAATAACATCCCAACACATGCATCTTGAATATGATTGTCAAAAGGGTAGTGTATATGTTCATGCCATGAAGTATTCATGCAAGTTTGTTCACGAGGCATATCCATTCTAATGCACTCACTCAAGTAATATGACACCTTTCGCATATTATCATATGTATTCATGTAAGGTGAAACATTAAAAGAATCACTTTGAGTAAGCACACTATGAAGCACATCATGTAAAATGGACGTCAAACAAGTTTTCTCATATGTGATAGCTTCATCCAAATTTTTATCATTTTCTTTTACTAGTTCAAGAGTATAATACACATCTTTATATGAAACAATTATTTGAGGCCCAAAATGTGTATTCAACTTATAAACACAAACCCAAGGTGCATGCATATTCAATCCAACTTTGTTATCATTTCTATCATGCATTCTAAATTGATCAAAGGAATTGACTAAACATGCATTTCTAGTAAGCTTCATGGTACTCTCAAACTTAGTTGATTTTTCTAAACATGAAATAGGTTTCAAAGCATTATCAATATTGTTCATTTCTTTCAACCATGTAGTGCTTTGTGGCATAAAATTGTGCATAGAAAGAGGCATTTCATGCATAAAGAAAGTAAGTTTAGGAAACTCCCTTTCAAATTGTACTCTTTGCAACACTGGAAGTATTTTCCATCAACCTATTCATGTTTTCACTAGAAGAGTTAGCATTCAAATGATCACAAGATAAACATATTTTCTCTTCTTGCACTCTTAATTCTTTTTCCTCACTTTCTCTTTTAAATTTTTCTTCTTTCTCTTTTTCTATTTGTTCTCTTTTCTCTTGTTCTATTAACCTCTTAAGTGTGGTTTGATCTTCTTTTATTTCCTTTAAGGTCATAGGCATGAGAGTGAATTTAACCTTTTGGTGGCAGAACCTATAGGTGTTGGAATACCCATCATGTTTTACCCTTCTCTCATATTGCCATGGTCTTCCTAAAAGGATGTGTGAGGCTTCTAAGGGTATAACATCAAAGGTCATTTCATCTTGGTAATCCCCCAATTTTGAACCTTAAGCTCACTTGCCTATCCACCATGAATTCTTCCTCATCACTCACCCATTGAAGTGTATAAGGTTCTGGATGTGGGGTAGTAGGTAATTTTAGCTTGTTAACTAACCTAAGGCTAGCTAAGTTGCTACTATTTCCTCCATCTATGATCACTAAATATACCTTATCTTCAATTTGGCACCTAGTATGGAATAGGTTCTCTCTTTGACTCTCTTCTGCACCCAAAGGTGTTTCTAAGGCTTTCCTAAACAACATGGTTGCCCTTTCCCCTTGCCTCCTTCCTTCCATTCTTCTAGATTGATTTTAGTTTTCAAGTTTTTACCGACCTTTCCACTCAACTAAGTGTTTACACTCAATGGAATGTTAACACTCGTGTATGTCACTCTTTTTAGGCTTTTTCTATAATGAGACTTTCTTGCGTCTTCTACTCGGTTGGAGGTTGGTTAGATCTTGCAAAGACCAACGTGAGACTAAGTCTTACCCTTACCCAAAATAGAAGCGCACTAACAAGGAAAATACCTACTAAAGGAAGATTGGAAAAACCTAAGACAAAACAAGGAGTTGATATGACAAACAGAAAAGTTGGCACTCAAACAAGCTTATAAACAAGAATAGACAGCAAATAAGACAAGACGGAAGAAATGCAAAGAGAATTGTTTTTAGTGATTTTTGAAAAAGAGTTGCCAAAATTGTCATTTTGAGGAAAAACGGCAAATACAACTCAATTATGGTATACAAGGAAATGAAACAGAAAATTACAATAAAATTGTCATTGTATTGTTGGGATATCTCTTTGTTTTTGTTTTTCTATTTTTGTGAATTTTTTTTGAATTTTTGACTCTTTTGGGTGTCTTTTGACTTTTGCACCCTTTTTGCTTTTTACACCTTTTTTGTATTTTTGGCACGCACGTACTTTTTGTATTTTTCTTGCCTTTTCTTTCTTTTTTGTCTTTTTCCCCAGCAGAAAATTATAGAAATTTGTACACAGTGAAAAGAAAATAAACTATAACTACTCTAATTTTTTTGGAATTTTCTGACAGTAAACTGGTCCAAGTGGGTACCAGAAAAGTAAAAATAATGAATAAACTGATTTCTAAAAACTGTTAAAACGTAATGGCAACTTGATTTCAAAAATGGCCAAAAAAATTGCTTAGCACTTCCTTGTTGATTATACAAAAGCATTACGGTCACAGAACGCGCTTAGTTCAATTTTAAGATTGTAATTAAAATTTGAAGGAAAATCAACAATTTGAATTTGTTGATCTTCTTCCAATAATATGAACCAAAAAAGAGCCTATAGGTGAGCGTTTTGCACAATCAAACAGAGAAAGTCCAAGGTAGAGATAGCAGTCAATCCAAATTTGCAATCAGAATGCCAAACAGACAAACAAATAGGAGTAGAAAAAATTGGACAAAACAGAGCCAGAAAAATGCGGATAAATTGGCAAAAATAACAAGGAAAATTGCGAAAAAATAAATGGCACGAAAGTAAAGGGGGAAACTGAATTTAAAAGGATGGGAGGATAGAATGTAAATGGCAGAAAGTAAAAGGATGGGAGAGCAGAAATGTAAATGACTGAAATGTAAAGGGGATGGCGGAAATTAAAAGGATGGGGAAGGACTGAAATTAAATGACTGAAGTAAAGGGGGAAGCGGAAAGTAAGAGGATGGGGAGAACTGAAATGTAAATGGCAGAACGTAAAGGGGAAAGTAGAAATTAAAAGGAGGGGAGAAGCGGAAATTAAATTGCGGAAAATTAAAGGCTGAAAGTAAAGAGATGAATATGGGGGATGAACAAGTAATGGTGAAGGGGAGAAATGTAGGTGAACATCTTTGGAAAAATGAAGACAACAATGTCTCCTCTTACCACACTTCACCAACAAACAAGCAGTTTATAGCAATTAATTGCAAGAATCACTCAAGAACAAGTATGAGCAATTAGATAGGCATTTTTATCAAACACCTATGGGGTGGGAATTAGCGGCCCAAAAACCCCCTCTAACTCAAGCAATTGCAAGCAAATCAAACAAGCTGATTAGTAGCAGAAAGGCACCTCGGGCCCGGGAAACAGTCCAAGTCCAAATTACAATTGAAAAGAGGGATGGAATTACACTAAATTGATGAAAAATTATGCACCAAAACAGCCCCAAAACAGCGCCTCAAAGTGCAGCAAACAGCCCCAAAAATTGCTCAATTCATCAAGCTCTGATTACCAATTGATAGCAGGATAGTTGTAGGATCTAGAATTGAGCAAAATCAACCGATTAGAATCACTTTTAAGCAATTAAAAGGTTGCAAAATAGGTGCAGGGCAGCAGCTATTTTGGGCGAGAAAATGAAAGAAAATAAGAGAAAGTGAAAGAAAAAAGTGGAGAGGAAGAGATGGTAGGGACGCCACTGAAGCAGGAATCCACTGTTGAGTCTCAAAAATATCATAAAGTGGTTTATGATGTTTTAAGACAGAAATATTCCCAAGTTTTAATGAATAGCAAATTTGGCTTAAAATACTTATCATAGATTCTCATAAAGTTAAATCTTTCATTATGATTTCAGCAAGAGCCATTAAAAGTTCATATAAAAAGACTAAGTGCAGAAGCTGTCTGAAGCAGTGCACCCTGTCTGAAGCATCAAGGTTGTCTGAAGTCCCTTGATGACGTGGCATCTCTTGTTTGATTTTGTGAAGACCTGTCTGAATCTCATTTTGAATCACACACGATCTCTGCTACAACAGCTGGCACTCCTCGTTGCATTTCAAGCACGTTCTCTGCCACAACGTGTCCTCTGCTACGCAGCCATTGCAGCAACAACAAATGGCAGCTTTTTGGCAGGAGCAAAAACTGCAATGTGTCAGATTTGTCAGAGAATATTCTGTGCATACAGCAGGTTGTCTCACAACGGAATTCATGTATTTCACAAACGGTGGTTTTCTCCAACGGACTAATATTTGGGTATAAATACCCCCATCCTTGAAGACCATCACAAGAGAGAAGAATTAAAAAGAAGAACAAAAACTCTGCAAGTTTTTCGCTTGCAACACTCTGATAAATATTTTTATCTTTGTACACACATATTGTTTTATTCTGAGCATACCTCAGTAATTTCTGTACAATCTGTAACTGTTTAAGTCTCAAAACTGATATAGTTTGTGAGCTTAAGCATTTCTCTCATTTGTATTTGCTTTTGAGCCTGGAGAGGCTTGTCTGAAAAAGAATACTTGGTTGTAGAGCCTAGAGAGGCTTGACTGTAAAAGAATACTTGGTTGTTGAGCCTGGAGAGGCTTGTCTGAAAAAGAATACTTGGGTTGTAGAGCCTAAAGAGGCTTGTCTGTAAAAGAATACTTGTAATCTTGAAAGATAAGAGAAAATCCAATTGCTAGTTGGCATTGGGACTGGACGTAGCTCACAAGTGGTAGTGAGTGAACCAGGATAAATTCTGTGGCTAAGTTTTTTCTTACCCTTATCTCTTGTAAATTCAGTTTAAACTAATCAAGGGGTCTGAGTAATTAATCTAATATTTTAAAAGACACAAAACATCTTTTATAAAACAATTTTTTTACAAACCGTCTGAAAACTTCAGACAGCCCTCCAAAAGTTCTGTCTGAAATCTGTTTTGAGGAACCTGTTTTGCGAAAAGCTTTCTTAAATATTTAGAAACACTATTCACCCCCTTCTAGTGTTTCCCTGTGTTCTACATCCATCCCACAGCAAATAAGTTCAATTCCAGACGCCACTAATTCAGGAGAATAGATAAGTTCTACAGTATGGTTTGAGAAGAAACAACCACCAAGCCTCACTCAACTCACAAGGAGGAGAAATTTTGGCATAATGCCTTTACTAATCTCAATAATGTGTGATACAAAGGGGAACCTCCCCTATTTATAGAAAGAGGGGGCGGCAAGTGGGAGGAAGAAATATCAACAGATAAGCGAATTTCTATTCTATCGTGGGATTGAACCAAGTCTCCTAAGCCTTTTAGCAAGGCAACTACTACCATAAACCCATACAAATTAGCGCCCAAGTAGGAGGAATTAAAAGAAAATTACAATTAATAAAAGAAATACAAGAGAGTCCTAATTAAGGGTGGTCCATAGGACAAGGGTCCTATCCAGGGTCAAGGTGTCCTTTCGTAGGGTAGTGACCCTTATTTTGTAGGGTAGTGACCTTTATTTGTAGGACACTAACTTCTCCAACTCTTCCTTGCTTGAAGCTCAGGCTTGAAGTTGGTTCATATCCTTCATTGTAGGTCTTGCAGGTCCAAGCTTCTAGTAGAGTGCTATCACTGAGGCTACGTCCAATCCCTACTTCAAGTAGGATTTTCTTAATCAACTCTTGCTTTTACAGATTCCTTGGGTACACCTTACCACTAGTATTCTATGTAGCCTCTTTAGGCTCTTCACACACTTCTTCTGAACCCTTTACAGATACTGCAGCTTCTTCTGCAGAATGTTCAGGTTCAAAACCACTTTGCAAAACCTTTTCTGTAAGTTTTACAATTCAGAACAGCTCACTATAATAGTGCAGTAACTTGCTGCAACTATTACACACCTCCTCAAGAGGCACTAACTCTCTTAAAGTTTTACAAACAAATGTTCATTCTTCCTCATAGGGACCGACTTCCTCCCCTGAAGCAACTATAACATACACTTTCTTCTCCATATCAACCTTGCAGATCTGCTCCTTGAAAACTTCATAGGAAGATGACACCCCTTCCACCACCAGATTGGGATTGAGAACCTTCAGCTAGGCCACTGCATTCGCGAAGGACACAGTAGAAACCTTTTCAGAAAGTTGCACGAGGCTAGCCTTCTCTTAATTAAATTTTTCCTGAGCCTTCAGCAGGTTCTTCTTCACTATCTCGGTCACGACCACTTCATTCATCCCGGACGCTGGAGGGGCCATTTGCACTTTTCCAAGTCCTCTTTCAGCTTGTTTATCTCAACCTCCAGGGTCTTACTCTTGTCCTTGGCCGTCTTATAAAAACCCTTATATTTTAGTTTTTCTTTCTTCTCATTATCAGCAGCATCATTAGCAGCCTTTAAATCCTCCAAGGCCTTGTCCCGTTCAGTGGTCCGAGTCTCCAGATCCACTTTCATCTGCTCATATGTCGGCATCACATCTAACCACATATATCTCAGGAATGAAGCATGTTGGAGACATTGACGCTCCAGATCCACGAGATGCTCCTCCCCTACAGGAACCTTGTCATGAACCACCTTCATAAAGGGGTTATACAGAACATGATCTATATCAGGCGTGTCGAGATCACAGTTAGAGTCGTACAGATTAACCCCGGATTCCCTGGAGGATTCTTTGGCCCCCGGCCTCTTCTTGGATTTTGCAGGCCTCTTCTTCCTTTTGGGCCGATTTTCATCCGCACCACTCCATGCGCCAAGTCATCTCCACTGGCGCCGATGCCATCCTTCAACACGGGCTGACCCCCCGACACACCATCACCGGCATCCTGAGTGAGATCCAAATCCACATGCACATTATCCCCTGGGTTCATGTTGGCATTCTGCAGAGCCCTCAGTTGCTTCAACGCAGCGTTGGCCATGGATGCTACAAACAGTTAGAAAATTAAAATTAGTCAAGGATTGAGACAAGTGAACAACTACCAGAATTGCAAATCTCACCTATTTGTGAACCGACATTGCGCATCGGCCCATCTAAGATCTCTTTACTGGAAAACCCCACACTCTTTGATAGACTCCAAAAGTAAACCTTTGACGATCTTGTCTCGTGGGGACAAACTCGACTCGGCCACCTCATAATTGGATGACTTCTTGTCGTAGTGCCTCTCACTCTAGTAAATATAGAATTTTGGAGCGTTGGACGACTGCTCCTCCCAAAATGATGAAGGGAATCTAGCATGTGGTCAGGGTGCAGCGGAATAAATGGATTCCCTCCCTAGTTATGATCGTTAATGCGAAACACGAATCAAGGCATAAAAGGCATAAAACAAAAGATCGTACCTTTTAAGGATTGCAAACCAGGCAATAACATCCACGTCTCTAGTGGTGTCCACGCCAACAGCCAAACTAGGAAACCCTCCTCAACTCTGCTAGTAGCGGTTAGAGAGTAAGAGCGACTGCTCATCTATTTTCATGTGTGTGGGGTACTAAATCTTATGCTATATTTATAGAGTGGTGGCTAGGGTTTTACCCTTCACTCACTTATCCCTAACATATGGGCCTGACCCATTAGGTTATAATTCTAATCAAATTAGAATTATTATCTTTTCCTAGTGGCTTGTTGTATGCGTGTGACCCAATAGGCTTTTAATATTTGGTTATGATATTAAAATAAAAACCTTTTATATTTAATATCATAAATAGTGAGCGGTATCTAGTAATACATCACTATCCAAATATTAGATTATCAATAACTTTGATGAATCCTATTTTATGATAATTTATATGATCTGTCCCTTTGTCCAAATATCTAATTGAACACAAGGGCATGGAATGTGTCAACCTTGTATAGTTCAATTTATTTTTTCTTGATCCCTAAGTAGACTGTACATAAAATAAACATCTCATGTTTATCCTCCTGAGCATGGCCATGCATTTTGCAGTCCACTTTTTCAAGAGGCCTACAGATATAACTCTCATTTCATAGGAGGGACAAATCCCATCTAGGGCACTCACATTCCACCACATATTTATTATATGTCCAAATACCAACTTTATGATCACCCTGTTACAGGCAACGTTTGATGATATTAAAACATATAATTCCTTATGTAGGAATCGTAGTAATTTCAGGTCGAAGGACTTCATATAACATTAATCAATTTAAGAAACGTTCATGACACTTATGTAACAATCCATGCAACGTTCTTAAGGTGGGTTTGTCCAGTACATCATTACTCTTAATATGTACCTATGTGAGCACATGATATCTCATATTCATGATCCGTGAGATGTGATCATCAACGAACTCACATACTAGTCTAAATGCATATTTGTCCTAAGATGATACTTGACTAGGGACTATTTAAGAATAGTTCTTCATAAGATCTCACGATCAAGTCGTCTACTTGATTTCTTATGAAGTTTAAGGTATTATTCTATGGACATTAATTATATTCTAAAAGAATGAATTGCCTTTTATAAAATAATATGATACCAGTGATGGATGTTTCAAAAACATATAAGTCTCTAGTGCATATAATAACAAACGGCTTCACCCTTTCATTCATCACTTTCACCGCTACCTGAAAAAATTCTTGTTTAAAAGGAATCTTCCCCCTCTTGGTCGACTCTGTATATGGTGCGATCAACATGCAACCATTAAACCCCCTTAATGAGATCCAACTCTTCAGGGTCTCATCCTTCTTCCCCTTGGGATGCTTCCTCAACACTTGGATAAAATGAATGAATAACTTGACAGAAGGAGTAAAACCAAACATGGCCATTATCCGTTGAAAACACCTGATGAACGCCCATGAATTTGGATGCAATTGTGAGGGAGCGCAGTTCAAGTACATGAACACCCTTTCTTCGAAAGGAGTGAAGGGGAGCCTCATTTTCAGTTTAGAGTGAAAAAAATCATATGTGTACAAGAAAGATGTATTATTTTCTAAGAGGTGGAAAACCCGACTCCCCCGAGGTGGAATCACAACGTTATAATCCCTCTTCATCTCTGTCGTGCCAAACACTTCCAAATCAAACAGACGTTCTTGACTAGGCTCCGGACAATCCGGCCTATAGATACTCGGCATTCCAAGAACCTCCGGGTCCACCCATTTATACCTATCCGCCCACGCTGGCATAAAGTAATCTACATCGTGAGCCTCAACCATTTCAACACCTGCAGAGGTCGTATAACAACTACCCAAATAAGAACCTTCACAACTAGAACCCGACTCGGATTTCATAGGCAAATCACTCAACCCAATCCCAGTGACACCCCTAAAAACCTCTAGGCCTATACTTCTCCGTCTCAAAATCTCGGCCACTTTAGGACTAAAATCTTCGGAACCGACATCATACCACGAGACGACCGACTCTTAGATACCCACGATTGAGGTTTCCCATGTAGAATCTCCTAAGACTAACTGTCACTCATTTGTGAAAAAAATAAAAAAAAGAAAGTATGTACCTGATAGTCGGGTTTGAATCTGAGATGCAAGTCAGAACTCGGTTCTGTTTCCGGGATTAGTCTCAGGAGAAGACAACTAAGCTCTGAAGATTCAGGAAACAAAGTGAGGAAATCATCAAATCCCTCCTCCTATTTATAGGACCGAAGAAGGCCCATAATCAGTAAAGGCCCAAGAAGTCGAATTGACGCGACCATACGAAAAGTCACTTGGAAGACGAAACGTCACAAAGATTCAGGGAAAACCAAACATCGTAACGGTTAAGCAAAAAGGTACCAAGCAACCCGTCCCGAACCACTTTATTTCTGGGTCAACCTTGAAGATGCCAACATTTTGAAGAAAATCATCTCGAACTACAATAATGAATGAACCTGTCTCGAGTCGTGCATCCCGTCTCGAACCACATTGAGTTCGACATGACTTTAAGGAAGCAAACACTCAGATGTAACCCTCGAGTCATGCATCCCGTCTCGAACAATTTACACTCAAATGCAACCCGTCTCGAATCTCATATCCAGTTTCGGAGCCGGTTACGAAGATTACGAGTGAACTACCTTGACACACACATCTAAGCTCGAAGTCGACTTTGTCAAGTCAACTAGAGTTGGGGGGCTTCTGTTGTGGACTAAACTTTAGGCCCATTGGCCATAACGGCCCAAAACTGATATATATAATAGCATTGCCAAATACCTATAATTGTGCATATACTTGCTTACTTACTATATTTTTGTATATACCCGCTTACCGTATTTATACAGGCCCAAAACCCCTATAAATAGAGGGTATTAACAATTCACAAGATACGCAATCTTTACTCAATCAACTACTTTGACTGTTATACATATCTGACTTGGGCATCGGAGTGCCTTTGCAGGTACACCCCCCATCTGTGGGCAACCTGGATCCGCTCTTCAGCAATATCCAGATCCAAATCCGAGTCTGACTTGCAGACCCAAGTCCGAGTTCTACCCCCAGAACAAATTGGTTTATTTTTCTTGATAGATTTTAATTAATATTTTTATACAAAGTAGGTTAGTTTAAACATACACTTAATTAGTATATTAATTAACTCCATGCGGATAAAGATATATTTTTATATAATTAAAATTAAATTTATAATGAATGAATATCTTTAAAAGAATTAGAATTAGAATAATTTTAAAGAATTATTTAATTTTAATTTAATATTTTACTATTGAAATCTAATTTACATTACTATTTGATGATAAGTTATAATTAAATAAATTAAAATCACAATGATAAAAATAAGGATTTATACTAAAATAAGGTATAGAATAGATATTAATAGGATAAAACTTTGAATCTTAATAAATTTTAAAATTAAGGATTAACTTTTATTAGCATTTAAAAATTCAAATAGAAGAGAGAAAATAATATTAAGGATTGAGAAGGATAATCTCACTCTCACAATTAAGTAGTGTGTGAAATTTACCATCAAATGAGAGAAGGAATTAGAGAATGTTAAAAATCATTGAGAGAGAGTAGGGGGAGTGAGTGTCTCATGTAAGAAATTAATGTCCCATGTGTCTCACAAATATATGTGGTTTAACAAATTAAAAGAAAATATTTATTCAATATTTGAATGAAAACATGTGACTTTTAAGAAAGAGTTTTTATATTTTAATGAAATGGTATGTTGTTTGATGGAAATAATATCTCTATACTTTTACATTTCTCTAGATTTTTATCAATTGTTCGTTGGGAGGTCACTTTTTTGTTTGCACGTGTAGCAAATGTGAACTTTCACTGCACCCGTTTTTTTTGTCAAACTTTACTTTTATCTCTACCACTTTCTCCGATACTATTTGTAAGAACCTTTTAATTATTTCACACGAATGAATTAAGAAAGTTGGTTAATTTAGTTCATTACAATAAATTTTACATGAATATGTATCATATTTCCTAAACTACCCTTAAATTTATTAAGACTCATTATCATTCTCTTTCTTTTTAACTACTCAATTGTGTTTTAGTCTCGCTACTAATTAATTACTCACCTACGTTCACTAATAAGGTATTTTTATCAAATAATAATTAATGCACGAGACAATCTAAGAAAATTCTTATAAACAAGACCCACTTTAAAAAAGTTTCTCATATACTTGTTGAACTTTTTCGCTATTGCGTGAACATTGTAAAATCCCATGAAGAGGTTAGGGTTTACAAAATGCCTTTAACAAAACTTGTAAAATCCCGTTGTCTATGTTCAATTCACGTCCAAGTTTTGGATTTTATATTTGGGGGTGAATCGTGTTATTTTGCTTTCTTTCAAGCTGAGTGTGTATGTATGTATGCAGTTGTTATTATTTGCGTTTACTTTTGCTGAGTTCTTTTCCTCACTGTGAAAGGGGTTGGATTCAAACCGCTTGTCCTTTCTCGATGCCATTCTTAATGAATCCACTTTCCCCAGCCCCTTCTCATCAATGGACTCGTAGATTTCAAAGGGACAGAGTGTTGTACAATAATGGCTATTACCCTTTTCTACTTGTTTTTGTGGCTATTCTCATATGAAATTTTGTCTCTCTTACCTTGTTAGTTTTAAGTATTTCCAGGAAATTGCAATAGGTTGCTAGCTTTTTTTTAATGTATACAGTAGCAGCACTCAGCAATCAAAGAGAAGAAATAGATTTGAATAAATAGCTTTTTAAGTCACAAATGATAAATCACCAGAGGATATTGATTTGAATAATGTATTGGAAGAACTACATGATTCTTGTAAACTGATGAAGTATTACTACATATAAATTGGCATTGCTATATGTAACTCAAGGGCAATGTTGGACTAGTCAGTATTGTTACCAGTGCAAATAATGGGGAATATTGTAAAGGAAAATGAAAACAGAGCTAATATTCTTTTCAAGGCAATGAAACAAAAACTACAATTGCCCCACAAGAAAAGGGATATCCAATAAAATAGGCTTCCTATAGTTCTATAGGACCCCACTTCAATCTTCCTTCTATTCATAGCAACCCCATATGAAAGGAAGTTTGCATACTTACTCCAAATTAAAGAAAGCTTCCCAGACTTGAGAAGTGGGTCTCAACCTTTAAAGCATTGTGAGGGTTACAAATGTGGTCCCTTTAGTAGAGCATGAATGACTGGACCATGGACCATAGTAGCTGTTTCATCATGGGTCTTTATCTTTAATGATAATCAGGTATGCCTCTCTTAAATTCCTTGTCTTCCTTTCTTTTACTAAATTTAAAGTAAAACTCATAGGATAATGGTTTATTCTATAATTATTGTTTAATTTTTCCAGTAATTTGTCATGCTTTATTGAATGAGCAGCTCTTGGTTTAGAATTAACACTCTCAACAACCAGCATTAAGACTTACAGAGCACACTGCTGCTGTGAGGCCATTGCATGGTCACCTCACCCACCAGAGTGGCCTCCTTGTGTCTGGGTGGAACAGCTGACAGGTGAACAGAACGAGGAATGTAATAATTAAGGAAAATCATTGCTTTGCTTCTGCTCCTTCCCTTTGCCTACTTCTTGGAAAAGCAATTACTAGCTACTCCTCTATATAATAAATTAATATTAATTACCAACAACATTATTTTTATATACAAAACAGAAAATAATAATTTTGTATAGAACTCACCTATTTGTTTCTTTTCCTTTTGTCCAGGAAGGAGAGGCCAGCGATTACTTTAAACTTCCTCTGCCAGTTCTTTCTTCTCGCACTTGTTGGGTATGTATTAATTAAATAATGCAAAATTAATTGCAAAGTTCAAAACAAATTAAAAACTCAAGTAATTCGCACTTGTTGTCATTAAGGTTTGGTGAATGAGAAGATTTCACTGGAATGCGTTTTTCCTTTAAATTATCATGCTAACTCTAGAATTCTATCACCAGTATATTTTGCATCAGAAATCATCCGAAGTTACAAATACTGCAAGTTCCAAAATCTGAAAAAGTACTAGAGAGAATTGTCCTTTTACAAATGGAATTGACTGTGTGCTAAAATTTATAGCCAAGAGGAATGTCATTGACTGTGTTTGAATAGAATTTGCTTCAATTATTGGCACTGGTTGTGTGCCTAATATTGATGATGGATAGAGATTGAGGAATTACTAGGCTGACAATTACGCGATTTATATTTCGCTTTGTATTTGAATTGAGCAACTATCATTCTCTTAGAACAATAATTTAAAACATCATGGCGTTAACTGCCTCTTGACAGTTTGACCTTTCACTTAAGTCTGAATTCTATAACATTTTAGAATGATTCTATTCTAAATGGAATACAATTTTGTCATCTATTATCCTACTCTGTAAAGAAAGCATGGTCCTTTGACAGGGACACTTCAATTTAGATTTGCAGTAGCTGTAGGTGTAGTTGTGTTCTGCCTCTTCATTAAACTGTTGTTGCTAAACTAGCAAGAAAATTGTTTCCTTCCCTATGTGTGATTGTGCAGAGATTTCCATCATATGCCTTCTTTGATCACTTCAACCCTTTCTTTTCCTTCTTTGTTTGTTTTGAATTAATATCAAATTGCATATATGGCTTACAATACAACCTATATCAAGTAGCTTCAATGCCACTCTTTCTTTCTTTTTTTTTTCTGTCAACTATATCTTTGATTTAGATATGGATGCTATTAATTTTTTTATATCTCTTTTCTATTTGTCATTATTTCTCCATAACCATTCCAATGCTATTGACAGATGAGTATTTCTTTGTCAAGGACAAGGTACCATTAAAGTTTACTATTTCTAACTCATGCAGTTACATTGCAAGACAATGTCAATGGTTACAACTCATCCATCTGAACAAAATTTCTTTATCTTGGTTGTCATATTTTGTAGACTTTTCTTGGGACGATGTTTACTCTAGGAAGAATGAAATCTCACTAACTTGCTGCTATTGATTCTTCAGTGGGTCTTTTATAGGTTTACTAACTTTTTATAGTATTTAATTAGCTATAATAATCTGAAAAAAAAAGGATCCGCGGTTGAAGAAATTTAGATGTTTTTCTGTTCATTGTGATCTTTTGATAGAATGTCTCACTTATTGCAATTCACAATCCATAGTTTGACTATGGTTCTTTCCCTCTTTTACTCAAATTATGGTTTGAAAAATAAAGTCATGTATGGAAATAAAATGATTGGAGCAGTTACCTCATAGCAAGTGTTCCAATGATTTTCACTACCAGGCATCCTTTCAATATTAGGCATAACACTACCTTGACATAAATGCAATTTTGCCCTTACACAGAATGTAAATATCCAACATATATAATCTTGTTTGTGCATAACACTAGCTCTATGTATGAACATGGTTCTGCATAATTTCCTACACTTCTTGCGGCTGAGATTGCTGAGATATGTGAAATTTGAGGCTAATTTAGAATTATTATATGACAAAACTAAAGGTAGATATATAGATATATATATATATATATATATAGAGCATATTGTTTAATATTCTGTTATATGTTTCTTTTATGTGCATTATTATTTATTTCAAGTTTCAAACCATTTTCTTGCTTACTTAAAATACTTATTGAATAATATTATTTGGTTCCAATAATTTTAGAATTTAATCCTCTTTATTATAATTTCATGCTATGATAATTTATGTATAGCAGGAGAGAGTATCCTAAAATTTTGCTTTTTGTTAGGATTTTTAATAAAATAACTAGACATTAACTACAGAATAGCTACAGCACTCTATGGCTTTTTACCGCGGTTCCTTAATCCAACCACGGTAAAAAGCCCAAGATTTTTAATGTTAAAAAGCGTTACTCAATTACCGCGGTTCCAAAAAGTAATCGCGGTAAGCGGTTGCAACCCACGTTAAACGGTCACACGGAACCGTGGTAAAAGGCCTTTTCTGACATAGTGTATATTGACCCGACTCACTTAATTCGGTGGGTTAAGTGGGTTCAAGATCCAGGTTAACCCATTTTTAATTTTTAATTTTTAATTATAATTATACATACACAAGTGAAAAAACCTAACCCAGTAACCCCTCCCTAACCTAGCTGCCACACTTTCCTCTCACACTCAGAGTTGGTTCTCCTCAATTTTCTCTCGCCATTGGCCTTTGGCGTGCTCTATGACTACTCCATCTCCACATCTCTACTCTTTATGGTTTGCATTTCCTCTCCTCTTGTTTGTGGTGATAAAATGTGAATTTGAAAATTATCTTTTATCACTTTAATTCTAAGAACAATCTGGGGATTAGAATCAGATCCTCTTACGGGACTCGTTTTAAAAAGTAGATTTATGGTGTTTTGATTTGTAAAAGACTTTCAAAAGTTCAATTTTCTGGATAGAATGGTATCAATTTGGTACATAATTTCACGAAGTTAATTTCAGTATTTCAGAAATCCAGAAATGACAATTTCCAAGTTATTTGATTCAGAATTTTATCAAAGAACTTATCTTTCAAAGAGTTTAGAACTGTTTGATTCATAATTTCATCAAAGCTCCAAATTGTATTTTTAGAAATCAACTTTCACAGAAATAACGAAAGTTCAAGAAAAGCAATGCAAGTATAAATTGCAGAATGTAAACAAAGAAAAGAAAATTGAATTGTATGAACAATTGTATTAAAAGAAATGGATGGGTTCATCACATACTTTCACTCCTTGTAACCTGTTTGTCGCAGTGAGTTCGGACGTATAAGGTGTTCAGAGAATCAATATGAGTGATTTGCCAACCCTTATTACATTTAAGAGTTCACCTATTTATAGTTTCCTAATCCTAACCTAACGGCTAACTAAGTACATTTGACACATCATCTAGCCCTATGTGTTGGCAGCGTGCATGCTTGCCACATCTTCTGGTTAACCAGAACACTGCTTCTAATCTTCAATAACTGTCTTCTTTTGTCTTCTGACTTTTCGATCTTTCTTTCTTTCTTCAGAAATCTTCCAAGTCTTCAGATATCTTGTCCTCGAATTCTCTGTTCCCTGCTTCTCGAATTCCTGCTTTCTGATTTCTCGAATTCCTGTTTTCTGATTTCTCGAAATCTTCTTTCTGGAATTTGACTTCATGGGATTCGAGAAACATCTTCAACTTGGACACTTAGCTTTTTCTTGATGCTTGAAACTTATAAGTTTTTCTCATTTCGAGATTTGACTACACTCTTCCTTGTGCCATGTGTCAAGCTCCATTTGGCCAATCCAAAGGTTATGAAGACCATCGGCCACCATCCATTCAACTTTATTATGAGAATTCTTCTTATTGGACGTTTAAAATGGTGTTATTAATGACACTTAACTCTTTTTACTCCTATAAATAGGAGTCTTTTGTACGTTTCCTTCCCATCTCCCCATTCCTTCTTCTCCTTCCTTCTAAATTCTTTAAAGAATTTCTTCAAAGAATATGAAGAAGTACATTACTTTGGTTGTTGCGTTTAACCTAATCTGGAATGATTTCATTTTTTATAAGGTTAACACAATAGCCAAGTTATAGGCTTTTTCAATCTTTCTCTTTGAAGGATATTAGGTTAAACGTAACAGCCCAAATGCAAATTCATTTAGAAATAAATGAATTTGTTTGTTAGTTCCCCAAGTCCACCTTGATTTCTACCCCAAGTCGAAGGTGATTCAACAGATTGGAGAAAGAATTCTCCTTTACGTTGGCTCTATCAAAGCTTGTGGGGAAGGAAGAAGAGAAAGAGGCGTGGAAGACATGAGTCAAGGACTCATTAACTAGCTTAGGACAGTTTCCTTTTCTAATATTTTGAGCACTTAGGATAGTTTCCTTTCTAATGCATTTCCAATGTATTCGAACTAATGTAATTCGAATTTGGATTATGAATAAAAAGAACTATCATTTGCTTTTTGGAATACCTGTAATATAATATTTCTTGAATTTACATTATTTTCTTTTTCGAATTTCTAAAGTCTCTTTGTGTTAACTACAATCAAGAATTTTCTAAGTTAACAGACTCATTTTCGAAATTCGAGATAAGGTAACTTTAACCTCTTCTGTAAATTCGAAATAACACCAAACCTTCACCATTTGTGGAATTCGAAACAACCTAAAATCAAATCCCAACAGATGCCCCCCCCAAAAATAGTCTCTTTCAAGAATTAATTAATTTATTTATTTTGCAGAAAGAGATATTTTTGGAACAAACTCTTGGTATTCCTTATAAAAGTTATTCAAAATTTAAAAGGAAAATTTAAATATCTGTTTCAGATAAAACCTTTCATTTTCCAATTTAAATTAATATTTCAGTTACTTTTTGAAAGCTAATTGACTTTCCCACGTTTTGGGCTATTAACTCACGTCCCAAGAAACGTGTAATCATGATTACTTTTTAAAACTTCTTTGTAATCATGTCAATGTCTTTGATATAAATACCAAGTAAAAACTTTTCAGTTTCACTTTTCATCTTCAACCTCAAGAACCTTTGCTCTTTAATTCTCTCACACGGCGTCTTTCCTTCCTACTCAAGGTATGATTTTTATTCTTTTTTGATCATTTTTTCTTGTTTTTAACTTGATTTTCACCGAATTATTAAACATCTCAAAGGTTCTGATTTTACTCTTCTTGATGCATTTTCAGCTCATTGCACCGTTGCATTGTTTCCCTCTTTTACTCAAATTATGGTTTGAAAAATAAAGTCATGTATGGAAATAAAATGATTGGAGCAGTTACCTCAGCAAGTGTTCCAATGATTTTCACTACCAGGCATCCTTTCAATATTAGGCATAACAGTACCCAATTTGCCCTTACACATAATGTAAACATCTAACATATATAATCTTCAAGTCCTGTTTGTGCATGACACTACCTCTATGTATGAACATGGTTCTGCATTAATTTCCTACACTTCTTTACGGCTGAGATATGTGAAATTTGAGGCTAATTTAGAATTATTATAGGTCAAAAACTAAAGAGTATATATATATATATAGAGCATATTGTTTAATATTTTTTTATATGTTTCTTTACGTGCATTATTATTTATTTCATTTTTTTTGCTTTACTTAAAATGTTTATTGAATAATATTATTTGGTTCCAATAATTTTAGAATTTAATCCTCCTTATTATAATTTCATGTTATGATAATTTATGTATAGCAGGAGAGAGTATCCTAAAATTTTGCTTTTTGTTATGATTTTTAATAAAATAACTAGACATTAACTACAGAATAGCTACAACGCTCTATGACTTTTTACCCCTTTTCCTTAATCCAACCACGGCAAAAGACCAAGATTTTTTAATCCAACCGCGTTTAAAAAGCGTTACTCATATTACCGCGGTTCCAAAAAGTAACCGCCGGTAAATTCTTTTTATCTCACCCGCGGTAGAACGCGGTTGCAACCGTGTTAAAAGGTCACACGGAACCGCGGTAAAAGATCTTTTCTGTCATAGTGTATATTGACCCGACTCACTTAATTTGATGGTTTAAGTGGGTTCAAGATCCAGATTAACCCATTTTTTAATTTTTAATTTTTAATTATAATTATTCATACACAAGTGAAAAAAACCTAACCCAGTAACCCCTCCATAACCTAGCTGCCACACTTTCCTCTCACACTCAGAGTTGGTTCTCCTCAATTTTCTCTCGCCATTGGCTTCGGCGTGCTCTATGACTACTCCATCTCCACATCTTTATCTTTATGGTTTTGCATTTCCTCTCCTCTCCAACCATATTTCGTGATCGCTCCATCGTCGTGTCTCTTTGATTGGCCAATTTGCAGCCTACAAGTCATGGGCTCAAGGCTGTTGCGGCGTGATGTTTTTCTATAGTCCCTGAATCTTTGGTCATCAGCTCTACTTTTGCATTCGTTTATTGTTTTGTGTTCTTGTTCTTCAATATGCATTTCATGAATGCTCCATCATGGTGTCTTTGTAGGTGGCCGATTTGTGACCTCAGGTAATGGACTTGAAGCTTAAGTTGTGTGGTGTTCTCCTATGGTCTCAGATTCACTGGTTGTCAACTCTGCTTCTGCATTCGTTCGCTATATGTGTTCTTGTTATGCAATTTGTGTTTTGATTTGTATTAGATTTATTTTTCTACTTTTCATATTTTTCTTATTGTTTGGTAATTTTTTTACGATTTTTTATTCTTTTAAAAAAATTAGGTGAATCAACTCACTTAACCCACCAACTCATATTGGTCTGTCCGGGTTAATATTTTTTAGCTCACAAAAAAGTGAGTCAACCTATATTAGCTCACTTTTTCAACAACTTGTGATAAATCGGGTGGGTTCACTTTTAGAGTTCTACATAATTGTATAAAAACATTTCCTTAAATTATTTATCATGAGCTATAATAAATATACAACAAAAACATACAACAACTCATACAACTAAAGCTAGCAAAATGGGTTGGCCGACCAGGCCGGTCCGCCCGAACCCGCAAAATGGGAGGGCTTGTGCATTAAAAATAGAGGCCCATTTGGCGGGCTTT
This sequence comes from Sesbania bispinosa, assembly GCA_026901365.1. NCBI lineage: Eukaryota > Viridiplantae > Streptophyta > Magnoliopsida > Fabales > Fabaceae > Sesbania > Sesbania bispinosa. The sequence goes on along the minus strand of QLOH01000411.1, from coordinate 179,173 downwards.
TTAGCCTGGGAAAGAAATAAACTCGGACTTAAACGGGTTCGAGCCGACCCGTCCAGCCGGGCTAACGGGCAACCCAGAATATATTAAATATTAAATAATATAAAAAAAGGGGTATGTGTCTCACGTTCACTGCACAACAGTTTTGCCTGGGACGGTTCTGCCTCCCAGCCGCACAACACAGTCTTGGGCTCTTGGCGGTAGAGCCGGCAAAATGTTCTAGCCCGATCAGGCCGGCCCGCAAAAAATGTAGGGCTCGGGCACCTATTTTAGAAGCCCGAATAACTTTCGGGCTTTTTAGCCCAGTCCGATAAAGCCCACTGCACGCCAAATGGTCGGGTAGCCCGCCAAATAAACGGGCTACCCACAAAAGGGTAGGGCTCGGGCACCTAATTCGAAGCCCCGAATAACTTTCGGTTTTTTAACTCAGCCCGATAAAGTCCGCTTACCCGCATCAATGCGGGCTGGGCTGGGCCGGGTAGCCCGAATTGCCACCTATAATTGGCGGGCACCTTTCACGGTTCTGGCTCTAATAGTTAATATTACTCCAATCTCAAAGAAGCACGTGTTATATAGAGAATTTCCAATCTCGAAGTACTAAATTTAACACTGTTTTATTTGGTAGATATCAATCAAATCGCCCCCTTTTTGTTCTTATATTTCCATTTATGATCAATTCAAACCAAGTGATAATTGATTCAAAGTTAGTGTGGTTGAAGTTTAATTTATTGTATTTATATATTATAATTGATTGTCTGGTTGAAGTTATTTATAAGACTATTGTCAAAAATTAATTCTTCTTACATGTTGCTGAGTTGGTTTGGTATTTTTTATACTTTCAAACTTACTGATTTCAGGGCTGGCCCAACATCGTTCAATTTATAGTGAGGTCTCAAGCAAAGTTTTATTTTGGAGCCTTTTTAAATACATGAAGAGACTTTAAAAGTTAAAATTCATTAGCAAGGATTGAACCATCAACCATTGAGGAGGAAAATCAATTTATAAACCAATGAACTAGGCCTAATTATAATAATATTTTTTATTTTTTGTATGAAAGATGTTACTAACAATTGGGGGCCTAAAGCAAGGGCTTTAGCAGCCTTACCCTTGGCCGACCCTGACTGATTTGATCTGCTGTGTATTTAGTTTTATTAACTGCATTCTGTTTGAAAATTTAAGTTGTTAGTATAAATTTCAGTTTTGTAAAAACATGTGTTTATAACTTTTAATGAGCAAAATTTCTATAAAAAAATTGAGTTTTAATCAGGCCGTCCCGCACAAGCCGCTACCCGCCATAGGGCCGGGTTCGGGCTCTAATTTCACAGGACCGAATTTTTGCTGGGCATTTTATCCCGGCTCGCAAAAGCCCGCTACCTGTTCCGGGCTGGGCCAGGTATCCTGTTTTGCCAGGTCTACATACAACATATTTTTTCTCTCTATCTCTCTCCATCATATATATCACATAGAGATATGAAATTCATATGATACAACAACAAAAATACAACAACTTATACAACATGTTTTTTTCTTTATCTCTTTCCATCATATCACTCATCACGTCCCACATTTCTGTCTCTTTACTCTTTTTTCTTTCTTTCTATCACTAAATTGTATGTTATAATGTTGTATATATATCATTACTCTATCACATATCATATCATCTTTCACATCTCATACTTTTTTTCTTTGTTCTCTATCTACCACTTGTTGTAGTATTGTAGAAAAATAAACTTTCTCTTTATCAAGAGGCCATCGAAAAAGCATCTAACACTTTTGGGTTTGGCATATTCCCTAGATCCATTAAATGCAATCATATTAATTAACGGTGATGATGACAATGACACACAACAACATTAGCAATAAATAAAAGTAGAAAAAAAAAAATCTTTCAATATGTAAAAGCTACAAAATCTCACCATCAAAAGTGAACGAGGATAGTAAATTGCAACACCAAACATCCTTATGTTAAAACCACCATCCATGAGAACTATTACTACACCATCTAGCAAGCATATTGGTGTTGGATGACATTAGTCTTAGAGGGGTTCAAGCCGTTCGGCAGCACATTGGTCTTTTTGCTTTTCATTCTTTTAACATGAATACACTGCTACACAATTTAAAAAAAGAATTTTATTAAATGTTAAGAATAATTGTTGGATGAAATTAAGTGAAAGGCACCATTCACTGATTTATAATTACGTTATTAGACTTGTCAAATCTTTCTAAAAAAAAAGAATATATGACTCTAACTTATTCAAAATAAATTAACATATATATTTCTATAATTTTCAACCAATCACATGAACTATATTAAAAAAAGTGTGTAAGAGAATATATTATTAATGTTTTTCTCAAAATAAAATATAGATAATTGCTATTTTTTTACTGCAAAGTAAATTATTATTCTACGCTGATAAATTCTGATCATATTATTTTACTTTTTTGTTTTTATTTTAATTTTTAGCATAAGATATTTATTAAATATATTAAGTTAATAAAGTTCAAAAAATGTATCAAGAAAAAAGTTAATAAAAAATATTAAATTAGAGAAATGTTCATCATTATGAAACACATTCATCCATTTGCTTTGTTGTATTAATTTCACACTTCATTTCTTTCTATGTTTTTCTAATTATATTAACTATCATATATTTTATTCTTTGACTACATTTTCTTTCATTTTTTTGGTATAATTGCACTTTTGGTCCCCCTATTATCATCAATCTGTGATTTTGATCCCTCTATTTTTTTTCACGATTTTGGTCCCTCTATTATTTCAAATTCGTGATTTTGGTCCCTCTAACACATACTTGGGAGGTATAGAGGCACCAAAATTTTAAACTACATCGCAAATTTGGAATAGTAGGGGGATCAAAATCGCGAAAAAAAAATAGGGGGACTAAAATCGCAGATTGATGATAATAGGGGGACCAAAAGTGCAATTAAGCCATTTTTTTCTTTCTCTTTTCTCCGTACCTCCCATATAAAAAAGGCTTAAATATGCTTTTGGTCCCTCTAAAATACACGTGTTTTCATTTTCGTCCCCCTAATTTTTTTTTACCTTTTAGTCCCCCTAAATTTTTTTCTTTTCAAAATAGTCCTCGCCATTAGAATAGTTAACATATTGCTGATGTGGCCGTTAATATCTATGCTAACTTGTTTTCAATTTAGTCCCTCTAAAATTCCCTCTATTTCATTTTAGTCCCCATGTTAACAGTCACATCAGCACTCTATTAACTATTCTAACGGCGAGGACTATTTTGAAAAGAAAAAAATTTAGGGGGACGAAAATGAAAACACGTGTATTTTAGAGGGAACAAAAATATATTTAAGCCTAAAAAAATCTATGTGTCAAACTTTCATTTTACTTTATGCTTTGTTTGGTAGATATAGAGAAATAGAGAAGAGAGAAATAGGGTGGAGATAAAAGATGATTTAAAAGTTATTTGGTGTGAAAGAAATAGATAAGAAATAGAAGAGAAATGTAAATTTGAGTTGTTTGGTTTGATTGAAGAAATAAAAGAGAAATAAGACATTTTTATTAATTACATTAATAATTCCCATTGTTTCTTCTTCATCCTCTATCACCACCAGTACACCACCATCTCCACTCAAATCTTCTGCCACTAATCCACCATCCCTAATCACCACTCGTCCACCATCTACCACTCAAACCTTCAAACCTTGCACCCAACATCAGAGAATCTAAAGGAGAAGAAATTAGATCCAAAATTAAATAGAGCACACCAGCCGCACCACCACCATCACGCGCACACACTGTTCGCCCAGCACCACACCGCCCGCACCACCACCATCATGCACACACCCTGCTCAGCTAGCACCACACCACTAGTTGCATCCCAACCTCACTCTCATGCACCACCTAGAACCTGCCGTGTTGCTCGTCACTTATCAGTCACGCTTCGCATTTCTTCACCAAATCTCGGGTGTGATAAAGAGAAGTGCACAAGCAGTGGGTCCCAATACTTTTTGTGATTTCTTAGCTATTTCTCAGTAATACCAAACGAGAGAAATAAGCGCCAGGATCCTCTCCCGTGAACTGGACGTCCAGTTTTTCATCCAACGGCCCCCTGCATTTATTTTTTTTCTCTTTTTATATAAATAATGGTTTTTAGAGTTAAGATTTTTCTCCAGTTAAAAATTAACTGGAGAGCTGCACTACTTCTCTCCTACCCAATTATTTCTCCAACACTTCTCCTGCACCAAAAAGATCATAAACCCTTGTACGTATTAGTCACATCGCACTATTTATCATAGAAAAACAACTAAGATATTCATGCAATTCGTGCAAAATTATTTCATTGTAGGATGTTTGGTAAAACTAGCTGAAAGCTGAAAAGTTAATTAGATGAAATCTAAAAAGTTAGCTGAAAGCTGAAAAACTAGCTAGTTGGTTTGATTGAAAGTGTTTGGTAAAATTAGCTTAAAATGATAAAATGACATACAAGAACATAATTAATTATTAAATAATGATGAGTGGGAGTGGTTGAGGGATAAACTTGTAATAAATTTTCAGCTAGTGGCTGAGAATTACAGCTTTTTTAAAAAAGCTACCTCAAGTAGTTTTTCAAGAAAAGCTAGTAACTACCGAAAAAAGTTATCTTACCAAACAAAATGATTTCAACTACTAATTTCAACTTTTATCTAGCTGAAATAGTTTACCAAACACACTGATAATATAACTCTTAAAATAATTGAGTTGAAAATAAGTTAAATAAATCAAACTCAAACATGATATTTTTAAACCAAAAAAAAAATAATTCAAGCTTTAAATTTAACCCAGTTAAATAAATATGAGAAATCCTATTTATACATCCTTACAACATACATCAAAGAAAGATGAAGAGATAAAAGATATGGAAGAGAGAGAAATGTGGGATGTGATAGGTGATATGATGGAGAGATATAAAGAAAAAAGTATGTTGTATAAGTTGTTGTATGATTTTTGTTGTATGAATTTATTAACTCAATAAATATTACTTCAAGTTTAATCATTACCCATTTTTTCACAAAATAACAAGTGCTAGACTAGTTTGGAATTGGGTAAACTCCTAGAATATATATTTTTTTTATCTATTTTACAAAACCGACCAAATCAAAAACAAGAAAAGGTACATATAAGAGTAATAATTAATATAAGCAGCTATTTATCAAGCAAGTGCAGCTTCTAATCCATTGAAGGTATCATAGAGAGGCAGGTTCAGTGTCTCCGGCAGATAAAACGCAAACATCCCTCCCACAATCCCACAAACTGCAAACACCGCAAACGGCAACCAACCACCCAAAACCACCACAAACGGTGCCAATATAGCCCCCATTTGCGCCGCTTGAGTAGTACACCCAAGCGCGGCGTTCCTCACCACCGTAGGAAAAAGCTCCGCCGTATAAATAACAACAAGTTATAAGTCCCCGCCATCCCAAAAATCCCCAAAATACCACACACCATTCTCACCACTTTCCACACCCCAACATTGCTAATCAAACTCCCCATCAAGCAAAAGAACCCACTAAACCACATCGTCCCTATGGTCAACGGCTTCCTCCCAAACCTATCCAACAACAACGCCGTTATCGTAAACGCCGGCATTTCGGCTACCGCATTCAGCAACACGTTCATGTAGAGGTTAGTGTCAAGGTTCGTCACGTTTAAGCTTAATCCATAGTACACCACGGAGGCCAAGAAGTTAAGAGCCACCGCTAGGAATAACCTTATACGTGTAATTGGGGAACGAATCACATCCACGATGGATCCAACAAGTGCACCCTTGTTTTCCAAGCGTTCGTTCTTGTAGGTTACGTCATGGCCTGACCCCAAGACATTGTTTGTTGTTGATGAAACTTCTTCGTCAAGTGCAAGTACAACGCCATCGGGGAGGTGCTTCCCGTTGGAAGAAGCAATAGTGGACATGAGTTTTGTGGCTTCGCTTATTCTTCCATGAACAAGGTACCATCTTGGGGATTCAGATATGAAGGGAAGGACAAGGATGATGTAGAGGAGAGAGGGGATTGAGGAGGCTATGTAGAGAATGCGCCATGTTTGGAAGATGTAGGCTATGCCTGAGAGAAGTGCAATGCCGCCGGAGAAGAAGTAGAAGGTGGACATTCCCGCTGCGCCGCGTTTTGTAGGGCCGATGGGTTCCGTGGCGAGAACGAAGGCGCAGAGGCCGACGCCGCCGACGCTGAAGCCGGTGAGGAGGCGGAGGAGGGCATAGATAAAGTAGTTAGGGGAGAATGCTGTTAAGCAGCCAAAGATGGCGTTTAGGGCGCAAACCACTGTGAGAGAACCTTTCCTTCCTAGAGATGAGTCTGAGAGGTGACCAAATACTCCCGCGCCTGAAATTATAACAATAATAATGTTAGTATAATGTTGTTTCTATGCCATTTATTGTAATTCGCACGTGTTGCATGTAATTATGTAGCTAACGGAAAAGTGAGCTTATAATATGAGTATTATGTTTATGGATGAAAATCATAGTGTTGGGCTGTTGGCTATTAATTATGTGTGCAAGAAGGAGATAAGTAAATACACTTACAACAATATACTTCATCGGTACTATTTATTTGACAAAGTTAGACACTTTTCAATGGTCTTATTTAGAAGACAAAGTACATAAATCTAGAAACATTTATTGTTTTTTTCTCATATTTGCCTCTGTTGACCATTAAAGGTTTCAAAGTGACACAATTATCATGGTAGTGACATTTAATTTTAAATAGGGGTAAATTTGTAATCTTATATACCGATTTCTTGAAAATCAATGCATTAATTACTTTTCTTAATATATGTGTTTTTTTTTTGAATTGTCTTATAAATAGTACCGAAGGGAGTACAATATAAAAAGATAAAATAGAAAATAAAAGAAGAGAAAGAAATGTGAGATGTAATGGGTGATATGATAAAAAAATATATAGAGAAAAAAACATGTTATATGAATTGTTGTATATTTTTTTGTTGTATGTTTTTATTTTCTAGCTTTCATGGAACAAGACTGTAACATTAACTACAGAAAAATGGAAAAGGACAGTAGGTTTTGTTACCCAACTTCAACGTGTGACCACTTTTGTTTTCTTTTAGGTGGGGAACAGTTGCCTATGATTCTAGTCGTAAGGTGATTGATATTGGTGGTTAGTTTTAAACATAATTAAATTGTAATACACTTGTGGAGTTAATTTTCAAAAGTTAGACTGGCCAATTACAGTATGAGAGTTCAAGATTCCACTCTTGGCTCAAGGCGCTATCACCTACTACTATAGTTCAGCATTAGCATAAATATAACGCACGCTGATAGGGACCGCACATTTTCTTTAACATATTCCAGCCAAGCAGATAAGAGTATAAGACACTGCCACCTAAAAATGACTTTCTACCATTGTTGGTCAAACTTAGATTGAAAAAAAAAAAATCCGTATAAATGTCCAAATTTTATTGAGTGCACAAACTTTCAATTAGATATCTCGCACACTCGCATCCAAACTTGTCGTATCGTAATGAGAAAGTTTAGTAAAAAGTCAAGTGTGTTAAGACTTTAACATGGATAGCCGTATAGGTACAGCACAATCGTTAAAAAAAGGACAAAGATAAATGTACCACTAAATAATGGTATACTGATCTTACCACATCCTATGAATCGTACGATGGTGTGAGAGAGAATGAATTTGCACCATCATACAGTTCATAGGGTGTGGTAAGATCAGTGTACCACTATTTAGTGATACATTTATCATTTCTCTTAAAAAAAAATGAGAATAACTCAATGAGTTCTATTCAACAAACTCTTTAATATATTTTTCATTATTAAATAAAATTTAAGAAATAGTAGTATATCTTACTAATAAGAAGTAAGATATGCATGAAATAGTGGAATAGTCGTATACGGACACAACAGATATATGAATATTGAACATACAATGGAGCCGCCTTGGAACGCCTTCCCATCTCTTTTATTAAATAAGCTTTTTGTTAGTAAAAACAAAACATGTATATTAAATATTAGAGTTTATCTAATCTTAACTAGTTCATTAAACATATAAAAAGGGTGTAACGAAAGCGACCACTATTATTTGATATAAATAGATGACCCAAAAGTTGTCAGCCACGTGATCTTTGACATTCAACAATTGTGAACCCGGCCAGCAAGAAGAATGGCAAGCTTATCACTATAAATTAAAAAAAAACTAAAATTATTATAAAGATAAATTTTATTTTCTTTTACGTTGATTCATATTATACTCTTTTTTACACTCATTCTTTTTCAATCTTTCACTTATACTCTTTTTTACACTCTTCTTTTTCAATCTTTCTCTTTCTCATCATATCAATTATCACGTTTCTAAATTTATCTCTTTTCATTTCATTTTTCTTTCTCTCTCTCCTTTTCAAATTTGAGTCTCAATGTGATGGAGGGAAATAAAAAAAATAGGGGAGAAAAAAATAGCAGAGATGACCCAGTTCTTTTATTAAAATGACAAGCTTAGTCCATATTTTGTTGGATTTGGACACAATCTTTTAGCCCTAATTACATTCGGGTTTATTTTGGCCAACTTGTTAGAGCCCGCATTAAATGGGTCCAAATAGGGCCAAGTAATCTGTTTTGCCACCTCAAGAAAATAGAGTGAAGAAAAAAAATTATTTACTTAATATTAAGAAAATAGAAATGAGAAAAATTTGAAGGTATAATCCCACTTAAAAATTTTCGTTCTTCAAGAGGAGAAAGAAATCCACTCTTAAATTCTATTTTACTTTATTTCTTTTTTATTTTCTCTTACTAAATAAAATGAGACAGAAATAATACCTTATTTTTATTACTATATTTATATTTCTCTTCTATTAGACCATCCAAATTTTTTCATTATTTTTCACCCTTCCATTTTTCTTTTACCTATTTATCTTTATCCTCATCCTTTTCACTCTACCAACAGACAGCTTAATGACACCCTGAAACATTTTTCCATCTTATAAAGGCTAATATCATCAAAATAGTAAAAACAAATCTAACTATCAAAACGACAAACATAAAGTCTGCTTTGGTTCGTTTCTCTTTTGGACTTGTCAGTCGAGTCCCACGCCCAAAGTACCATACACTCACTCGTAACAGACCATTTAAAGTCTTAGCCAACCTTTCTCCGTCACGCCTATCTCGTTGCACATAATCTTTATTCATATATGTCCACTAAGCAAGAGTCACATGAAAAGTTGAAAAAAAAAAAAATTCATACAATCAAATTCTACAAGAACTCTTACAACACATTTTTTCTCTCTATATCTCTTCATCACATCACCTATCAAATCTCATATTTCTTTTTCTTCTTTTTCTTTTCTATCCGTATCTCTTAGTTGTATTGTTGTATGGCTGTATGAATTAAATTTCTCAAAAAAAAAAAAAAGAAAACGAAAACCACGTATATGGAATTTTGTGAACCACCAACACCCTGGACCTCGAGGAGAAAATTCAAGTTGCGATTGTGACAGTTTATTAATTTCATTTTTAAATAACAAAATAATTGCATTAATTTGCATCATTCCGCAATGTTAGATAAAAGTAACCTAGTTTGTTAAAAATTATCATCTAGTGTATTCTTAATATCAATTCCTCGAACATTCCCTAAATAAGCTGATTACTATTTGGATTTCCCCTTGTCGTTGAGTTTTTTTTTAAAAAATTTATGATGAATTATTATGCAGATAAAAAACGATGGCTGAGATGAATCTAGAAACTAGCTCTGAATTTAAAAACAAAAAAAAGTGTTTAGAAGATAAGAGAAAGTGAACTAACCAATCATACAGCCGGCGAAGAAAACGGCCTGGACGAGTCCAACTTTAAACTTATCACTGCAAATCAAATCCCAGTCGGACACGGTGGCGCCGCCGCGGCCGCCGACCCATTCCCGCGAACCCGGTGTGATGTCGCAGACGCTTCCGCTGCCGCCAGGGTCGCAGGTGGAGCCAGAGACGCACCTCCAGTCAGGTTCACGGTCAGCGAAAATCATGACCATGGTGTGGAAGGCTTCGAGGGCCCACGCGAGGCTGGTGAGGATGAAGTGCTTCAGTTGCCACTTCCCGAACTCCCCGCAGTACTTCTGAAGCATCTCGTCGATGCAGAGCTTCTCTGTCTCCACCTTCTTCTCCGCCGGAGGTAGGATCGGCAACCGGAGGTCATCGAGATCTGAAGACAATGTGGCCGCCATTGTGTGTGTGTGTTTTCTCTGCTGCTTCGGCTCCACACTCAGAGCGTAACGTGACAGAGAGTCCAATATATATAAGCTAGTTTAAGAATATTCTTCGGATTGGTTTTTGCTTTTAATGATACCAGGAGCATTGCTAGCAACACACTTTTTTGAATACTCTCTCAAATACTCAAATACTCTATGTAATTGGTTAAAATTCACATGGCTTCCACCAAATTTGTGGGTCCCGCTCCTAAGTGGTGGGACCCATGTGAATTTTAACCAATCATATGGAGTGTGTTAGGAAGAGTGTTCAAAAGAGTGTGTTCCTAGCATTCTTCATAATAAATATTATTATAAAAAAAAATAAAAACTTTTAAATAATGGAGAATTGTTATTTATTCAGCATGAAGAGATAAAAAAAAAAAGAGAAACGTAAGATGTGATAAATAATGTGATGGAAAAATATAAAGAAAAAAATGTGTTATACGACTTATTGTATGTTTTTTGTTGTATGGATTTATTATCTCTAAATATATAATAATACATTTTAATAATATAAAAATGAAAAAAAAATATTATAGAAAGTAAATTTATTACATTTTTATGTCAATAAATACTTTCTCTCTGTAATTTTTTTTTCATTTTTAATATTAATTTTTTGCTTTAATCACATATGTATTTCCTATTAATAGAGTCCGTCCTTTTTGGGGCATAGTTACCATTAAACTCATTACCCATCTCAAAAAATATGTTTAGTGAAAATTGAAATTAGGAGTTTTTTTCCACAATCTACTACTTAATATTCCTGAAACCTAAATATACATACATATATATATATATATATATATTCTAAGAGTGTGTTTATTTCAAGGTTTATAAAAATATTCTTGAGAGAGTGGGCCTAGGAATATAACATTCTCTTATTTGTTACAAGTTTTAAAAAATTATTCTCGAGTATTATTCATTCTCGAGAAACTAATTTGATCGAAATTATATTTCCTATTTCTTATTCTCATCATAAAGGGTGGGTATCTTGTACTCCCATGAGAATAAAAGTTTTTTTAATTAAAATTAGGAATGTCAACGGGACGAGACAAACACGAGTACTAGCTACCTGCACCCGTGGGGGAAACTCGTCCTTGTACCCACCCTATATCCGCAACAGGTACACGTTATGCGAGTTTTTAACGAATTTCTGGATACCGCTGATATCCACAAGTAATTTTTAAAAAATTTAAAAAAAATGAACTTGACAATTCAGCATATTAATCCAAACAATTTTTATACACATTACAACTCTTAAGAAAAATTGAATTCACTTTTTTAAGAAAATTAAACATGCTTCTGAAACCAATTCCACTCAATTTTTCTGGACTGGCATATTCCTAAACCAGAGAGTTCCAACGATTCTTCCTCCAAAACCACAAAAAAAAAAGATAAATAGCTTTCACTACAATCTCAACCTCTCTTTCTCACTATTTTTACTTTGCCCCCTTTCAAATCAAACTGTCATTATTTATACATTCATATAGTTTTACATTTATAATAAAGGTATTTTAATAATTTTTTATATTTATATATCTATACGGGTACCCGCAAGTATGGGTACCAGAATACTCGCCTCTACCCAGTTAACCAGTGGGTAATTAAAAACACGTTGATTTTCACCTATAAGTAGTCGTTTACTCACTTGAACCCCATGCGCAACGAGTTTTACTTGTGGGTACCCGCAGATGGTGGTATTTTTGTCACCCCTAATTATAACTTTTCACTTTCACTTCAGTTTACCATATTTTCTTTTATTTTTAAATTTTTTTTATAACTAAATAAATTTTTTAAAATGATTCCTTATATTTACCAAACATCTTTATCAATATTATTTGAGAATAGCATTAGCATTCTCGAATATATTATTCTTGAAAATATAATCTCATACCTTTAAACAAACATCTCCTTGAGTATACGAAATAAACCTTTTTATAAAAACTTTATGTTTTTATATTTTCTTACATAAGTTATTTTTTTGTGTAAACAAGAGTATTGTAATTATTAATTAAAAAAATTAAGATTTGTTTTTGAAAATTTTATAATTTAATATATATGTATGTTTTTTTAAAAAAATTATATGTATTCTTTATGGAAAGCATTACAAACATAATTATTTATTTTTAATTTATAGTTGTAATATCATATTTTTCTCTTTAAAATAAAAAATTATTTTTGAATTTATATCTATCATAGATGTCAATTAATTTTATTATAATAAAAATAAATTTAATTTTATAATATATATTATTAAATATTTTAATATCAATTTATATTATTTTCGCTAAGCGTCTATATATCATAAACATATTTTTTTTGTTATGTTGGATTTCCTGTGTACTTCTCCAAAATATATCTTGGACTTTAGGGAGACAAATCTTAAATTCACATGCCAATGGGGAGAGTGAAGTGATGAGTGATGACTGATGATGACACGCGCAAGACGCCTATGTTGATCTGCTCAACAGCTCAAGATTGTTGACTCACAAAGTCTTTGATTATTGGAATGATAAACTGATAAAGTGTACTGTATCATGTAAGAGGGTAGACCAATTTGAGTGAAATGGGCGAGATTTCATTAGGTTGAGAGAAATAATAGAAAAATATAAAAATAATTTTTTAAACTTGTGTAATGTTACGTTAGTTTATAAATTGAAAGTGAAAATATTTTATTAAAAATTATTATTATAAAACATTCAATTTATTAGTAATATGAAATATTACTTAAATTATTATTATAAGATTGTATAAATTATAAAAACTGATATAAAATATTGGTGGATCTTACTTAAATCACATTTCTATTCTCTTTAAGACAAGATATGAGAGAGAAAATGAGAAATGTTAATTAAAAACATCACTTTTCTTCTATTATTTTTATCAAATCAATCACATTAATACACATGCTTTATCAAATGGACAAGAAGAAAGTCACTCCAATAACAAGCAACCAATAAAGTCTACTACATTTACAACCCTCATAACTAATTTCAACCATAAATGAAACACATTAATACTCTTTAGTATCACTCATGTCCACTTGTGAGTCATACAAGCATTGGTTACATGTCACTCGATTATGGCCTGTCCGTTTACAGTATGAGTGTGTTTTGCGACGCAATTTGATACCTGTGCACGAGGAACCGGGAGTACCGCGACCTTTGGTACTTGCACGGACAAGATCTCCCACTCCTTTATTAGAAAATAAATTCTCTGATTCACACTCTGAGTATTGGCTAGCTCTCTTGGCCTTCAGACGCTCTAATTTTTCAATTGCCTCCTCCTTCGCAACCAACCATTCCTCATAGGTCTCACACTCAAACAAGGTCATGTAGTAATCTAAAAGCGCAGATCTTCTACACAACTTGTGTATCTCCCAACAATCAGGTCGAATACCACCGCAGCTGACAATGTCATCTTTTGCACCCTTTGTCCATCTTCTGAGAATTAGTGGAATAGGAAATTCTTCTATGCGCCAAGATGGGCCAAGACAGCAACTACATGCTCGCACGGCAGACCACGTTACTCAAACCCCAAACATGAACACCTTAAGTCATTATTTGATGAATAATAAGACACACGCCATTCCTTCATACCAACATCCATCTTTGAGACTGTATACAAAGTGTAATGGAGCATGTGTGTGCAACCAATTACATTAAAACAGGCTGCTTTAATAAGCACGCCTCGAAAAAGCACTACTACAAAAAAAGCTTTCTACGACGGTTAAAAAGAGGCTTTTATGACGGTTGCACAACCGTCGTAGATCCAGGCGTCGTTGTTAAGTGGAATTTGTCACGACGCGTGCTAACCGTCGTTGTAAACTGACTTTCTACGACGGTTAGGACTGGTAACCGTCGTGAAAAGCCTTACTTTCCACGACGGTTAGGACTGGTAACCGTCGTGAAAAGGCTTACTTTCAACGACGGTTAGTAAAGGAACCGTCGTGAAAAGCAAGACTTTCCACGACGGTTATGGTCACAACCGTCGTGGAAACTACTTCAACCCACCCTTCTTGATGGCACTCTTTTACGACGGTTGTGACCACAACCGTCGTGAAAAGCCTACTTTCCACGACGGTTGTGGACACAACCGTCGTGGAAAGTCTAATTCTTTTTTTTGTTCGTTATGTTTTTTACAATTTTCCCAAACCTGCAAACAGAAAATACAGTCCAGACAATCCCAGCAATACCAACATAGTGATGACACTTCACATACTCGATGCACTAATCAATTTACATAATCACATTACACGTAAAATCTAATATAAAAGCTACTATAAGTAATGAAACTATATAAAAAAACTACTACAAGTAATCAAATACTGATCAACTACTCTAAAGTTTTGTTATACAAGTCAATAACATATGCAGCCCATGTCTTTCTGATGTAATCAATTGAAGCAGAGTTGAGTGGCTACTATCCATGAAATACTGCAAAATAAAATAACTTGTAATTAGTGGATAGATCAATTGCATGACAATTGGTGTTAACTTGTTTGTTGGATTACCTTGTCCAATGCGACTTGAATTCCCCCTTGCACAATGCAAGACATCCATTGCATGACGTAATAGCCACACTCATACCCTCCAACTTGTTTGTTGGACTACAATTCAAAATGAATATTAGTCAAATAATTAAAACCGTAGACAACACTTTATTAAAATATCTTATTGAATCCATGTAAATACCTTGACGTATTTCCAGGTTAGCTTATGAGCTCTATGTCCAGGTCTACCCATCAACATTTGATATGTTGAATATGCACTAATATAAAAAATATCACACGAGTTAGAGTTTAATAATTCAATAAAGACTTCTAAAGTTAATAAATTCATTGTCATTACCTATTGACTATGTCAAAAAATCTCTTTGGGGGCCTCTTATGCAATGAACAAAACCACAGAGCACTGTCTTCGTCGACAGATATAACCAGTAGTTGCCAGTGGCGTCTGCATTGAAAATTAGTTAATACTGCAAGATATTTATTTTGATAATGATAAAAAAATTAAAAAACCTACAAGTATTTCCACTTACTCATGAAAGTAAGGTGCTAAATAAATCTTCTTGCCCTCATCTTGCAAGGCATTGGCGATGTACACCTGAATAGCTGTTCTTTCATTTACACCCTCACAGGTTAGATGAGGGTCAATGAATCCATACACATCCTCATGTGAGGATAACGAAGCCAAAAACCTGAAATAAGAAATATTTCGTTGTGAGGAAATTTCCTTCTAAAGTTACTTAATAATAAAACTACAAGTTTAGTTGGCAAAGTACTTACAACTCCCACACATGAATGACAGTGATGTTAAGATATTCATCGCCCGCCACAACCTCTCCTATATCTGAGACGGTTAAATACAGGGGTATGGACATCTGTTTCGTACCAAAAACTTCCTCATCCCATGGCAACTCGATAGAGCTGTATTTAATGGCGGATGTAACCTCAAACAAGCTAGCAAGGGGATCATCGGTTGGAAAAGGTCCCTTCTTGGTATTTTCTTTTTGTCGTTTCTTTTGTACTTTTTGCTGCACATAAAGAACAATGTATTGTGAAAAGTAGTAATATATATAGATACATTGTTGAGGATATAAAAAAGAAACATGTAATTGTGAAAAGTAGTAATATATATAAGTGTCAACTATACCATAGGGGTTGGAGTTTGCCTAACTAGATGTCGGGGCCAGGCAATAAAGGTCTGATATGCTTGTTGTACAATAGCAACCTCCAATGTCTGGATAGGAACAGGAGCATTCTCATCGAAAACCTTTTCCACTGATACCTTGACTGTGTCAGGTGAAAGAGGAATATTATGTACCGTGGTGGCCCCTATGAAAACCTTCCCCAAAGCCACCAACTTAGGGGATGGTGTGCACTCCACATACAGCTGACATGGGATTTCATCCACCTGACCCCCATCTGGTGAACAACTACCCTTTGTGCTGATTTTATTAGCATTAGTCACAAAGTCTTGACTAGGAGCACCTGTCTGCGATGCATTTAACAATTCCTGCTTGTACAACTCCAACTCGATCCTCATTTCATCTTTCACCTTATTTGTGATTTAAACTGTGAGCCGTTGTGTTAGCTTTTCGATGTGCTCACTGCTAGGCTCACTTGATGAGGAGTTCTTGGACTTTGATCCAAAAAATGACCGAATACCAACCCCTGATCCAGCAGCACGAACACGACCAGGGTGCAAGATACCACACAACCTTTGCCGGGGGACCCTGCTTTGTGACCTCATCAATACTATCTTGATCATCGTCTTTCACCTTGTATCGGGATAACCCACACTTCGGACATTTCTTCAACCCTTCATAGTCTTTTCTGTATAAAATGCAATCATTAGGGCATGCATGGATCTTTTTATACTCCATACCCATCGGACACAATATCTTCTTCGCCTCATAATTACGATTAGGTAGTGTGTTCCCTTCAGGAAGCATGTCAGTTAGCAACTGAAGCAACTCCGTGAAGCTTTTATCAGACCACCCATTCAATGCCTTCAAATTCATCAATCTTAACACCGCTGACAATCGTGTGAAGTTTGTTGACCCCGGAAACAACGGAGTCTCAGCATCACTACACATATCTTCATACAGATGTGCTTCTGCAAATCTGTCCACACCGACATCGCGAATCATGTCTTCAACTCGATCCTCCATGCAGTCCTCCATGGTTGAATGAGAATACTCTGGCAATGGGACCTCATCATCATATGGCATATGTGTCACTTCACCATGCCATATCCATTTTGTATAACCCTTCATAATACCATCACACAGAAGATGCTCCCTGATGTCTTTCTCAGCAAGTCTTCTTCCATTGAAACAATTTACGCATGGACACCTGAACCTTCCTTGTGCGTCGGCACTACTAGCAACATTACATCGCGCAAATTGTAGAAATTCTTCCACTCCTCTCTCATACTCATCAGTAATGCGCCGAGCATTCATCCAACTTCGATCCATATCTAATTTCTGTACGTTCGTGAACGACACTCTATTTATTCAACATTATGCATGTAGATCTCACTTTTTTTATTGAAAGGTGTGGCCCTATCCCATTCAGGAAGATTCACTTTTCCTTAGTTCATTATTGTGTAAATTTTAATTCTCATTCCATAAAATCCACAAAATTTCGGCAGCATTTCGCATTGGTCTTCAGGTGGCACGAAATGAAAGTGCTGAACCACTATCAAATATGCCCCCGAAGAACAACACAAATGCAACGAATCGAAATTTTATGAATTGTATGGAATGCTTATTAAAATTTACTTATTAATAAACTATAAAAAAGTGATATATCTTCCCAAACTGTCCATCCGGACAATTCAAGATTCAATAAGTTCACTATAGTACTCCCTCTTTTAGATAATATAACAAAGATGTATGAAAAAAATTATTCTTTGGAGGGAGTACTACAATATCCATATTGAATCTCAAACGGGAAACTAAGGTTCACTCAAGTAATGAATCAAGCAATCATTAAAAATGAACAATAAAACAAGGCAAAATATAAAATGAAATTAACTAAAGTTTGACAATATATGACAATATTCAAATCAATTCTATTAATTATTAAACTTAATCAATTCTATTAATTATTAAACTTGCATCGTAATTCATGCACAATTTATTTGCAGCCATTGATATTAAAATCAATTCTGTCCAACGGACACTATATATCTAACAGGTACCTAGTAGGAAAATACCATGGTATATATGAAAACAGATTTTTGAGTGAAAAATAGTCAATAATTATTTGTATTTGAGTGAAAAACATATGAACTATTTACTAAATTTCCTCATGCCTCTTACTCCTTATTTTCTGCATTTGATTCCAACTCAACACTGACTCTAACTAACTTGTTTAAATCACCTATATTCCCGTTCATAACAAATCATCTGTTGCCTCCTAGTCCTATATATATAGCATGTATTGGATGTAAAATTAATTATTGTTGCGTCGGAGAATACAAATAACAAATTAAAATTAAGAATATGGTTGCTTTCACTGAGAGGCAAGAAGCTTTAGTAAATAGTTCATATGTTTTTCACTCAAAAATACCATGGTACATACAATCATTCCACATCAACAACCTAATACAGCCAATACCAAAATTCCCAAAGCTCATCCATCACAAAAATTAATCATCTCAATGCACAACTATATATAGTTTCAAGCAATACAAGTTAAACTACTTAAACTAAATTAAGAATATGGTACCTGTGGTGGCCGACAGTTGATTGCACGGTGGAGCCTTGAGAGAGAGAGACAACGGCACGGTGAGAGAGAGAGGAACCTTGAGAGAGAGAGAGAGAGG
This sequence comes from Sesbania bispinosa, assembly GCA_026901365.1. Classification (NCBI taxonomy): domain Eukaryota; kingdom Viridiplantae; phylum Streptophyta; class Magnoliopsida; order Fabales; family Fabaceae; genus Sesbania; species Sesbania bispinosa. The sequence goes on along the minus strand of QLOH01000411.1, from coordinate 160,610 downwards.
GAGCTTGAGAGAGAAAGGGACGATGGGTGAGAGAGAGAGGGAGAGGCACAGTGGTGAGAGAAAGAGGGAACTTGAGAGAGAGAGAGAGAGGTTGAGAGAGAAAGGGAGGTTGAGAGCAAAAGAGAGAGGTTGAGGGAGGAGAGGCACGGTCGAACGCGGCGCAAATGAGGTGCAGGGGTATTAGGTTAATAACTGGACTCTACCACGACGGTTGTTCAAAGGACCGTCGTAGTAGACCCATATTACTCCTGCACCACTCAGGTTTTGCTATTCACACCCCCTTTCTTTCTGAACCCCCTAATGCTCCCTGCACCACCCCACTTTACTTGTCACACCCCCCCATAAGGTCTTCCACGACGGGTGTCCACTGGGCCCGTCGTGGTAGACCCATATTACTCCTGCACCACCCAAGTTTGCTATTCACACCCCCTTGCTTTCTGAACCCCCTAATGCTCCCTGCACCTCCCCACTTTACTTGTCACACCCCCCCATAAGGTCTTCCACGACGGGTGTCCACTGGGCCCGTCGTGGTAGCCCAATATTACTCCTGCACCCCCATATTTTGCTATTCACACCCCCTTCCTTTCTGAACCCCCAATGCTCCCTGCACCTCCCAACTTTACTTGTCACACCCCCCATAAGGTCTACCACGACGGGTGTCCACTGGGCCCGTCGTGGTAGCCCAATATTACTCCTGCACCGCCCAAGTTTTGCTATTCACACCCCCTTTCTTTCTGAACCCCTAATGCTCACTGCACCTCCTCACTTTACTTGTCACACCCCCCATAAGGTCTTCCACGACGGGTGTCCACTGGGCTCGTCGTGGTAGGCCCATATTACTCCTGCACCACCCACGTTTTGCTATTCACACCCCCTTCCTTTCTGATCCCCCTAATGCTCCCTGCACCTCCCAACTTTACTTGTCACACCCCCCATAAGGTCTTCCACGACGGGTGTCCACTGGGCCCGTCGTGGTAGACCCATATTACTCCTGCACCACCCACGTTTTGCTATTCACATCCCCTTCCTTTCTGATCCCCCTAATGCTCCCTGCACACCCCACTTTACTTGTCACACCCCCCATAAGGTCTACCACGACGGGTGTCCACTGGGCCCGTCGTGGTAGCCCAATATTACTCCTGCACCACCCAAGTTTTGCTATTCACACCCCCTTCCTTTCTGAACCCCCTAATGCTCCCTGCACCTCCCCACTTTACTTGTCACACCCCCCCATAAGGTCTTCCACGACGGGTGTCCACTGGGCCCGTCGTGGTAGACCCATATTACTCCTGCACCACCCACGTTTTGCTATTCACACCCCCCTTTATTTTTGTAAACATTTATTCTAAGGTACGTTTCTACGACGGTTGATTGGCAACCGTCGTAGAAAAGTACTTTCTACGACGGTTGTGGGCCAACCGTCGTTGTAAGTTACCCACATAATTGCAAAATTGCCACCGCGCATGTTTCAACGACGGTTGTCCCTCAACCGTCGTGGAATGCCCGTCGTAGAATGCCTTTTTTGTAGTAGTGAAGCCTAAGAACCCTTCTGGTTAAGTGCTTCGAAGCAGACTTTTCTAATGATGGGAAACTCGTAACTAAAACAGGCGCATCATACAGACAACCAAATTCATCTTCCTATTCTTTAGAACGCATATGACTTATACATCGATGAAAGTGGTGTAAAAAATCAGTCAAGTTATATCTTGAATGGATACTTACCTAGCTCCGCATGCAAACTCTCACACTGGGAGGTAGTCCTGAACCCAAAAAAAAAATTCCCTAGAAAGTATGTTGTTTCCCACTTTGACCTCGAATAAAACATTTTGTTTACCCAAGGATGTTCTTCCAAACCAAACTTTCTGATCATTTCATTCCACTTCTTCTGAAATTGCCCAATGCCATAGTTAGTCAACATACACTTCACAAATTTAGCATTGAACTCTGGAATCTTCACATTAGAAGTCGCATTTCATTGGAGATGCCAAGAGAAACCGGATCAAGTGAGATTAGCCAATCCAATCCACTACAACAACACAGTCAAGTGAAGGACGCAGATCCGCCAAACCGGATCAACACAACAAATTCCCACCGAACACCACAAACCCTTCTCTTCTCCAAGACTGTATTTTGAACAACTAAGTCGGCAAGAGGGGAACGCCACGACATGCAGTGAACGACACCACTATAGTTGAATAAAGAAACAAAGTTTTGTCTCTTTCGTCCTACTCAACAGACAGGATCACGGGTCAAACAGACATTTTCCACGTATTTTTCAATTAAATTCGCAAAGGACTTTAAAGCAATAAAAGAAAGCCTAGGGACATATGCAAAACCGGTGAAGGAACCTTCAATACCATGTCATTTTACACTTAAAAGGGTGTAACACGGACATTTACATGTGAAACACCCTTAGGATGATCCATTATTTGTCACTTTGTCATTTTTTTTTCACTTTGACTGTTTTTTTCTAGCTTTAATGTAGCATTAAATTTTCTTTTCCATTTTTACTTTAAATAAATTTTTTTTTTAAAAAAAAAAGAGTTATTTATGTGTTCACATTTAAGAGTATCAGTCCACTCTACATTTAATGCATTTGGAAAAATCACCAAGGATAATTTAGTAAAATTGTTAAACCTACTAAGTTATTTATTGTTTTTCTTAATTTGTGTAAAGAAACCTTAAATTACAGATAAATAGAAAATGCAGGGATTATTTTTGGTTTAGAGTGTGTTTGGTAAAACTATTTAGAAAGTTAGTTGAAAGCTCAAAGGTTAGATAAAAGCTAAAAAGTTACTAATTTAATTGAAAAAATTTGGTGAAACTAGCTGAAAATGGTAAAGGTATATAAAGACCTCATTAATTATTAAATAATGATGAGTAAGAGTTGTTGACGAATAAAATTGCAATAAATTTCCAGTTACTAGCTAAAAATGAGAGTTTTTTTTAAAAAAAAAAACTACCTCAAGTAGCTTTTCAAGAAAAGCTAGTAGTTACCTAAAAAACTACCTTATCAAATACTGATAAAAAATATTTCAGTTATTAATTTTATCTTTCATCCAGTTGAAATTTATACCAAACACACTCTCAATATGCATTTGACCTATATCAAACATAAAACTGAACAAGCTAGTGTATCAAGTAAAAGTGTACGTATATGGTAAAATCACTTTTGTTAATGATTATTTTCAGAAATAATTATTTATAAAAACATTTAATGTGTTTATTTCATATTTAAGAAATAATCATAATATAAAAAATAAAAAATCTGATTATAATAAAAAGTTATTCGTACTTAATTCTCAAAATAATCAAATGATATAGTAAACAGAAAATGTTAAAGACACTTTTTGTTATAAAAATATCTAAAAAATAAATAACTTTTTTACACAAGAATCACTATTTTCAAGTTTAAAATAAAATAAAAAAAAGAGTTTATCCTTCTCTGCTAGGGTTTTCCCTTTGCTAGGGTTTCTGTTGAAGTTAGTAAGGAATTATAATTGGTAGAGGATTTTTAGGGATCTTTTAAATAGAATAAAATCTAAATTAATTTCAGATTCTGCTAGATAGTCCTTTTTTATTTTTTCCTGATTTGTAGCAGATTTTATTTTCTCCTGATTTGTAGCAGAATGGTTATTATTTTGTAACCAATTATGGCTATAAATTCATTTTGTAATTTTCAGTAATCACATACAATACAAATATCCTTTTCTAACCTAGATGGTATCAGGGCTTCGTGCTCTGTACCTCTTCCTCCCATGGTGAAAACGGTGATGACCGGTGCCACTCAGAGTCCTTCAACAGCATTGACAGGCTTATCTAGAGATGAGCAACCAATCAAGCAGGCACTGTTGAGGCTCTTTCCCAAAACCAGAACTTGCAACTCACAGTACATAAGCTTAATGGGAAAAACTACCTTGAATGGGCACAATCTGTGAAGCTAGTGATGGAAGACAGGGGTAAGCTAGGTTACCTAAATGGAGAAACAAGTCAACCTGCAGAAATTGACCCTTCCTTGACAAAGTGGAAGTCTGAAAACTCCCTTATAATTGCTTGGCTGATTAATTCTATGGAGCCTGTTAGGGCCACAGGAAACACTAAAAGGGGGGTTGAATAGTGTTTTTATAATCTTTTGCGATTTTTGGAAAACCTTTCAAAACAAGAAAGATGTTTTTAACATTCAGACAACTTGCTGAAAAATAAGTTTTCTAAGTCGTGCTGAAATACTTCAGCAGGTTCAGTAAAATTTACTTTTAAAAAGATTTGAGTGATAAAAAAGTTATTTTTGTCGCGCAAATTATAAACTCACTTTTCAGAACCCTCCTTGGTTAGAAATAAACAGATAACAATGGAAAGTAAAGAGTATAGGGTTGAGAGAACTTAACAACAAAGATTTATCCTGGTTCACCCACTAACCCAGTGAGCTACGTCCAGTCCCAGGGCAAACACACCACTGGGTTTTCACTAATCCCGCAAGATTACAAGTATTCTTTGCACATCTGGCCTTTCCAGGCCCAACACCGAGTATTCTTTGCACACCTAGCCTCTCCAGGCTCAACAAGTATTCTTTTACAAACAAGTCTCTCCAGGCTCAACCAAGTATTCTTTTACAGACAAGCCTCTCCAGGCTCAACCAAATATTCTTTCACAGACAAGCCTCTCCAGGCTGAAAACCCAAGTATTCTTTTTTGGATATAACAATTCATATGGAGTCTTGTTGAGAATTGGTCTTATCAAAATTCTGTTTTGGATATAACAAGCTGTGTGAACAGCTTCTGCCCAAAATGACCTTGGAAGATTGCTTGAAATGAGCATGGTTCTTCCCATCTCCTGCAAGCTTCTGTTCTTTCTCTCAACAACCCCATTTTGTTAAGGTGTTCTAGCCACTGAGAAATTGTGAGAGATCCCATTCTCGTCACAGAACATACTAAAGCTTGAGTTTTCAAACTCACTTCCATGATCACTTCTGATTGCAGATATGCAAAATCCTTTTTCATTTTACACCCTTTTGCAGAATTTTGCAAAGCTCTCAAAAGTCTCATCCTTGCTTTTGAGGAATATCACCCAAGTAAATCTAGAGTAGTCATCGACGATGACCAAACCATACTTTTTACCAGAAATGCTTTCAGTTCTTGTAGGACTAAACAAATCAATGTTGAGTAGTTCTAGGGGTCTAGCAGTTGAAACAACATTTATGATTTTAAAAGAACTTCTAGTTTGCTTCCCCTTTAAACAATTTTCACATAAAATATCAGATTTGAAAGAGAGCTTGGGTATGCCTTTCACAAGATTATGTTTTGTGAGCTTTGAGATTAGTCTCAAGCTGACATGTCCAAGTTTATGATGCCAAATATGTTTTTCATCTTTCACAGAAATGAGACAAGTTACATTTTGATATGCTAGGTCCTCAAGATCAATTTTGTACACATTGCTATGTCTCTTTGCAGTAAAAATGATTTGGTCAGAAGAGTCTCTGACTATACAACCATCCCTTGTGAAGGATACAACAAAACCACTGTCACATAATTGACTTATGCTCAGCAGGTTGTGTTAGAGGCCTTCAACCAAGAGAACATTATGGGTGACAGATAAAGGAGATATACCTACTGAACCTACGCCAGTGATTTTGCCTTTCTGATCTCCTTCAAAGGTCACCACTCCACCATCCTTAGGTCTAAGGTTTTGGAACAAAGACCTTTCTCCTGTCATGTGTCGCGAGCAGCCATTATCCAGGTACCACTTGTGGTGTCTCATTTGTCTTGTTAAACACATCTGCAACAGGAACAATTAAAGTTTTAGGTACCCACATCTTTTTGGGTCCTTTCTTGTTAGCAGGAGGTATACCTTTCTTTTTGTGTCGGCATTGTGACATATCATGTCCAGGCTTACCACAATGAAGGCATCCTTTACCTTTTTTAGCCTTATTGGCATTTTTAATTTTAACATCATGCACAGAGGAAGTGTCTGAATGACCGAGACCACTTTTGTCCTTGGGATTTGTTTGGAAACCCATAAGCATATTCAAATTCTTGACTCCATTGACAAAAGCAGCCATGTTCTTTGTGAGTTCAGCAACCATTTTTTTAAGATTTTTAGTTTTCAAAGTTGCTGAATCACAAATATCAGAACTAAGAAGCTTTTCCTTGAGTGACAAATTTTCAGCTTCAAGAGCTTCATTTTTATAGCCACTTCAGTGAATGCTCTTGATAGCTCTTTGTACTCATGAAAAAGTTCCATAGAACTTTCCACCAGATCGTCATACATATTTTGCAGGGTTTGTGGTATTACCTCTGATTCGGAGATGTCTGATGAAGGAAGGCTTGCCATCATACACAGGTTGGCTTCTTCAGTATCTTCCTTATCCTCATCAGAGGTGAACTCATCAAGATCTTCCCATGTGGCCATATACCCTTTCTTCTTCTCAGGAAACTTCTTCGTCTTTGAAGAAAACCTTCTTAGCTTAGGGCAATCGACCTTAACGTGACCAGGTTGTTTGCATTCATAGCATGTTATTTTGTCAGAAAAAGTATCTTTTCATGACTTGCTCATCTTGTTGTCGGATGAGGATGACTTTCTGAATCTAGCCTTCTTTTGAAGCATCCTCTTGATCCTTCTGCTTAGCAGAGCAAGATCATCATCATCGTCAGAGTCACCTTCTGAATCTCCAGAGTCTTTTGAGGACTCGTCTACCTTCAAGGTCTTTTGAGAAGCAGTCCTCCCCAGCTTGGATTTGGCGTTCAGAGCAAGAGACTTCTTCTTAGGAGCATCTTCTCCTAGTTCCAGCTCATGGACCTTGAGGGATCCCAAAAGTTCCTCCATTCGTAGAGAGTTGAGGTCTTTTGCCTCTTGAATGACAGTTACCTTGGGCCTCCAAATCTTTGGTAGACTTCTCAAAATTTTGTGATTATTATCTCTTGAGTCGTAAGTCTTTCCCAGAGACTTTAGTCCATTAGTGATGGTCTGGAATCTCCCAAACATCTGATCAATTGATTCAGTCTCATACATCTTGAACATCTCATATTGATGCACTAACATGCTGATTTTAGACTGTTTCACATTGTCAATTCCTTCACGAGCCGCAGATAGGGTGTCCTATATTTCCTTAGCAGAGGAGCAACCATGTACTTTCTCTTATTCTGATTTGCTCAGGGAACAAATCAAGTAGATTTTAGCTTTAGCATTGAGCTGTACACGTGCCTTCTGTTCTCCCGTCCATTCTGATTTAGGAATGGGCACACCATTGTTGGTAGGAGTATAGTCACCATCGGTCACTACGTCCTAAAGATCTATGTTGCTGCTTTCGATGAAGAGCTTCATACGATCTCTCCAATAATGATAATCAGGACCATTGAAGGCAGGGGGCCTGGAAACGGAGGCACCTTCCACGATGTAGTGAGAGTTTCTTGTAGAGGCTTCCATCTGGATCTTTTATCCTCAGCACTTGTGAAATGCTCAACCCGAGGCTGAGCTCTGATACCAACTGTTAGGGCCATAGGAAACACTAGAAGGGGGGTTGAATAGTGTTTTTATAATCTTTTGCGATTTTTGGAAAACCTTTCAAAACAAGCAAAGATGTTTTCAACATTCAGACAACTTGCTGAAAAATGAGTTTTCTAAGTCGTGCTGAAATACTTCAGCAGGTTTAGTAAAATTTACTTTTAAAAAGATTTGAGTGATAAACACAGTTATTTTTGCCGCACAAATTATAAACTCACTTTTCAGAACCCTCCTTGGTTAGAAATAAAAAGATAACAATGGAAAGTAAAGAGTAGAGGGTTGAGAGAACTTAACAACAGAGATTTATCCTGGTTCACCCACTAACCCAGTGAGCTAGTCCAGTCCCAGGGAAAACACACCACTGGTTTTCACTAATCCCGCAAGATTACAAGTATTCTTTGCACATCTGGCCTCTCCAGGCCCAACACCGAGTATTCTTTGCACACCGAGCCACTCCAGGCTTAACAAGTATTCTTTTACAGACCAGCCTCTCCAGGCTCAACCAAGTACTCTTTTACAGACAAGCCTCTCCAGGCTCAACCAAGTATTCTTTTACACACAAGCCTCTCCAGGCTGAAAACTCAAGTAACACAGCCTCTTCAGGCTAACCTAGCTATTACAGTTTAAAAAGTGAATGCTCAAACTCAGAAACTACACAAGTTTAGAGTTCGAACTGGGAAACTTGTACAAATGACTGAGTAAGACTCAGGATATAGAAGTGATTGCACAATGAAATACTTTTGAAACAGATGAGTATAAATTTTTGTAGCGTTTCAGCAAGTTGATTTCTCTGTTCTTCGTTCTATGTTTCATTCAACATGAATTTCGGTATTTATAGAGAAAACATCTTCCGTCTGTTGAACTCCAATCGTTTTCCCATTGAGAGATGACATTTAATGCAAATGCTCACGTTGTGACACATAGCCTGAACCCTTAGCTGTAGCAGATAGTAGAGTCAGCTCACAAACTTCACTTTTTCTGAGTCGCATGTACTTTTCTGCAGACTTTTGCCTTTTTGGTGAGAGAAATTTGAAATATGCCAAAAAGCACTCTCTCTGACTTTCCAGAAGAATGAGAGGCATAAGTAATCTGAGACTGCTACACAAGACTTGAGTTTTCAAGATGGTTTTCTGAGAATATAATATTGAGGACGCATAGGCAAAGGAACGTTGTCTCACAATTTCAGGAGGTTCACTGCTTTCAGCAGGTAGTATTCTCTCAGCGGGTTTCCTCGCTTCGGAAGGTCTCATGTACTTCAGATGATATAATTTCTTCAGATTGCACCTTTTGAAATACTGAACAATCTACCTTCAGCAAGCCAAATTTGTTATTCATTAAAACTTTGAGATTGCGAGACTTAAAACATTATTATCCCTTTAATAACATTTTGAGACTCAACAGAGCCAACTATTGGAAAACCATATCTGTTTCTACCAACGGCCAAGGATATTTGGGAAGCTGTCCGTGACTGCTATTCAGACCTCGAAAACTCTTCACAGATATTTGACTTAAAGACGCGACTTTGGCAATTTAAACAAGTGACCCTTTGGCAAGAACTTGATCAATGTTACGAGGATGATTGGGAAAATCCCAAGGATGCGGCTCGTTTCAAGAAAAGGGAAGAGAATGATCGTGTTTACATGTTTCTTGTTGGTCTTAATCAAAACTTGGACGAGGTACGGGGACGAATTCTGGGCAGAAAACCATTACTCTCCATTCGTGAAGTCTTCTCTGAAATTAGACGAGAGGAATCTAGAAGAAGGATTATGCTGCGCACTCCTGAACTTCCCACAATTCAGGATATTAAGGGTTCAGGCCTTGTGACTAAAGGATTTGATCAAAATGGAGATAAGCGAAAGAAACCATGGTGTGACCATTGTAGAAAACCATGGCATACAAAGGATACTTGCTGGAAAATCCATGGAAAACCAGCAAATTGGAAAAAGAAATCCAATGGAAAAGGTCATGCTTTTCAAACTCTCTCTAATGACAGTAATGAACCACCATCCACTTTCGAAACAACTTTGTTTACACGGGAACAACTAGAGCACTTGTACAAATTGTTTTCTCCCAAAATGATAGTAAACCCATCTAGTTCTTTAGCCCAAAAAGGTACTCATCTTCCCACTGCTCTCCTTAGTATTAATAAAAATTCAAGAATTCCTTGGGTTATTGATTCTGGAGCAACTGATCATATGATAGATTTCTCAAAATTGTTTTCTTCCTATAATCCTTGTGCAGGAAATAAAAAAAATCAGAATTGCAGATGGTTCTTTCTCTGCAATAGTCGGAACTGGATCTGTTCCTATATCCCCCTCATTAACTCTACAAAATGTTCTTCATGTTCCCAATCTATCATGCAACTTACTATCCATTAGCAAAATTACCCATGATCTGAATTGTCATGCTATATTTGACTCCTCGTGTTGTAAATTTCAGGAATTGAATTCGGGGAGGATGATTGGCAGTGCTAGGGAGATTGACAGACTCTATATCTTTGAAGATGAATGTGACTTGAGTAGACAAACTCAGAGTACTTGTCTGAATTCTAGTCTTATTTCTAAGGACAATGAAATAATGTTATGGCATTATAGGTTGGGCCATCCAAGTTTCAATTATTTGAAATACTTGTTTCCTGATTTTTTCAAGAATAAAACTACTTCTTCCTTTACATGTGAAATTTGTCAATTAGCTAAGCATCATCGCACTTCTTTTCCATCTCAACCATACAAACCGTCTATCCCTTTTGCCATCATCCATGGTGATGTTTGGGGACCTAGTCGTGATCCCACACCTTTGGGTAAACGTTGGTTTGTCACATTTATTGATGATCATTCTAGATTGACTTGGGTGTATTTATTGAAGGAAAAATCTGAAGTGGAAACAGTTTTCAATTTTTTTGAAATGGTTAAAACACAACTTCAGAAAACAATTCAGATCTTTCGAAGTGATAATGGCAGAGAATTCTTTAATAAACATCTTAATAAGTTTTTCATAGAAAAAGGAATGGTACATCAAAGTTCTTGTGTTGATACCCCCTAACAGAATGGGGTGGCTGAACGTAAAAATAAACACATGTTAGAAGTGGCTCGAGCTTTGCTTCATCAAAATATGGTTCCTAACTACCTTTGGGGGGAAGCTGTTTTGACAGCAGCCTATTTAATTAATAGGATGCCTAGTAAAACTTTAAATTTTAAAACTCCTTTGGATATGTTTTGTGTTTTTACCCAACTAATAGGATGTCATCTTCCTTACCCCTAAAGATATTTGGGTGCACTATTTTTGTCCATATACATGACAAAAACCAAAGTAAATTTGACCCTCGAGCCAAAAATGTGTGTTTATTGGGTATTCTCCCACTCCAAAGGGATACAAGTGTTTTAATCCAATTTCCAGAAAAACTTTTGTCACTATGGATGTCACTTTCTTTGAATCAAAACCTTTTTTACTCCTCATATTCAAGGGGGAGCACATTTGAAGATTCAACTTAGTACTTTCAACTTGATGTTGCTGATTCACCAATTTTTTCCCTTTAAATAATGAAAACAGTGAATCAACTTCTTCAAATGATGAAAACTTGATGCCTGGCCATAACAATTTTATTATAACAAATGGAATTGAGATAAGTACAAATCAAAAAGGCACAAAACGCTTTGACACTGTCTACTCAAGAAAGCAAACTACTCAAAGGAATGAGCCTAATGATCCCGAGCACCACCATGAGTTCAAGGACCCAAGTAATGATGTTCCTGAAACTACACAGTCAATTCACTATGGTTCAGATTTTGTCTTTGAGTCCAGGAGTCCTATAAAAAATGATTCTGATCTCCCTATTGCTATTCGAAATGGCGTAAGGTCTTGTACTAAACATCCATTGTCCATTTTTGTATCATATGAAAATATTTCACCTTCTTTTCGTGCCTTTACCTCACAACTGTCATGTAGGGAGATTCCAAATAATATACAAGATGCTCTAAAGGTTCCCGAGTGGAAAGAGGTTGTATTGGAAGAGATGAAAGCTCTTGAAAGGAATCAAACTTAGGATATGGTGGAGCTGCCAAGAGGAAAGACAACACTGGGATGCAAATGGGTGTTTACAATAAAATATAGGTCATATGGATCTCTTGAAAGGTACAAGGCTCGATTAGTTGCCAAAGGTTTCACTCAGACCTATGGCATAGACTACTCAGATACTTTTGCACCTGTTGCAAAGCTAAACACTGTTAGAGTCCTCTTGTCTCTTGCTACAAACCTTGATTGGCCTCTACAACAGTTGGATGTGAAGAATTCTTTCCTCAATGGAGACTTGGAGGAAGAAGTATACATGGATGCTCCTCCTGGCTTTGAGCAGATGTGTTATCCAAAAGTATGCAAGTTGAAGAAATCTCTATATGGATTAAAGCAGTCACCTAGAGCTTGGTTTGAAAAATTTACCCAATTTATCAAAGGTCAAGGTTATACACAGGGATAGGCAGATCTTACTTTGTTTGTAAGACGTTCAATTGAAGGGAAGGTTGTTGTACTTATTATATATGTAGATGATATAATTATTACCGGTGATGACTTGTTTGAAATGAACAGGTTAAAAAAATCCCTCTCTGCAGAATTTGAAATTAAGGACTTAGGGTCCTTAAGATACTTCCTAGGCATGGAAATTGCAAGGTCAAAGAAAGGAATTGTTCTCTCTCAAAGAAAGTATGTTCTTGATCTACTTAAGGAGACTGAAATGATTGGTTGCAGACCAGCGGATACCCCTATTGATCCTAATCAAAAGCTTGGGGATGACAAAAAGGGTGAAGCTGTGGACACTTCTCGTTACCAAAGGTTAGTTGGTAAGTTGATTTATCTATCACATACAAGACCTGATATTGCGTTTGTAGTAAGTTTAGTGAGTCAGTTCATGCATTCTCCCTATGAAGAGCACCTTCAGGCAGTGTACAGGATTCTGAGATACTTAAAGAGTGCACCTGGCAAGGGTCTATTTTTCAAAAAACAAAAACAACACAACAGACAATTGATGCCTACACAGATGCTGACTGGATAAGATCTATAACTGACAGGAGATCTACATCAGGCTATTGCACTTTTGTATGTGGTAATCTAGTGACATGGAGAAGTAAAAAATAGAACGTAGTTGCAAGGAGTAGTGCTGAAGCTGAATATAGAGCTATGGCACAAGGAGTTTGTGAGATGTTGTGGCTGAAAAGAGTTCTAGAAGAATTGGGTATGCCTATCAGCTTACCAATGAAGCTATACTGTGACAACAAGGCAACAATAAGCATTGCCCAAAATCCAGTGCAGCATGATCGAACTAAACATGTAGAAATTGACAGGCACTTTATTAAAGAGAAGATTGATGATGGAGCTATTTGTATGCAATTTGTTCCAACTGCACAAAAAGTGGCAGATATCCTCACTAAAGGGCTATTTCGACCTAACTTTGAACTTCTTGTAAGCAAGTTGGGCATGATAGATATCTATGCACCAACTTGAGGGGGTGTTGAAGTTAGTAAGGAATTATTTGGTAGAGGATTTTTAGGGATATTTTAAATAGAATAAAATCTAAATTAATTTCAGATTCTGCTAGATAGTCCTTTTTTATTTTTTCCTGATTTGTAGTAGATTTATTTTCTCCTGATTTGTAGCAGATTTATTTTCTCCTGATTTGTAGCAGAATGGTTATTATTTTGCAACCAATTTTGGCTATAAATTCCTTTTGTAATTTTCAGTAATCACATACAATAAAAATATCCTTTTCTCTAAACCTATAGTTTCCTTAGGCGGCTGCAGGTGGTAGGTACCGCCAACCAGGGACGGATCCAGAAATTCAAGAAAGGGGGGCCGAAAGGAAATAAAATTTAATAAAAATTAAATCACAATAAATAAATACATGATACCTCTTATTTAAGTTGTGCACGTCATTCCTTCATGTCATAAAATTCATCAATGATAGAATCTGTATCAAACTTCTCAGCAATCCTTCTCTCAATGTAGGTAATCAAACAATTAGCTAGAAATTCATCTTCCATCTTGTTTCTGAGTCTCTTTTTCACAATCTTCATAGATGAAAAGATCTCTCGGTTGTAGCAGTTGAAACAGGTAGAGTTAATACCAATCGAATTAAATGATCAATCAAGGGATAAGTCAAATATTTTCTTATTTTCACCAATCCTTGATATAACTCAGAAATTGTGGATAGGTTTCTCATTTCAGAATGAAATGGAACATGAAGTTCATAATGTTGAGCTTGTATTCTAATATGTAACTTTTCTTGTTCTGTAAAATCATCAGGATAAAACTTTATTGCCAATTCACAAATTTTCTCCACATTGAATGATTTGTAAAGCTCTTTTGGATCTAGAGCTGAACTCAAAGTAAGTAACTCCACCATATTATCACAAAATCTACTATTAAGCTCCAGCAACTGGGTATCAAGTGTGGCAATGAACAAATTAATACGATAATAATGTTCAACTGTAATGTTATCAAAAATTTTCCGAGCTCGACCTCTTCTAGGAATATACAAGGTAGTCAAATCAGGAACATTGATTTCATGCTTCTCACAAAATGATATGACTTCCTTGAAAAAACTTTCCCAGCCCGATTCCCTCATTCTTTGAATCAAAGTTTTTGTTGTGGAAACCAAAGACATTGCATTCAATATATCTTGATTCTTACATTGCAAAGCATGACAAAGCTCATGGGTAATTGCCAAGATATCTCTCATAAGATGAAGCAAAAAAATGAACTCAAAAGATGTGAGAATATCATAAGCACTATTAGCATCACCATAGAGGGAATAATTACCTTCTTCTTTAGCTTTTTGAAGAACTTCACAAGTAGCCTCATACATGCATAATAAGCTATGAACTGAATTCAAATGAGATCCCCATCGAGTATCTGCAGCTCTTTGTAAAGTGCCTATTTGATTGAGTCCACTACCAGTTTCAATATCATCACTAGCAATCAAATTTGCAATGATTGTTGCTTGAGCAGTTTGTAATTGATCATGTTGCTTAGGATAAACTGTCACAACATTTACAATCAATGCTAAATTTGAGTGAACATGACTCACTTCTCTAGCAGCTGCAACAAGTGCTAGTTGTAAACGATGAGCAAGACAATGAATATAATATGCATAGTGACAATCTTTTAAGAACAAAGCTTGTAAACCATTCCATTCACCACACATGTTGCTAGCCCCATCATACCCTTGACCACGAAGATTTTGAATATCAAGGCAATGACGAGAAAGAACAACTGAAATTTCTCTCTTCAATGTTAAAGAAGCAATGTCATTAACATGAATGAGATCAAAAAATCTCTCTTGAACATACCCACCTCTATCCACAAATCCACAAATCTCAAAACAATATACATTTGTTCTCTTTTTGATTCATCCCTAGCTTCATCAATAATAAGACAAAATTTAGAATCATCAATCTCTTCACGTATTGCAGCCCGTACCCTTCTACCAAAAATATACAATATTTCTTTTTGAATATTGGGTGAGATATATTGAGCATTTCCAGGAGCATTTTCAAGAACAACATTAGCAACATTAGGATTGTAAGAAGCTAACAGCTTTATAAGCTCAATAAAGTTCCCTCTATTCAATGAGTGAAGACTTTCATCATTACCTCTAAAAGCACATGCTTGAAATGTGAGCCATCGAACTGCATCAATGGAAGCCTTTAGGCGTAAGCGATTGTTTGCAATAATTTCAGCACTTTGCCTATTGAATACCTTCTTAATATGTTGAGATTGAGCCATTAAATCATCACAAAATTTTAAACATCTTTTATGCAGTGAATTAGGGCCAACTCCTTCATGACATAAAAATGCACAATTCTTTCCATCATTGATTTTTTTCCAATTCCTAAATCCCACTTCAGCAAAAGAATTTCTTCCATCATTTCGATCACCATGATTATTAATGAACAAGTAGCAAGGTAAACAAAATGCAGCATCCTTATGTGGTGAATATTCTAACCAACTAGGAAACTTTTTAAACCAAGAAGGTTGAAAGTGTCGACGATGATTTCCAATATTAGAAGGTGGAAACATTATATTGGTGGGTTGATACGGTCCAACTTTTATATAAGCTCTACGAATCTTGTCACGCTGGTCAACAGGATATTGCCAAATAGAAATACGTTTTCCTGGATCTTTCTCTAGTGAAGAGATATCAATTTCATTTTTTTCCACTCTAGGAACTTTAGATTGAGGTTGTTCAATGTCTACTATTTGTGTGGTTGATGGAAAAGTTGGGGAGTTACTAGCTTGAGGAGTTTCAGTGGCTTTTCTTTTAAAATATGCATCAATTGTAGATGATTTTCCCATAATGATGAATATGTCCTCACCCTATATATCATTGATAAAAATAAATTGAAAGAATAAGTCAAGCATTCATAAATTGAAGGTTAGGTTCCTGCCCCATTATTATTTCAACCCTTTCAAAAATCAAACCCAATAATGCCTAAACTTTAAGTTTATAACTATTAACTAAGGAAAGAAAATATGACAATTAATGTAAGCATTAAGCAATGCAAGAACTGTAAACTCAGTACTCAGTGGTAACTAGTAAGAATTTAATTTAATTTATATAGAATGTATTTGATATAGTAGTAACTAGTAGGAATTGTAAGCAAGCAATGCAAATTTTTTACCTGTAGGTTGTAGTATATTAACTAAGAATTGCGGAACAGCGGAAGTAGTGTGCTCGTGCTTTGCGGAACAGCGGAACAACAAGCAATGCAAATTTTTTAGCTGTCAAAGACTCAAAGGAGTGTGTTGTGCTTTGCGGAACAGCGGAAGTGCGGAAGTTGTTGTCTCAGAATTGCGGAACAGGAAGAAGGTGACTTCTTGAGAAAGGAATTATTAAATGGCTTCTCAAACAAGTTTTAACTTTTGTTTTAATATATATATATTAATATTAATATTACACGGAAAAAAGTTAATGTGTCACCCAAAGTACAAAAAGGTTATTTAGCTTTTTCATGTAACACTATAATATAATATAATATATATAATATAAAAGATATATGTGTAGTTTATATTTTTTTCAAAGAGGGGGGGCCAGGGCCCACGCCTGCCCCCCTGTATCTCCGTCTCTGCCGCCAACCTTGGTGTTGGTTTCTGTCCCCAACGTGGTGTTTGGTGCCCTGGTGGCAATCATGGATACGTGGAAACATATACAGCTAACAGAAGAAGAGGAGGCAAATGTGGTCAACATTGCAAATCTCGAGGAAGAATTGTCTGTTGAAAAGGAACGTCCAAACATATGTATTGTATTTAAGCTGTGGACAATTGATTCCTTCAATGTTCGCGCTTTCAAAGCATTATGATGAACCTTTGGAAGACACGTGGTGGGCTGGAGATTATGGATCTGGACAAGAATCTCTTTTCTGTACGTGTGTTTTCATGCATATACAGAGATATGATCCTCAATGGATGTCCCTGGAGTTTCGATAAACATGTCCTGGTTATCGAAACACTATTACCAAATATACAACCATATGAGCTTGATCTTCACGAGTGTGCCCTCTGGGTCAGAGTTTACGATCTTCCGATGGGGTGCAGAACAGAGGGTATGGCTAAGAGTATTGGTGCAAATACATGAAGTTTTCTGGACTAGGACAAATCAAATGAATCTAGATGGGGTCGATTCCTAAGGATGCAAATCAAACTTGATCTTTGTAAGCCTTTCAAAAGGGGGATGGTGGTGCAACTATCGGATCAAAGGGGGGTCAAGGTATACTTTAAATATGAAAAACTTGCAAATTTCTGTTATATTTGTGGGAGATTGGGTCATGTCATGAAGAATTGTCCTGATGTGGATGGGGATATTGATGAAGAGGAGTTGGATAATTTACCTTATGGTCAATGGATGCGTGCCTCACCAATTCGGCCAAGTCTTTTATCAAAACTAGCTACTGCACCTTCTAATTCGGGGCCAATCAAATATCTTTTCAAGGGTTCCAATGGAGGAAAGAATTATAAGGTGGAAGTAGACGCTCCCACTGGTGCTTTAGACCCAGATGAAAACACTTCAGTTGATCAAGACGTTGCAGAAGAAGGCCTAGTTACTAAGGAAGTGGAGAATATACAAAAGATCATGGAGAATGTTGGCATTTCTGCGCATTTAATTGAGCAAAACCATGTTTCTCCTTCAACTCATCCAAATGAAGGAAATCATGACAAAGCAGAAAGTGTTACTGAACCTGCACCAAATCCGGTAGGAGCTCCAACTACAAAAATGGAAACGTAGGTCCAAAAACAAGAATGATGAATCGACCCAGCCTGGAGGTGAATTTGTCCATAATGTTTCATCTTTGGAGAAAAGGAAGGGGGATGAATGTGATGATGATGCTGCTTTACAAAAGAAAAACAAGATGGATTGTGACCCAGTGGCGGTGTTGGTAGACAACCAACACTGCCAGCAACCATGAATTCTTTTAACCGGAACTGCCGGGGGCTTGGGAACCCACGTGTCGTCCGTTGCCTCCAAAGGGTGATTGGGAGGGAAGTTCCCGATGTGGTTTTCCTAATGGAAACTAAAAAATTGGTGGTTGAAATGGAGTATGTAAAGAAGAAAGTAGGTTTTTCAAACATGGTGGCTGTTGATTGTTCTAGAAGTCAGGGTGGTAGAGCAGGTGGTCTTGCTTTGATGTGGAGGGAAGATATTAATTTACAATTGATTTCTTGCTCAGCAAATCACATTACAATGTCTTGTGTGAACATGGATAATATATCTTATTTTCTTACGGGTATATATGGATTCTCAAATGAGGCTCACAAACGCAACACTTTGTAGCTCATCCATCAACTTGCAAATGAGGTAAATGATAGGTGGCTTATGTTCGGTGATTTCAATTTGATAAGCTCGAGTTCGGAAAAGAAAGGAGGAAGATCTTTAGAATCTCAACTGTCGTATGAATTCAATCAATGCCTCAATGATTGTGGCCTTTGTGATATAGGCTTTATTGGATACCCATACACATGGTCCAATGGGAGAAGTGGTGAGGCACACATAGAAGAGAGATTGGACAGGGGTGTAGCAAGTGCGGGTTTCTTGGACCTATTCCATTATAATACTGTCACTCATTTGGGTAGATTGATCTCTGACCATGCTCCTATCCGGATTCAATGGGCCCAACACGAGGATGAAGTAGAAGACAGGAGGGATAAATTATTCAGGTTTGAAAAAATATGGCTGCGGGACTCTCGGTTTTTAGCTTGCATTAGTAATGCTTAGTTCTTCTCTGATGCGGGCTGTGCTGAAAAACTAAAGGCTACAAAGGAAGCTTTAGTCTTGCTTGAGAGGGACGCGGGATCGTACATGAGAAATCACAAGAGGTTTGAGAGGAAGATTTAGGAGGCAGTGAGATGGGACCCAACCCCTCAAAATATCCAAAAGCGAAATGACATGTTGATTGAATATGATAGTATTTTGAGCCAAGATGAAATATATTGGGCCCAAAGTTCACGTGCTGTATGGCTTAAGAAAGGTGACAAAAACACAAAATTTTTCCACTCAAAAGCATCTATGAGGAAAAAATATAATCGTATTACTCGATTGAAGAATGAGGATGGTGTGTGGGTCATAGGTGCAAAGAAAGCAACTGAAGTCATTCAAAATTACTTTGAAGATATATTTTCCTCCTCTAAGCCAGTGTTGAGTGAAGACTGTTGGGACACAATCCGAAATCGTGTGGATGATAATGTCTTTGGGGAGCTCTCAAAAAGTTTTACAGAAGATGATGTCAAAGTAGCCCTGTTTCAAATACACCCACTCAAATCCCCTGGTCCGGACGGATTCCCAGCACTGTTTTACCAACAATTTTGGGACTTAATCAGATGTGATCTATGCAACATGGTGTTGGACGTGCTTAACAATGGTATGGACCCTTCAGGTATTAATAATATCTTCATTTGTTTGATCCCAAAAATTAAAAAGCCCCAGAGTCCAAAGGATTTGAGACCAATTAGCTTATGTAATGTTGTAATGAAAATTGCAACAAAATGTATTGCTAATAGGTTGAAACCTTTTCTTAATTCCATTGTTAGTGAAAACCAAAGTGCATTTACTCAAGGAAGACTTATAACTGATAATGCTTTGTTGGGGTTTGAAGTTTTCCATTACATGAAAAAAAAAGAAAGGGGAAAAAGGGCTACATGGCATTGAAGCTTGACATGTCAAAAACATATGATAGGATAGAGTGGAATTTTCTCCATAAAATTTTACAGGTCATGAATTTTCCTGATTCAATCTCTAATTTAATTATGAGATCTGTTACCACTATATCATATTCTATTCTTGTCAATGGTAATCCCGGAAAGCCTTTTCTTCCACAAAGAGGCCTTAGACAAGGAGATCCCTTATCCCTGTATTTATTTATCCTATGTGTTGAGTTATTTTCTGGTCTATTGAATCATAATGTTCAGAGAAAGAAAAATCATGGAATCAAGGTTGCTCGTAATGCACCACCAATTTCACATATTTTCTTTGCAGATGATAGTCTTTTATTTGCAAGAGCAAATATGGAGGAAACAAATTCTATTTTAGAAGTAATTCAAAAATATGAATCTGTATCAAGACAAAGAGTTAATTTTGATGAAACAGAACTCTCATTCAGTCGAAATGTGGCAGTTAACTGTCAACAATTGATCCAGGATAGGATGGGTGTAAAGACGGTGAGTGTTCATGACGATATCTTGGGTTACCTACTATTGTTGGTAGATCTAAGAAGGAAATTTTCTCTATTGTCCAATACCGGGTTTGGAAGAAGATGAAAGGGTGGAAAGAGAAGGTTCTATCCAGAGCTGGCAAAGAAATTTTAATAAAGTCTATTGCTCAAGCAATTCCTACATACATCATGTCTTGTTTCAAGATTCCATCCTCTGTTTGTTCTTGGTTGGAAAGTATGATGGCCAATTTCTGGTGGGGACAAAAGAACACAGAGGAAAATTCACTGGATGTCATGGAGGTATTTGTGTAAGCCAAAGAGATATGGTGGTTTGGGTTTCTGAGATATGGAGAAATTTAATCAGGCCCTACTTGCTAAGCAATTTTGGAGGTTGGTGACGAATGACAAATCCTTGCTGTTCAAAGTCTACAAATCAAGATATTTTCCCCGAGGCAGTATTTTCAAGGCTCAATTGGGATACCAGCCTAGCTATGCTTGGCGTAGCATTTTGGGTACTAAAAGCATTATTCAAGATGGCACTAAATGAGTGATTGGAGATGGCTCACATGTTCAATATGGTCAGATAATTGGTTACCTGGCAACCATAATGGCAAGGTATTCTCTGAACCAAAAATCCTACCTCCTGATGCTTGTGTGGACAAATTGATAAACTCAGAGAGCAGAATGTGGAATGTGGACATGCTGAATTCAATTATCCATCCTTTAGAATCAAACTTAATATCTCAGATTCCTTTACCTTGGTCTAATATGGAGGATAGATTGTTTTGGAGGCACTCAACAGATGGAAGCTACTTTGTCCGATTGACATATCAAATCCTATCTGGTTTACGATCTGACCCAGAACCAAGTACTTCTCATTGCATGCAAAATTGGAATTTCATTTGGAAATTGAGTGTGCCAGGAAGGTCAAGAACTTTTGCACCGTTTGCTTCATAAGGCCCTTCCATGTAAGGCCAATCTTATGCGTAGACGTGTTGAAACCGATGGGATGTGCCCATTTTGTGATGCAGAGTTGATAGAATCAATTGACCATGTTTTCCTTAAATGCCATCATGCACGCGCAATATGGCTCCTAAGCGACCTCCAACTTAGAGTGCAGGATAATGTTTTATCTGTTCAGGAGTGGTGGCAACAATTGGTCAATTATCTAGATAAAGATCAATGTGAGAAGGTAGCTGTAATCCTATGGAGCATATGGAAGGCTAGAAACCTCTTCATTTTTCAAGGAAAAAGGTTGGACCTACAGAATATTTTATCAATGGGGAATAATATACTACAAGCTTGGAGGGATAATCAATTGGAGAGGCGTCGTACAACCACTATTATGTCACGTGAAGACATAAAGTGGAGACCACCTGATGCTGCCTACATGAAAATGAATATCGACGCAGGTTGGTCAGGGGAAAACGGTACAGGTCTTGGTTTAATAGTCCGAAATTATGCAGGGGAAGTACAAGTAGAAACAACTTCTTTTATTCATGGTCATATGGATCCTTTGGTGGCAGAAGTTGTAGCTATGCGTTGGGCAATACAACTTGGAGTAGATTGGGAGATTCATTCCTTAATTGTGGAGACAGACTGTCAAGCACTCTTTGCAGCTTTGGTTGGATCACATTCTTACTTGTCAGTCTCAAATTTGGTGGCAGATTGTCATCAATTAAGGTCAATGTTTTCTTCTATTTCATTTTCTTTTACTTTAAGAGAAGCAAATTAAATGTTGTAGTACATAAACTAGCAACAAATGCATGTGTGTTTCTGGATCGTACTTGGTGGACTGAAGTCCCACCTTGTATTGCATTAGATGTGGCTTTAGATTTGAATTCAATCTAATTCCAAGTATCTTAATTTAAAAAAAAAATAATAAATAAACAAACGGGTTACTTGCACAATATATTTTTCAATTCCGATTTTCCCACACCTAAAAGTGTACACCCACGGTACACTTGTGTCCTTTTTTTATTTTTTGAATGAACAGTTACAATTTTTTTTTCTTTTTGTGAACAGTAACATTTTTTTCCAAAAAATTTACAATTAACCAGACTGATAACATAATTAACCAGTAAATTGTATAACATTAACCATAAATTTATTCTCAGTGATTATTTGTGTAGTAATCATTATGATCAAATAGTTGTTCAAGATGAACTTTGTTTTCAAGGGAACATGTGGTTAATACCATATAAGTTGGTGGTTAACTGTGTTATTAATCTGGTTAATAATTTGTTTTCAAGTGAACATGTGGTTAATACTATATAAGTTGCTGGTTAACTATGTTATTAATCTGGTTAACTATGTTATTAACCACTCGAGCAACTTATTTAACCACATAATAACTCACAGTTAATTACCACTTTTTGCCTCACTTATAATTATTAACCAGATTAATAACACAGTTAACTACCAACTTATATGGTATTAACCACATGTTCACTTAAAAACAAATTATAATAACTCACAGTTAACCACTTTTTGCCTCACTTATAATTATTAACCAGATTAATAACACAGTTAACCACCAACTTATATGGTATTAACCACATGTCCACTTGAAAACAAATTATTAACCAGATTAATAACACAGTTAACCACCAACTTATATGGTATTAACCACATGTCCACTTGAAAACAAAGTTCATCTTGAATAGTTATTTTGTTCATAATGATTACTACACAAATAATCACTGAGAATGAATTTATGGTTAATGCTATACATGCAATTTACTCATTAACTATGTTATCACTATGGTTAATTGTAAATTTTTTTTTAAAAAAATATTATTGTTCATGAAAAGAAAAAAAAATTGTAACTGTTCATTAAAAAAAAATTGTAACTGTTCATCCAAAAAACCAGGTGTACAGTGGGTGTGCACTATTTGGGTGTGGAAAAAACGTTTGTGTATATTTTTCTTTTAAGCATGCGAGTATTTATATGTACACACTCCATTGTTTACATCGATTTCTTCATATATTTATCTCTCCTTTCCTTTTTTATTATATCATATATCGCACCTCTCGGTTTCTCTTTTATCTCTTTATTTATATAGGTGCATCTAAAGCACTAATATACACTTATAATTTTCTTCTCTAGTATGCTTTAATTAGTGGAATGGATGGGAGACATGTAAGAGTTGTATCCAGAGAGATCATAATTATATCACTAGGAGATTGGGAAATATTAATTAAATATATCTCATTTTTCTTTTTCTTTTTTAGATAATCCAAAGGATTTATCACATGCGTAGGTCCCAAATTGTTTTCTCCTTTGTTTTAAATCGATTAAAATGGATTATATATATATATATATAAAATTTATACCACTTTATACATTAATATTTTAAAAGTGATTGTATTTTATTATCTATACCTATATATAAAGGGAATTCCCTTTTTTTGGTTTCCACTCCAGACAATAATACCCGTGATTCACGCCCTGTTCCGATATACTAAATTCTGGTTTTTTTAATGATAACTTTTTAACACTAATCCTTATTTTTTTCAATTCAAATTCAAATCTTGATTAATTATATTTTTTCCTATTCTAATTTCAATCCATGTTTCTTAATTTAAATTTAAAATATTATCCTTATTATTTAAGTAGTGAATTTTCAAAGTAATTTTGAAAAGTGTAGATTAATAATTTAAATTCAAGTCATTCTTTAAATTTGGAGGATATATTGAATTCTGGTTTTTTAATGATAATTTTTTTAACACCAATCCTTATTTTTACAATTCAAATTCAAATCCTGATTGATTCTATTTTTTTCTATTCTAATTTTAATCCCTATTTCTTAATTTAAATTTAAATATTATCCTTATCATTTAAGTCGTGAATTTTTAAAGTAATTTTGAAATTATAGATTAATAATTCAAATTCAAATCATGCTTTAAATTGGAAGATACTGAATTCTATTTTTTTAATAATAACTTTTTTAACACTAATCCCTATTTTTACAATTCAAATTCAAATCCGAATTGATCGATTCTATTTTTTCCTATTCTAATTTTAATCCCTATTTCTTAATTTAAATTTAAAATATTATCTTTATCATTTAAGTCGTGAATTTTTAAAGTAATTTTAATATAAATTAGGGGTATAATTGGAAACAAAATGTGGACACCAAAAAGAGATATTGCCTTTTCATATTAGTATAGATTAGTATAGATATAGGAGGTGGCATAGTGAAAAATTAAGAAAAAAATAGAATGGAGTGAATTGAAAAATAAAAAGGAAAGATCAATCAAAGAGAATGTTCACATAAAGGGCTCAACACATAAAGTATTGAGAAAAATAGAAAACACAAACGACCAGAAATCTGAAATATAGAAGCAAGTTAATCTTCAGGTTCTATTCTATTCTTCATGTGTAACGTCCTAATTTCTAAATTCAGAAATAATGCCTGTTGGGAGCACTATTTCCAAACTTATAAAATTAATTCGTCAATTTCGCGTATCAAAATAAAACATAATCGCTTGTGTAATCCAACCATTACCAAAGCTCCACGTTACATGAATAAAACATAGAAAAATACAACATAGTTGCCATCAAGGCTCCAATACAATGCATTAAAATTAACATAGTAATTCCTAGGGAACGACGAAACAAAAGACTACGGTAGTCCTAAGCAACATTAATAACGATAATAAGAAATCAAAGTCTAATCTGTGGTACTTCATGCATCCTCTACTACTCGTCCTGATCCGGAAACTCATCCTGCACAACTGAAATATAGTTCCTGTATCGTGGGATGAGACTAGGTCCCAGTGAGCGTAACCTGTGTGTGCAGTGTGGGGGAAAACAACCAAGAACCACCATAGCATTCATATTAATTTCAAGAAACATAATGGAGACAATTAAACATAATTGAACGTATTGGAAATCAATGATTATGATGCAATGCATGACTGTGAGGTGTTATTACCCGACACCCGGGGTCTTTTCTCTGTAACGTGACTGTGATGAGCGCTCGGCCATGTAACCAAGGACCGTCGTCTAGGGCTACCTATGATTAAGTCTTAAATAATGTTTAATTTTCATTCTGTGGTTGGGGACCCCATCTCCCTCTTGGCCATGAGTTCGATGTGGTTACCCCGTCTTTCTTAAATAATTTGCTCGAAGGCCTATGACTGTGACGGTCAATGACCCTGTGATAGCCCGAAGGCACTGTGATGGCTATAAGCCCTGTGATAACTTAATTCATCATTCATGACTGTGATGGCCAAAGGCCCATGATTCCATAATAAAATATTCAAGGTTCATAATACATCATCATTATCTCAACTCATAATCCATGACTGTGATTTCTTAAATTCATAATTCCATGGCTGTGACGGCCAAAGGCCCATGATCTTAGAATAACCCAATCAAAGTTCATCATACATAATCATCCAAGTCATCATACATAATCATCCAAGTCATCTATCCTATGGTTTTGGCAATTCGATACAAACAATTATCAATGCATTCATATTTCCTATATTCATACCATACATATATCATCATTCCATGAGAAAAAAGGGGAAAAAAGAATGGGGAACATGCTGTGAGAACAATGAGGACAAACAAGTGAGAGTCACACCCACCTGTGAGTCGGAAAAACGGAGAAAGAACGAGGAAGGAAGTGCCTTGATAGGGAAAGATTGATGCAAGACTCGTTCTTGATGAGTAGAAATCGTTCTTGGCCTTCGCTGGGACTTTCTCTCACTAGAACCACTCTATCTCTCTCTGAAAAATGTGAAGAAACGGGAGGAAACTGACTGAAAAACCGTCCAGGGGCGTGTTTTAAGTGGTGCAGTAACGGACCACTCGCCTAAGCGGTTTATTCGCTTAAGCGAGTTCTTTAAAATTTGGTTTCATCCCCGATAAATTCGCTTAAGCGAATTCTTTCCAGAGAGCACCCCAAAAAGGCTCTGTTTTTCGCTTAAGCGAATGAGTCTGTTTGAAGGTGCGATTTTCCTCAAAACCCTATCATATAACCTATCAAACTGAAGCCCCGGAAATAAGCTTTCTAATGAGAGTGGAATCACCTCAATCGGAAATCTACAACTCTAGATATTCACAATTTAGTGCACCAAGGTCATTAGGCTTAAAACCAAAATCAAGCTACAACCTTAGTTTTTGCCTCTTAAGCTTTCCTGTACCTATTCCTTTCTTCATTCTACTTTAAGTTATGATATTCCTATGAATTAAAGTCTTAATTAGCGAGATGTTACATCATGCTTCTTATGTTTGTCTTGCTTTCTTCGTAATATTGTTTTTAAATGTTTATTTGTATGATTGAATTCTACCCCCACAACCACTTTTCACACCCGATAGTGTGAAGTCATGTAGACGGGTTTTTTATGACTATTAAAGGCTATGCTCGTATACTTGTGAAAAACATGAAAATAGTAAGAGACACATACAGGTTGTTCCAAGTGTTTCTTAAAACTTCAAATAGTAAGTTATGCCATTACATTGATTTTTCAAGTCATTATTTTACATGAATTGATAAATTTATTTACAGAAATTGAAAAGAATGATAACACATAAAATAGTTTAAGATAGCAATGAAGTAATGGGTCAAAGAAGTGTAAAATATTATTATGTCATTTTCGGCAGTTAAAAGAATTAAATCACATGAAGTACTTAACAATATTTTTAAAAGTTTAATGATTCTGATTGTGATATGGCTTTGCTTAAACTTAAATTTAAACAACTTTGCTTAAATCTATCAAATTAAATTTTATTTCCTACTGTGATATGGCTTTGCTTAAAGTAAAATCGATCACATTAAACCATAAAATTAATTTGTACCTTGGAGTGAACGTACAGTTTGAGAATAGGTATAATTTTAGTGACAAATTTTTTCCATTCTTTTTGTTAGCATAGTCTCATTTCCCAAGCATGGAAGCACAACTTTAATAGCAGTTAAATTTAAATTCCTATTCAAACAATATTTTTTTGCTTATTTTTTCATTAATAAATATAAATAATTATATTGATTGTTTAAAAATCTCAGAAGTTTACATGATATATGCATGTGTGTATATTTAAGGAATTAATATATTGATATATGAGTGAAATAAAATGAATTGACAAATATTTGTGCGTAATAACTTAAATAATTTAATATTATATATTGTATATTAAATTGAAATGAAATGAATTGATTAATATGTGAATTATTCTTTAGTTAATATCATTTTATCAGGTAATATAGTAATA
Source organism: Sesbania bispinosa (assembly GCA_026901365.1). Taxonomy (NCBI): domain Eukaryota; kingdom Viridiplantae; phylum Streptophyta; class Magnoliopsida; order Fabales; family Fabaceae; genus Sesbania; species Sesbania bispinosa. The sequence continues at coordinate 133,199 of QLOH01000411.1, read as the reverse complement.
TGAAAAATAACAATAGTGAACAATCACTAGAGCAACAACGAGAGATGGAGACAAAATGCTTGAAATAGAAGTCAAAGAGTAAGCATGGAGCAAATATGACACCAATTATCTAGAAGACGTGCAAATTATCACCAACAGAGTTGACTAATAAGAGTTGTAAATAAACAATACAATTATGATTGTCTTAAATGCAGATATTATTCATTCTTTTAGTTTAATTCTTTAAATTTATTTACTTATATTAAACATAAATTATATTTATTTCGTTTAAATTAAATGTATAATACAAATACGATTTACATTTTATATTGTGTTAACAAATTTTACGTCTTTTCCCAAAAAAATGCGGATAGACAGGCACGACAGTGCTTGTCTATCCGCTAGTTTAAATAAAATAATTTTTTTATACTTATTGTACGTACTGACCAAGAATACATCTCGTCCACCCTACACACATCGACCTTATTAGGGGGAGAGGGGTCCAGATACATTGAACTTACAAATAGAATCTGAACCTCAATCATAGCAGATCATATCAATTAACATAATGACATGAAGGGGACAAATTAGACCCAATAAGGAAGGTATTTGAAATAGACAACAGGATTTGAGGAATTAACAAGTAGTAGTCATAATTCATGAAGATCATGCCATTAATGTAAAGGTCAACTCTCAATACCTATATAAAGGGCCTCAAGAGGTAGACACAACTAACACACTTCTTCACTTGGCCTTGTCGTTACTTTACTGCATTGGAGTCTCATTTTGGTTAGAGCAGAGTAGGATTTAGGCCTTGTAAGAACATTTGGCGCCCACCGTAGGCCTCTTGTAAAACGGTCCAAAAGAAGCACAAGTTCAAACGTTAAGATGGCAAGAACAAGAACAGGCAATAATAATGGAGAAGCTCCGACATTATAGGACCTTACTCAATAACTTGAGCAACTCAGACAAGAAAATCAATGAATACAGAACAAGAATAGAGTAATGCAACAACGAATTGACGAGTTACAAAATGCTAAAGTAGGAAAGAGGGAAGAGGAAGAAAGGGATGATGCTTCACATTCATCCGAAACACGTCGGTCTTCGAATTTGGAAGGACCACATGTGGGTCAAAACCCACCGTCAGATAAGCATTTCCACCCCTTTTCTGATTTTATTATGTCAATACCACTTCCTAGGTACTTTAAACTTCCTCATTTGCCAATTTATGACGAACCGACGAATCCTAACTCTCACATCAGTAGATTTCACACCGTTATGTTAACAACAAGTGCTATTGACGCTATTTTGTGTAAGATTTTCCCAGGAACTCTTACAAGACTCTCAATACAATGGTACTCCACGTTAACACATGGATCCATCCGAGACTTCGACGAATTCAACACAACATTCCTGAACCAATTTTCGTCAAGTTGTCCATTCAAGAAGACGAAAGACAATTCGTTTAGTATTTTGCAAGGAGACGAAGAACCACTGAATGACTATATCAACCGTTTCAATTAAAAAGCTATGGAGGTCAAAGAACTTGATCCAAAGATACATATTTATCAATGGTTTGAAGGAAGGTCAATTCACAAATGAATTAGCAACGGCAAAACCGACCGACTTATCTGATTTTTGGAGAAAATCCTCGAGACAGATTGACACAGAGGAAGCAATTGTGGCTAAGAGATGATTGAGGGTCATGTTTGTTGGTCCCAGAGGGAATCTAGAAGGGGGTGTTAAATAGATTCACTAAAAACTTAGTCCTTTTTACAAAACCAGGAATTGTTTTAGCCATTTCTTTTTGTCTTTAAGATTATTTCAAATTGAGTTTTCAAAAACAATTTTCAAAGTTCAAAACAAATGTGCAGCGAACCAATATGTTTGAGAAGGGTAATTGATTACCAAGATTGATTCCTCAAGCATTACAATTTACTATTCAAACAAATTCAGTTTTATGAAATATCAAGAATGAAATTAGAACTTACAATACACAACAAATATGTAGTTCAATTTTTGCCAACAATATCAAATTGTTTGCTCAATTTCAGTCTGACCTTTATCTTCATCTTCAGTCTGAGGATTCCTACTAATTAGTCTGAGGATGCCTCTCAGTCTCAGTCTAAGCTTGGTTGTGGTTCTTCTGATCTTTCTGAGTTCTTTACTTTGCATAAGATTCCTGTCTTTCTAAGATCTCACATACAAAACATCAGTAACTTCAAGAACATAAAACGTTAAGTTTGATCAAATGGTTTTTTTATGAGTTACAAATTTAGGGTGAGGGGATGGTGCCCCAGTCCAAGGCAGGGAAAGCCTCCAGGCTTAAAGAGCACTTATAAAGGTACTTACATTTTACCTCACCCCAAGGGGACAAGTGGGGGTTCGAACCTACGACCTGTCAGATACGATACCATGTCTTACTCCACTGATCAAATGGTTTGTTGTCATTAAAACCAAATATCTTAGGGTTTTGTGCTAACACATTATTAATATTTTTATACTTTGTACTTTTTGTGCAAATTTTAAAATATACTAATTAAGAAATATATTGATGATTTTCGTATGTCAAGTCACTTGTTCTTTATTTTTTTAATTTAAAAATATCTCATCTTTATACTTATTTTTTAAGTTATCTTAAACATATAAATAAAATGGAAATGTTATAATGACATATGTTAGGGGAAAATCTTAGAAAAATTAAAAGAAAGTTAGAGACTCCCTTGAGGAATCCTCATTCCCTTTTCAAGCACTTTCTTTCCCTCCGCCGGCCTTTGAAGAGGGAGAGCCCGTTTTTCTCTTTCAGAGTTAATTAGGGCAAAGTAAGTTTTTGGTCCCTCAAAAATTTCAGGAATTTGGTTTTAGTCTCTATAATTTAAAATCACTGGTTTTGGTCCCTCAAAAATTGAAAATACACCAATTTAGTCCTTGTTGCTTAGTTTTGCTACGGATTAGCTACAATTTTTTATCGATAAGGACTAAATTGGTGTATTTTCAATTTTTGAGGGACCAAAACCAGTGGTTTTAAATTATAGAGACTAAAACCAAATTCCAGAAATTTTTAAGGGACCAAAAATATATTTAACCCTTAACTTTTGAATGGGAAAAAAGAAATGGATATGATCAATTAACTCGGTCAAACTTCTAGAGTTATATCACATAATAACATATTATATTATCCTCTTATCTATCTATATTACTCTCATATTATGTTACACATGTGAATTTGACCAATCCAACCGTGGAATTGAAAGTTCTTATAAAGTAGATGCTTATAAAATTTCATGAAAATAAAAAACTTATTGATACTTCATCAAACTAATTTATTTTAACGTATAATATGTTTTTAAAATATAAGTAAAAGCCTACTATTAGATAACATACCTACGGATATCCAAATTATCTTAAATTTAATATACCTCATGAAGGTAATATAATGTCATTCAATGGTTGGACTGGTCAAATTCACATTTTACAAAAAGTTATTAAGAGGTGTAACTCTTAAAGTTTGACATCTGGTGTCAACGGATCCTGACTCATATATATATAGGGAGCGTATCAACTGAGAGGAGTGTTTTATTGTGAGAGATGAGAGGGTTAAAATCAATATTATTAAAACCGGACCGGACCGTCTGGTCGGACCGGTTCGGCCGAAAACCGGACCTGGCACCGTTCCGGTCAGGTCATGTTGTTTGATCGGAAATGCAATTCACTCGGCCAGACCGATCATAAATCGGTGCTATTTCCATCAACTCAGTGCGGGTCAACGCGGTTTGACCGCGCTTTTTCCACACCTGGCTCGTTTGGTTCTGCTGCACTGCTCAGAAATGTTTGACTGCTCCGCACTAGTCCTGCTCCTCTGCTCACGCGCTGGTTCTGCTGCATTGCTTAGAATTTAGAAATACAAAATGTTTCATTCAATGGGGTTCGAACTCACCTTCAACACTTCACAGCAAAAGTGAATCAACCACTTGATCACTTCAACCTTTGATAAATAATGCGTGAGATATAATATATATAAATCATATCTATTTCGCTTACATATTAAATTTATACAATAAAATATGTTAAAAAATTATATAAATTTATTCTCATTTTATTTGATTGTGAATATATAAAATTTGTAAACACTTTTAATTATGAATCAATTAATGTGTTTATAAATTTAATTATCAATCTAATTTTTAAAACATTAGTTTATATGATTAATATTTATTTTGTATAAGTCTCAAGTTTTTAGTATAAAATATATAAAATTTTATATATACTGGTTTAACCGGTTCAACCAGTAACCCATTGGTTCGACCAATGACCCATTAAACCAGTACCCTGACCGAGTCGATCACTGATCCGAGTTTAATAACATTGGTTAAAATATAACCCTTAGATTAAATTGAATTAAATTAAATGGTTCAGATAAAATTAAGTAATAATGATTTGTTATCTCTGATCCATAAAATTCTTTGATCCAGAATCCATTATCTCTGATTATTCCTCCAAATCTAGCCAACCCTTGATTTTTGAAGAAGATGCCATCAACATTAAATCATTATTATTTAATTTAATCTCAACTATTTAATATAATACGAAATTTTTAATAAGCTAAAGTACTAAGTTAACTAAAAAATACTTTATAATTATAGTAATAGTAATTGTTGTAACATCCCGGAAATCGGGACCTAGGAAACATAAGAGAAGTCTTAGGTGGTAAACCCAACAAAGAGAGGGGAGTTAGAAGTAGGAAGAGAATTCAGAAGCTAAGTGTGATTTCAGACAAGGAATTAGGGAATTCATTAGGAACCACGGGTTTTAAAAGAGTTTAGAAGAGGGACCGAGAGCTAAGTCAATTAAGTTGTAGGACGAGTTAGAGGGAACCGCACCCGGAATCGGATAGAAATATAAAGGTTTAGGAGTAAGGAAATGAGTTTGGTTAAAGAAGAAATGAGTTGAAAGGAAGGATTAAGAGAAAGAGTTAAGGAGAAGAGCAACACCCTAGCCATTAATGTGGAAGAATAAGCTTTGTGGTCAAGAGAATGGATTTGTTAAGAATTAGAGTGGGGAAAGGTTTGGATGAGAAGAACTAAGTTAAAAGAAGGTTTTCATGGAGAGGACTTAGGTTTGAGAATGAGAGAATTGAATTGGAGCCAAAGAGGGGCACAAACCGAGGTTATTGCTTAATTTTAGGTTTTTGCCTAATGACCTTGGTGTACTAATTTGCGAATATCTAGATCTATGGGTGTCCGATTAGGGTGATTCCACTTTCATTAAAAATCTTATTTCCGGGGCTTCAGTTTGATATATTATATGATAGTATTCCGAGCTCGTTTGCACTCCTAAACATCAAGTTTATATGGTCAACGCGCTGACACGCGCCCAGGAGCGCGCTGGAGCGCCCGGACGCGTTCAGCTTCCTATAAAACGCGCATAACCCGTCTTTTTCTTCATTCTTCTTCTTCCTTTAGGGTTTTTAGAGTGAGAGGGAGAGGATTTTTGAGAGAGAAAGAGCTTGGAGATGGAGAAAGGCTTGATTGAAGGTGCTCCATCATCCCTAAGGCTTGAGTTTCCACCATTCCTCTATCATCTTCCTCCTCCTCTTCCTCCATTGTTGCTCCTTTGAGGTGAGTGGTGGTTCTCACTCACTTTTCTTGATTGTATTCCATTGCATGCTCCCTATTCTTTCTCCCCTTGCTATTATTGATGATTATGGTTAGTTTTGATGCAAATTACCTAGGGTGGTTGATTGGAATGCTCAAACCCTAGGTTAGAGGAATTGGGAATTTTATGAAATGTTGGATTGTTGATGTTTAATCTTGAATTAATTGATGATTATGCATATGTACATGCTTATGGAAGTATTACTCTCTCATGAAAATCATTTACTCATGTTTTTGAAAAAGCAAAAGGATTTGGGTCTTAAGACCTCATGTTTTGAAAGGAAGAGTTTTGGGTCTTTTAGACCTCATGTTAAAATTAACGACTTTGAATCCTTAGACTTCATGTTTAAAAGATTTATTTTTGGGTCCCTGGATTTCATGTTTAAAATGATCATGTTAAATACTCAGATTTTGGTCCCAGGACTCATGTTCCCCAAGACTTCGTCTTTGGTCCTTGGACTCATGTTAAATAATCAATATTTGGTTCATGGACTCATGCTTCAAGACTCTGTCTTCGGTCCATGGACTCATGCTAAAATAAATAAATTCAAGTTTGAATCTATCACAGTTAATGGGTAAGGTCTTATGGCCTTCAGGGACGACGGTCCCTGTTAGTCTGAGCTCAGTATAGCCTCATGGTTACAGTAGAAAGACCCCTTGGTTGTTGGGTAAAACACTTCATGACTGACCTTGCATTTGTGATTGTCATTGGATGGCTAACATTACATGTCTTGAATTACCATTACGAATGATTTGTAAATTTACCAAGTTTACCACTATGAATGTTTTTTTTTAAATTTATTAAGTGATGCTATATTGTTGTATATCTAGGGTCTTGCCTCCCCACACCGCACACACACTTACCTCATTCACTAGGACGTAGTCTCATCCCACGCTGTGGAATTACTTTCAGTTGTACAGGTTGTTGTCCAGGCTTTTGACGGAAGAGTAGACGACTCAATTGAAGTAAAATATTAAGGACTGTATTTGAGAATTAGAAGTTTATTGATGTATTAATGTAGAGAATTTGGTTTGGCCATGGAGGCCTTATTGTAGATTGATACTATATGGTGATAATATAAACTGTACTGGTACTTTTCTGAGTTTCAGGTGAAGTTGTAAAATTGGGAAATGTCCAATTTTCAGGGGAAACTCTGCCGGATTTCCGGTAAGTGTTTTATGAACCAAACACTCTAAAGTGTAGGTTCTTTCCCTAGATTCTTAATTAAGAATTAATATTGAAAATCATGATGTATGAATTTTGTGGAAGCCTAAGCAAACGTTGGATTGCTTAAGTGTTGTGTGATTTGTATATCGATACACAAAATGCGCGAAATAATTTCAGAAATTCGGATTAAAGTTTCCAACGAACATTCTTCTTGAATTGAGAAATTAGGACGTTACAATTATAGTTATTATATAAATACTAAAGGCTTTTTACATTTTAAATATTAAATTTATCAAGCAAAAACAACATATAACTTTTTATAAATTATAGTCAAATGACCAAAATTCTTTATTTGATTTCAACTTATCAATTTCCATTTTTATTTCCATTTTGAAATATTAAAAAAATGTCCTCTAATTTACCTGAAAAACCTACAACTTTTACTTGTATTTATCTCATAAAAATTAATAATTTTAGTTTTTAAGAAATTACAAATATTAATACCTAAAATTAAATAAATATTCTATCTTAAAAAAATAAATAAATATTTTTAATCATTTATATTTTATGAAATAAATAAAAAGATTAATAATATAATATGAAATTTAAATCATGAAAAAAAAACTTTGTAACTACGGTAATAGACTAATAGACTAATAATAGTTATGTCAATATTAGACCATTTTATTTTTTTAATTATTAAATATATCCTTAAAAAAGGATGTACGTGTTTAAAAATATAATATGAAATTATAAATATTCATATCAAAAAATAAATAAATTAAGGTGTATAGTACAAAATTATTTTTTAACATATTTTATGAAATATATAAGAAGAATAGAAATATAATATGAAATTTAAAATATTCTTAAGTACTCAACAAAAAATACTTTTTCTAATCTTGATCTTATAAAAATAAAAAATTTAATTTACTCAATAAATTAAAAATATTAAAATATTTTATAGCGTTTATTTAAAAATATATTTTATTAAATTTTATGAAATATATAATAAGAATGAAAATATAATATCAAATTAAAATATGATAAAATGCTAAATAAAAACACTTTACAATTATGATAAAACGCTAAATTAATGTTGATGGTAGCTTCTTTGAAGATCAAGGACTTGCTAGATATGGAGGATTAATTAGAGATAACAATGGATCCTGTATCAAGGGATTCTATGGATTAGATATAACAAATCATTATTACTAAATTTAATCTCAACCATTCAATTTAATCTAATTAAGGGCTATATTTTAACCCTCTCATCTCCCAAAATAAAACATTCCTCTCACTTAATATGCTCCCTATATATAGATCCGTTGACACCAGATGTCAAACTTTATGACTTACACCTCTTAATAACTTTTTGAAAAATGTGAATTTGATCAATCCAACCGTTGAATCACATTATATTACATTCATGATTATGTATATCAAATTTCAGATAATTTGGACATTCGTGGGTATGTTATCTAATAGTAGACTTTTACTTATATTTTAAAAACATATTATACGTTAAAATAAATTAGTTTGATGAAGTATCAATTAGTTTTTTATTTTTATGAAATTTTATGGGCTTGATCTACCTTATAAGAACTTTCAATTTAACGGTTGGATTGGTCAAATTCACATTTTTCAAAAAGTTATTAAGAGGTGTAAGTCATAAAGTTTGACACCTGGTTCTGACTCTCTCTCTCTCTCTCTATATATATATATATATATATATAATCCATTTTAAATTCAATATACAATTTAAGTTGAGGGATATTTATTTATTATCCATATATATATATATATATAGTATAAAATATTAATTCAAATTCAAATTATCATAAACAAATCTTATCAATATCGTATTGAGATTACAATTTGAAATTAGTGATTTTATTTTTTAAAATTCTGATCTTATCTTCTGGTCTTATTATATAAGTAATACATCGATCTCTCACACAACATCAAAACTAAAATTTGTTTTTTCACCATGGAGTACCCGTCTAGCGGAGTATGGACTCCATTGGGGTCACAATTGCCGCTTATACCAGGAAATTGTTTGGAAATCCGCTTTGCAATTTGGTCTCACACCAATACAGTGCTATTTTTAACAGACCCCCACACTTTCAAATGCATAGAAACTGAAGGGATTTTCCAAGAGTTCCGAGATTTCATAATATCATCCCTTAGCAGCCCACATTTTGGCTTTCTATCTGTCCAACAAGCAACAGATGTGGCCATGTCTGCAATTCAACAAGGGTTCCAGCTTGACCACAACCTTGCTAATGCTAATTATGAATCATTACCCCAATCCCAGGAGTACTTATCTTTACTTTTGGGAGTCAGGCTACCTGAACCTACTTATACACATATCAGAATGGTTCCTGCATCTAAGGAAGCCATAAAAATGTCACTGAAGAAAGTTAAGGTTACTGAAGAGAATCAGTGTTGTGCTATCTGCATGGAGGAGTTTCAAATCGGTGCTGATGGTAATAACAGGGCAGATGAGGGCTACTCAATGCCCTGTTCTCATGTGTTTCATCCAACCTGTATTCTAAAATGGTTGAACAAGAGTAATACGTGTCCATTGTGTCGCTACCCTTTGCCAACTGTCAATGAAGAGATGAATGATAAGTTGACCTGTTGGACTTTTATTAGTTCTATAATTAGGGCCATTTTTTCTTTTCTCTAATTTATTGTGAGTTTGTCTGGATTCTTTAACGCAACTATTCATAATGATGGAAATATGAGTTTATCACGTTTGAACGCTACTATAAAAATATTATAGTACTCTTCATTGTAATTAGTGTTGGGAAAATTTAAATTAGTAAAAAATAAGGTGATTTTATTTATTTATTTTTGCTATTCTATGATCTCTTAACTATGTATTGTTTATTTGCACTTATAGATTGATACACGATCCCCATGTAGTGAAACTCTTGAATGTAATCAATGTATCATCCAATTAATTATATATATTTATCTATACCTATATATGGAATTTCCCTTTTTTTTGGTTTTCACGATTTCCAGACAATAATACCCATAATTTACGTCTCATTCCGATATACTGAATTCTGGTTTTTTAAATGATAACTTTTTTTAACACTAATGCTTGTTTTTTCAATTCAAATTCAAATCTTGAGTGATTATATTTTTCTTATTCTAATTTTAATCCATATTTCTTAATTTAAATTTAAAATATTATCCTTATCATTTAAATCGTGAATTTTTAAAGTAATTTTGAAAAGTGTAGATTAATAATTCAAATTCAAATCATTCTTTAAATTTTGAGAATATACTGAATTCTGGTTTTTTTAATGATAATTTTTTAACATTAATTCTTATTTTTACAATTCAAATTCAAATCCTGATTGATTCTATTTTTTTCTATTTTAATTTTAATCCATATTTCTTAATTTAAATTTAAAATACTATCCTTATCATTTAAGTCGTGAATTTTTAAAGTAATTTTGAAAAGTATAGATTAATAATTCAAATTCAAATCATTTTTTAAGGTATTTAAAAATATAAATAAACAAATTTTACGTCTTTTTACAAAAAAAATACGGATAAACAAACAGTCAGTGACTATCTTTCCGCTAATATATATAAAGTAAAAATCATAAACGAATTTATATGGAGTCACTCTCGGAGTCTCATGTGCCGACAACAAATTACACAGAAACTCGGGAAAACATATCAAATGTTATAAAACTATGCACTCTCAATAAAACAATACAAATTAATTGGGATATATGATTTATGTCAATAAATACTGATGTTTAATGAATTTCGATAATGTCATCGTCTTAAATATAACATCAACAACATTATCCTGCTAATTTTAGGAGTTTTATTTTGTGTAGCCCTCCAAAATTTCTTTAACACCCTACTCCACCTAAGAAAGTAAGAATTGGTGTCTTTCTCTATAATGAAGATTTCAGTATGATTGTTGTTTCAGTTTGCTTATTTTAGACCGCAAAGAACGCACGGCCGGCCCAAGGGCCAAGCCACTAAAGCAATGACTTTAGGCCCCAATATTACATAGGCCTCATAATTATATACTTATATTAATTATACTTATATTTAAAATTTTTATAAATATAGAATTTTATGTATATATACTTACAGTGTAAGTAAGTTTTACATTGTGATCCAATGATGTGTTGCCACATCAATTAATGAGCTAATAATACATGAGGTGATAATACATGAGGTGTCATGCCATTAAATGATGTGATAACACATCATTGGATCACAATGTAAAATTTAATGTATTGTAATTAAATTCTTAATAAAATTATCTTTTGATTAAAATAATAGGCCTCATATTACTATAACTTTTTGTCATAATTAATAATTATTTTATTAGTTGATTTTTCTTATCATATGTTAATCCTAATTATAATACATATTTTTCTATTATGTAATATAATAAATATTGTAATATATTAAAATCACCAAAATACTAATATAAACGCTAATTATACATAACCATAATTTAATTATATAGTAATTTTATATCTAAAAAATTTAAGAAAAAAATTCAATAAAATTATAATAATTTATTTTAGTTAATTAAAAAAGGCATCATCTCAAAAATTTGCTTTAGGCCTCAACATGTGTTGGGCCGGTCCTGAAAGAACCTTAAGCTACAAATATATAAAGTTATTCGCTATTTAATAAATATGATAATAATCTAAATTCAATTTTTATGATTAAAGATTACATTTTTTATTTTTACCAAATTTTAATTTTTTTGTGTTCATCTATTACTAGGGCAATTCGAGGCTTAGTCACAGTTAAGGCTCCTCATCCCTTCCTAAGAGTGTGTCTAGTGGAGATCAAATCTGGGAGCTCTTTCCACAATCTCAACCTGCATTACCAATTGAGTCACAACTATTTATTTTTTTTTAATTTTTTTATAATATAATTTTGGTTGATTTTTTATATAGAATGTCGGTATAATTTCAGTATCACGCGGGTGTCTGACATTACATTACGCTTATAGATAAAGGTGTCGGTATTTTATTGGTTGGGAGATAAGTATGAATCACTCATATCTTAGAGGTGGTCTCTTTGCTGCTGGAGAGGAACATACCCCAGTTTCATGATTATGCAAAAACAATAGCTCATATATTAGATCTCCCTAGCAGGGAATGGCAAGTGAGTGTTAGCCACATATTTCGTGAGGAGATAAAGGTCTCCTTAATTGGTAATTGCATTGGCATAGGCATTCTTGCCCTGTGTTATTAGTGCTGTTAGTTTTTCTACCTTGTTCCAATGTAACAAGAGTATGGCAATTTTGTGTTAGTCCTCCACTGCCACTATGGGTATTTATTTGAGGGTTTGTTTCCTATGAAGTTTGAATATTGCTTATAACAACTATAATTTTTTTCATATTTCATTCTTTTACACTATTTCTGCACCTTTTTTTATTTCTCTATTTTCTTTCTCAATTACATTTTTCATTTTTTTTCTTTATTTCTTTTTTTTTTCACATATTTTTTCCTGCACCTCTCACTCTAAAAAATTGAGGGTGCATGGAAATACTATTTTCTTTCCTCTTTTATCTCCAACATGATTAGTTATGTTTACAAGTGATTGGTCACACGACTCACACATTTTCTCATTACTTTTTTTTATTTCTTTATATATAGAAGTGCTCTACAAAACAGTTAAAATCTAAAAAATGTTAATATATATATATATATATATATATATATATATATAGTACACGTTATTTGGAAACGTTATTCCTTCATCTATCCATTATTCCTTGTACCTCGTATATGCACGTGTGTTCATATATATGTGTGTGTGGATTAGAACTTGCAATTTGGGATACCCGACTTGGTCTGATGTGGGTAACGAGTTTTGTAGGTCGGACTAATAAGTTCAAGAGTTATTTAGATTTCTAAAACAAATGTCAGTGCCCTACAATTTAGTGTAGCCTAATTTTTTTGTGGGTTTTTTGCAAGTTACCCTGACCTTTTTTTATGGGTTTTTGCATGTAGCAGGTTTTATTGGGTTGGGAAAGTTATTCGAGTTTCTAAAATAAAGGCCCAAGCCCTACAATTTTGTGGACTGACCTGGTCGGGTTAGTACTTTTTCCAACTTTAGTGTGGACACCCACGTCCCTGTATATATGTCGAAACCGGGGTCACGACGGGTCGGCGAACAAATCAGGGAAAAATTGGGATTTTCAATGGAGTCGCCACCAAAGTTTATTTTAAGGGAAAACATTTGGAAAAGCCTTTTTAAAAGAAAAATGGTCTTCGAAACCAGATTTGGGTTCGGGAGTCATTTATGCGTAGGGAAGGTATTAGCACCCTACAACATTCGTCCTAAGACAATTACCTCTAATTAATTGTGCAAAATTTGTTAACTTTAAAAATATTAATTTTACCTCTTTGAAAATAAAATTTATTTTTGTTATTTTTTGCTTTTTTAATTTTTTTTGTATTTTATAATAAATAACAAAGTTATAAAAAAGAATTGAATTGCGGATTAAAGGGAAAAAACATTTTTTATTTATTTTGGCTTGACGGGTGTGGTTCCCGCTCCTACGTATCCTCGGGTGCAATGGAGAAATCAAAGCCACGTAGTTCTAAAAATTTTGGATTTGTTGATTTTTGAAAGAGAAAGGCTTTTTTAGAAAAAGATTTTTTTTACTTTGAAGAAAAGAAGGTTAAGAGAATTTTAACTTGAAAAAGAATTTTATTTAAAGGAGTTCGCATTGCACAGGCTTAGGATAGCATTGCTATACAAAAAATCCTTACGATACTCACAACAGTTGAAGGGCAACAAAGTGCACAACCAATGTCATGGATCACTGCATGAACTTGGGATTGATATTTGATTGATTGTAATTTTAAAAGAGAAATTGGAATTGTGAAAGGAAATTACCATTTTTTTTATTTTTCAGAGAATTAATTTTGAAAGTATTTTGAACATACACATAAGAAAAAAAAACTGATTAATTGGGAAATGTTAGAAAGAAGTGATTAGAAATTTGATTGATTTAATTTTGAGAAAGAGAATTAAAAAACATTTTAACTTTGATTTTTTCAAAGAAATGATTTTAAAATTTTTGACTTTTAAATGAAATGAAATTTGTTAAGAAAAAAATTAAATGTAGCTGAAATTAAAAGTTGGGCCTCAGGTTGCATCATTGGCCCAACCTGTCTCATTCTACAACAAAAAAAACGTATTAAAATAAAAATGGGCCAAGGTGAGATTATGGGCCCATCTGATCACATTACTCAAATAAACAAAAAAAAGAAAAGAGAAAAAAAAGAAAGAAAAAACGAGAGGGGGCTAACGGGTCAAGAGTGAGAGGCTCTCTTTCAAACTCTTAGATTTTATTTCCCTTGCCAACAAGGGTTAGGGTTCACAAAATTAAAAAAAGGCAAGAAAGGAAACACAAGGGGGGAGGTGCATGAGCGCGGCGGTGAGGAGAGCAACAAAGGGTCTCACACGGTGGTCGCGAGGAGAGAGGGGGCGGCGGCGACGACCTTGGCAGCCGCGCGCGGCTAGAACAAAGCGGAAGGGGGAGGCCGCGTTCGGTGGTGCGCGGCCGCGCCTGAAACGGCACGACGGAGACGCCTGGAGGTGGTGCGGTGGGTCGCGATGACGGAATCGTGGCCAGGGGACGATGAAGACGACGACTGCGAGCGGAGGGTGACGAAACGATGTGGTTCGCGCGACTGTTGGTGAGGGGGGCGAAGGACGGTGACAGATAGAGCGGCGGAGGTCCGACGAGCAACGCCGCTGCAACGGGGAGGCCAACAGCGGCCTCCCTCTCTTCTCCTTTCTCCCTCTCCCTGTTACTCTCTTTTATCCTATTTTCTCTCTGGTCTTCTTCTTTTGGCTCTGTCTTTCATTTTTGGGGCTTTTTTTTTTTATTTTGTGATTACTTTCTATCCCTCTCATTTGAGACCGGTTGTTAATTTGCAGGAAGTGGAGAAGACAATGGAGATTGGTGGTGGGCTGCAAACAGATTGCTTCAGGTTCATAACAGAGGCTAGGAGGGAGTGACCGGTGATGGCGATGTTATTTTTTCATGTTTGTTTCTTTATTATGCTTTCTATTTTATGTAATTTTCAGAATATTTGGACTGTGTAATGGGACTGTATGATGGACATTTTATTGGTTTGCCGATTATTTGATTTTCTTGCATTTTAAAAAAAAAATGATTCATGCACAATACTGAATCATAATCTGCAAGTTGAATGTTTTGAGAGGAGTGTACCGATTTACGTGTGTATGATTTTTTTATCTGTGCAGTGCCCCTCCCCTTTGATCTTTCTCTGTTTTCCCTTCCTAGACCTCTTCTTCCTTCTCCTTCAGAATTTTTTACCTTACCGGAATGCTGTGAATTGAATTGGTTTTCAGATGATAAAAACCAACCCCATTTTTTCTGAAAAATTTCTGGAACTGTTTTTTTCTTCCTCCCCCTCTATGATACAGTTTATGTATATATAACACAAGGGAGTAATGCTTGTAACTGTTGAACTCTTTCCTCCTGTCAAATTGCTTCTCTACAACCCATAATTTCAGCTTAATTTTAGCTGCCCTCCATGATTTCAGCTGTTCTGAAATTTCACCACAAAAAACCATCCCTAGTTAGTTTGCCCAGATATGAATAGATTTGCAAGCAACCGCCACTTATATCTCTATTTTTTTATCATTTTCTCTTTTTTAATTTTGTTAGTAATGACTTGCAAATGAAATGGGCTCAACGGTTGGCCCAAAAAAATAAAGGAAGAGGTAAAGAAGAAAAGGAAAGAAAAAAATGGCAACTTGGCCCATAAAAAAGAAAAAGAAGAAAAGGGAAGTAAAAGAAAATAACTTAAATTTCAGTAAAAGAAAGAAGAAAAAGGGGAAAAACAGAAAGCAAAAAAAAAAAGAACATTGTTGTCATTGTTGTTTTTTTTAGAAAATATTAGAAAGAAAATGTTTATTTTAAAAACGAGTAAATAAAGTATTCGGACAAAATTGGGTGCTCACAGCTGCCCCTCTTTACTTATATTTTTACTTAAGAATATGAATAAACACGTTCTTCATATTCTAAAGTAAAAATTAAGTAAAGACAAGAGCTCCTATTTTGTCCGGAAAAGGATTGGAACAAAAGGGGTGGACTGGGAATAGACTTTTGAACGGAAATTACAACATGTTGGCTTAAACTGAAATTTAAATGATGCTTGACTGAGACCAGACTTGCGGAAATGTAAAGTGTGTGAGGAAAGTATTGAATTTTAACTTGGATTTAAACGGGCGCTGGACCGGGACCAGACTTTCGGGAAAATAAAGAGTGTTTGGCAGACAGGTATTGAACTGGAATTTAAAAGCGGCTGGATAGGGACCAGACTTGCGGAAATGTAAAAGGTGTTGTTTGACAAGTATTGGACTTGAACTGAAACTTAAATGCGGCTGGATAGGGACCAGACTTGCGGAAACGTAAAGGATGCTAGTTATGTATTGGGCTTGAACTGGAACTTAAATGTTGCTGGATAGGGACTAGACTTTTGAAGAAATGTAAAGGATGCTAGGTAGGTATTGAACTTTTACTGAGATTCAAAAGGTTGCTGGACCGGGACCAAACTTGCGAGAACATAAAGAGTACAAGGTATTAGAAGTGAAATGGGATTGATATGTTACTGGACAGGGACCAGACTTTGCGGAAACGTAAAGGGTGTTTGGAAAGTATTGGGAATGAACATGAATTTAAATGGTTGCTGGATTGGGACCAGACTTTACGGAAAGGTAATTGGAATTGGACTGGAATTTAACTGGTGTGCCATGGGCATAAGGGCCCAAGATGAAAATGAAATGGGTACATGGACCCAACATAAGAATGCAATGGGCGCATGGGCCTAAGAATGAGGGTGTGATGGACATTGTGACTTAGGATGAGATTATAATGGGAGTATGGACCCGAAGACTTAATGTGAGAACTTAAAATGAAGGTTTATTGGGCATAAGGACCCTTGATGAGTGTGCAGCGGTCATGTGAGCCCAAGGTGGATAATGGGTATGTGGACCCAAAGAATGAAGTTACATTGGGTATGAGGACCCTGAAACTGAAATATGGTGGGGTTGGGACCTGAGGAGGGCGAAAAGTGAATTGTCTAAGAAACTGAGATGTGTGGGTACAAGGACCCGGGAAATCCCAAGATATAGTAACAAGAGCAATGAAAGAGTAAGCAGAGTGTAATGTATCTGTGATATATGATGTAAAAAATTGGAAAAACAAACAATGTCAATTGCAAAGAATATGCCTATCATGAAGAATGAAATTGATTGGTGAAGCATGATGTAAATGTGATGTATGATGAAGTGAGGGCAGATGACAGAGATATGTGATGAGATGGGCACTTGATGACAACATAATGACTATTGATGCATGGATGAGCAATGCTATATGATTTTTTCCTTGAAACACGGGCATTTTTCTAACATTCCTTTTTTTCTCATTTGATCACTTTCACTCATTGTCTTTAATCATTGGTTCTTACAGTGTTAAGTGCCCCACAAGATTCATAGATCAACGAGGACACGTCTCTTTGCCCCAAGTTTGGGTCTCTTGTTCAATTCATGCTTTAGATGCCTGCTTGAGCACATTCTGAAATGAGCAAGTGTTGCAACTTTATCATCTGAGCTCGAGACTTGGTTACTCTGTGTCCCATTAGGAGTTCATCAAATTCCCCATGACTTTGAAACCATCAAAATTATTGTAACGCTTTTCAAGTGTTGACACAGGTTTCCTTTCAATATATATGTATCAGGAAATGCAATTTGAATTTATCAAATGGGTAAAAGCAGAATTAGGGTTTTCATATTCACAAAAGGGGGTCATATTTGGTAGGTGGGGGTCAAGAATTTACAAAGGATAAAAAGAAATGTTATATTCACAGAAAGGGGAGTCATACACGCTAGGTGGGGGTCAAGAATTTACAAAGGGTAAAAGAATGGTAAAGGCTTTTTCTTTGTTTTTGTTTTTCATATTTTGTCTCTTTTTTGTCCTTTTTATTCCCTTAACGGCGATAATCCCTCATCTTTATAATTTGAGAACCCATCAACCTGCTTCTAAAGATTATGAACTGCCCCAGTTTCACATTACTACAAACTTCGCATTTGCCCCAGTTCATTTTGGAATGACCTGGATCCCTTGTACTTTGAACAAGGGGTACTCCAACCCATACACAAATACAAAAATCCAAGGAACAAAATAAAGAACTCAGTCATTACAATTGGCTAAGACGTAAACAATACAATGCCTAAGTATTTCAATTAAAGTCCAAGCCAACCAAAGAGCCTCCATTATGTACCACACTGCAAAGCCAATAAAAGCATAAAGCCACTTGAAACTATTAAATCGTAAATATGATAATGAATTTTTTTTACTTATCTATAGAAATGTATAGATATGTGTAGCATAATAGATTGGATCTTCGGCATACATATTTAATTTATTCCCAACAAGAGGTGGCGATAGACCTGCAAAATTAATCCATATGTTCATAACTATCCAGTTCATCCATGAACAAATTAATCCATTCCATCCAATCGTAAAAAAAATAAAAAACTAGACTAAATTGGATGGACAATCTAAAATAAATGGATGGATTGTAGCCATTCTCATCTCAGATCCACATGAAATCATCTTGGATCCACATCACGTCTTTTTTTCCGTAAACGCTCATAACATTTGAAACTATCGTTCTATTCCTACCTCGTCGCTCATGCTCATTGTAACGTCCTAATTTCTAAATTCGAGAGTAAGGATCGTTGGAAGCCAAATTCCCAAATTTCTGAAATCATTTCATGCTATTTTAAATATCGCAATACAATAATCATACAATTGTTTAAGCGTCCAACGATAACTTGAATAATATATGGTAACAGAAGTTCATTACATAATGCCACATAGGCTCAAAAGAACTTAATCAGTATACAACCACTAGGATACCCCCATACATGTGCCCTAAGCAAAATAGAGGGCCCGAAGGCAGCACATGTACAATCATATCCCCAAAATAATACCAATAAAATTCTAGTCATTAGAACGATCCTATACATATATATAGATATCTAAGTACATCCAAAAAGATTAAAAGCTCCTGCAAGCCTCCAGCTCACTGTCCTGGCCGAGGTAGAACCTGTGCATCTAAAATATAACCACGAAAAGTGTGGTGAGTCTAGAGTCTCAGTGAGTAAAGCATGCAACAAGCAGATGCAATGCACAAACAACAATATAACTCAGAAGACCTAAGCTCTGCCATATACATAAAACTCTGAAAATCTCTAACAATATACATGAACTGCATTTCCTGACAGTACGGGGTCTTATCTTTATCTCTGGGATAGACCTGAGCTTAGACTACAAGGAACGTCTTCCTTGGGGACATATCCCACCATTACTTTGGGGACCGAAGTCCAAGTTTTACTCTGGGGACGGAAGTCCATTAACTCTGGGAACCGAAGTCCATTATCTCTTTCTTAATATTTGGGGGCTAAAACCCAAGTGTCTTATTAATCTTAATCACATGTACAACATAACCATAATATAGAAATACATTGCAATAGAACTATAATAGAGGAAAATCCTAAACTCAACTCTAAGACGATTTCTTAAGCAAAACCTTGACATATTCTTCATACATTAACTACAAACAAGAGCAATCATATAAACATTCACATACAAGCTCTAGAAAGAGAAGATAAGAGGTAGGGTTCATTAGGGAGAGCATTCACAAGGTGGAGTGAAGGTGTGTGAGCCTTACTCACCTCAAAGGAAGCTCAAAAGAAGGAAGGAAGGTTAGGGAAGATTGGGAGGAGAAGATCTTGGCCTTGAAACCCTTGCTTCAAGCTTCCATGGTGATCCCTCTCTCTAGAATCTCTTCCATGTTTGGTTTGGTTTAGTTCGGATTTTTCAATTTTTTTGTAAATGAACCGAACCAAACCGAACCAATCAAGAACAAGTTGGTTCGGTTCAGTTCAATCAGATCATAAAGTTTATCATTACAATATAGTCAAAATTAATTTTTTTTATTTTTTTGGTAAGTAATAGAAAAATTCATTTTAAAAAAGATAATCTATACAAGATAAAACATCATGTTTAATGTGTCCACTACGATTAGGGGTGGAAATAGGCCAACCCGCTCGTCGGGGGCCTACGGCCCAGCCTACCTAAGGCCTAATTTGAGTTGGCTCGTTTAATGAGAAGGATAGGCCTAGGCTTTTGAAAAAGCCTTTTCAATTAAATAGGTCACGCTTAGGCTTTTTAAAAAGCTTATTAGGCTTGACAGACTATCTCATTTATAAATAATATTTTTTAATAAACATATAAATATATTATATATGATAAATAGTATAATAATATATAATTTTTTAATTTCTCATGTTGGCCTATTTAGAGATGAGTTTATTGGCTAATATAAAAGTATATGTCAGTGACATTTACATTATAAAAAAGTAAGCCCATTAGTTTGTAAACGCACCAGCTTATTTAGAGATAAATTTATTGGCCTATTTAAAGGTCATAATATGAAATAGATTTTTAAACATGCTAAGGTCAAACCAGACTTTGAAACAGACCAAGTCAAGCCTAAAAAAATTGCCTATGACAGGTAACAGACTAGGTTTGGGTGACGAAAATATAATGGAGGTCAGGCGTGGGCCCTACAAAGCCTAACTTGGCTCGACCTACTTCCACCCCTAACTATGATAAAAAAAAATTTGTTGACTTTTAATCTCTCTTTAATTTTTTTTCCCAATTTTTAAGTATAATTTTTTATTTGGGGTGTGGTTCGGTTCGGGTAACGGGTCCAGTATCTTTAATTCGTTACCTCAACCAATCATTGACGTCGGGTTTGATTGGTTCGATTTAGGTCTAACCCAATTGAGTTAAAAAATTCAATCCAATTAGATTGGTTCAGTTTGTTTCATCGGGTTCATTGGATTGAACCAAAGCAATGTTTTAGAAATTGAGGAGAGATAAAGAAGGGAACAAGAGAAGGAGAGAAAATATTTTAAAAGAATAATAAAAATTACTTTAAAATAATTGTAGGGATGGATTCTAATCCATCCATAAAATATTTGTCAATGAGTAGATTGGATGCGATTTATTTAATGGTTCACATATAAATTAGATTTTTATAATAAAATTTTAACTTATTATAAATGGATTGTTTACGTCCATCGCTTATAATTCAAATACAAATTCATTCAAATTCATCCATTTGACAACCCTAGGTGACAATGAAGAAGAAGTAGAAAAAAAACAGGAAAGGTCTTACTTAAGAGATGAGATAACCCACCTTGAGTTGAGTGGAGTAGAAACTAAAAACCCCACAATTGGGGAATGTAGCCCCCAAAGGAGGGAGAAGGTGTCGCGCCACTACGACTCTGTTTTTTTTCTTTTGTCTTCTGATTCTAGGGTTTGCGATTTCTTGGCTGGAATTCAAACTTGTTTTGTCAAAATACTTTATATTTGTAAGTTACGTTCTCTCATTGTAAATCATAACATGAATATTGATTGCTAGCCCAGCTGAAATGTAAGGAAGTAATCAGATTCTAATTGAAACAGTTTAGGCAAACCCAAAACTTAATGTAGTCCAAGGTTGCTAAAACACACAAAGCCATTTCAGAGCACTTATTCAGGTAAACGACTACATTGGACTCAAGCCCTTTACATGCGACAAGCTGTGACCCAAAAAGAAAATCCAACCTAACAAAGCAAGTAATATTCCAACATACTATTATTTGACCCAAAAAAAATCACAAATTAATTAAGATGCGTTACTAAGCAAAAGAGATGTAATAACATATATCAACTTGTGATTGATTTCACTTCTCCTCGTGTTGCTTGATGTTTATTGGATCTACAACCAGTGCAACAACGGCATCTTTCAATAGTTCCGCATTTGTGTATCTATCCTCAAAGTTTTCGTATACAAACTCAGTCACCCGGGCAACATTTAGAATACAATCAAGCAGGGGCTTTGGGATGTGGCCTAATTTAAGGCACTCTTCATTTATAATCATCCAAAATTCTTTGATTTCCTTGTCAATGTGTTCATAGGCCTCTTTTTGTGAAATGTCATATTGCTTCATGCAACATTCAATTGCTGAAGCCACGTGTACCCTTTGCTGCTCAAACTATAAAATAAAGCAAAATCCAAAAACTTTGTTAATTAGATAGGTGATATATACTACCTCCACTTTCGTTCCTATTTAACTGTCCATTTTCAAAGAAAAAATTTGTTCCTATTTAACTGTACACTTACAAACCCAATGCACTACTAATTATACTTTTCTCCACTTTACCCTCATGTTAATAAATGACCCACTATTGAAAACTAATGAGAGCCAATAGTACTAAAAGAGATAAAGGGGTAAAATAGAAAATTTAAAATTTATTTCCATGAAAACAGGAGTAATGATTGCATTTCTTACTACGTGTGTTTTTAGTCAAAGTGGACAGTTAAATAGAAACGGATGTGGTATAATTTTTTCAATATTTTTGAAATTTAATTAAGCCAAAGATTGCTCATGTCATAGGTCTAATAATGGATTTAATGAATTCAAAATTTGTATGAGACTAAACAGAGTATTGAAACAGATCAAAGACTTATAAAGTTAATTATTATATAGTACCTTATGTGAGGATATGTCATCCATGAGTCTGCCCATAATTGATACAGATTTGATGATTGTTGGATCATTTAAAGTCCAATCAAACAACTCCTTCGTTGAAAACTCTCCCATCAGACCAAGAAACGATGTTATTTGAAGTTGGCATGTAGAAGTTAAATTTCCATTAACCTTATACTCATCATATGTTGGAATATAGCCTTCATGGCACCATTTTGCTTCAACCAAATAGGATCGTGCCAAGTTATAAAACTGCATGAAAAATAGCCAAAATATTAATTAATTAATGAAGTGAACAGTGCAGAGCAGGTAGAGACATTGATCAATTTTAATTAAAAGGGTAAAATATGTTTTTGGTCCCTGTAAAATAGGCGAGTTTTGCTTTTAGTCCCTATAAAATTTTTCTTTAGTAAAGCATCCTTCTAATTTTTTTTTTTTTTACAATTAGTCCCTCCTTCTAATTGGCGTGTGTCAAATGTTGATATGACACATTTTCTCTCTCCTATGTGTCAACTAATGTGTTTCTGGCGGTCTAAAACCGCCAGAAATGTACTCATTCTTTCCCTTTCTCCCCCACTCCCTCTTCTCCCGTTCCCACTCTCTCAACACCACCATCACCAATCTCCCCTTCTCCCACCCAGCCAATGATACACAAGCTTGCCCAATTCGCTGCAACACAATAAAAAATACTTACACAACAGATTTTCTACCCATAAAAACAACACCAGATTTCCAAAAGATTGATTTTCCTTTCTCTGTTAGGGTTCCTAAGATTGGGGGGTAAAGGGGAGCAAGGATATGGAGAGTAGGGTGGCCATTCACGGCGGCTATGGGGGAGAAGGAGGTGGCCGCGCATGCGGCCGCGGCTATGGCAGCGGTGCCCGTCCGCGGTGGTGAGGGTTTGAGATGGGCTGCGCGCAGCGGCTCAAGGCCGCAAGCACAGCGGCGGAGAGACGAGCAGTGACGAGGGGGAAGCGACGGTAGGAGGTTGCTGGTGGTGCGCTCGCGAGCCACTATGGCTGCCGGCGGGGTAAGTCCTTCCTCTCTCCGGTTCTCTCCCTCTCTTTTCTGGTTTTTTCTCTGTGACTCTGTTTTTTCTCTGAGTTTGGTTGTTCTGTTATCCCTTTCTTTCAGGTGGTGGTGTGAGGGATGGTAGGTGAAGGCAAAGGGGTGGGAACATGGTGGTGGATTGGAGCGACGCGGCGGCTATGAGGAATATGCTGAACAATATTGATGCATATACAATATGCTTCTATCTTCATAATTGTTTATTTGGCAACGATGACAAATCTGAACTTATTAACCAAATTTTTACAATTATGATTGCAAACAACATAAAAATATATATGAATTAAGCTTTGTGTAATGGAAACTTGTTCATGGGGAATTAAGTTTTGTATGTATTGTATTTACAGGACTTCCATGGAGGACTTAAGGAGTGTGAGAATAGTAACTGCTGTTAAAACTCCATACCTACCTAATGGCCAGTTTGATCTTGATACATATGATAACTTGGTGAATATGCAAATTGCATGTGGCATTGAAGGTATTCTTGTTGCTGGCACAACTGGTGAAGGCTATTTAATGACATGTGATGAACAAATAATGCTTATTGTGCACATAGTCAATAGTTTTGTCTCTCACCGAGGAGAAAAGGGGTGGGGTGGGTTACTGGGGAGGGGGTGGGTTACTGGGAGGGGGAGAAGAAGGAGGGGGGAAAATAGTGGTGGGTTTTGTGGCGCTCAAAGCTAATTTCTGGCGGTTTAAGACCCCCAGAAACTTAATAATTGACACATAGGAGAGAGAAAATGTGTCACATCAGTCTCAGACACACGCCAATTGAAAGGAGGGACTAATTGCAAAAAAAAAAAAATTTGGGAGGACGTTTTACTAAAGAAAAATTTTATAGAGACTAAAAGCAAAACTCGTCTATTTTACAGGGACCAAAAACATATTTTACCCTAATTAAAATATAGGAATTGGAAATCTACCGCTTGTTTTATATATGGCAATACCAAACCCGATTTTCCATCCTTTGCAGCAATTATCTCTATTTCATCCCCCAATTCTACAATTGCATTAAATACCACTTTCATACACTCTTGAAGGGATTGAATGACATTGATATCCCATCTGAAATTCAAATAAAACGAGAAATTATATATCGTCCAATACTTTAGAATGAAAAAATCACAAGATTGAATTAGCTAGCTAGGAGAATATGGCAACATCAAATTGAAAGATATCAAGTTAAGATTTTTCAAGTTGTTAACATAATCTAAGAAAGGTCCATTTTGGACTCAAGTGTCAACCTTTGGATTGCTTGTGTGAAGAGTTCAAGTTCTTCAACTGTGCCATAGGCATCATAAGTATCATCTAGAAGAGAGATACACATAATCATTCTGCCCATTATCCTTCTCGTAGTGCTGTATTTAGGTTCATAAGACATGGCCAATGACCAAAAGTAAGCTTCAACCACCCTATCCCTAGCATAAGGGACCTTTGTTGCAAAGTTTGACTTTTTCCACCACCTGTAATGCAAATAGTTCAACTAATATCATAGTGGTTATAATAATAATAATAATAATAATAATAATAATAATCTTTTACAAAATAGTACGTGACTAGGCCTCGAATAGGATTGTCCCTGATAATAGGGGATACCTATGGGTTACACAAAAAAAATAGTTATGTACATTGTCTTTTTTAGGTTCTTATGACAGCAATTGCAGTTAGGGGTGGGAATAGGCCAGGCCGCCGACAGGGGCCTATGGCCTAGCCTAATTAAAGCCTAGTGTGACCTAGCCTATTTAATAAAAAGGCCAGGTTCAGACATTTAAAAAGCCTATTTAAATAAAGAGGCTAGACTTAGGCCAACTCACAAGCCTACAAAGCCTGATAGGCCGGCCTATTTATATTTAAAAATTAGTAAATATATTAAAATTATATAAATATTAATTACTTATAAATTATAAGTTATAACGAATTTGAATACACTTAATATTATTATATTAGTATATATCTATAATTTGTAAATTGCTTTTATGTTTTATTTGTTTGTATTGGTTTGAGTTAAGGATTTTGCAGACCCAATATCATGTATTTTAGTATTGAGTATTGACTAAGATGTTAGATAAGAAAAATCATGATACATGCAGTTTTTGGGCTTAGAAATCGATTTATTGTCCTTTTTCATATAAAGGCCTTTAAATAGGTAACAGGTCAGGCCAGGTTTTTAAAAAGGCCAGGCCAGGCCTAAAAAAATGCCTATCATAGGTAATAGGCCAGGCTTAGGCCTTGGATTTATAAAATAGGCCAGACCTATTTAATCAAAGCCTAGCTTGGCCTGGCCTATTCCCACCCCTAATTGCGGTTGCATTAGTTGGTCAATAATTTTTGGAAAATGCGTACATTTCACAAATGTAATTATTACTATGATTTCTAATAAAAAATCTTATATACATAGTTTCTTAATAAGTGTCCTAAGGACACTAGTTAACCAGACCCATAATTTTTTATAATATCAAATATTATGATGTGATGCAATCGTGAGTGTGATTGAAAATTTTGAATAATAGTATATCTCCTCTTATTTAACTGTTTACTTAGATAAAAAAAATACATAGATTAAGAAATATAATTATTATTTTTTTATGAAAATAAATCTTATAACTTCTTATTTTATCCACTATTTTTCTTTATTTATTTATCTTATTAATAACTAATCTTTAACTTTTTAGAAAACACTCCCTCCTATTAGGTCTCAATAATTAATTTTTAATATTGAGTCATTTATTATGACATTAGAATTAATATAACGATATAATGAAAAAATTGTAATTATTACTACATTGAATTTATAAGTGAACAAATAAATAAAAATAAATTTGATCTTTAAAAGTAGACAGTCAAATAGGAAATATTAATAACATGATTAACTTATAGTACTTACTTGGTGATACTGCCAACTTCTTTTTGATGCAATTTTTGTAGCATATTGAAATCTAGTTTTGCAAAGTTTAGAAGAACTTTGCTATGGGAAGGATCATCTTCGAGGAAAGACATGTAACACCTTGCCTCCAGCCTAGGATATCCCTTGTGAAAAGGTTTCTTTAAGCAGTGACTTATTTGAGCAGCAAGAAATGGGCTCAATTTATTGGTCAAGGACTTAAGGTGAGTGGATGTGAAATCAAGTGCTTCATCTAATATATCTTCCCCATGAACCCTTAATTGTGCAGCTTCGTATAAGCTCCACATTCCTTGAACATCATTGGCAAGTTTTTCATTGAAGTTTCCTAAGTTGTTCTTGAATTGCTTAAATATATCTGTCCAAATTCACCCACATATAAGCTATATATGATCTTAGCGGGATTATTAAGAATCCATCTATGATATATATGATTAATGGCTAGCTACCAGATTTAAATATTGTAAGGAAAGTTCTCATACCTGATGAAATGTGATATCCTTTTTGCCTAAGCAAGCGAAATAATAGTGCAACATTGTGAAGGTCACCTTCTTCTATGGTGACGTTATTGTTTGTAAAGGTATTGTAGATTTGTTCTAATGCTTCATCAATTTCACGCTCAAAATGATAAGATATGCCCAAACGTTGCAATGAGTCAATGACATTTAGGTTTTGGGAGATATTATTGCTTGATGATAAGAAAATCTTCTTCACTGCCTCTTTCTGCATCTCAACTTGTTGCTTCATATTGTCATTGACTTCCTGCAATTAGTCATAAGGAATGCAATGTTTATTGAACATTTGTATTTTAACTACAAACTTGTCAAGATAAAACTTTGTTTATTATATATATATATATAGAGAGAGAGAGAGAGAGAGGGTTCAAATTACACCGGTGTGAGTTACACCAAGTGTTAAACTGCTGAATAATTTTTTAACGGATCATTATATTAAATAATCCACCGTTGGATTGAAAGTTACTATCATATAGATCATACATATAAAATTTTATATTGATCCGAAATTATTTGATATGCCATTGAGATGTCTCAAGATTAATGTTATATATACATTTGAAATATCTGAAAAATTCAACAATCTGATTATCAAGTTATTAGGGTCAAAAGTTTACGAAATTTGACACATATAATCATGATGATGAATAAAAATAATTCAACGGTTGGATTACTAAATAACACTTTTGATTTGTAGTTATCAGCGATGGAATACTTGATGTAACTTACACCGGTGTAATTTAATCCCTCCTCATATATATATATATATAAAGAGAGAGAGAGGGGATTAAGTTATACTAAGCTCAGTCACACTAGTTATTACACTTTTGAATAACTTTTTAACAAATGATTCCATTTCAAAATTCATTGTTGGATTAAAAATATTTATAACATTTTACATTAATTATTCCAAAATCATTTAATATATTATTGAGATATATTTACATTAATTATATATATACCTCAAAATATATGAAAATAAGAACCATTAAATTATCAATTTATTAATATTAAAATTTTATAACATTTGATATAAGTAATCAACATAGTGAATAATTATAATTTAACGGTTTCATTAATAAAAATCATATTTTATCTAAAGTTATTAATATTTTAATAATTTGTGTAAGTTGATACATTCTCATACGTGTGTGTGTGGAATTTTAGATAGTGAGATATATATAGGAGAAAAATAATGGACCACCTTTACTTTTTTTTCTTTTAAAAAAAATAATCTAAAATGTATGTTACACATGCAAATTAGCTCAACCTCAATGTCATGCAGTAATGCTAATTATTTTTTTACACTCTAAAGCCACAACCTCTGTAGGGTGTGAGAAGAGTTTTGAGCACAATAAATGTGCAATAATGAGATAGGAAAATTTATGATGAATCATGGTTTGAGACTTTGAGGAATTTTAAAGCTAATAATAAATTAGCAGGAAATTCACAAGTAATTTTCTAACATTTCATAAAAATTCTATACACAAGCAACAATACACATAACGTATGTACGCATAAAAATTGCATACATAAATATAAATATATTTTACCAATGATTCTGAATCATATTGAAGGAAAACATCTCCCCAAATGCTAGGACGAAAATTTACAGAAGGTCGCGTGATGTCAGGTCCCTCATGTTGGGTTGAAACAACAGGTGCAGGAGCTGCAAGAGACATTGTTATTGGTTTTTTTTTTTTTTTTGTCTACGAAATTAAAAAGGGGTGGCTTATGAATGAGATATCTTGCTAAATTGCCAACAAAAAACTTAAACTTAAGGGCTTTGATATGAAAGAGTGTTTTGTGGGGAGGAGCAATAATGTTTCGTTGGGCAATATATTAAGGCCTGAGGCAGGGAGTACTGGTGATGAAATTTCGTGTGGTGCAGCCGGCACGTTGGAAGAATCTGTTGAAGGATGTAGAATTGGAGGTGGATGAAGGATGAAAGATGAGGTATCACAAAAGGAAAATTCAACGTGGAATTGTAGGAGTTTGCGTTTGCGTTTGTTCAGGAAATCATTTGCATGGCATGAGCCCCTGAAGTCGTTATTGTTGGCTCATTTGGTGTGTATGAGAGTGCTAAAGATTTCTTTTTTTTTTTTTGCTTTGCTATATCCCACCAACTTTTTTTCACATGAGATTTGTTTTTTTTTTCTCTCATGGGTAGTGGTTGAAAATATGAATAGAGTTGCGGCATGATTGGATTAGCATTGAAACGTGATAAACTCACGTTTTTAACACGTTAGAAATAGTTGCCGTGGAAAATTTAACTAAACTTGAGTTTTACCCGTTTTAACGTTAAACCAAATATACATTGTATAATTATTTTGAGCCATCTTTATTAATTTGTAGGTTTAAGTTGTGACATTTAGCATTTATAATTTTCTTTGTGTATATTACTAGTGTAAAAATTTGAATTTAAAATATCATGCACAGTACTTAAATCCGTTGTTACTATAGCTAGCATAATTCTAGTGCCATAAAGTGATTGGGGATTTTGCATGTGCGAGTGGACCGTTGAACATTGGAGAATAATGGACGTAGCAAGGGAGACAATGCGAAGGGAAAATTAAGAAGAGAATTGTGTTTCATGAAAAGTATGAATTTACTGTTAATAAAGCACAGTTATCCACTGTGGTCGGACCAGTGGTTGAAGGTCTGGATAGTTTAAGGTCCTAGTTTGAAACCTCATTGTTTTTCTTGTACCAAAAAAACACAATTACGTTTTCACGGCCCATTGTATGATCATTTTTTTCCGGTTTTGTCATAATTTTGCATGGAAAATTTTCGTGCCGCTCGGATCATGTTGTTGATGCGGTCAAAATATTTGTAGCACGATATCGAGATGAATAGCATGGAAAGATCTAAGGCGTGCTGTTTTCAAGTTTCTGCATAGAAACCAACTCATCAATGACAACATAGGCTACAAGAATTTTGTAAGATGGGTGATTATGAAAACAGTGGTTTGTTGGGTGTACATCAAAATGGAATAATATACCTACACATCCTAAATATGGGGTGTGTTGAATGTATAGAGATAGATGCAAAGGAAAAAAAAGTGAATAATGTGATAATTTAAGTGATAGAAAAGAAAGACAAAAAGAGAAAAAAATGTTCAAAATGTAATGTAAAAATTTTGAGTGTGAAAAAATCATTATCTTATTATCTTATAAAGTGTTTGACCTCTCAGCAGAGTTTAGAATTTGGTCTTGGTTTAAGAGCTAAATTAGAGGGGTTTTCTTTTTCTAGGTATTGGTTTTGATACCCCTAGCCTATACTTATTTTAATTTTATTTGTTATTAAAAAAAAACTCATTCTATCTTTTCATCGGGTCCCGATAGGTGTACATAATACAGTGTCTACCACGGGCCCTAACAGCACAAATCATCAACTTTTTCTCTCTATTTATTTGGTAAAGCTTAAATAGACATAGTGTAAATGTGTGGTATGCACTATACTATGAGACTCTTAACATTTCCACTTTTCATCACATCAATGCTCGATACTTATATAGGCCTAAAGTAATTAATATAAGAGAACTTATTCATAAGAGATAAGAGGTCTCACACAACATATCTATTTTTTTAAATTGAAAATATATTTTTAATAAATTAAAATTATGTTAAATTGAGAAAATTATTTTTTAATAAATAAAAAATATTAATTACTATCTATCAACTAATAATTAATAATATTTTTTAAATTTAATATAAATTTTTTATTAATTTTAATATATTAGATGCATATACCTATCAAGCTAAGAAAAAAGATACATATATGTATAAAAAATTTGAGATAAATGAGAGGCTAAAAGCCATTACTTTAGTGAGATTTGCCACGACATCATTATGATATTTTCTTATTTTATTTTTCTACTTTTTATTTTCTATTTCGCTTGCCTCTAGGCTCTACTTCATGCATCCAACATCATATTTTAGTGTCACAAATATCTTTTGACATTGATGAGTCCCATAAGAGGTATGTGCTCATGTTGGCTGGTAAAAGAGCAAGATCTTTCAGGTCTGTGTTATCCACCAACCATGTATATGATGAGAACGGAGAAGTAATCCCGCATCCTCCTAAAAGATATGAGGATGTAATATCACAAGAGCAATGGGAATACTTCGTTGCCATACGAACACAAGAACGTTTTAAGGTATCATAATCAACCATATGCTCCATGTTTTTTAATTCCAATTTGTTAAAAAATTTGTTTAATACTTGTATATATAACTCACTGTAGGAAATAAGTAAGACAAACAAGGAAAGAGCATCTAACCCCGAATATCCATATAGAGCCTCTCGCTTGGGTTACGCTCGACTTGAGCAACAAATTGTGAGTATTGTCACTAACATGAAATACCAAAACAGTGTTATTTGTTAGTACTAATAGTGAGTAACTTAATGTAAACAGATAAAAGAAGCGGGTGAAGAGTCTGGCGAAGTCTCACGGCATGCATTGTGGAGAGTCGCTCGGATAAACAAGAAAAAAATGCCAATAATGAAGTCATAGAAGAGGTCTTTACACAATGTGTAAGTATATATTTAGTGTTATTATGTGTTAAATTTAGGGTTATTTTTGAATCTATGAGTTTATGTTTCTCATTTTTGTTACCAGGAACAAATATTATCCCAAGCCGATGAATCTGCTAATTCTGATGAGAGACAAGTCCTCGACAAGGTTCTTAAGAAAGACCCATATAAGGGACGTGTCCGGGGTATGGGTTTTGGTGTATATCCTGGCCAATATTTCAAACCTTCGCCTAAACCCAAAGAAGATGTTGTTTCTAAAAAGAAATATGATGAAATGTATGAGAAATACCAGGAAATGCACGAAGGTTATCAAACCATACAAGAACAACTTGCCCAAAATACAAGAATGATTGAAGAACTTTCGAGACAACGGAGCATGCATGATTCTAACACATCTCCCAGACCCGCCTTTCCTGTGGTAATTAATTGTTTATATTTTTGTTAACTATTTTGTTTTTTCCACATTATTTATCCATAAACATATTTATTTACCTTAATTGTTTAGGGCATTTTTCAATGCATATTATATTTGGGAGACACTGTCTTGAGAGTGGTTGGTAAGGGGCAAGCACACAATTTACCGGACCAAATGTTACATAGTCGCCCACTTCCCTCCGACCAATTGAAGGTGATGGTTTAAGTCGCTACTGACCCACATGCTCCCCTTCCATGCCCAGATCGTTTTGGGGAATTGAATACTGTGGCGGATGCGTTAGGGTGTTTCGTGGCTTGGCCATGTACTTATATTGGATTGGATGCATTGGTATGTGTATAGTTTTATTTGTGTAAAAAGTTTACTTATATAAGTTCAATTTCAATTACTAATCCTTGAATATGTTGTATTTTTAGATTCCTCAGACCTCTGCAGCGGCACCACATGTGGAGACACATCATTCCAATGAATCACCTATTCATAAGTCT
Organism: Sesbania bispinosa; assembly: GCA_026901365.1. NCBI lineage: Eukaryota > Viridiplantae > Streptophyta > Magnoliopsida > Fabales > Fabaceae > Sesbania > Sesbania bispinosa. Next base: position 100,796 of record QLOH01000411.1, on the reverse strand, counting down.
CCAATCAGGGAAAGTGCTCCACGGGTGGTCACCTCAAAACCCACCAATCCTCCCGGCATGAACCTGCAATTTCTTGAAATGTTTTATTCAGTAAAGATTAAAGGAACTGGTTTCACCATCTGCTGCAACGTAGCTGCGGGAATTATTCAAGAGGATGAAGTGAACACATACATTGACGAAAATTGTCTCCATGCTTTGTTGTATCGTGACTGGTTAGATGCCACTGTCATAAACATCTGCTGCAGGTATTTTTAATTTTAAAATTTCATAGTATGTCATTCTCATTTAATGATAAGTTTGTAAAATTAGTTAACAATATCCAAATTTTGTATTGCATAGTTACTTGTATAAGGAGATATTAGTTCCAACTGGCCGCCGGGATAGATATGTGTTCATTGGCCCAGAAATAACCACAACTTTTGTTTCATCAAGTAAGCATGACAAAGTGCTGGGTAGGATCTTGTACAAAAAAGGGGGCAAGAGAGGTTGTTTCTGCTTCCGTACAATCATGACGGGTATGTGATGTATGTGTTAATATCTCAATATAACTAATTATAAAACATTGTCTGTTTGACACATTTGACAATATCATTGTAGGCAACACTGGGTTCTATGCGCCTTGAGTTTGGTTGATTTTGGCAAGGTTTACTTTTTTGACTCCTTGCGCAAAGAACCTACCCATTACAAACCGATGAAGTCTATGATTAATGAGTAAGTTTTATATGTTAAGTAACATTATACAATCACACTTACATTGTTTAATTAATGTTCTCATAAATATTATTTGTTTTATTGGTTTAGATCTTTTAAAGAATATCGAACGCTAAGTGATTTTGATACTTCAAAGAATATGATTATACACGAGCCCATTTGGTACCGCATACAGGTAATGTTACGCGAACTCTTGTGTTCCTTCGTAACTTATCATTACGTAAGTTGATTTGATTATAAATTATTTTTGTAGTGTCCACGGCAAACTAACAACAATGATTGCGGCCTTTATGTTATGCGTTTCATGAAGGAGATAATCCATCAAAATGCACTCACTATATCAAGAGAGGTAATTTGGAATTGTTATAACAAGTATTTTTCTCCACATATAGAACTTCTATTAATGAAATAAAATTTTGGGTTTTTATATAGTACTTTGCTCAACACCGATGCCCGAGTTACACCGAGGAGCAACTTGATGGGGTTAGAGAAGAATGGGTAAAACATGTTGTAACCACTTGTATGTGATTGATTTGTAATTGTTGATGGTGAGTAATTACACATGTACTTTTACTCTGAAAATGTTGTACAAACATGTTTACTAATGATAAGTTAAGTAAATTATTTATACTTTGATTTGATGTTATATATATATACTTTAATGACAATCACTTGTTTCATGACATGAATTCTGGCTGCTGGTATGGAGTTTTACAGGTGTTTGATACATTGGGATAACTTGTCAAAACAGAGGAAACTCTGTCAAATTTTTTTTAGCTTATAATGAGTAGACTTAGTGATGGTTTAGGATGTTGTTTGTTAAGCACATTCTATGCACTTATGACATTACTTTCATGACATGATTTCTGGCTTCTGGTATGGAGTTTTACAGGTGTTTGATAAATTGGGAAAACTTGTAAAAACAGAGGAAACTCTGCCAAATTTTTTATAGGTTAATAACTAGACTTAGTCTTGGTTAAGGATGTTGTATATGTTAAGCATATAATTCAAAACTTTTGACATTAATTCCAAGGATGAAATTCTGGTTGCTGTATGGAGTTTTGCAGGTGTGAAATACTGTATTCACAACTTCATCTAAATTATAGAGCAAAAAAAAAAAAAGGGAAGGAGGGCGCTTCGTTGGAGCGCCCTGGTTGTCAAGGACAAGGGCGCTTCCTTGAAGCGCCCTCCAAATGCACGTCCTGTGCATTTGGAGGGCGCTTCAAGGAAGCGCCCTTGTCCTTGACAACCAGGGCGCTCCAACGAAGCGCCCTCTTTCCCTTACACTTTGTAGAGGGCGCTTCCGTGTTTTTTAGAAGCGCCCTCGTTTCCTTCCGTCATGGCGCTTCTGAGCACGTCCTCGTTTTAATGACCAAACAAGAGCAGTTTTTATTAGGGCACACGGAAGCGCCCTTTTATGCTATACGGAAGCGCCCTTAAATACCTTTTTTGGCATAGTGGTTTAAATTTCTATAATTGGTCAGTGCATACTAATTTTTTTCTACGGTGAGATCAATTTGTTCCTAGGGGAGGTAGTATAGACAGGTGATGAGAGAAATGTCATTGGCGGGGAAATAATTAAGATTTGAGTTTGGTTTCTCTGAGTCAAATTTTGTTAATGAGATCACTATAACTTCTTTCATATTCATTTTATTATATTTTTTTTTATATAATTTTATTTTCTTTTTTATCCTATATATGAATTATTATATTTTTCACTTTCTCTTTCTTTATTTTATTTTTTTTATATATCCTTTCTTTCCTACCTTCTCACATCTAATTTTTTTATTATCAAGCTAAATTATTCTTTTTGTTAATTGCAATAATATGATTTCACTAATTACGAAACTTGATTCGTTTCTTGTGTTTGTTTTTATTTTTCTTTTTATAGTAATCAACTTCACTTTGTGTATGTGGAAGTAATTTACCATGCATGTTTGACCGATGAAAATTCAAATCAAAATCACTTTGGTAAAAGTGTTTGACAGTTGACACGGAATCATGATGAAAGTGAGACTTATACACCTTTTAAACATAGATACGGACTAAGGTAGCAACATTAGCTCGAATTCACATTTAAAATGTGATTTTATAATAAATCAAACACACATATATTTATATGTTGTTTTTTACATTGATAAAAAATGATGAAATAAAATAATATTAATTATTATTATTATTTAAAATATTTAAATAGAATGAAGTTGAGTATATCCAATAAAATTAAATATATTTTATACCATTTTATCTAATAAATCTCCTTTCCCTAAAATAAAAAATATAAGACGAAATTACTCTATATCCAATAATAAAAAGCTATAATTTTTAAAATTCACTTATTAATTATGATGCCGTAAAAAAAACTTATTGATTATGATCAAATAATAAATACTTTAATTTCGTCAAAAAAAATAATAAATACTTTACCCTGTTTTAATCATAAAATCTTCTAATTAATAATGAGATGAAAATTTTATTTATTACTCCCTTCGGTTCTATTTATAAGACAATTCAGACAAAAACATATATATTAAGAAAAGTAATTAATGTATTGATTTTCAAGAAATTACTCTACAAGTTACAAGTTTACCCCTATTTAAAATTAAATTTCACTACCATAATAATTGTGTCACTTTAAAACCTTTAATGGTCAACAAGGGCAAATATGAGAAAAATAATAAATGTTTCTAGATTTGTGTACTTTGTCTTATAAATAGGACCATGAAAAAGTTTCAAACGTCTTCTAAATAAGACCGGATAAAGTATAGTTTATTTTATCGATTGTAATTCAAACATAGTCATAAATATATGGGTCGCAATCTGGCACCATCTGATGAGAGAGTGTTTTGATACCTTCTTATTTTTTTTGGATTGAATGGAGGCATAAAAGTCAATGTTACATAGGAACAAGTCGTGTACTCTCTACTAAATCATTTCAAAGACAAAGTGAATTTTAAATGAAATACACGTGTATTGTAAGTGAGAATGTGAAAAATGAGGGAACACAATAAAGAATACGTGATAATGGTTATAGGGATCAGAATTTTTTTTTCAAAAATTAAAAATACAAATTCTAATAGTAAAAACACTAAAACCCTTTAAGAAAATTAAGACAAATTTATTGCATGATCAAAGAATATACCAAAACCCTCTCTAGCTAGATGGTATCGTAGAATTTCTCTAAATAAATAATGCTTTAAGCTTAATTTTATTTAATTATATATTGGGATTCTCCCTAATTATGATTTTCAAATGTCATGCAAAATTGTTGCATTATCTTGGAAAATAAATTGAACGGCCATAATAATCAGGTACTTGATATATATAGACCCACTCGTTGCATGGGTGCCATAATCTTATAAATTTACTTTTTAATAAAGGAAAAAATATATGAGATAAGAAGAATAAGAATAATTTCTAATTTCATATAAATTAAAGGTAAGTGGTGCTTTGTTTTCCTTCAATGGGTTGTATAGAGTAATAAATTGCCTTTATAACATACATTGACATAATGGTGGATAATGATAAAATAATGATTAGGAATGACCGTTTTAGAATATTACCACCTCAATAAAAGGATAAAAGTATGAGATGACGAGAATAAAAATAATTTCTAATTTCATAGATTTGAAGGTAAGTGGCGGTTTGATTTCCTTCAATGGGTTGTATATAGAGTAATAAATTGAATTTATAATTTACATTAACATAATGATGAATAATGATAATATTAAAAGAATATTAAGAATTGTAAGTGCGTATATTATATATTATAATAGATAATATATTGCAAGAAAATGTAAAATATAGTGTCACCTCAATAAAAGGAAAAAAATATGAGAAGACCAGAATAAAAATATAACATCCAATTTCATAGATTTAAAGGTAAGTGGTGATTTGATTTCCTTCAACGGGTTGTACATATAGTAATAAATTGCCTTATATAACTTACATTGACATAATTATGGATAATGATATTAAAATAACGGTTTTTCTAACATGTGCAACATTTGCACATGATAATAAATCAAAACTGGAAAGATTTTATTGGAAATTACAACTATCACAACATTCAATGCACTGATAATATTAATAGTTGTAATTTCCAATAAAACATTTTCATTTTTGATTTATTATCATGGACAATATTGCATAGGTTAGAAAAATTAAAATAAAAATTAGGAATGATCGTTTTAGAATATTAAAAGAGTGTTAAGAATTGTAAGTGAATTTTGTTTCACTAGTTCAAACACAATTTGAATCAATGATAAAAGTCAATGGAACCAATTTTTTCATGGCTGATTTCTATGCCTCTAAAGGAATAATTCACCAAACCTCTTGTGTAAATGCACCTCAACAAAATAGCATTGTAGAATGAAAACATTGACACTTGATGAATGTAGCCCGAGATCTAATGACCCAATCAAATTTGCGAAAGATATATTAATCATAAGTAATTTTGCATGTGGCATACATAATAAATATGTTACCTACACTTGTTGTGAAGTACTCTTCTCCACATAAAATTCTTTATAAGGCTCAACCAGATTTTTCTCAACTGGAAGTTTTTGGTTCATTATGTTTTGCTAATACCTCTGCAATACATAAAACTAAATTTCATTCTCGTTCTTATAAATGTGTTTTTCTTAGTTTAAATCTAGCACAAAGGGATACATTTGTTGAATGTTCATACAAGAGAATTGTTTGTATAAAGAGATGTGGTTTTTCATGAGCACATATTTCCTTATTTTCAATACAAAAGTAACAAAATTAACACTTTTTCCATTTCTGCAACCATCATGTCCCCTTGACTCGTGATCATTCTCCTCAAGGGACCATAGATACTCACAATACCAATGATACTCCCTCACCACAAAGTGCCTCACTAATGGCCACACCTTTAGAAAATTCACCAAATTTTGCAGCACCAATTACACCTCCAACTACTGAACTTAACAATTTTGCAGAATCCCACACATCGCCTCCATCACCTCCTCACCATAACCATAGAACAAGAAGACCCCTGGATATTTAAAGGATTATTATTGCAATCAGTTTTGTTACTAATTCTTTTTCAAAGGTTGCTTATGTCTCCATGTTCACAAATTGAGCGAAGAACATGTGCTAAATCCATTGCACATGATTATTGGAAAGATGCTATTCAGACCGAACTATTGGCCCTTGATGCAAATTAAATTCGGATAGTTACAGATTTACCAAAAGGGAAGGCTCCAATTGGGTGCAAATGGGTGTTCAAGGTTGAGTATGAGGCAGATTGAACAATTGAGAGGTACAAGGCCCGATTAGTGACCAAAGGATACACACAAACTGAAGGAATTGATTACCTTGATACATTATCTCCTATCGCCAAGATAACCACAATGAGATTGCTCTTAACTCTAGCTTTTGTTCTCAATTGGCAGCTTCAACAATTGGATGACATTGCATGGTGAATTAAAGGAAGAAGTTTACATGGAAGCATCTCCTAGTTTAGATTCAATTCAGCAGAAAAATGGTTTTCCGAGTTATATTCATTCCTCATCATTTTTTGATATACACAATCTATGCATGATTATTCACTGTTTATTAAATATAATCATGGTTCATTCACTACCCTCCTGGTCTATGTAGATGATATCATCTTGGCAGGAAATGACAGTCAAGAAATGATGAATATACAACAAGCCTTATATATTGCCTTTCAAATTAAGGATTAGGGTGAGCTAACTTTTTTTCTTAGCTTGAAGTATCCCGAAGCAAGCAAGGAATCTTGATTAATCTATGAAGTTATGCCTTAGAATTTTTGTATGTGGCTAGACTTTTAGCTTGCATGCCAGTATCTACTCCAATTGATAATGCTTAGAAACTTTCATATGCTTTTGGAGAACTCTATTATGATGTGTCTGTATATAGGCGTCTTATAGGGCGGATCATGTGCCTCACAAACACTCAATCCGACATCTCTTTTTCAGCGCACCATCTAGCACAGTTTCTTTCCAAACCAACTCCTGGTCACTACAATGTTGCATTAAGAGTTCTTCGTTATATCAAGAATGCACTAGGCTTAGGTTTGTTTTTTTCCATCTAATTCAGCTATCCAATTGAACGCATATAGTGATAAAGATTGGGCTTCATGCCCTGATACTAGGAGATCCATTATTGGGTACAATGTCTATGTTGGATATTCTCTCATATCGTGGAAATCCAAGAAGCAAACCATAGTGTCCAGGAGCTCTTGTGGAGTAGAATATATAGTAATACTATGGAAATTCAATGGCTCACTTTTTTTCTATAAGACCTGAAAATTCATTTCAAGACTCCAGCTCTACTCTATTGTGACAACCAATCCGCATTACACAATGTTGTTAACCTTGTGTGTTCATGAGCGCATGAAGCACATCAAATTGGATTGTCATATTGTTAGAGAAAAGATACAAAATGGTCTGTTGCGCCTATTGCCTTTTTCTTCTTCTTGGCAACTTGTTGACATTTATACTAAGGCTCTTAGTCCTCAACAATTCCACTTTCTTTGTTCCAAGCTGGGTCTATTGAATGTTTACTCACCAGCTTGCAGGGGCTATCAAGAGAGACTGAATAATCATTAGGAATTAGTTTTTTTTTTGTGCGATTATTCTTTTATTCTTTGGTACTGCTACATTGTAGATTCTTTTGGACAACTATAGCATAGTATTTCACTTTGTACAAATTCTGTAATTAGTAGTGGTGGTTTTACGTGTGTTTTCTCTTAATAGTGTTGGATTTTTTATTCTATTTATTTATTTCAAAAGTTTTTAAGAGGGTGAAATAAATTAATGTTGTTTTTTATTTTTCAGAAAACATTTTTGACTTGGTCAAAACTGATCAAAACCTTATATGACTTGGTCAAAACCTATCTTTTTATTTTTCTAAACCCTAATTATTTATTATATAAACTCTTTTTCTCTTAACCTAAAAAGTATGTAGAGCCTCCACTCTCTTTTCTTCCTCACAAATTCTCTTAGTTTATCCTTGGGTTTAATGGAATCATTCCAGCTAGTTCTGAGACCTCGGATTTTCTGGGAAGGGCCTGTTGAATCATGGGGGATCATCGCATCGAGCGAATGAATCCTTAAGGACAATGTATATTTGCGTGCCTCAGGTCTTTACTTTTGATTGCAGAGGTTAATTTCACCAACAAATAGTAGTCGTTGTGCGTGTATATATATTTGGGCCCATAGCTCTTTTTTTCTGTAATGAATGTATTCATTCCTCTGGTTCTTCCTTTTTATTTCTGTTAAGCGTTAGTTTTTTTTTTTTGGGCCTGTGGTCCCCTTCATTCATCAAAAACTATATAGCATGTGATTCAAATGAAAAAATGAGCTCCGTGTGAACATTATGGGGATGTGTTTATAAGCCCAAAACGATACCCAAAGTGATGCTCAATACACAAAGGCATTTTTTTTGGTCAAATACACAAAGGCATTGCAAAGCACTTTTTTCCATTAGACTCTGGATTGGACTTGGGCCCCTTACAAGATCCACCCACCTTAACCTTTGGATTTGATATATCACCATGCACTTGTACTAATGTCTAATAATGTCAATTCCCATCGTTCAAGAAAGCTCCTACCAACCGATGGACCAAAATTTGACCCAAAAAAAAAACCTTGGACCAAAAAAAAAGTAAAAGAAAAAGAAAGCTCCTAGCCTCCTACCCAGCAGTTAGCACGACACAATTCCAGCACCAAGATGCTTAAAAGAATTTTTGTATTCTAAAATCCGAAATGGTATGATCATAAATTCGACAGTGAAATTAAACTGTAATTTGACTAATCACAGCCACACTGGTTGGACCATCTGATTCCCACATCACGCCTTCAATCACATCATGATGAAGATATATTTCTCGCAACCATTCAACTTTAATATCATAGGCTAATATCCCCAACCCTACTACTCTGGGGAGTCAAGATGAACTATAATGATCAATTAGGTTTGGAAATAGAGCTCCGGTTAGAACTCCCATCGTCACATCCATTAATTGAGTTGGCACCGTCTTTTATCAATGTAACTTGAAATAATTGTGTATTTAGGCATTGTCTCATTGCATATTAAATTATCATGTGCTTGCGTGAATGTGTTTTGATAAAAGAATCACATCAATAAAACAACAGCGGACATACCTAATCATTTTATAAAAGAATCAAATATACTGTCACTAGTACATGATACTCTTTATGAACAAGGAGCATAGACCTATGAAACAATGAGAAAAGATACATAGCACTAGAAATCAACCTAAACCTCAGTCAGCTAGATGTTTGACCCTCCCAGATTTTACCACCAGCACCATGTGGCTTCCATCATCATGATATCTCTACAACCACTACACTATTCCCTATCTATGTTTCATCAGTGCCAGGCTGAAGCTGATATCAAGTTTCTGTTCTTCCACCCCAATAGCATGGCTCCATCCTTCTCCACTAGTGTATAGTGTTCTGAATAGCACCTCAGAAGGCTTCTTATCACAGAATTCACATAAGAGCTTAAAGGACATTGACGGAAGCCAGCCATTGTTAACCTTGACTTCCACTTGCCAAACAGTTCATGCCGCTCTACCCTTTGCTTTCCTTCACAAGCAATAACATTCACAATATCCCGGGCCAGACAATGTTGCTCCACATTAATCCTCTCCTTGCTATTTCTTGAGAGGGTGACATCAATGGACTCAAAGATTGCCAAGTAGTAATCCAAGGTTTCTATGAACCTGTTGAAGAATGGAGTTGTGTTTGTGTTTGATTCCTGCTCCACCAGTGTGACCACCTTGGGTGAAAGAGACTTCACCAATCTCAAAAGTCCATCCCTTGGGTTACTCACATCAACACTCTCATCAGCTGTGTGATGAAGTTGCAAGGGAAAATTCACAGCCAAAGCCTCCCCAGGCTTGATATCAAGCATATCTCTTTTCACTTCAGGAGCAAAAACAGGCACTCCATGAAACTCCACTGGGATGCCAAATTTCTCAGACATCAAGGCCAATCTTTTCCCAACAACCTCTAGTCCATCCCCACGAGCATACTTGGAAACAGGGTCATCAATCCCTGTGATTCGCACATGGGGAGCCCCACCAGGTCTTGCTGCAAGAGCTTGAAGGAGGGTCATCCATTGAGTTCCCTGAGCAATCTGAAAGTCTATGATGTGTATGTGGTCCTCATTTCTGCATGCTTCAGCAATGGCTCCATTGGCAGCCATGTAACCAAATTTTAAGTATGGGCAGATTTCAAAAAGCAATTGCATGTAAGAGAGTAAGTCTTTGCCTTCAGGCTCTCTACACTTGAGGGCATGATAGATGCTATTCCCTGATGCTTCTTTCCTTGCTACAAGCCCTTCTACCATATATGCACCAAGCCTCTGGATTGGCTCCCCATTGATAGACACAGCAGTTCTAGCCTTCCCTATCAATTGATCAAAATCTTTCATGTTGTTTTCTGACATGGCTCTGGCACATGCAATCAGCAATTGCTTCAAATCGCTTGATGGGAACCCTTGTAGGGATGCTTCCTCCATCAACTTTTGTCTTTTCTCTACATGTACACCTTCACTTGACTGCCTGCTGCTAGTAACAGGTGATGGCTGACTTTGAATATATTGTGAACCCTGATGCTCCTGGCTCCAGGACCTATATCTCTGGCCAGATGTAGTTGGCCTGGTGCTCTCAGCCAATGGAGTATTTGGCATGGTAACTTCTTCATCATCAGGGGCCATCAGAGCAGTTTCTAGTTCCAGCAATGCGTGTCTGATTTTCTGGTTGCAACTTGCATTCTGTAGAAGAGAGCTCCTAGCAGAATACAGTTGCAAACTCTCTCTGAGACTTTCCACAGATGAGATTGATCTATGCACATAATGGTTGGTTTCCAGTGAAGATTTACATGAGGGGCTGATACCAGAGAGGATTTCTCCAGAGAATTGTTGCTCCTGGCTATCACTCAGTGCAGAAAGAGTATCAGAATCAAAATGAGTGGAAAAGGGTGAATTAGGTGAGTTTCCTGAGTCAACTTTCCAGGATCCAAGCTGCCTGTTGGGTAGGGATGGAATAGAGGGAAAAGATGACATGTAAGGTAATCCTGCACTAGTCACACTGAAAGGGAAAAGCTGCTGCGAGTCCATCCTATGATGATGCATCAGATGCTTTCGTGAGAGGAGATCCCAATTAATAGACTAGCAAATCAGAAAAGCACCAGCCTCGGCAGATTCCTTATCTTTTGCTTGGGTTTAAGTTTCAAAAAAAGCATATAAACATCCTGCAATGATAATATAGACATACATGAATGAGATTTTCATAATAGGCACAATCACATGTTCACATACCAATTTTCTAGTCCAACTGCAACTGGTAGAGAAGCATAAATATGGAGGAAGTAAGATGCACAAACATACAAGAAATAAAGAAACTGACCAAACACTAGAAAATCCGAGTTGTTGAAGTTTTAAAACTTAAATTCATCCTTGCTCTTTTGTCCCACTGTATTGTGGGGAGCGTGAATTAGGCATAACTGATCCAGCAGAAAGAGAAAGGCAATTAATGCCTTGTATCAGAAAATGATACTAATGATTTTGAAGCATAGAATTAATTTGATGGTAGAAGTAATCAAAATTATGCCTGGAACTGGAATGCCTATGTTGGGTGTTGTTGTGCTTGCAATGGTGCAGATCTAAACATGCTCACACACCCAGACACAGAACAATACTCAGAAACACAAACCATTCTAAAGTTTAAGCATGTTGGTATTTAACATAGCAGTGAACTAAAAAACATAGTCAGTGCTGGAAATTGAACGCTGTCAAAAGTTTATTCAAAAGGAAGCAGTTTCAAGTTTCAACAGCTCTCCCAAATCATTTCAGAAACAAAAGGAAAATTATTCATCCAAAAATGTAAAACAGCTCAGCAAGTGAAAATCCTCTCATGTAATAGTAAGAACAACATTAATTAACCTTGAATCATTTCCTGATTTGCACAAAAGCTCAAGAGGGCTGTGATTTAACCATGTAATCAAGTAAACCTCTACCCAGAAACCGGTAGGTGAATTTCATATGGAAACAGAATATAAACTATTTTGTATCAATGAAAGATGACTCACATCCAAACAAAATTATCAAGGAAAATACGATGCTAACATCATAAAGAGTACCAGAAACACTGAAAAGCTGATTCATTGAGAATTAATGAAATAGATAAAAAAAAAAGAACAGAGAAAAAAGATTAAGACGTAGTACTTCAGATTATCGAGAATGCTAAGAAATCGAGGTTAGCATAGCATGGAACGGAAGGGAGTGTTCATTACAGTAGGAAAAAATAAATCATTTCAGTAAGAAAAGGAAAGGGGAAAAAAATTTACCTCAGAAAAATCAAGCGAATTCAGCGCGCAGTGATGGAAAGATTGGGTTTCGGGCTTCCTTTAAACTACACTTTGCGGCTTCAATTTTTATTAATGTTTGTTTTATTTCTATCTCTGTTTTGGTTCAATTGCAGCTTGGCGAAAGAAGAGTTGGTAATAGAATGGTATATATAGAGAACAGGTGACGGTAACGGCGACGGTAACGGGGTAAAGTAGAGAGAGAAGGTGTTTTTGTAGCAGTAGTACTGAGTTACGGCGCGATTTTAAACGGAGCCGACCACACGTTGGGGCTTGCCGTAGAACATTCGTAGCTTTTTCTACTCACAGCTCCGGTGCTCCACGCGGGCCGTGCTCTCACTCTCTTTTGAAGAGCGTGGACATAATAAATTGATAACGTGACTAGAGGACTTTTGATGGATCATATCTAAAATAGTATGCAGAAGTGCTTGTAATAATATAATAATGTATAATAATGATAATAAATTGAGAATACAAATTGAAATTCAGATTTTATTATCTCAAGGGGTGGGAATAGGCCAGCCGGCCTGTTAGGGGCCTGTGGCCTGGTTAGGCCGGACTCATTTATTAAAAGGTCAGACTAAAGCTTGTTAAAAGACATGTTTAGTTAAATAGGTCATGCTTCAGGCCTAAAAAAAAGTCTATTAGGCTTGACAGACCGACCTGTTTAATATAATAATATATAATATATTAAATTAATTATATAAATATTATTAAAAAAACTATAATATAGTAAAAAGGTAGAGTATATTAAAATAATTATAAAAAAGCATGCTTAAAAGACCTGCTGGCTTACATAGGCCTATAGGTCTGTTTGTAGGCCTTGTTATAAAATAAGCTTTTAAACAGACTTATAGGTCAGGCCAGACTTTTACGCAAGCCTCTGGCCTGTAACAGGTAACAAACCAAGCCCAGGCTTAAAAATTAATAGTCAGGTCAGGCTCAGGCCTGCCAAAGCATGGCCTGTTCCCACCCCTAATTGTCATTAAAATACCTATATAATTATAAAGAATATTGATTCGATGACACCTCTTTTGAGATGTCTATAATAAGAAAATAGAAAAAGAATGATAAATGTTATACATGATATGATGGGAAAAAAATTTAAAATAAATGAAATCAGTCATAAAAATAAATTATCTTTGGTTTTACACTTTAAGGACTTTAAAAATGATAAATATGGTTTTTCTTAAAAATATAGTGAAATTTGAATTTAATTACTCATATTTTTTTATTGGTTTTGGTCTTTTATTTTTTCAGTCATCGTCGTTAGTTATATTCCATTAAGAGATGATATAACAATATTTTTTGTAAGTTTTTCTACGAGTTTTCCTTCAATTTTTTCTACAAAATTTAAAATTTAAAGAAAATTTTGTACAGATTCTAAAGTTTACGGAAAATTTACTATAATTTTTTTTATAACAAAGCAAAGAAATTTAAATAGCATTTTTATGTAAAATTTGGTAATTTTTTGAAAATTTACTACAAATAATTTTTCTAAACAAAACATTGTAAGAAAATTCCTATAAATTTTTACCCGAGAAAAGTCATTATGGAGTTACGAACGTGACTTAATATGACTTAATATAGTATAATTAACAAGAAGGACTAAAATCACGTGGTTTTTAAAAATAAAGGACTAAAACCAAAAGATAAATAAATAAGGACCAAAACCAATGTTATTTTAAATATAAACATATCTAGACTCTAGTTCAATATTTTTAACTAGAATCTATTCACATGTATCATTAGTCAAACGAAAATTTTAGGGGTTATCGAAATCCTATCAGGAAGACTTTGTCAGAGGAGTTACTGGTGAGGATCGAGTAATCCAATGTATAATGATGAATTCACACGCACCACAAGTGGTACTTTAGATTAGATTAATTACTTTTATCTAGTTCAAGAGCTTTTAACTAAAATTTATTGATTTGTTTACTCTAAAATAAATTATCTATTTAAAAGATAAAGCGTGATAAGGGATGTGGGTACCCTATGGGCAGGGTATCACAGTGCTCATCCCCGTACTCGTGTTTTAAAAAAAAATTCGTACCCGCGCTCGTACCTGCGTGGGCAGTAATTTTATTGTCCGTCCCCGTACCCGTTGGGCACCTATACGCCCGTACCCGCGCCCGTTACCCGCACTTTTATTAAGTAAAATATTAACAATTTATTTAAAATATATTAATTTAAGAAAACTATATATCAATTGAAAAAGTTACAATATTACAATATACTTTCACGTCACACTATTTTATAAATTTGAATATCATGTGTTAGAATTCTTCAAGATCTGTAAAAAATGATTATTAACACTAATTAGTCATACATTGTAAAGTAAAAGAAACACAAATAGATAGTTATAAAAATATTTTTTTAATTTGTAATATTATATATATATCAATTTTAAAAATATGTATAAATATATTAGATATTTTAATAAAATTAATATATCCCTGTTTATAATTATATATGATATTTTTTATCAAATAATTATATATATGAGTGCGAGTATGGGGCGGGCTCGGCATCAAAGTGCCTGTACCCGCGCCCGTCCCCATGAAAAATGTGGGCTTTAGCCCGTACCCGTGCCCATACCCGCTTTGCGGGTTTTTACCCTACTCATTGCGGGTAATTTTTGCGGGTACCCATAGGGCCTGGGCTCAATTGTCATCCCTAATATAAATATTAATTAAAAGTTACTAATTAAGTTTTTAGTAACTTAATAATTTTTATATATATATATACATATACATATATCTAATCATTAATCATAATTTTAATACTTAATTTTTTATAAATTATTTTAATCTCACATTTTATCTTTTAAAATGGAGCTCTTACTTTAATAAATTGGCCTGAAAAATAATAAAATATAATAATTACTATAATAAAATTAAATATTCACACACACACACACATATATATATATATATATATATATAAATCATAAAAACAATTTCAATTTTAACTATAAATTTATCAACTAATGATTATAATGTTTACTTCTTCTACATCTTATTTAGATGAACCAAATTTAATTTAAACAAAAATTTAGGGGTAATAAAAATCTTATCCGGAAAGAGTAAGACTTGGTCTGAGGAGAGGAGTGACTGCTAATGAAGATTGAAGATTGATTATTGATTAATGCAATGAATAATGATGAGTTCACACGCGCCACAAGTGGAGTTGAACATGACGAGCATGACTCATCCGTGACGTTTCATTACATTATTATCCTGCAGTGGTTACAGTTCATAAGCGCGTGAGTGCAAATGCCACGACAACCATGACACTAATCTCTCAGAGGAGTCACACACGTGTCCCTGCTTGAAGCTCTCTATTGACTCCTTTGACCTTACGTGGCAAACGTTCACACGCCCCCCTCAACGGTTTTCTATGGGTCAGAGACTCCATTAATTAATCTCCAACTCTGTGGGTAGCCCACGTAACCTATATTCGGATCCCACACTCACCCTGACCCACCTGCTGTTAAACTCTCGTTTTATTTATAGTATTAATCAATTAATTAATATTATCCGCTAAAATGTCAATTACCAGTCAAAAGAAAATATCCCGGTACTAATCACATGCTTTAATCAATTTTATAATAATCTTTAATTAGTTAAATCATATGCACCAATGTAGCATGATGTTATGGTCCTACGGAGTGTTCATATGTGAAAATTTCATATTCAACAATCAATCCGTACCCAAAAAAATCAAGGATGACTACACGTGCAATTTATAATTTTATTTTGTAAAAAATAAATCTATCCGTCTACGATTTCGTCATCATGTTTAACATTGTATTAAGGGGTGGGAACAAAATAAGCTCCTTTTTAGAGTATGATAACAAGAAAGTATAAAGTATAAACCCATATATTACGAGTATACAAGCATCCGTGTTTTTTTAATTCAATGAACCTCGTATCGTATAGTACTGCGAAGAAATTCTTTTATATATAAATAAAATAAATTTAGTAATTATATATTGTGGGTATAAAAAAATTATTTTTTTATTATTGAAGGTATAAAAAATTATACTAGAATGTAATAATATTTTATCACATCATTTAATAAATTTAATGATTGTTCATGAAAAGTAGGGGTTGGAATAGGTCGATCGGGCCACTAATCAGGGGCATACTGCCTAACGTACATGAGGCCCAAACCAGGCCAATTTATTTAATAGATCAGACTAAGATTTTTTCAAAAGCCTATATAACAAAACAAGTCAGACTTTAGGTCATCGACATCGAAAAAGTCTTTTGAGCCTATCAGACCGCCTATTTAATTAAATATAAATAAAATACTGATGTCTCTACCTAATTTTCACTCAAGCGAAAACCTGGTTCTTGCTTAAGCGAGAATGCGACAGAGAGCTATTGACTGATTCTCGCTCAAGCGAGAATGTCTCGCTTGAGCAAAAACGCGCGTACGTATTCAATTTTTTAAAATAAATTCAAGAGGTCATTTGACCTAAACTAAAACAATTTCCTTTCATTCCCTTGTGCCCTAGCAAACCTAAGAGAAGGGGAAGAAGAGGAGCAAGCTTTGGTTGTGCCCCCAAGGAAGAAAGGAGCTTAGGGAATCAATTCCACCCCTTCAAGACTACT
Source organism: Sesbania bispinosa (assembly GCA_026901365.1). NCBI lineage: Eukaryota > Viridiplantae > Streptophyta > Magnoliopsida > Fabales > Fabaceae > Sesbania > Sesbania bispinosa. Next base: position 84,076 of record QLOH01000411.1, on the reverse strand, counting down.
CCTTTCTACATTGGAGGTGAGTGTGGTTCACCCCCTCATTTTCATCTTGTGTGAAGTTTCTAAATGACCCCTATTCTCCTTTCTCATTCTTATTTTTAGCTTGATTGTGATGTTATGGATTTGCCCTAGGGATTATGTACTTTGTATGCAATGTATGACATTAGAATTTATTCTAACTCTAGGGTTGGACACTAGGGTTTGTATGGGAACTGTATGGTTTGTTTTAATCATCATAGAAATGTTTCATGGCCTAAATAAGGATTATACATATTTTTCATGTCACATCTCATACTCTCCATAACGCATCATGAAAAAGGAAATTTATTGGCCTTTGGCCAAGAGGAAAGAAAGGATTAAATGGCAAGATAAAATGAAATTCATGATTGATTGCTAATAATCTATGAGGATTAATGGCAAGGTCTTTATGGCCTTCAGGAAAGACGTTTCCTGTTAGAGTCCGAGCTCATGTCTAGCCCAAGTTTAGTGATAACACCCTGGGTGATGGTTAAATACTAGAGGACTAACCCTTGCATGTTATTGCTAATTATGAATATAGTTATGATGAAACTGAGTATATGATTGCTTTTTGCATTGCATTTTTCTGATTGCCTACACTGTATGCATAATCACACTCACTTGGACTTTAGTCTTAACACACGTTTGTGGTTCATTTTAGATATGCGGGATTCTTAGCCAAATGCTCGAACGGAGAGCTCGGGAGCTCACAAATGGGCCATCCCACTTGCCCTTACTATTTTTGCCTTACATTGATACTTTTGATGTATATGTATATTTATATATTGAATTTCTTATGATTTAACCGGTTTTGTATTTTGGCACCACTTAGTGGCATTTATAATGTATTTATGCAAATGTATTTGAAGCTTGAAGCTTATGTATTCGTTAGAGTACCTAAAGTACACACAGTCTCATACTCTCATTTTTCTTTTTAACAAAGAGCATTGACACTCCCTAAGGCGACACACTAGGTCGGATGAATTTCCTTTTTATCAACTCCTCTAATTGGGCGTTAAGCTCACTTAACTTTAGTGGTGACATCCTATAGGGTGCCTTGGATATAGGTCTTGTGCCCGATACAAGATCTATAGAAAACTCAATCTCTCGGTCCGGAGGTAAGGTGGCTACCTCACTAGGAAAAACATCTTGAAACTCCCTAACTGTAGCTACAATACTTAAGTCAGAGCTAATACATATAGTTGAAGAAAGCAATAATACCCTATAGGCTACCTCACTAGAAGTAGTTGTCTGATGGGAGTAGTTGTTTTATTTTATTGCTTTCTTCAACTATATGGACTAGCTCCGACTTAAGTAAGTAGTGTAGCTACGGTTGAGGAGTTTCAAGATGTTTTTCCTAGTGAGATAGCCACCTTACCTCCAGACTGAGAGATTGAGTTTTCTATAGGTCTTGTATCGGGCACAAGATCTATATCTAAGGCACCCTATAGGATGTCACCACTGGAGTTAAGTGAGCATAAGGCCCAACTAGAGGAGTTGATAAAAAGGAAATTCATTCGACCTAGTGTGTCACGTTGGGGATTGTCAATGCTCTTTGTTAAAAAGAAGAATGAGAGTATGAGAATGTGTGTAGACTTTATGCAGTTGAATAAAGTGATTATTAAGAACAAATATCCTCTACCTAGAATAGATGACCCGTTATATCAACTTAAGGGAGCAGTTGTTTTCTCTAAGATAGGTTTGAGGTCGGGTTACCATCAGATTAAGATTAGGAGTGAGGATACCCCTAAGACTGCCTTTAGAACTAGATATGAGCATTATGGGTACTTGGTGATGCATATTGCCTAACCAATGCTCCGTCCTTGTTCATGGACTACATGAACCGGATTTTTCAGCCCTACCTGGATACGTTTGTCGCTGTATTCTTCGATGACATCCTTATCTACTCTTAAACGTTAGAGGAGCATGATCAACACCTTAGGATAATATTGGGGGTTTTGAGATAGAAGAAGTTATTTGCCAACCCCAAGAGGTGTGAATTTTGGATGGTAGGGTCCATTTCCTAGGACATGTGATATCCTGGGAGGGTATATCGGTTAACCGTAGTAATATAGAAGCCGTCCTTGAGTAGGAGCGACCTAAGACCATAACGAAGATTGGGAGTTTCTTAAGATTAGCGAGATACTACAAGAGATTCATTAAGGGATTCTCTCAGTTAGAATTGCCCCTCACTAGGTTGACCCGGAAGGGACAAGCCTTCGTGTGGGGTGAGAAGTGCAAGAGGAGCTTCACATAGATCAAGGAGAGGTTGACCATCGCCCCAGTGCCAGTGTTATCAAACCCGTCCAAAACTTTTGAGGTTTATAGTGATGCTTCAGGTAAGGGATTGGGTTGTGTTTTGATGCATGAGAAGAGAGTAGTGACCTATGCCTCCAGACAGCTTAGACCCCATGAGGAGAACTATCCTACCCATGACTTAGAATTAACGGTTGTGGTATTTTCCCTCAAAATTTGGAGGCATTACTTGTATGGAGTGAAGTTTGAGGTTTTTAGTGATCACAAGAGCCTCAAGTACCTCTTTGATAAAAAAAGAGTGTAACATGAGGCAGAAGAAGTGGATGGAGTTTCTTAAAGACTATGATTTTGAACTGAAGTATCATCCGGGCAAGGCCAATGTAGTGACGGATGCCCTGAGTAGGAAATCCTTGCACGCATCATTGATGATGGTGCATGAGTTGGAAATGGTGAAGGAATTTAGGGACTTGAGCCTCAATGTGAGTCTCGAGACCGATAATTTAGGGTCGTGTAGGATATAGGTATCCAATGAGCTGATGGCCTAGATTAGAGAGGGCTAGGATTCAGATGTAGAACTCAAAGCTGGGAAAGGGCAGCCAGGGTTTTCTGAGTCTGGAGATGGGATGATTCTCTTCCAAGAGTTTGTGTCCCTAAGGGAGTAGTTTACGGCAGCAAATTCTAGAGGAGGCCTATAAGTGCAAGTTCACGGTACATCCTGATACTACCAAGATGTATCAGGACTTGAAGAAGATGTTTTGGTGGGCATGTATGAAGGGTAAGGTAACAGTTTTTTCTAGGTGTCTAGTACAACAAGTAAAAATAAAGCACCAGAAACCTTCAGGAACCCTTCAGCCATTAGAGATCCTTGAGTGGAAGTGGGAGGGCATAGCGGTAGATTTTGTGATGGGACTACCTAGAGTCCTAGCAGGGTATGACGCCATTTGGGTCATTGTGGACCGGTTGACTAAGTCGGCCCATTTCCTACCTATTAGGGCCACCTATCCTTGAGCAAGTTAGCAGACTTGTATATCAAGGAGATTATAAAACTCCACGGTATACCTTCTAGCATAGTTTTAGATAGAGATTGCAGGTTCACCTTTAAGTTTTGGAATTTACTTCACTGGGATTTCGGGAGTAAATTGATGTTTAGTAACTCATACCATCCTCAGACTAACGGTCAATCCGAGAGAACCATCCAGACCCTAGAAGACATGCTTAGAGCTTTTGTGTTATAGGAGAAGGGTATTGGGATAGGTACCTACCGCTCATAGAGTTTGCCTACAACAACAATTTCAATACCAGTATAGACACCCTATGAGGCGTTGCATGGTAGGAAGTGTAGGTCCCTACTCTGTTGATATGTGGTGGGAGATAGGAGCCCGTTAGGTCCGAATTTGGTCCAAGATACCACAAATAAGATCAAGAGGATTAGGGAAAAACTTGTAACAGCCCAAAGCCGGAAAAAAGTTATGTCGATAAGAGGAGAAAAGCCTAGAGTTTAAGGAAGGAGAGCATATGCTTTTTAAAGTAACTCCCATCGCAGGTATTGGAAAAGCCATTAAAGCCAAAAAGCTAAACCCCAGATACGTTGGCTTCTTCTTAATCCTATAGAGGATTTGATAGCAGGATAATTGTAGGATCTAGAACTGAGAAAAAACAACCGATTAGAATCAAAATATAGCAATTAAAATGCGAATTATAGGTGCAGGGCAGCAACTATAATTGCGCAAGAAAGAGCAAGAAAATTAGAGAAAATGAAAGAAAAAGTGGAGAGGAAGGAATGGTTGGGACGCCACTGAAGCAGGAATCCACCCACAGTAGATAAGTCCAATGCTAGACGCCACTGATTCAAGAGAATCAGATAAGTCTCTGGTTGGTTTAAGCAAGAACTACCAAGCCCACTCTCAACTAACCAATGAGGAGAAATTTGGGCATAATGCCTTTACTATTCATCAAAGTTGTGAAATACAATGGTCTCCTATTTATTGGAAAATGAGGTGGCTAGGTGGGAAGGAAAATAAAAGATGAGTGGAAAACTATCCTAGGTGGGTGTTGAACCCCTAGCCTTTGGCTAATTAGCTAAGCTATCACTTAAGCCAATAAAGCCACTAAAATAACGCCTCTATTCTTGAAAGAAAAGGAAAAATTACATTCATGTCCTAATTACAATTAAAAGTCTAATTAAATCCAAATTAAGATGAAGTCTTCTTGTTGACTTGGTCAAGGGTGGTCAAAGGTCAAAGGTTGACCATGGGAGGGTTGACCAAAATATGGTTGACCAAGGCTTGGTCTAGCTCCATGTGCCCAAGTCAGGCCCAGGCCAAGTGTTGTAGTTTGAAATTGGCAAAACATGGTTGACCAAGTGTTGTAGTTTGAAATTGGCAAAATATGTTGCTAAGGCCAAAAGTTTGATGAGTCATTTGATGAAATAATTTTAGAACATGTGCCTAGAGTGGAGAATGAGATAGAAAATGAGTTGGCCCAAATAGCTTCGGGCTATAAAATAAAATCAGAGTAATTCGAGAGTCTGATCGAAGCCAAACCTCTTCTAAGAATAGAAGAAAAAATGGTTTTTAATATAGATGCACTGGGGCCTTCAGATTGGAGGAAACCTTTGGTAAAATACTTAAGGGATCCTTCGAAGCCCACTGACAGAAAAATCAAGCTAAGAGCCTTGAATTATACTATTCTTGGGGAACAGTTGTACAAAAAGTCGAGTGGGGGAACTTGTTAAGATTCTTGGGGGAGACAGAAGCATACTTAGCCTTAGCAGAAGTACACGAAGGAATCTGTGGAGCGCACCAGGCATGGGAGAAAATGAAGTGGATTATGTTGAGGTACTGCTATTTCTGGCCAACTATGTTAAAGGACTGTCATGAATACGCCAAGAGCTGTGAAGAATGTCAAAAGCATGGGCACATACAACACGCTCCTGCAGCAGAATTGCATTCGATCATCAAGCCTTGGCCATTTCGTGATTGGGCTCTTGACTTGATTGGGATGATCCATCCTTCATCCTCAAAGGGACACAAGTTTATCTTGGTAGGGGTAGATTACTTTACTAAATGGGCGAAGCCATCCCCCTCAAGGATGTGGGCCAGAAAGAAGTCATTGACTTCATAAAGGAACACATAGTCCACATATTTGACATTCCTGAGACTGTAACAACAGATCAAGGGACTATGTTCACAAGGAGGAAGGTTACGCAGTATGCAGAGTCAAGAAAGATTAAGTTACTCACGTCCACTCCCTATTATGCTCAAGCCAATGGCCAAGTCGAGGCCATCAACAAAATACTCATAGGATTGATAAAGAAACACATTGGGCAGAAACCTCAAAATTGGCATGAAACACTTAGTCAAGTGTTATGGGCTTATCGAGCATCACCCAAAGATGCCATTGCAACATCCCCATATAAGTTGGTATATGGGCATAAGGTTGTCCTACCAGTAGAGATTAATCTTCAATCCCTTCGAGTTCAGAGGCAAAACGAATTGCCTACACAGGATTATCTTAGCCTGATTTTCGATGAACTTGACAATTTGGATAAAGAAAGGCTCATCACATTAGAAAATATGGTTAAGCAAAAGGAGAGGGTTTCTTGTTTTTACAACCGAAGGGTTAATAGTAAAATGTTTCGAGAAGGAGATTTAGTTTGGACGGTACAATTGCCTTTAGGCACAAAATCTCGTAAGTATGGGAAGTGGACCCCCAATTGGGAAGGGCCATTCAAAGTGGAAAAAGTTCTTTCGAGTAATGCATACACTATTCGAGACGTTGCTTCTAATTGCTTGATTCGAGCCATAAATGGCAAACATTTAAAGGGATATAGACCAACTATGCATGAAATAAAAATTCCTTTAAATTAAAAGTAAAAGCCAATATTGGCTATTACAACTTAACAAAATAAAGAGGAACTGACAGAAGAGGTCAAATAAAAAATATAAAAAAGGTTCTTGGTCTTGAACTCAATGTATTCTTCTTTGATCTTTGTCAATGTTGCCTCGAGCATGGAATGCTGGCTTCAGGCCTTCTCTATGTTCCTTAGGTAGCTGAGAAGTTTAGCAGAATCATTCTTTAGAGCTACCTTCAGTTTCTGACCCCGGGACATCGCCACAGCAAGGATATTGCGCTCTTCAGTCTTTAGTGCCAGCTGTTTTTGTAACTCCTCAATTTCCTTGTCTAAAGTTTCAACTTGAGCTGCTCCCTTCTCCAAGGTTTCAGAAGAAGACTTAAACTGGGTATTGTTCTTTAACAACCGAGTCTTCAAAACCCCTTCCTCACCTTGAGTCCGGTCTTGTAGAGTCTCATTCTCATGGATTCGATTCAAAGTGAAGGTAAAGGAGTCGTACCAACCATAGAAAACTCCCAAGGCTTCATCTAATTCAATGGAATTGCCTCTGGTATCTTCTTCAGTTCGACGAGCACATCTCGAATTTGGGAATTGACATTGTCATTCAAAGTCACCATTAAGTCTTGTGAAAATACCAGATGTCGGAGTTTGCTTACCAAAATCTGAACTTGTTGGTGAGTGCTTGACTCCGAAGTCTTAGTGCTTCAACTCATGAAAACGAAAGGAAGGGTTCCTGCCAAGAAGCTATTAATGATGGAGAAGGAATCATCCTCGAGTTGTTTACTTAGAGCATCTAAATCCACAGTAGGTGCTGGAGGAGGAGACTTATCTCGAGGCATTTCTTGCGTTTTGGTCGAAGAAGGAACAATATCTTGGATGACAGGCTCTTTTGAGGGTGATTTTGCGGGTGAATCTTCAGGGGGAGTCTGTCCAGAACTTTCAAAATCTCCACCTTAGTCAGTAAAAGAAGGGGTAGAAGGAAAATCATTTTTGTTATTTTGATCCCCTTCACCTGGTTGAGTTTGGGCTTGGTCTTGGGCCAAAGCATCTAAGTTTTGATCATTAAAAACGTGTTGAATCTTCGAAGGCTCATCTTGCCCAGTATTTGGAGAATCATCATCAAGTTGTGCTCCAGGTTCATCTTTCCCAGGATTTGTAGCACAATCATCAGGTTAAGCTTCAGTAGTACCTTCATCCTAAAGCTGTTCAAAAGTTCCTTTAGTCTTTTCTTGCTCCTTTTCGACCAAAGGATCGTCAAAATGAACAAGAGAATTGACCTCAGGTTCTTCAGTCATGGTTTGATCCCCTGCAGGATGAAGACTTATAATTCTGTCCGACCCAGGAAATTGAACAACAAGAGGAAGAGAATTTAAAAGGGAATCAATGCTGGGAGAGCTCGAACCTGTAGTGCTTTCCTGATTGGTGTCGTCTGAAAAGATCACCTAAAGTAATGAAGTTTAAGTTAGGACATTTCATACCATAAAGGAATAAAGACAAAGGCAGAATATCGCTCACCACTCTATTTGCCTTCCAAGTGTGTTGTGCGGCTGGTACTGCATGTTTGAGCCATTTTCTTCGAGTAAGGCCCTGCACATATGAAATATAAGTTGAGATTCGAAGTAAAAATCAGAAGGATTAAGGGATAACCTTGAAGGCACAAACCTCAGTAGCCTTAGGGTCTACTAGAGACTCAATCTCAGTGCCCCCACCAACAACAACCTTAGCTATTTCAGAAGCCGTTGCTTTAGAATCGAAAGCAACAACTTTTTCATTAGCTTGTTTCGTTCCTGAGGGGTTGTCATCTTGGGAACCAGCAGAATGAGTTTGGGACTGAGTGGCAGTGGTCTGCCTAGCCGATGAAGTAGCAACAATTGTCTTTCTTTTCTTAGAAGTGGCTCCATCCTTTTGGGCAGGGGGGTGAAGAATTTGTTTCTTTTTAGGTTGAGTTTTCTGCAAAAGTTTGAACCATACATGGGTTAGAAAGGTACAAACGCAAAAAAGGAAAACAATTTTTTTTTCAAATCATACCTTGTCCTTTTTGGCAACCTTTTTTTTCTTAGGTTTCGAAGCCTCCCCAGTATCTTTGGAAGCTGTCTCAAGTCGAAAGAAAGATCAGAAGAATATTTGGATGGTAAAGACAAATCAATAATAATAATATTTTCGATGTACCTTGTTTTTTCTTCTCCTCGACCTCTGGATACTGCATAGTAGCGGTAATACGGCTGAAACATTCTTCCTTGGAGCAAGCCATCTCCTTATAAGAAGTGCGCCACCAATGATCATAAGCATCAGTACAATAGTTCGAAGGAGTAAAGTCAGTGGGTACGTAGGAAGGCTGAGTAGCTTCAAACTCCTTGATCCTTTGCTCAACCTCTTCGATTGAAGTGCAGGGGGCAATATCTTGACCTTTGTTGAAGAAAGGGACTGGGATTTCTTGACAAAGACCAAACTTCCTTGCCATAAGTGTGGGCTGATAATGCATGAGACAAGGAATAGTTTGATCATATTGAGGAAAGATGAGCTGGTTTTGAAGGATCTCACTCCATCTTTGGTCTTGCTCAGCTGGATTCTCACTGATAATGGGTTTTTGAACTTAGCGAGGACCAAGGGTTCTTTTCGAATAGGGGCTAAAAGTATCCTCAAAGTTTTCATGCTCGAAGAAGTAAGCCATAAACAATTTTAAGCCATCAAGAGCCTTGATTCTGGTGGGGCAAAGATGGGTATAAGCAAGGCTTTTACTTGTGGGCTTGAAAACATGAGAGACATTGCTTCGCATTTTGGAATCCTTATGGAAAGTAGCTCGAAGCCAGAAGTCAAGAAGCCAAAAGGGACCATAAAAGCCACCCAAAGGCTTAAGCACTTTATACTGTCTTAAAATGACAGAAATGCAGAGATATAGATGGCCAAGGAGCAATTTGGCCAAGTTTATCTTTCTGCCTTCATGAAGGCAAGCAACAAAGGATATAGCCCGTGAGGAACTTGGAGGGATCAAGTGCAAAAGACACAGTTGGCTAACCAGAGCCAAAGATAGGCTACGTGCTCAGCATCAGAGACCTCAGGGGATGTTTGGTCATAGTTACTGAGGATAAAGGCTTGAAAAGTCATTTTAGAAGTTTTGACATCGACCTTATCAATCGAGGGTGAGGTACTAGGGAGAAAGGTCTCACCACAAGGGTCAAGACCTGTGATAACACAGACATCTAGCAAAGTGGGAGTAATCATCCCACAAGGAAGGAAGAAAGTATAAGTACCTCGATCCCAGAAATTAAGGGCAGCAAGAAGGAGGTTAGCCTTGAAGATTTGTTTCTCCGTCTCCACGAAGTCTGCTCTGACAGGGTTCCCGAATGCAAGAACGTTCTCCAGGGAATAAAATGCTTGAAAATCCTTGAATTGAAGAGTCCTGGGAGGAAATTCGTGAGGGCAAGAAAGGCCATGCGCAAGCCATTGATGTTGGTAGGAATGATGACACTGTTACCCCACACTTTGAGGTTGTCATCAGTAGCTTCCGGTTCCGGCACGAAAGTGCTGTCATCTCTGTCAATGGTCTTACCCTCTACAGCTGCGAGGGGAGTAGGGCAAACCACCCTGTATTTGCTACTGAGGAAAAACAAGTTAGCAACTATGGTTTCCATTTGCACTGAATGGAAGAAGGCAGAGAGTAAGGAATTGGAAGGAAGAAGAAAGGTAAGAGCTTGCGATGATAGAATGAAGTAAGCGTAGAGGAGAAAGTAAAGCGCCAAGTGACAGTTGACAAGTTTTAAACCCCACTACATGACAAAGGAATGGAAACCAAAGAGTCATTGGAAGTTACAAGCCCATTTAGGCACTAATGGAACGACCCAAAAATAGTCCATGTAATCGTGGGAGAGTGGGAGTCGTACGTAGATGGTGCCAGAAGTAGCAGGAATCTGCCACGTGTATAAAATGCAAAGCTTCTAAAACTCGAAACTATGCATTTTGGGGGGCATCTGTTGGCTACAAATTCTAAATTTAAAGTTTGAAGTAAGAAAGGAAAATGAAAAATGATTTCATTAATGTTCGAAGGAGTTACAAAGGAAATAAAATTGTAATAAATAACAACTTCCTTCTTTGAGCTTGACGTCCTTCTTCGAATTTGATTTTCTATAGGTGTCTCCATTCTTCGAGCATGGTTCAGTCCTCGAAGATTGATCTTTGGCGTATTTTGGTCCTTGAATGTTAATAGATCGAAGTTGCTTTGGATCCTAAAGACTGCGTTGTTGCCTCACCTTCCTCTTCTTCATCCTCGAAAGCTCAACTAGATCAAATAGGAACATTGAGCTCAACTATTGCCTTTGACTTGAGACTAACATCGTTGAGGTGGAAATAATACAAGGTCACCTATAGGGTAATGACCCTTCAATTTGGCTGAACTATTCGACCTGAGTCCAATATTAATCAAGTTTGAAGTTGCTGCTAGTGTTGGACACCCTATCGACCTGACTACCAAAAAGATGATGAAGAGTCAGGTCTGACAGGGCAGCCAATACCAGAGATCCCTCCATAAGGAAAAGAAGATGCTAAGCATAGACGAAGTTCCATCCTTTTATAGGGCCAAGGATCATCAATGTATGTAGAGCGCCACCAAGGTGAATCAATGCAGAGAAGGTCACCGTTACCACATTCAAGATGGCCGGTGGTCAAGAGCATTTACTATGGACGACAGTTTTGACCTGGGGTTCGAATCTGAAAGAAAGGATCGAAGTCCATTCTAAAAGGAAGAATCGAAAGTATCAGAGGCAAGCTCAAGGAGGAGTAACGTTCAAAAGGGGAACTATACTCATGGCTTGAAGCAAGTTAGTAACCGTCACTAGTTTGAGGGAGTTAAGTCGTATTCCACGTCATCAGTGGCAATTATCAAAGACTTATTGGTGCAGCCTGCAGAGAACGTGGGGAATGTGGAAGTTATAGCAACGTGCGCACATCATTTATGCTTTCTCAAAGACAGTTTCAAGGGGTGGCTATAAATAGCTCTATGAGGGAAGGGACAAGGGTCCACAACCTAAACACTCAACAGAACCCTGAAAGCCATGGCATCCATCTCTGAGATCACAAGCACTCTGTTCGCAAAGAGAAAGTAGGGAACATGCAGACCACCTTTTATTTTACGCGTTTCTTTTGAATGTTCTCATGTATTTATAGTTCTATATTTCTTCTCATATTTTGTATTTCTACTTACTTTTAATGCAAGGTTTGGCCCATCTTTGGGGCCTCTTTACATAGTTTGTCATTCCTGTTAGCATTTTTCTGCTTTGTTCTTGGAATTAACACTTAGAGAACCCATAATTTTGAGGATACGTATCTCGTCCCAGATAGCTCTGAGATACATTTATTTGGACAAAAATTCAGGACAAACAACTTAGATAGTTAATTTTATTAGATATGTAAAAAACATATTATTAAAATAATTAAGATCAAGCTAATTATGTAATAATTTATGTGTAGCAACAAATGAAGAGCTTATAATAATTAAGCCGTTTTAAAAAAATTGAAAAGGAAATGCAAATTGTTATGAAATGAATTCATAGGTGTTATACCTATCCACTTTTGTTTCGATGATAATAAAAAATTTCTTAAAAAGTTATAAACCTACCCATAATTTATTACCAATCACCAAAGCTAAAGCACTTCTGTAGTGGCATGTAGTAATATGCTCAAATTAATACGTGAGGGGGTTATAAGAATGGAATTCGTTTAAGGATTATCTTCAACTAAGATGATCCTTCGAACTTCGAAGTGACAAGAGGTGATCTGGATAAGAATCTAGAGCATCCCAATATTAGATCAAATATGATTTGACAGTGTGATTTTATTCGAAGATAAAAACTATTGACACTGTTGTGGACTTGTGGTTTCAAATAGCCAAATAGGCTTCCATTTCTATACTTATCTAGATAAATAGTACTGAAGAAAAATAAAAGAGGGGATAACTTTATTTAAAAAGTGTCGTTATTCAAAAAGAGGACCCAAGGTCAGCTATTTTCAGCCTTTAGAAAAAGTTGGAGAAGAGACAACGTATTGATGAGGTCCTTGAGATCATCTATAGGATTTTATAACTTTCAAGAAAATTGCGTACTTTTATGAATTCATTCACCTTACTAATGTGTACCCAAAATAAAATAATGATCACCTTATAGAATTTATTTCTTTTGTGATGAGTTGGGAGAAAATTATAGATTGAAGCCATATGGGTAAAGGGTAATTCTCAAAATATAAAAAGAAATTAAAATTTCCGGTTTAAACTTTAAAAAATGAGGAGTGTTATCAACACACTCTTCCCAACACACTCCATGTGATTGGTTAAAATTTATATGGGTCTCACGAAATTATGTGGGTCTCACTCTCAATGTGGTGGGACCCATGTAACTTTTAACCAATCACATGGAGTGTGTTGAAAAGAGTGTGCTAAAGAGTTGTTGCTAGCACTTTTCTTAAAAAATACCAAGGATGATATGTTTATATATATTTTGCAGGAAAAAAATATGATAATTAATTATAAATGTTAGAAATATTTGATACTAACATATTTATGTTTTATCGATGCAACTTTTATTTCATTTTAAAGAAAGAAGTCATTTCTATCAATAAATTAGTATTTTATCACATCTAACATACGAAAAATATATATAGTATTATTAACTAATATTTTTATATATTTTTTAAAATATATATCTATATTTAAAAATAAATAAATTAAAATATGAAGTATATGTTGGATTTAAAATGAATGATTTAAATTTGATACATAAATATTTGTTTGTGGTGAAAAATTCAGATTCGAAAAGAATGAATTTTAACACTTTGATTCTACGAGCAATCTGGGGATTAGAATCAAATCCTCTTACGGGACTCTTTTAAAAAAGTAGGTTTATGGTGTTTAGATTTTCAAAAGTTAAATTTTCTGGAAAATTTGGTTGATTGGTATAGAGTTTCACCAAATCAATTGTTATGGTTTTCTAAAATCCAGAAGTGATAAATTTTCCAAAGATTGATTCAGAATTCTATCAAACTTATCTTTCAAACAAGAATAAAATTTACTTGATCCAGAATTTAGTCAAGTTTCAAGATATTTGTAATTTTTCAAAGAAGTCAATGGAAGTCTCAAATAAATGTAAAGCAAAGAAGAATTGCAGAAAGTAAATTGCAGAATGTAAACAAAGAAAAGAAAACGAATTGTAAGAACAATATGCATTAAGATAAAAATGGATGGGTTCATCACATACTTGCTTCCCTTTGTAACCTGTTTCGTCGCAGTGTGATCGGACTTGTAAGGTGTTTAAGAGAGTATGAGTATGAGTGATTTGCCAACCCTTATTACATTGTGGGTTCAACTATTTATAGATTCCTAATCCTAACGGTTAACTAATGCATGTTTGACACATCAGCAACCTTATGTGTTGGCAGCGTATATGCTTGCCACGTTTTCTATTATCCAGAAAACTGTTTACAAGCTTTGAAATCCACCACTAACTAAATGACACTTGTCTTAGTCTTTTATAACTTCTAATAACTGTTGTCTTGGTGTCTTCCGTATTTTCGAAAATGAATCTTCTGTTTCTCGAAATCTTCTTCTTGATTGTTCGAAATCTTCTTTTAGAATTCTGACTTCTGATTTCTCGAACTCTGCTGCTGCATTCTCGAAAATCTCTAATCTTGATACTATATCTTCAAATTTCTCGAATTCAAAGAAACTGCTTCGAGATTTGACTTTACTTTTCTTTATGCCATGTAGCATATCTTAATTGGTCATTCCAAAGATTGTGAAGACCACCGGCCACCGTCCTTTCAATTTGCATATGTGACTTTTCTCATTGGACGTTAGCAATGGCACATTAATTGGCTTTTACTCTTTTTACTCCTATAAATAGGAGTGCCTTTACACAATCCTTTCATAATTCTTCATTCTTTTCTTCTTTCTTTTCTAAATTTTCTAAAGAATCTCTTCAAAGAATATGAAGAAGTTAATCCCTTTGGCTATTGCGTACAATCTAATCTGGAATGATTTCAATTTCGATGAGATTGACGAAATAGCCAAAGCTATTAGCTTTTCTAACCTTTCTTTTCGAAAAGTTTTCTTTTGGGTTGTACGTAATAGCCAAATATAGGTTCATTTACATAATAAATGAATCTATTTATTAGTCCCCATACTGACCTTGATTTCTTCCCCAAGTCGAAGGTGGTTCAATAGATTGAAGAAAGAATTCTTCTTTGTGTTGGCTCTATTAAAGCTTGTGGGGGAGGATGAGGATAAAGAGGCATGTTAGGCATGAGTCAAGTACTCATCCTAGTTTAGGATAGTTTCCTTTCTAATGTTTTAGGGACTTAGAATAATTTTCTTTCTAAATGTATCTCCATTGTATTCGAACCATATGTAATTCGAATTTGGATCATGAATGAAAGAATTTCCCTTTACCTTTTGGAATACCTCTTATGTACTTTTCCTTGAATATTCGAGTTTCACAATTACCTTCTTTCTCAAATTTCTAAAGTCTTTGTATTAACTTTACCTCAAATATTCTCTAAGTCATTAGACTTATTACCAAAATTCGAAATAAGGTAATATTAACCTTCTTCTGTAAATTCGAAATGACATCATATTGTTATCACTTGAGGAATTCGAAATAATTGAAAATCAAATCCCAACAGATGCCCCCCCAAAAATAGTCTCTTTCAAATAATGATTCATTTTTGTAGAAAGAGATATTTTTGGAACAAACCTTTGTATTCCTCATAACAGTTATTTAAAATTTAAATGGAAATTTAAATATCAGTTTCAGATAAACCTTTCATTTTCCAATTAAATTAAATATTGCAGTTACCTTTTAAAGTTAACTGACTTTGCCACGTTTTTGGGTTACTGGTTCACGTCCCAAAACCATGTAATCATGTCTTTTCTTCTCATATAAATACTAAGAAAAGACCCTTCAGTTTCACTTTTCCATCTTCAACCTTAAGAAACTCAACTCTATTCTCTCTCTTTACGACGTGTTTACCTTCATCTTCAAGGTAAGATCTTTACTCATTTTAATCATTCTTTCTTCGTTTTAAACTCGATTTTCACCGTTTAAATCTCTTAAGGTTTCTGATTTTATATTTCTTGCTGTGTTTCCAGCTCTCTTAAACTGTTACATTGTATTTTCTCTTTCCTCAAGAAAACTTCAAGCTCCATTTATGGCTTCTCAAGCTCAAGATTCTGTTCCTCTTGCAATCTGCAAGGGTGATTTCCTTGCCAGGGATGATCAGGTCTATGTTCCTGAACCTGAAGATTCTGAAGAAAAACTTGCTATCTGGAAATCCCAGGTACTTATTCCTTATACTTTAAAGAAGAAGAATTTTGCTTTCTTAGGACCTTATACACCTTCTTCTCCATTGAGTCAGTATAAAGAATTCTTTCCTAGTTTTCCCGAAGAAAAAAATCCGAATCTTTAGGTCTATCATTCGTTTTTGATCATGTTGAAAATCCAACTGAAGTTTTCCGAGCCACTACTCCTTCTCGAAAAGATTCATACATAATGTGGCTAAACAGGGTCGAAAACACCATGAAAGATGTTTGGAAACAAATTGGTATTTATGACCTCATTCAGCTGAGTAGATATGATCTTAATTATGATCCTTCTCTCATTCTTTCCTCTTTACTTTTCTGGGAAAGAAGTACCAATTCATTTCACTTGCCTTATGGCATGATTACCCCTACTCTTTTCGATATTTCTGCTATCACTGGCCTTCGACCTGAAGGCCAATTAATTACTCCTTATATCAAAGTGCCTAAACCAATTATTTTTCCAAATTTCGAGAAACTTACCTATTCAAATTTCATTCAAAACAATGCAAAAACTGGTAAAGTTTCTGAAGAAGAGCATGTTGCTTTTCTTTTATATTGGTTATCTGCCTTTGTCTTTTGTTCAAGGTCTAGTCAAATTCCAAAGTCTTTTCTTCCTATGGCTCAAATGTTGGCCAAGGGAATTCGAATTGATTTGAACAGATGTCTTTTGGCTCATGTGTATAATATGATTTCCGAAAGTATATATGCACTTAAGTCAAAAGATTTAGTTCGAAATCTCTGTGGCCCATTCTGGTTTCTTCAACTCTGGCTTAATGCCATTTTCCAAAACAAGTTTGAGAGTTCTGAGTCTCTCAAATCTGATCTTTCAACTGACATAGAAGGGTTTAGGTTATCCTATTTCACTCCTTCTTCGAAAAAGGATAGAGTTGAGAATTTCAAGTCTTATATTTCATTTTTTCTTCAAATCAAAAAACATTCTCCGAACCTAGCACCTTTTGCTCTTCGAACTCGAGGACCAAATTGGTTTGTTCGAAAATTCCCCTGTGAGAATCCCGAAGAAGAAACTGAAAGTTTGGAACTTTGGAAGCAATTTCTGTCCCCAGACCTATTATACTGTGGCTTCCAACCTAAAGACTTCAAAGTTTTTTACTATCAACCCCAACAGGTGGCTCGTCAATTTGGATTGAGCCAACTTCGTCCAACGCCTTATTACACCAATAAGGATGATATTCTGATTGAAGACTTAGTGGATGGAGAAGAGGGTTTCGAGAAACTCCAGCTCAAAAAGGCTAAGAAAACCTTTTTCCTTAGTACCAGTCTCCTTCGAATCTTCTTACTACTGCACTCTTGAATTTGAAGAATGGTGGTCTAAATATTTTTCTAGCATTCAAGTAGACGAAGCTACTTGTCTTTCAAGACTAACCCAAGATCATGCGCAGAAATTGATCAAGAAGACAAAAGGTACGCATATCAAAGAGATTGAAGCATTTGAGAAATTTTTCCATGTGTTCTATATTCCCAATAAAATTCATAGAACTATTGCTGATGCTGCTTCTTCCTTAAAAGAAAAAATTTCTTCAAATAAACAGAATTTTAAACTTATTAATTCTAAAGGTATTTCTGATTTCGAAAAATTTTGTCCAAAGTTCCCTTCTTTGCCTACAGCAAAATTTGGTTTAGCAAAGAGTTTATATGGTCCTGAATGGACTAAACTTGGAACTCTTGATTTTCTTTTTAACCAATTTAAACCTCTTCCAAAAAGAGTCACTTTAACAAACTATACTTTGGACAATTACCCTTTTATTCCCCATGTGGATATAGAACATGTGAGAATAATTTCTAAAGACCTTATAGTTCAAGGTAACGATATACATCATTTATTAATTTCCTCTTATTATTCCCAATTTTGTGATTCTGACTCCCTTTCCTTTGTTTTAGCTAAAGTGTGTAAAATCTCAAAGGAAGAAAACTGGGAAAGTGAAGAGGAAGGAACTTCAGAAAATAAATCCAGAAAAGAAAGACTCCATCTTCTTCTTAAAAACTTTCTGTAAGTTCATTTCTCGAAATCTATATTTGAACCTTTTCGATATTTCGATCTTTTGTTAACTCGCTTTCTCTTTCTTTTTGTTTAGACTACTGCTTCGAAATCACAAAAGAAGACTAATTCTAGCAAGGCTGAAAAAAATGATGAGCCTTCTGAAAAGAGTCATTCTGCTTCGGCAGGAAATAAAGAAAAAGCTGACACTTCTAAGCCCATTGTAAAGAAATCAATAGTAAAGGCTGAAAAGAAGAAGAAGAGAAAAATTGAAACTTCAAAAGAAGAATGTCTTTCAGAGGTAACTTTCGAATTTGTATTGTCTAATTTCGAAATCTTATTTGATTTCGAGAAAAACTCATATCTTATGCTTCTTTCAAACAGGAAAGTACCCCTGAAAAACAAATTGCTCCTCTGAGAGAGAAACTTCAAAGAAAGAAAAGAAAACCCCAAAACCAAAAATTCTATCAGTTGTTCCTCCAGGGAAGACCATTGGAGCAGTAAGTTCCTTCTCCTTCATTTCTAAATTTTCTTTTAAAAACTTGTTTCTTTTCTTCCTGGTTTTGGAAAAAATTCTCTTTATGCAAATATTAGAGAGTTGGGAAAAGGTTTAAAGTTAAAGCATAGAAGGAACAAATCCCAAGTGGAATTGTTGAACAAGTAAACCTTTTAACTCTCTTATGAAAAGAAAAATATTCATCTTCAAACTTTTCTTTTCTGTATATCTAGCTTAGACTATTTTCCGATTTCAGATAAACCTTTCTTCGAATTCCCTAGCTGAAAGTGGTGGAACTGGAGAACCAACTGTTGAAAGCCCACTTCAAGCTGTTTCTTCGAAGAAATCACAGAAAATGACTCTGGAGAATATCGAAGAAAGCAATGAGGAACTGAAAAAGAAAGAAGAAGAAAAGGAAGAAGAGGAAGTCCAATCTCCTTCTAATCCTACTAACGTAGACTCTCAAGAAAAAGAAAACAATCAAAACGATCCTACAAACTCCCCCGATCCGAATTCGGGAAAGACAAAGGATTCTTCCTCAAAGGAGATTCAAGTAACTCAATGTGAATCAGAGACTCCTGAACAGGCTCCTGGGTTTTCGAGGGATTCATCTAAATCAAAGCCAGTTTACAAGGCTACAAGCTTGGATGACTTCCTCAAAGATCTGGATGAAAATCCTTTCTTGATTCTAGATGTACTTTCAGGGGAAATTTCCTTGTCATCTGCTCATTCTGAGGCAACTATTCAGAAACCTTTGAATGAAGAAGATTCAATAGATCAATGGCTTCAATATTTCAAGAAACTGATCTTCGAAAAACAGATGATGAAGGAGATTCCAAAGGATCGTTTGTATAGAGAAGAAATAGAGAGTTTCCTCATATATTTTGACAAGAAGAATTCTCAGCTTTCTGATTCTCAACAAACCTGGATGAAAAATTTTGCTGAACACTATCATAACAGTGTTGCAACTATCAATCAAATCGAAAAGACCAAATCACAATTGGCTAGTCATAAGAGTGAAAAGGCCGAATTGGTTGACAAAATGCAACACAACAAACTGATAGTGAATAATCATGAACAATCCATTCAGCAAAATTCTGCAAGAGTTGAAGAATTGAAGAAGGAAAGGTTGAGAATCGAAGGCTTAATTAAAGAATATCAAGAAAGGCTTGATGAACTCGTAAAGGCTGAAGACGAAGTTGCTGCTACCCTTTCGAAACAAAGGACTATTCGAATGGAAATCATCAATTCCGTTAAAGGGATTTCGAGGAATGTTGTTCAAGTCACCAAAGATATTGAAAATCTGGAACGAGAAGACTTGAGCTTCAAAACTCAATATGAAGACCTCATGCACAACTTCGCGAAGCTGAAAAGCGAAATTCCATTTTAGCCTTTTCATTTCTCCTTGTCTTTTATTTCACTATGTTTTGTTTCGAGCATGGGCTCGAATTTGAATTGCCACCCAGACAATTATTTCTGTTTATGCACAATTTTCAACTCTTGCAAGTTTGATTTGTATTCTTTCAAGTATTTTCCATTTATTGATAATATGCGCGAATCACCAACCAATTCTCGAATTGAATACGCATTTTTGGAAAACACTTTCTCAATTTCGAAAGGTCCTTCCCAATTAGGTGACCATTTCCCAAACTTCTTAGACTTTTTATCAATTGGCAAAATCAACTTCCAAACATAATCACCAACTTGGAATTCTTTTTTCTTAACTCTTCTATTATAGCAACGAGTAATTTGCTCCTTTTGTCTAATTATATTTTCAAGAGCAATCAACCTTTCTTCATCAAGTTGGTTTAACTCAATCAAACATCAAATTCCAATAGTCCTGAGAAGGTAACTCATATTGCCTTTGAACCCTTAATGATTGTAGATTAACCTCAACTGGTAATACAGCATCATGACCATATACCAATTTATAAGGGGTAGTTCGAGTTGCCTGTCTTGGAGAATTTCTTAGGCCCAAAGAATTTGACTTAATGTCTCATTCCAATTTCTAGGACGTTGTCCAATATGCCTTTTGATCAAAGCAATTATAGTTTTATTAACTGCTTCAACTTGACCATTAGCTTGTGCATAATAAGGAGTAGAAGAAAGTAACTTTATTCCTTTTGATTCAGCAAACCTAACCATCTTCCTCCCAGTAAACATTGTTCCTTGATCCGTAGTAATGGTTTCTGGTAAGCCAAACCGAAATATAATGTTTTCTTCAATAAAACGAATGATATCTTCTCGAGTAACTTCTTTTAGAGGAATTGCTTCTACCCATTTGGTAAAATAATCCACTCCAACTAAAATAAACTTGTGGTTTCTCGAAGAAGTTGGATGTATCATTCCAATTAAATCTAAAGCCCATCCTCGAAAAGGCCAAGGCTTTATGATTGAATGCAATTCACTTGCTGGAACTTGTTGTACATTTCCATGTTTTTGACATTCTTCACAAGACCTTGCAAAATTATGACAATCTTTGGCCATAGAAGGCCAAAAGAATAATTTTCTTTTCAAAATCCATTCCATTTTCCTTCCTGCTTGGTGAGCACCACAAGCTCCTTCATGAACTTCTACTAAAGCTAAGTAAGCTTCAGTTTCTCCCAAACATCGAAGTAAATTCCCATCAATTGCCTTTTGTAAAGTTCTTCTCCTAAATACAATAATTCAGGATTTTGTATTTCAAATATTTCTTATTTACCAAGGAAGGATTTTGGATAAGACTCACAATTTCACTTCTCCAATCATTCTGTTCTAAGAGATTTATATTATGGATATCGAATCCTTTCATTGGGAACCTTCTTTGAATATCACTAATTTTCCTAAGAGTTCCAATAGAAATTCTATATCCAGAAGCTATTTGAGCCAATTCATTGGCTTCGAAATTTTGACCCCTTGGAATATGTTCGATCTTCACTTCATCAAACATTTCCAAAAGTCTATTGGCTTGAACCAAGTACTCTTAGCCAATTTTGGATCTAAACATTTATACTCTTTAGTTATTTGTTTAATAACTAATTGAGAATCTCCTCTAATATGAACGTTTCTCGAATTCATAGAAACTAAAATTTCGAGACCAACAATAAGAGCTTCATACTCTACTGCATTATCCGAACAGTGATGTTTAATTTCAAACATCATTCGAGT
The DNA here is from genome assembly GCA_026901365.1 of Sesbania bispinosa. Classification (NCBI taxonomy): domain Eukaryota; kingdom Viridiplantae; phylum Streptophyta; class Magnoliopsida; order Fabales; family Fabaceae; genus Sesbania; species Sesbania bispinosa. The sequence continues at coordinate 62,973 of QLOH01000411.1, read as the reverse complement.
TGGAAACCCTTTGGGTGAAATTAATAAAATTCCAATCCCTGCTCCATTCTTATGTTTGGATCCGTCAAAATATAATTTCTAAGGGTCCAACCCTACATATGTTGATTCCTCAATTGGAATAGGAGGATGATCAACTAAGAAATCTTCAACTACTTGTCCTTTCATTGCTTTTAATGGAACAAACTTTAGTGAAAATTCAGTTAAAGCTAAAGCCCATTTTCCAACTCTACTATGCAATATAGGTTTTAACAACATGTGCTTTATTATATCGAAGTGTGAAATCACAAATACATCATGGGGTTTCACATAATATTTAAGTTTAGTGCATGAAAGTACAAACACAAACACAACTTTTCTATAGCACAATATCTAGTTTCTGCATCATTAAGGACTCTACTCAAGTAGTAAATAGCTCTTTCAACATCATTTTCGTCCTCTTGAGCCAACATACTTCCTATTGTGACTTCTGAAGCAGAAATATACAACTTTAAAGGTTTCCTGGCAAAGGAGGAGTCATAATCGGAGGAGTTGTCAAATATTTCTTGATTTCCTCAAAGACTTGTTGGTGTTCATCTTCCCATTTGAAGTTTTCTTCTTTCTTCAATTTCAACAAAGGGGAAAATACTCTTGTCTTTCCTGATAAATTCGAAATGAATCTTCGAAGGAAATTAACTTTTCCCAGAAAAGACTGTAACTATTTCTTGGTTGTAGGTGGAGATGTTTCGAGAACAACTTTAGCCTTATTCTTGTTAATCTCAAACACCTTTCTTATGCACAAGAAAGCCTAAGAAATTGCCTGCAGATACACCAAAGCACATTTAATAGGATTCATTTTCAAACCATGCTTTCCTCATTTTCTCGAAAGCTTGTCTTAAATGATTCAAATGCAAGTCTTTTGATTCAGACTTAACCACAACATCATCAATATAAACTTGCATAAAATTTCATATTAAATCATGGAAAATTGAATTCATGGCTCTTTGATAAGTTTCTCCAGCATTTTTCAAGTCAAAGGGCATCATTACCCATTCATAAGTACCTATTGCACCAGGAAATCGAAAATCTGTCTTCGAAATATCCTCTTCGGCAATAAAAATCTGATTATATCCTGAATACCCATCTAACATACTTAATAATTCATTTCCTGCTGCCGAATCAATTAACATATCAGAAACTGGCATTGGGTATTCATCTTTAGGAGTTGCATTATTAAGATCTCGAAAATCAATACATACTCTTAAAGATCCATTTTCTTAATAACAGGTACTATATTAGAAATCCAATCAACATACCTGGCAGTTCGAATGAACTTGGCCTTTAGAAGACGCTCAATTTCTTCTTTGATTTTCGAAACAATTTCTGGAGCAAATCTTCTTGGGGCCTGTTTCACTGGTTTCTTTTCTGGAAAGGTTGGAAGCTTATGTTCTACCAATTCTCGACTCAAACTAGGCATTTGATGGTAATCCCAAGCGAAACAATCTTTATATTCCCTCAACAAATCAATGATTCTTTCCTTAAATTCACCTTCGAGATCCTGACTAATAAACGGGGGTCTCTTTTCATTAGCATCACCCAAGTTTATTTCTTCCAAAGGATCTTGAGCTTCCATTTTCTTGATACCTTGAGACAAAAATCCTTCGAAACCCAAGGGAGAGTCATCATAAATGCAATCCAATTTTTCGAACTCAGGCTCTGTGTTTCCTGAACATAATCCTCAACCCTTTTCATCATTTGCTCAAAATACTCTTTTTCAGAATCTTTGTTTTCCTCAGAAGAATTTTAACCCTTTAGAAGAATCACCTTCTACTTAAATGAATTTTCTTCTTCTATTATCTCCTCAATGATTATTCTTCCTTCTTGCCACTCGGCCTTAGGGGCCGTTTCTTCTTTCATTTTGTTTATTTTCATTGAATTCGGCTTCGAAAGTCGCTTTCAACCCTTTTTCGTCCACATAGGCCGAAACTCGAGCCCAGAAGCTCGAATCTACTCTGGATCCGACCATTCGGATATTTCTGCGGCCTCGAAGGCGCCGACCATCACATTGTAACATAAACCCTTAATTTGGATTTATTCTCAAAGAGTAAGGTACCTTGGTAGGCACCAACATGTATTTATCAATTACCTCGTAAGGTCTTGCCTTCATCACTTTTTTCTCAGTACTCCTCACATCCACTGCATCTTCTTCAACCTTAAAGTAGTTTTTATCCCCATCCATATAAATGGGAACCTTCTTTTGTCTACATACACAATTTTTGATGCATTGATGATGGAACAACACCTACTCCATGTATCCACTCTCTACCAAGTAACAGATTGTAGTTTGCCTTCGAATCTACTACCACAAACATGGTGGGTCTCATTATAGTTCCCACTGTCAATTCTAGACATAGCACTCCTTCTGATTTCGAAGTCTTATCACTAAAATCTGTTATGATCATCTGATGAGGCATCAGATCAAACTTAGTCTTCATCAATCTTTTCATCATAAACTTCGACATCAAATTGACTTGCCGCTCCTGAATCAACTAGTACTTTGCCTATACTCACATCCTCAACAAGTGCTCTTATAAACAAAGGCTTCATGTGAAGTTGCATCTCTTCAGTGGGCTTCTCAAACACTGCTGAAGTGTTTTGGCAAATTTGTTTGCCAATATAAGTATAGCGAATTGGATCTTCACCAATTTCATCTTCTTCGAAGTCCTCGTCTTCCAAATCCTTCTCGAGTTCTTCGGCATACTCTGCTGGTAAAACATATACAACTGCGCAAATATCATCAAGATCATCAGCAAACCCTGTTTCGAAATTTTCAGTAAGTAAATCATCCTCATTTCATTAAAACCTCCAATTACTTGGAATGAAGGTTTCTTTTTGACTATTTGGGCATAGGAGGGATGATTCGAATTTGCTTGCACTTGAATTACTTGAGTATTCTTCGCTTGCACAGCTTTTGGTTGTTGATTGCCTTCCTCAACAGCCGTGTTTTTCTTTCTTGTTTCTCAAAAGCATCCTTTCTCATTCTCTGAGCCCTTCTCCATTGGGTTTTAGTCATCTGAGGTCTGTTTCCATAGTAAGGTTTCTGATTAGAACCTTGGAAGTTGTTCTGATACTTAACATATCCGGGCCGAACCCACTGGTTCGGAGAAACTGAAGATGAAGGTATGAAAGTACGTGGTTTTACCTTCCCTTGGGATCCTTGATTCATAGGTTGTTTTCCTTTCTCGAACCTATTCATGTTACCAGGTATTTTTCCCCCAGACATAGACTCAGATTTCGAAATCCATCCTCCGTATGAAGGATAAGGCTTCTTCTGTTTGTTTTCAAGTCTCTGATGATTTGCAACCACTTGTTGATAGTGTGTTTTCATTTCTGAGTCATGGAAAATTTTGGCTGCAGATCTATCGAAAACAACATGGCATCTTGGACAAAGTTCAATAGAGGCATCTTCTGCCTTCTTTCGATTCAGAAATTCCAACAAGTTTCACCTCCTTTCGGGTAGACATCATGGAATTCTCGCTCTCCATCCAAGGCCATCTCAGTGGCCTGCCCACAGAGTTAGAATCTTCAACTTCGACCATATTAATACTCACAGGCTCAACGTAGTTAGCGTTAACCTGAAGAGGATCGGAGTCAATTTTCATTGCCATTGAAACTTTCTCTTCAAATTTCAATCTTCCCTGTTTGATCGCTTCCTGAATAATATCCCTGAAACGAACACAACTATTAGTCCAATGTCCATAAGTATGATGATACTTACAATATTTTCTACCTCTTCTCTGTTCTTGAGAAGGGATTTTATGATCATCACTTAGTGTTATTTGTTTGTCTTTTACTAAGATATCAAAGATTTGATCTACCTTCGAAATGTCGAAACCATAGTTCTTCTTTAGAAATTTATCTTTATTATCATTATTGGTATTTCCACTAGGTTTCAAAGATTGAAAAACATAAGGAGGTCCAGGCTTAAGTTCTGCTACATGAACATCATTTTCTTCCATATCATATTCGAAATCACTATCATCTGATACTTCCAAATATGCTACTTTGTCTTTTCGAAAGATTTTGTCAGTTTTTCGAAATCTCTCTTTTTCTTTCCTTAAATGTTCAATTTGCCTAACTTTATCAGCCAATTGGGCCATGTCTCTAAGCTGTGATTAATCAATTTCTTTCGAATTGAATAATCTAGTCCTCCTGCAGCCATTTGGACTAACTCATATTCAGCAATTTGAGTAAAACATCTAGCTTTCATTTGCCTGAATCTATTCAAATAATCATCAATAGATTCATTTGAAAATATTTTAATGTTCACTAGATCCATTAAAGTAACTTTGGTTTCCCCTTGAAAGAACTGTTCGTGAAAACTTCTTTCTAATTGATTCCATGTATGAATCGAATTTGGGGGAAGAGTTGTAAATCAAGTGAAACCATTCTTGGTTAAGAACTAGGAAAATACTTCATTTTAAGTTCTTCATTATTTGCCAAATCACCCGCTTCGATTTGATATCGAGCAATGTGCTCGACGGTAGATTCCCCTACTTCTCCAGCAAACTTAGTAAATTTGGGACCTTTCCATCCCCTTGGCAATTCAGTCTGCAATACCACTTGGGTAAAGGAAGAAACCACATAAGGGTGGTTTGTAAATCCTACATTGAAACCATGTCTATTTAGGACTTGTTCAACTATTCCACAACATTTTGTTGCCCCCCAAGTTATTTGCTCTTATCCTTTCAAGAACTTCATCAGCATTCTGATTTCTATTCAGGATAACCCTGGGAGCATTGTTTTCTCTGTTTTCAACAGGATTCACAGGATTTGGTATTTGGTTATTCTGATCTCCTTGATTTACAGGAGGATTCATGTTAGCCACTTGTCTTACTATAGGATCTGTGGGTGCTCCAAACACATCCGCAATCCTTTCCATTTGCCTAGCCAACAAATTATAATTTGTATTCGTTGTTTGTACTAGGGGATCGAACACTGTGGCCATTTGAGTTGTCAACATGTTCACCATTTCATGGTTACTTGCATCCATTTGTTGCCTTAGAGTTTGCAACGTAGAATTTGTGATAGATGAAGAAGAATTTCCCACAAAGGGATTAAACATGGGTTCTCGAACAACAAAAGGACCCACTGTTGACATAGTTGGTGGGGCTGTTCCAGAATTTGGAACAAATCCATATGGTAACCCATACTGTGGTTGCCCATTTTGAGGCATAGACATAAAACTGGGTATAAGGATTGTAGAACAATTTTGACTTACTACAGGGTCTGTCACAACAGTAGTGGTTGTAGTAACATTCGTTGATGGTTCCCTTGTAACACTATTATTTCCATTAGCCTCATTATCATTGTTATTTACAGACTCATTCCTTGGGGAAGACGAATTCTCAAAATTCGTAATATTAGCATTATCCCTATTGTTATTTCCACTCGCATTCTGCCTAGAATTGTTAGCCATTTGAACAGAAATTGTTCTTCCACTTCTCAAACGCATACAAGAACAAATCTATTCATAAAATCGTAACACTCACTACCTTTTGGCAATATGTCCCACTGGGCGTGCCAATTTGTTTGTGGTGAAAAATTCAGATTCGAAAAGAATGAATTTTAACACTTTGATTCTACGAGCAATCTGGGGATTAGAATCAAATCCTCTTACGGGACTCTTTTAAAAAAGTAGGTTTATGGTGTTTAGATTTTCAAAAGTTAAATTTTCTGGAAAATTTGGTTGATTGGTATAGAGTTTCACTAAATCAATTGTTATGGTTTTCTAAAATCCAGAAGTGATAAATTTTCCAAAGATTGATTAAGAATTCTATCAAACTTATCTTTCAAACAAGAATAAAATTTACTTGATCCAGAATTTTATCGAGTTTCAAGATATTTGTAATTTTTCAAAGAAGTCAATGAAAGTCTCAAATAAATGTAAAGCAAAGAAGAATTGCAGAAAGTAAATTGCAGAATGTAAACAAAGAAAAGAAAACGAATTGTAAGAACAATATGCATTAAGATAAAAATGGATGGGTTCATCACATACTTGCTTCCCTTTGTAACCTGTTTCGTCGCAGTGTGATCGGACTTGTAAGGTGTTTAAGAGAGTATGAGTATGAGTGATTTGCCAACCCTTATTACATTGTGGGTTCAACTATTTATAGATTCCTAATCCTAACGGTTAACTAATGCATGTTTGACACATCAGCAACCTTATGTGTTGCAGCGTATATGCTTGCCACGTTTTCTATTATCCAGAAAACTGTTTACAAGCTTTGAAATCCACCACTAACTAAATGAACCTGTCTTAGTCTTTTATAACTTCTAATAACTGTTGTCTTGGTGTCTTCCGTCTTTTCGAAAATAAATCTTCTGTTTCTCGAAATCTTCTTCTTGATTGTTCGAAATCTTCTTTTAGAATTCTGACTTCTGATTTCTCGAACTCTGCTGCTGCATTCTCGAAAATCTCTAATCTTGATACTATATCTTCAAATTTCTCGAATTCAAAGAAACTGCTTCGAGATTTGACTTTACTTTTCTTTATGCCATGTAGCATATCTTAATTGGTCATTCCAAAGATTGTGAAGACCACCGGCCACCGTCCTTTCAATTTGCATATGTGACTTTTCTCATTGGACGTTAGCAATGGCACATTAATTGGCTTTTACTCTTTTTACTCCTATAAATAGGAGTGCCTTTACACAATCCTTTCATAATTCTTCATTCTTTTCTTCTTTCTTTTCTAAATTTTCTAAAGAATCTCTTCAAAGAATATGAAGAAGTTAATCCCTTTGGCTATTGCGTACAATCTAATCTGGAATGATTTCAATTTCGATGAGATTGACGAAATAGCCAAAGCTATTAGCTTTTCTAACCTATCTTTTCGAAAAGTTTTCTTTGGGTTGTACGTAATAGCCAAATATAGGTTCATTTACATAATAAATGAATCTATTTATTAGTCCCCATACTGACCTTGATTTCTTCCCCAAGTCGAAGGTGGTTCAACAGATTGAAGAAGGAATTCTTCTTTGTGTTGGCTCTATTAAAGCTTGTGGGGGAGGATGAGGATAAAGAGGCATGTTAGGCATGAGTCAAGTACTCATCCTAGTTTAGGATAGTTTCCTTTCTAATGTTTTAGGGACTTAGAATAGTTTTCTTTCTAAATGTATCTCCATTGTATTCGAACCATATGTAATTCGAATTTGGATCATGAATGAAAGAATTTCCCTTTACCTTTTGGAATACCTCTTATGTACTTTTCCTTGAATATTCGAGTTTCACAATTACCTTCTTTCTCAAATTTCTAAAGTCTTTGTATTAACTTTACCTCAAATATTCTCTAAGTCATTAGACTTATTACCAAAATTCGAAATAAGGTAATATTAACCTTCTTCTGTAAATTCGAAATGACATCATATTGTTATCACTTGAGGAATTCGAAATAATTGAAAATCAAATCCCAACAATATTATAGTATATTTAATTTTTATTAGGGATTTAATATAATTGTTTATATTAAAAAACAATTATTTTGAATTTAAATTATTAATTCGTAAAAGTAAATTATTTCAACTATATTATTTCACCAGTAAAATTTTATATAATTTTTAGTTTGTCATATTATTTTATATAGTTTAAATTTTGAGATATTTATAAATTATATAATATTAAAATTATTAAATTTGATCATTTATTTCTATAAATATTAATTAAGGAATATATATTATTAAATAATGATAAGAATTCGAATTTAAATTTAAAATTTTTCGATATAAAAGGAGTTAAACATTAGTAGTAACTAAATGATTGAAAATTATTTGAGGGAATGTTAAAAAAATTTTACAAGGCTATGTGAAAAACACTCTTCAATGAAAATAGTGAAAAATATCAAAAGTGACACGTGACTTTCTAGTTGATTGAGGGAGTAAAGAGAGTGAGTATTTCCCTTTTCATAATGAGGTCTCAAAATTATTAAATAGAGAATTAGTTTTGTATTTGTTTGTCCTAGGGTTTAGTCCAAACAAATGTATCTCAGAACAATCTAGGACGAGATACGAGTCCTCTATTTGTGTGGGTTCTACCAAGTGTGAAACCTACAAGCGAAGTGGAGAAGAAGACAAAGCGAGTAGAAGATGGCCCCTGAATGGGCCTTAACGTGCATTAAAATTGAGAGTTAACGTACAAAAGTAGTAACTCAATGGAAATAATTACAACTCCATAAATCCTAAGCTATAAAACATGAAAATGTAAACAAATCAAGTAAAAAGGTTGGTCAGTGCGGTCCCTACTTCCTCTCAGCGTGCTAGGTGTCTTTGATCTCTGAGGTGGATGCTACGACTTTCAGGGTGCTAGTGAGTGTTCAGGTTGCGGACCTTTGTTTCTTCTCTCTTTCTCCTATTTATATCCGTCCCTGATAACCACTTTGGGCTGCCATAACTTCCCCTCAACTCTCTGTGTAACCCCCATGAACCCACGTTCTTAGCATGCAATTGTGTGGGTTTGTCTCTGATAACCGTCATTGATGACGTGGAAAACGTCCAAGGCATTCTAAACAGCAAAGGATATATGACCTTCTTCGAACTGGTGGAGAAGGGTTCCTTCGAACCAAAGTAAGGAAGACGTTTCGAACTACTACAAAGATTCGTCTTCTTCGAACCAACATCTACCTCGAATCTGACTAGACCTCTTCTTAATTCTCTCTCTATACCAAGGGACTTCGAACCTCTCATGGTCTACCCTACTCTTCGAAGCATCACACCTTCCGGCCAACTTGACTTTCTTGGCCATCGTCCACCTTGGTCAAAGTGATTACGACCTTCTCTAATTAGCTCGTTGGAGTGGCGCTCTTAATACTTTCATGGCTTTCATCCCTATAAAAGGGTGAAACTCCATTTTGCTTCATCATTCTTCCTCTCAGTCATGGAGAGATCCCTGATATTGGATGCCCTGTACGACCTGATCCTTCCATTACCTTTGGATTTCAGGTCGACAGGGTGTCCAGCATTAGTGGTCACTTCAACATGGATCTTGATCTCAGGTCGAACAGCGCAGCCAACATACAAGGCCCTACCCCCATGCATGGCCTGGTTTTACTTCCACCTCCTTGGTGCCCAGCTTGGTCTTAAGGCAATGGGTTACCTCAAGGCCCAACACCTAGTCTTCTGATCCTTGGGAGAAGAAGAAGAAGAAGAGAAGGAGGAGGAGGAAGAAGTGGCAGAGGAAGAAGATGAGGGTGAGGGATTCTAGTTCCTGGATTATTTGGAAGGTCCAAAGCTGCGAACCAATCCCCCCTCAAGGTTCAAAGTATAGTGTTACTCCTCCTCTGAAGACATGACACTGACTCGAAGGTCAGAGGAACTACTTTCCAAATTCGAAGCACTGGTTCGAAGAGTGAACGTCCCTACAAAATGTAATAGGAAAAGAAAAGTTAGGTTCAAATAGCGAATCCTTATATTTTAATTTAACCTATTGTAATTCTATTGAAATATTTTAATAAATATTTCTTTTGCCCACAGTCAGCCACTTCGATTCAATATTATTATTTTTACGAGTAACAGATGCCCCCCAAAATGCATAGCTTCAAATTCTCATAAGCTTTGCATTTTTTTACACGTGGCAGATCTCTGCCCCGCTGGAAACCACTCACGTGTCCCTTTCTCTCTCCCACGATCACGTGGACTGAGAACTTGGGCTTCCCACTAATCGTCAGTTTGGCTTGTAATTGCCAATGACACTTTGGTTTCCCTCCTTAATTTTGTAACAGGGGTTTAAGACTCATCATCTTCTCCTTCAGCCTTTTTATCTTTTCCTTCACGTCTCTTCTCATTCCTGCTGAAAAAACCCTTGCCTTTCTTCTTCCTTCAGCTGTCGTACCCTTCATTTCCATTCGGATGCTCCGATGGAAACAACATTGACTAGCTTGCTCTTCCCTAGTGACAAATATCAAGTGACTTGCCCTACTCCTCTTGCAGTAGTAAATGGCAAGACTATCGTAAGAGATGACAATACCTTTGTGCCGGAGCCGGAAGCTACTAAGGAGAACCTGAAAGTGTGGGGAACCAGTGTCATCATCCCCACCAACATTAATGATCTTCGTATGGGTTTCCTTGGCCCCTACGAGTTTCCTCCTAGGACTCCTCAGTTCAAGGATTTCCAAGCACTCTATCCCACAGAGAAGATATTGGCTTTTGATGATCTTGTCAGAGCTGATTTTGTCGAACAAGAGAAGTATATTTTCAGAGCTTCTCCAATGCTTCTCAAGAAAGCTTACATTAATTGGTTAGACAAGGTCCAATCGAAGAAATGGGACTTCTGGAAGAGGATGGGTATGTACGAGTTGATCCAGCTATCTCGTGAGCATTTGCAATACAACAATGACCTCCTCCTTGCTGCACTAAATTTCTGGGATCAAGGTACATGTACTTTCTTCCTTCCATGTGGGATGATTACCCCTAATCTGCTTGATGTCTGTATCATCACTGGTCTCGAACCTTGTGGAGAGACTTACCTCCCCAATACCAAACCCTCTAGGACTGAGTATAAGGTCAACACTTCTAAGATGACTTTCCAGGCCTTTATTAATAGTAATCATGACCAAACATCCCCTGATGTTTCTGAGGAAGAACACATTGCATTCCTTTGGCTCTGGTTAGCCAATTTTGTTTTCTGTGCTCGATCCCTCCAGGTCCCTCATGGTCTTTTTCCGTTAGCTGTTTGCCTTCATGAAGGCAGAAAAATAAATTTGGCCAAATTGCTCCTTGGCCATTTATATCTACGCATATCTGATGTTCTGAACAACTACAAAGTGCTCAAGCCTTTGGGTGGCTTCTATGGCCCTTTTTGGCTCCTTGATTTCTGGCTTCGAGCCACCTTTCCCAAGGATGCCAAGCTAAAAAAGGAAGTCTCTAATGCCTTCGAACCCACAGCCAAAAGTCTCACTTACCTCTATCTTTGCCCCCTCAAGGCGAAGGTATCTGATGGCCTTAAATATTTTATGGCGTATTTCTTTGATCAACAAAAGTGTGAGGATACTCTTAATCCTTACTCTAAGAGGAATCATGGTCCTCAATGGGTTCATCAACCTCTTGTAAGTGTTAATCCTGCTGAGCAAGCTGAACAGGATCGAAGATGGAGCGAGATCCTTCGAAATTAGCTCATTTTCCCCCACTATGACCAGACCATTCCTTGCCTCATGCATTATCAGCCAACTCTAGTGGCTAGGCAATTTGGACTTTGCCAAGACATCCCAATCCCTTTTTTCCAAAGGGCAAGAAATTTCTCCCTGCACATCAGTGGACGAGGTAATGCAAAGGATCAGAGAGTTCGAGGCTAACAAACCTCCATATGTGGCTACTGACTTCACCCCATCGAACTATTGCACTACTGCTTATGACTTTTGGTGGCGTAGTTCCTATAAAGAGGTATCATGCTCGAAGGAGGTATGCTTCAACCGCATCATTACCACCATGACATATCTAGAAGCTGCGGGGAGAAAAGGACAAGGTATTCGAAAGAACTTTATTACTTTGAATCTCTTCCTTATCATTCTGAGTGGTTTCCTAATTTCTTCTTCGGTCCTTACAGTTTCTAAGGATACTGGTGAAGCTTCCAAGTCAAAGAAGCAAAAGGCTCCCAAGGGAGATAAAGAAACGATTTCTAAAGTTGCCGGTGGAGCCTCTAAGTCTAAGAAAGGCTCCCAAAGTAGATAGGGTAAGAACAAATTTACAACACTTATCTTCTTTTTGCAATTGTGTTACTCTGACCCTTGCATGTTTTCGAACTTTTGTAGAAAACCCCACCTAAGAAGAAACCGGCTTCGAAGCCCCTTGCTAAGAAAGCTGCAACCACTTCGAGAAAGAGGAAGACCCCTGCTGCTGCTTCATCCGAACCAGAAACTGAACCCACTCGATCCCAAACTCCTGCTGGGACTCAGGGTGAGGATCCCTTGAGCATGAGGCAGACAGATGAGCAAGTTGCTGCTTCTGATTCTGAGGCAAATCCTTCTGCTATGGACAAAACCATTGGTGGTGATACCAATGTGTTGAGTCTCAAAAACATCATAATGGAAATTATGATGTTTAAGACAGCTAAATTCCCAAGTTTTAATGCTTAACAAATTTGAGTTAAAATATTTATCATAGATGCATATATGGTTTAATGGTTTATCTATGATTTCAGCAAGCCACTTAGAATATATAAGATTATGTGAAGTGTCTTCAACCTGTCTGAGGAGTTAAAGCCTTCTGAAGGTTCAACTCATCTGAAGTGTTGAAGCCGTCTGAAGTGCCCAACCCGTCTGAAGTGTTGAAGCCGTCTGAAGTCTCATTTATGACGTGGCACCCTTTGCTGAAGTTTGTGAAGACTTTTCTGAGTCTCTGCTGCACGTACCTTTTCAAAGACATTTATGGCAAGGAACACAGAGACCTTTCCTGGTGTTTTTTTGAATTTCATACACCACTGAGGAAATCTCTGCAACGCAGCCTCTGCAGCAACAATAGTAGCAGCTTTATGGCAGCACCAACCTTGTACATTGTCAGAGAAATCAGAACTCTCAGAAGCATGTCTCACAACGGATTAAATAGCATTTAATGCTATCTGTAAACGGTGGTTTTTCAACGGATTGAAGTTTCAACGGATTAAAGTTTCAACAGATTGAAGATTGGGTATAAATACCTCTTCATGAAGACCATCAGAAGTTAGTGATTCATTATACAAGAAAGTCTAAGAGAATATCACGCTGCAAGTTTTTATTCTTTAAAAACACTCTGATAAAATTATCTTTGTACACAATTTGTATATCCTGAGCATACCTCAATTATATTGTACATTGTCTCTGTTTAAGCTTCAAACTGATATAGTTTAAGAGCTTAGACTTATTTTCTTTGTAAAATTGTTGTTGAGCCTGGAGAGGCTTGTCTGTAAAAGAATACTTGGTTGTTGAGCCTGGAGAGGCTTGTCTGTAAAAGAATACTTGATTGTTGAGCCTGGAGAGGCTTGCCTGTAAAAGAATACTTGGTTGTAGAGCCTAAGAGGTTCGACTGCAAAAGAATACTTGTAATCTTGGTAAAGATTAAGAGAAAATCCAAGTGCTAGTTGGCATTGGGACTGGACGTAGCTCACAGTGGTAGTGAGTGAACCAGGATAAATTTCTTGGCTAAGTTTTCTTACCCTTATCTCTTGTCAATTTATTTATTCTAATCAAAGGGTGTTGAAAAACTGTTCTGATATTTTAAAAGCAAGAAACCTTTCAAAAGACATTTTCAGAAGTTGTCTTAAGAAACTTCAGACAGCACCTTAAACCTGTCTAAAACGTTTTTAAAACTCACTGTTTGCGAAAAGCTTCCATAAAATATTAAGAAACACTATTCAACCCCCCTTCTAGTGTTTCCCTGTGTTTCTACACAATGAACCTGGTTCTTCTATAGATCCTCAGGCCACTGAGGTTTGTATTTTGAAGTTATTTCTTAGATTTTGTTTTGCTCCATATCCCTCACTCAAACCTTTAACTTGCAGGGCCCCAATCCAAAGAAGAGGATCAAGCATGTGCACCCAATGTTAGACACTCTTGGAAAGCCAATAGGGTGGTAAGATACTTCCTTGCTTCAGTTTCTTTTGTTCCAAGCTAATCTGTTCTGACTCTATGCATGGTATGACACTCTAACTCTTACTCTGAATCGGATCCATGCAAATGAGACTCAGCAGGATGAGATTCTAGGCCAAGAAGGGGTCTTGAAGAACCGACTCTTGGAGCATAACACTCAGTTCCAGGTTGCTTCTGAGACCTTGGGACAAGGGGAAATCCAAATGGGAGTCTTGGATGGAGAAATCGAAGAGCTGTAGAGGCAACTGGCCTTGAAGACCAATGAAAGAAATGTTCTTGCCGCAGCCGTGAGTCAGGGCAAGAAGCGCCAAGAGGAGCTGAAAGATGTTGTGAAGAGTGATTCTACAACACTTCTTAACTGCTTCAGAAATATGGAGAGGGCAAAGAATGAACATGCCACCTTTGAAGCAACACTGGCAAAGATCAAGGAGGAGTATCTCGAATTTAAGGCCAAAGATTTATTTTAGGATTTTCCTTTTAGGCCTCTTTTCTAGAATTTTTATCCGTTTAGTTGTAATAGCCATGCTTGGCTCCGAACTTTTTTTTTTTCCAATGAATTTTTACTCCATGCATTATTGGCTTGTATCTTTTTAAGTGTTTGCCATTTATGGCTTGAATCACGCAATTAGAAGTAACATCTCGAATAGTATAAGCGTTGCTCGATAATACTCCTTCCACTTCGAATGGTCTCTCCCAAATGGGGGTCCACTTATCTAATCTTGGTGACTTCTTCCCCAAAGCAACCGCACTTTCCATACTAAGTCCCCTTCTTGGAAAGTCTTGCTACTCACCCTTCGATTATAGAATCGAGCCACTCTTTCTTTTTGCTTGACTATTCTTTCCAATGCAACAAGTCTTTCTTCATTCAACGTGTCTAGCTCGTCGAACATTAGGCTGAGATAATCTTGTGTAGGCAATTCATGTTGCCTCTGGATTCGAAGGGATTGAAGGTTGATTTCCAAAGGCAAAACAGCCTCGTGGCCATATACCAATTTATATGGGGAAGCTGCAATGGCATCTCTTGGGGAATTTCTATAGGCCCACAACACTTAACTAAGTGTTTCATGCCAATTTCTAGGCTTCTGCCCTATATGCTTTTTAATCAAACCTATTTAAATTTTATTAATGTCCTCAACTTGGCCATTGGCTTGGGCATAATACGGGGTAGAAGTGAGAAGTTTAATCTTCCTTGACTCTGTATACTGTGTCACCTTCCTACCTGTGAACATAGTCCCTTGATTTGTGGTTATGGTCTCAGGGATACCAAATCTATGAACTATGTGTTCCTCTACAAAGTCAATCACCTCTTTCTGCCCTACGTCTTTCAGGGGAATAGCTTCGACCCACTTAGTAAATAAACTACTCCCACTAAGATGAATTTATGCCATTTCGAGGAACGAGGGTGAATCATACCTATCAGGTCAAGGGCCCACCCTCGAAATGGCCAAGGCTTGATGATGGAGTGCAGTTCTGCTGCAGGGGTATGATGTATGTGTCCATGCTTCTGACATTCTTCACAAGCCTTGGCATAATCATGACAATCCTTAAGCATAGATGGTCAAAAGTAACAATATCTTAGTAGAGTCCACTTCATCTTTTCCCCTGCTTGGTGAGCTCCGCAAATCCCTTCATGTACTTCGGCCAATGCTAGGTATGCTTCTGCCTCTCCCAAACATCTCAGCAAATGCCCCCCGCTTGACTTCTTGTACAACTCATCTCCCAGAATAGTATAGTTCAGAGCTCTGAACTTAACTTTTCTGTCAGTTGGCTTCGATGGGTCCCTTAAGTAATCTACTAAGGGTTTCCTCCAATCCGAGGGAATCAAGTCATCTATGTTCAAAGCCATCTTCTCTTCTATAGTTAGGAGAGGTTTGGTTTCGACCAAACTTTCGAACAACTATGGTTTAACTCTGTAACTAGAGGCTATTTGGGCTAGTTTGTTTGCCACTTCGTTTTCTATTCGAGGCACGTGTTCTAGCGTTACTTCTTTGAAATGGCCTACTAAACTTTTAGCCCTTGCAAAGTATTTTGCCAATTTCGAACTACAACATTTGTAAACTCCTTTCAACTGATTGATAACTAATTGGGAGTCACCTTTTACATGAACGTGAGTAGCTTCGAAACTTATCAAGAGTTCGAGGCCAGTAATTAGTGCTTCGTACTCTATCTCATTGTTTGAGCATTCACCTCTAATTCTAAACAAGACTTTAGTTATAACTTCATTGGGGGATACAATCAGCATGTCGATGTCGTTCCCTTTACCATGTTTAGAACCATCAAAGAATAATTTCCAAGGTTTAATTCCAACTAAATTAACCTCTTTAAATTGAACCGTGGGTTGTTCGGCTAAAAAGTTAGCAAGAGCTTCCCCTTTTATTGCCTTCAAAGGCATGTATTTTAATGAAAATTCAGTTAATGCAAGAGCCCATGTCCCAATCCTGCCATGTAGTATTGGCTTGATTAACATGTATTTAATTACATCAAAATGTGAGCTTACAAAAACCTCAGAAGGTTTCAAGTAATATTTAAGCTTCATACAAGAGAAATAAAGGCATAAGCATAATTTTTCTACATCAGAATATCTCTTTTCTACATCACGTAGGCTTCTACTTACGTAGTAAATTACTCTTTCGAAGCCATTTTCATCCTCTTGAGCCAACATACTACCCAGAGTCTCTTCAGATGCAGAAATATATAGTCTTAGGGGCCTCTCATGTGTTGGTGGAGTCATCACTGGTGGACTAGCTAAGTATTTCTTAATTGCTTTGAAATCCATTTTATGTTCTTCACTCCACTCGAACTTTTCTTCTTTCTACCATAACGGGGAAAACACCCTTGTTTTTCCTGACAGGTTCGAAATGAACCTCCTTAGGTAATTAATCTTCCCTAACAAGCATTGCAGTTGCTTCTTGTTCTCTGGGGGTCTTGCATTGATAATAGCTTGTGATTTGTTTTTATCTACTTCGATTCCTTGTTGTTGCACTAAAAATCCCAAGTTTCCTGCAGATACTCCAAAGGCACATTTTAAAGGGTTCATTTTCAGCCCGTGCGCCCTCATCCTCTCAAATGAACATCTTATAAGTGTTCTAAGTGTTGTGTTTTGGTCTTCGAGTTGACCATGACATCAGCTATATATACCTGCATGAACTCACCAATGAAATCATGAAAGATTAAATTCATGGCCCTTTGGTATGTGGCCCCGACATTCTTTAAACCAAAAGGCATCATTATCCATTCGAAGGTACCCAATGCCCCAGGACAACGAAAGGCAGTTTTTGAAACATCCTCTTCTGCAATAAAAATCTGGTTATAACCAGAATAACCATCAAGAAGGCTAAACACTTCATTTCCTGCTGCTGAATCTATGAGCATATCAGCTATGGGAATTGGGTAATCATCCTTGGGAGTAGCCTCATTAAGGTTTCGAAAAGCCTATGCATACTCTTAATTTGTCATTCTTTTTAATAACTGGCACAATGTTAGAAAGCCAATTTACATACCTGGTGGTTCGAATGAACTTGGCTTTGAGGAGTCTTTCTATTTCTTCTTTGATCTTCGAGATCACCTCTGGGGAAAACCTCCGAGGAGGCTGCTTCACTGGCTTCTTTCCAGGTAAGATGGGCAATCTATGTTCAAACCAACGGTCGATCTAGACCTGGCATCTCATCGTAGTCCCAGGCAAAACAATCTTTGTATTGCTTTAATAATTCGATCAATTTTTGCCTGGTTGTTGAATCTACTTGAGTACTGATGAAGGTAGGTCTCTTATCTTCGGCCGTTCCCAGGTTCACTTCTTCGAGCTGATCCCGTGCTTCGAACCTTGGTACCTTCTCTTGGCCATACTCTGTATTTGACACTTCATCATCATAAATTCAATCCAGCCGAATCGAACCTTCATCTGATCCCACTTCTCGAACCTTGATTCGGCCACATAGGCCGCTATTCTACCTATAAGTGATTCTATGCTTTCCATGAGGCACCAAGCATTTCCAGGGCCGTATTAAAATCGACCTCCCTTTTCAATGTGAAACCCTTGATGGGATCCAACCTTACTGAGTAAGGAACCTTTGCTGAGTGTATGGCTGATTTGGAATCCAATTCATAGAGGCTGATATGGGCCAAGTTCCTATCAAAATCCATTTCTACCAAGCCTTGCTCGGCAGTATATATACCTTGGTCAGCATTGACCACTATTGGGTTGCCTTCTTGATCCAACAAGAACAGTTTTTGATGCACAGTTGATGGGACAGCTCCTATCCCATGGATCCATTCCCTCCCCAACAACATGTTGAAGCTGGCTTTGGTTTGGATCACCACAAAAATGGTGGTTCTCACTTGGCCACCCACTACCAGGTCGAGGGCCACAACACCTTCTGATCCTGATGATTTTCCGACAAAATCAGTGATTAATATGTTGTGTGGGAGTAAGTCTCTGTTGGTCTTCCCAAGCTTATCGAAGGTTGTCCTTGGTAGTAGGTTGATGGCTGCTCCACCATCAATAATAACCCTATTAATAGGATTACCTTCGACCATTGCCTTGATGTATAATGGCTTCATGTAAGCCATGTCTCCTGGAGCTGGTTTAGTTATACTGACCACTTCCTTCTTGGTCTTCTCCTCTGTCTGGTTCAGCATGACAGCACTCTGAAGGTTGTCATCTTCAAAGTCTTCTTCATTCTCTAACCTTTCCACCTGCTGGGCAAACTCAGCTGGTAAGATCGAAATAATACCATTGATTTCTTGAATCGAATCAGGGAATCCTGATTCGAATTCCTCAGATAAGAGGTCATCTTCCTCCATCTCTTTTACCTTAGCAGCATTAATTTGCTCACGTAGATCGCGTTGAGACTTTGATGAAGAAGCCTCAAGCCTTCTCTTAGGCCTTTAGGGTGTTCGTACACACTCTGCTTGAATCTGTTCATTTCGAGCCCTGTACATCCTTTGGGCCCTACGCCATTGAGTTCTTGTCATCGAACCTTTGGACTTGGAGTATTGGATGAAGTGGTACCAACTCTCGCGAGGAGGCTCCATCTCCTTGGAAGGTTTCACCATTATCTCCTTACCCTTAGCAGAGCCTGAAGCTTCTGCCTTCTGTGCCACTGGTTGCCACCTTGCTTGGGTCTTTGGCTTTGCAGGCACCTGCCTTACCCATTGGTTCGAAGGTGTCTTGGCAAGGGGAACAAAGGTGTGATCCTGAATGGGTATACCTCTTCCTACACCTTTCAGAGCCTTGTACATTTTCTGACCCTCTTCATATTTCTAGTGGCCTAACACTTTCTTCAGTTGATGCTTCTTGTTCGAAGCTTCCTCGAAAGTTTTGGCTGAATCAGCATCGAAAACAGCGCTGCATCTTGGGCACAACATCACGTTCCTATCTTCATTCTGCTTCCTGGTTAGGTATTCCAGGATGCTTTCATCAGCAGAAGGATAGATGTCCTTCACTTCCTTCTCAAACTCATCAATAGTCATGTCAGTGACCCTGGCTTCAACTGGCTCCACTTCGACCATGATTATTTCGAAGGGCTTAGTGTAGTGAACGCTATTGTCGAATGGGTTGGCGTCTACCTTCATTGTGTTCTTCATTTTCTCCTCGAACTTGAGTCTCCCTTCTGAATCAAGTCCCTGAAACGAACACAATGATTGGTTAGATGACCATAAACATTATGATATTTGCAATATTTTCTTCCCTTCCTCTGTTCGAGTGTAGGGATTTTATGATCATCACTCAAGATGATCTGTTTATCTTTTAGAAAAATATCAAAGATCTAGTCTGCCTTTGTAACATCGAAACCATATAATGGTTTCTTAAATTTCTCATTATTAGAAGAGTTCGAGTTCTCTTTTGCTGGTCTTAGCAGAGAACAAACATAGGATGGCCCAGGTTTTAATTCAGCCACATTAACCTCATTCTCTTCACTCTCACTGTTCGAATCACTACCATTTTCAATAGCCCCTAAATAGGCTATTTTATCTTTCTTGCCTATCGTATCGAACTTCTTATACTTGGCCTTTTCCGCCTTGATCTGCTCTATTTGCCTAACTCTATCTGCTAGTTGGGCCATATCTCGAACTGGGAGGTTGATCAACTTCTTTCTAATGTAAAACTCAAGTCCCCCAGTGGCTATTTGAACCAACTCATGTTTAGGGATGGGAGTGAAACACCTAGTCTTAGACTACCTGAACCTATTCACATAATCTTCTATAGTTTCATTAGGTGTTCTCCTAATACCCATAAGATCTACTAAGCTCACTTTGCTCTCGCCCCTAAAGAACTGTTCATGAAATGTTCTTTCTAACCGGACCCAATTTTGGATCGAATTTGGGGGAAGTGTTGTGAACCAAGTGAATGCATTCTTAGTTAATCAACTCGGAAAATATTTCATTTCAGCAGTTCATTGTTGGCTAAGTCTCCACATTCGATCTGGTATCTAGCCACATGTTCCACGGTTGACTCTCCTATTTCTCCAGCAAACTTGGAGAACTTTAGAACCTTTAATCCCCTAGGTAATTCACCCTGCAAGACATCTTGGGGAAAGGATGAGACAAAATAAGGCTGATTTGCATAGCCTATATTGAAACCATGCCTATTCAATACTTGTTCTACTATGTTAGCAACATTATGTTGCCCCCCCAAGATTCATCTGCCTTACCCTCTCAACCACTAAGTCAGGATCTTGGTTTCGAGCCACAATTACTGGGGGCACTTTCTCTGGTCCATTTAATCCAGGCTCAATTTGAGGCTCTCTCATGATGGCCTATTGCCTTTCAAGACCAACCGCTTCTGGTTCGATTCCCAAGACATTAGCAAGCCTCCCCATTTGCCTTGCTAACAATTGATAGTTTTGGTTTGTGGTTGCTACCAAAGGGGTTATCACCGTGGCCATTTGGTTGTGTTAACATGTTAACCATGTCGTTGTTACTTTCATCCATTTGTTGTCTCATGGACTGTAAAGCCACATTGGTGAAGGCACTTGGTCCTAGTTGGTTGGACCACATTTCTGGTGAGTTCCTGTTGTTCCTTGGAGGAACATAAACTGCCAATGGGTTAGTGTAAACACTTTGAGGCATACCTAAATTAGCCACAATATTCTGGGTTTAAAAAGTAGGGGGTGGTCCCTCGGCCCTAAGGGGCACGTATGCTCTCACTTGGCTAACCACCGGTTCCTCAGGTTGGGGAAGTCTACCCTATTGAAATTCTGGCAAGCATACCGAAACCCCAACAGTATAATAGTAAGTAAGAGTATCGTATCCACATGGAACAATTCAATTTATAAAGGTTAGTGGTCACAACTATCAAGTAAGAGCGTATGTTTGTTTATTGAGAATTGCAAAAGTAAATAAAATTGAACTTGAAGTGAGATAGATACAGACAGTTACTTGGACTAGGATTGAACTTCGTATCATCGCACCTCTTTCGTATGTGAACCCCAATAATATTTATGAATTTATTATTATGATACCTTAGCCAAACTATGTTATTCCGCGTAGGTTCCCCGAATCGCGAAATACTCAAAAATAATTCATGCAGGTTCTCCCAGGCGACAAATTACCCCGACTTTAAAGATCTACTTTTCCATTTGTTAAAACTATCAATTCGTCCTATAGCTCTATTCCCATAGTGACTACTATGAGTATCTTTACCAATCAGAGTTCAAGTTTCCTATGTCTAGGCTCCCCCAAACTCGTTATTGATTTTATAAAACCATCTTTCGAATACGCCCTATAAAACCAATCAGCTGTCATTTAAATCCTTATCTTGCAGATTCTCTTTTCAAATAAATTCTATCTTGTTTCTTCATTTAATTGTTCCATTTTATCTGGAAAATCAACATATTTTCTATCAAAATAGCATCATATTCAAATTCAAATCAAATATTCACAAATTATGCATTCATTACTAAACAAAGGTAATTTGGGGCATAAATTTACTATTTTACCCTTGATAAGTGCAGTGATTATATAGTAAATTATCATATATTTTTCACTTATCATACTCGCGGGTACTTCATCCTCCTTATATCTCCCAACTCCACCCGGGGAGTTTTGACTGCCATTATGGCTGCCATGGGAAGCCTCATTGGTTGAGGAATTTCCGGAAGAAGGTCCAGAACCATTTTTGTTCTTGGTTGTCATGGTTTTCCTACCACTCCTTAGATTCATACAACAATATGAAGAAAGGGTCCCACTGGGTGTGCCAATTTGATTGTCCTAGGATTTAGTCCAAACAATTGTATCTCAGAACAATCTAGGAAGAGATACGAGTCCTCTATTTGTGTGGATTCTACCTAGTGTGAAACCTACAAGAGAAGTGGAGAAGAAGACAAGGCAAGTAGAAGATGGCCCCTGAACGGGCCTTAACGTGCATTAAAATTGAGAGTTAACGTACAAAAGTAGTAACTGAATGGAAACAATTACAACTCCATAAATCCTAAGTTATAAAACATGAAAAATGTAAACAAAGCAAGTAAAAAGGTTGGTCAGCGCGATCCTTACTTCCTCTCAGCGTGATGTGTGCCTTTGATCTTTGAGGTGGATGCTACGGCTTTCAGGGTGCTAGTGAGTGTTCAGGTTGCAGACCTTTGTTTCTTCCCTCTTTATAATATTTATATTCATCCCTGATAACCGCTTCTGGGCTGCCATAACTTCCCTTCAACTCTCCGTGTAACCCCCATGAACCCACGTTCTCAGCATGCATTTTTGTGGGTTTGTCTCTGATAACTGTCGTTGATGACGTGGAAAACGTCCAGGGAATTCTAAACAACAAAGGAGATATGACCTTCTTCAAACTGGTGGAGAAGGGTTCCTTCGAACCGTCATCATTTGTATTCCAAAAGGGTTTTTCACGACGGTTCCTCTACGAATCGTCGTTGAATGCTGCGCGAAATTATTTTTCCTCATCGCGTGTCCCTAGACTGTCGTAGTTTTGAGAAAAGAAAATTTTTTAACGACGGTTGCCCTTTTTACCCGTCGTGGTTTAGTCTTTCAACGACGGTTATTTTTTAACTGTCGTTAAAAATTGCACAATAATTTCAAAAATGCCACCGCACTATTTTCAACGACGGTCCCCTTTTAACCGTCGTTAATGGGGCGTCGTTGTATGCCTTTTTTGCACTAGTGAACACACCTACCGCCCAACTTGACTTTCTTGACCACCGTTCACCTTGGTCAAAGTGATTACGACCTTCTCTAATTGGCTCGTTGGAGTGGCGCTCTTAATACTTTCATGTCTTTAATCCCTATAAATGGGTGAAACTCCATTTTGCTTCATCATTCTTCCCCTCAGCCATGGAGAGATCCCTGATATTGGCTGCATTGTATGACCTGATCCATTACCTTTGGATTTCAGGTCGACAGGATGCCCAACATTAGTGGTCACTTCAACATGGATCTTGATCTCAGGTCGAACAGCGCAACCAACATACAAGGCCTTAGCCCCATGCATGGTCTGGTATTACTTCAACCTAGCCTCCTTGGTGCCAAGCTTGGTCTCAGGGCAATGGGTTACCTCAAGGCCCAACGCCTAGTCTTTTGATCCTTGGGAGAAGAAGAAGAAGAGGAGGGGGAAAAAGAAGAGGCAGAGGAAGAAGATGAGGGTGAGGGATTCTGGTTCCTGGATTATTTGGAAGGTCCAAATTAAAGTTGCGAACCAATCCCCCCTCAAGGTTCAAAGTATAATGCTACTCCTCCTCCGAAGACATGACACTGACTCGAAGGTCAGATGAACTACTTTCCAAATTCGAAGCGCTGGTTCGAAGAGTGAACGTCCCTGCAAAATGTAATAGGAAAAAGAAAAGTTAGGTTCGAATAGCGAACCCTTGTATTTCAATTTAACCTATTGTAATTCTGTTGAAATATTTTAATAAATATTTCCTTTTGCCCACTGTCAGCCACTTCGATTCAATGTTTTTATTTTTACGAGTAACAATATTAATCTAGTTGAAATTTTCTCATCCATATATATATATATATATATCATTTTATAAATTAGAAGATCTTGAATATGGAAATTTCAAAAGGACTTTATTTTTATATACAATTTTAATAAAATTAAGAATTTAATAACTATACACTAGTGTAAAAAAAATTTACACCAACATTCAATGATGTGTTGTCATATCATTTAATGAATATAACACCTCATGTGTTACTAAACTAACTCATTAAATAATATGGTAAAAAATCATTGAATTAATTTTTATGTTAACCGTATATATTCCCTATTACAAGTAACAATTTGCTCGGGGTTTAATCATAATTAAGATTTATCACCTCTTCCTAAAAGTGTATTTAGGAGTCAATCACACCCTGCCCATCGATCATGATAATTAAGAGAATAAATGTCGATTTGATTTTTAACTAGACATAATAATAATAATAAATTCTAGTAAAATTCATCTTAAATAATTTCTATTCAATATATGTTTCATAAATAGTAACCATGTATTCTCAGCTATTGATTCTATACTTTAATCAAAATCAACTCATACTCTAATATCCCAAAAATTTGAGATTTTAAACTTTTAACCTTTAAAAATGAAAGAATAAAATAAGGAAGAGAAAGAAAAGAATACATTTTTTCTAGCTTGTTTTAAAATAAATATTTTTTAAAAAATAAATGAAATAATTAATTTAATTATTTATGTATTTATTTTGTATATATTATTATTTCTAAATCCCATAAAATCAAAGAACATTTAACATTTTTCTTTTTATTCAAATAAAAAAATGACTTTTCTTTATTTTTTTATCCTTATTCCTTTGTTTTCTTTTGTCACATTTTTCCTTGCGTTCGAACCAAACATGTCCTATCAACCACAGGGAACCTCATCTCATCAATTTCTAGACGGCATGCCGCTGCAGTAAATTACATGCACCGGATTCCCTTTCCCCTCACCCTTTTGTCCTTTTACCCAAATAATCCATAATATGCTTTATTCATTTGCTTGATTCAAGCGTAACCCATTTCTTAATCAATCACATTTTTTTTCAAAATAATACAATACTCGTTATAAACTTGGAACCTGTTGAAGTCTGCATTCGCTTAAGTTAATTATGTTTAATTTATTAATAAATCGATTGTTAAGATGTTATTTTAACTGGTATATCACAGAATTTGAGCAGTAAGAAAAATTAAATTTTATTCTTAACTAGTCAAATCCAAATCAAACTTAATATGATACGAATCGACTCAATCTACTCAATTAACTTTTCCCATTACTTGTGGTGCGATTTCATTTATGCGCGCGGGAAGTATCAGTCAAATTTCGCAAGCTATATGCCCTCATTGCCCTGTCATCATCTATATATTCCTTAATTTTTTAAGCATTTAACCTTTTTTCATAACATATACATAAAATTCTCAACGTGCGTTTTTCTAATAAAATATAAATTGAAACATGATTAATTTGTTTTGGTCTAAAATTAACGATAAAGCGTGCTTAGCGTGGCATACGAGACACCCTCCTTATCCAAAAAAATCACGCGTCAACATCAAAAGGCATGCATATATACAGCGGCTAGCTAGAGAAATGTATGACTCATGCCACTACTAAATTTATATATGTTTTTGTAACTTTAATAAAAAAATTATGCAATAAAAAATAAATTAATTTTTATAAGATATATATTTTATGTCTATTTTATGTACTTTGACATTATGTTTTGGATTATTTGGCCTGTGAATGCATAAGCTGGCGTCATGGAATCTTTCTTTTGGCATCGATATAAAAAAAGCATCACAATCAGATTAATAAAGGAAAAAGAAAGATTTTGATGCTAAAGTTGTAGTTTCCAGAATCAGAAGTGGAGAATAACACGTATTTGATAAGAATGATGGCGTTTAAAATTTAATGAACGGAGATTTGTTCTAATCGGTAGCTCTGTTGGCTTTTTCCAAACACAAAAGCCAAAAAGATACATTCTCAAGGGTGTTTTCTTTTTAATTCAAATTTCTCAAGGGTATATAATCAAATCGGTGATGATATTGATTTATGATTTATTGGTTTAACTATATTAAATTCATTAAATTATGGGTGAATATAATATTTTGAGTAATAAATTAATATAAATTATTGGTAAAACAAGAAGTATATATCTATATATAATTATTAAATATATATGTATATTTATTTATTAAAAATATGTTTTAGATTAAATAAAAAAATTTAAAAAAAATAAAAAAAATGTAAAAGGATCGGTTCAAACAAGTCTTCTATCACCGATTTGACCAGTTTCTATGAATTTTTTAGTGTTTAAATGAATCGATTATCAAGTTGATTTTTTATTGGACTAGTCAAATCAATTGGTCTGATTTTTTAAAGTATGGTACAAATCCATATAATTTAAAGAATAATTAATAACTCATTAGATAACTTTATTATAATGGATAATATACTTTTAACAATATAAGCAAATAATAATTATTAAATTACATGTCTATTCATGTAACACTTACAATTCTCAAAAAACTAGTGTCTATGAGTAAGATAGAGAAAATTTTAGAAATAAATATTAATAAGGGACCTAGAAATTCTTAATAATCAATCCAACTTATAATTTATGAACCATACAACCATATTTTGAATATTTTATCTAAAGTGAAATCTGGGAAAATTATGAAAATATCCTTAGTAATTATACAAATTAAGGAAAATATAAATTTAATTATGAAAAAAAGTCTAAAAATTAAGGAAAGCTATAATTTTATTATAATTAATAATGATTTTTAGAAATTAATTTAGAATTTTACTGACACGTTTGGATAAAATGGCCAAAATGGCCAAAATGCCCACAGTTAATTGTATATCACTAATCTGCATATTTTAAATTTAGGAAAATAATGAGAAATCATAAGAAATTATATTTTGGATATTAAATTAGTTTGAGAATCATATTTATAATTTTGTATATTTTTTGTGAATTTTTAATTTATTTTTACAAGTGAAAAGACCATAATACCCTTAATCGAACCATCTACTTTGTTAACTAAACCAAGTTTAAGTCAGAATCATTTTTGCATCTGTCTGTGACTAACGTTCTGACATCCAAGTGAAACCACTTGAGAGTCTAAGTTAGAAACGAGTTTCAAATTTTTAACAGGCTTACGCGTCTCAATTCAACCTCCTCTTCTTGAGATTTTTCCAACTACAGTTGGTATTAGAGCTCGGCCTCTAAGGGGTTGATCACACCAACGTGTGTAGAGGAAAAGATCCAAAAAGATGGATGGCCCTAGCACAAGTCTGTACATCCCAGAAGGAGCTTCCACCAACAGGCCTCTTTCCTTTGATATGGAACTGACTTCTATTACTGGAAGGATCGCATGAAGCTGTTCATAAAGTCACAACATGTAGATATGTGGGACATAATTGAATCTAGTCCATATGAGCCCACATAAGAAGATGAGTTTGGATACTTGGATCTGAAGCCTAAAGAGATATGGTCAAACGCAAAAAGAAGCAAGTATCTTCTAAACTCTAAAGCAAAACTCTATCTCACTTGTGCTCTGAGCAGAAGTGAGTATGATAAGGTAGCAATGTGAAAGACAACAAAGGATTTTTGGGATACCTTGCTTGTTACACATGAGGGAACAAATCAAGTCAAGGGAACCAAGATCAACATTCTTGTCAGACAGTATGAACTGTTCAAGATGGCTGAGGATGAAAGCATAGAAGATATGATAAGAAGATTCACTATCATAGTGAATGATCTAAAATCCCTTGGTAAAGGAATATTCAAACTTAGAAAGAGTAAGAAAGATTCTTAGAAGCCTGGCCAAGCAATGGAGACCAAAAGTCACAACAATTCAAGAGGCCAAAGATTTGTTAACCTTGAAGATTGATGAATTGTTGGGATCACTTAAAGTGCATGAGCAAGAGCTACTGGAGGAAGAGGAACCAAAGAAGAACAAGATGATTACTCCCAAAGCAGATCAATAGCAACAGAAAAGGAAGACGGTCAGAAGCTCCCAAATGTCTGCCCTTGCCTCATCACTGGAGTCAGAAGATGATCCATAGGAAGATGAAGAAGATGAAGATGAACTTGCATTCTTCACAATAAAGGTAAGACAAATGTGGAGAGCAAGAGGAAGAGGAGGAAGAAGAAGGTTTCCATCCATAAGACCTCTCCATAAGGCAGAGAAGAAGGGTCAGATCACTTGCTATGAGTGTAATAAACCATGTGATATCATATCTGAGTGCCCTCTCCTCAAAAGGAATCCTAAGAAGGATAAGAAGAAGAAGGCAATGATGGTCACCTGGGATAACTCAGAAGCAGGTGATTCTAGGATGAAGAAGACTCAGAAGAAGCCAACCTCTGTCTCATGGCAGACAAATATGCTTCTAATGATGATGATGATGAGGTAGATGATTCTGATCTTTCTTATGATGATTTAAGGATAGCTTTCAACAACTTGCTCACTGCTTCTAACTTTCTAGCTACTAAGAGCACACATTTGAAATCTTTACTGTCAGAAGCTTTGAAAGAAATCAATTCTCTTAAGCTAGAAAGAGATAATCTAAATGAGAAGAATAACTCACTGATGCAATCATATATGAGGTTATCTATTTAGGTGAAAGCCATCAAAGAAGATAAATCTGCTTCTGAGGTGAACAAAGTAAAGCTTGAAAACCAACATCTCAGAAAACAAATTGCTATTCTTGAAAAAGACCTAGCTAGCTTTGTAAGTGGCACCAAGAATCTTGACAGACTCTTAGGGTCTCAAAGAGGTGTCTTTGACAAGGCTGGACTGGGATTTAACAAATCTGAGAATGAGGTATGGTACAAAAGCTTCTTTGTACCCCCTAAGAAGCAGAAAGAGAGATGTGTATGTTGTAGTAAATTCAACCATAAGAGCTCAAACTGCTTTCTCAGAAGCAAAGTTAGAAAGAGAAAGGCTTCTAACCCAATTGGACCCTAAGTTATTTGGGTACCTAAAATAAAATTTGTGTTGAATGCAGATGTGCCTGGAAACAGTAAAGAAGGAATAGTTGTGGGTCTTAGACAGTGGGTGCTTAAGGCACATGATAGGAGACAGAAGCAGGTTCCTGTCACTTAGATCAAGAGAAGATGGAGTTGTCTCATTTGGAGACAACAATAAGGCCAAGATCCTAGGTGTAGGATCTGTGGGTAAGAACAATCACACTCTAATTCAAAATGTTTTTTATGTGGAAGGGCTCAGACACAATTAACTAAGTATAAGTCAATTGTGTGATATGTTATTTTATGTAAATTTTCAACCAACTTTCTATGAAGTAAAGGATTCTAAGACTAACAAAGTAATTTTTTCTGGCAAGAGACACAAAAATCTCTATACCATTAGTCTTTAGAACATAACAGAAGCAACTTGCCTTGTATCACAACAAAATAAAAAATGGTTGTGGCATAAGAGGGTTGGTCACATAAACATGAAAACCATTACACAATTGTCTTCTTAGGATCTTGTGAAGGGACTTACCAAAATCAAATATGATAAAGATTATGTGTGATGCTTGTGCCGGAAGCAAACATGTTGGATCCGGCTTCAAACCAAAAAAAAGTGGTCAGCATCACAAGGCCACTAGAACTACTTCATGTAGATCTATTTGGACCTACAAAAACTAAAATTTTAAGTGGGAAGAAGTATGGATTTGTCATAGTTGATGACTTCTTAAGGTATACTTAGGTGTTGTTTCTTTCTCAGAAGGGTGATTCTTTTGATAATTTTAAAACCTTATGTAAAAAAGTTCAACATGAGAAAGGATACAACATAGGAACAGTCAGAAGTAACAATGGAGGAGAATTTGGGAATGCATCTTTCAAAGATTTCTTTGATTCTAATGGCATTTCTCACAACTTCTCCTATCCAAGGACTCCCTAGCAAAATGGAGTAGTGGAAAGAAGAAGTAGAACCATTCAACAAATGACCAGAACACTTCTATGTGAATCTGGGTTTGAAAATTACTTTTGGGCAGAAGTTGTAAATACTTCTTGCTATATCCTGAATAGAGTCACAATCAGAAGTATCCTGAACAAAACTCCTTATGAGCTTTGGAAAGGTAGAAAGCCAAATATTTCTTATTTCCATGTGTTTGGATGTGACTGTTACATCCTAAACACCAAAGACGACTTGGGAAAATTTGACTCCAAGTCAGATAAAGGAATCTTCTTAGGATACCCAACAACTTCTAAATCTTATAGAGTATACAACCTAAGAAGCGAAAATCTTGAGGAAAGCACGCATATTATATTTAATGAATTTGATCCTTCACTTGAGAGAAGAAAGGTTGCAGATCTGGATGATGAGTTTAAAAAACTATCACTAGATGGTCAGAAGCAGAAATTGCAGCTCAGAACCAAAGACAAACCTCATATGCATCTGAGTCTGACCCTCCAACTCAGTTCAAACATGCTTTCGAGCTACCAAGAAGCTGGAAATACATTTATTCTCACCCCAAAGGATCAAATAATTAGTGAACCCTTGGAAGGAGTCAGAACGAGAAGCTCATTCAATATAAACCAGATTATGGTGGATTTTTATCTGAGATTGTGCCCAAGTCCATACATGAAGCTTTGGAAGATGACTCATGGATTGCTACTATGCAAGAAGAACTCGAACATTTTGAAAAGAATCAAGTTTAGACCCTGGTTCCAGCTCTGAAACATTAAGATGTAATTGGAACCAGATGAGTGTTCAGAAACAAATTTAATGAGCAAGGTAAAGTGGTCAGAAAAAAAAAAGCAAGTTAGTAGCTCAAGGTTACAACCAATAAGAAGGAATTGATTATGATGAAACCTTTACCCCTGTGGCTAGGTTAGAATAAATTCGAATTCTTCTTGCCTTTGCAGCCTATAAAGATTTTAAACTTTACCAAATGGATGCTAAAAGTGCCTTTTTAAATGATTTTATTGAGGAAGAAGTTTATGTCTACCAACCTCCTGGTTTTGAAAAATGCTTCTTACCCATATCATGTTCTTAAATTGAGAAAAGCATTGTATGGTCTTAAGCAAGCTCCTAGAGCTTGGTATGATAAACTCAGTTAATTTTTAGCTAAGAATAGGTTCAACAGAGGTGTGGTAAACACAACTCTCTTCAAGAAATTAGTGAAAGAAAATATGACCATTGTTTAAATTTATATAGATGATATAATTTTTGGAGCTACTGATGAATCTCTGTATAGAGAATTTTCTAGACTAATGCAGGGAGAATTTGAGATGAACATGATGAGAGAGCTCAGATTCTTTCATGGACTTCAAATCAAGCAAGAGAAGAATGGAATCCTAATTCACCAAGAGAAATATGTGAAGGATCTTCTCAAGAAATATAACATGGAAAAAGCTAAGCCCATGAAGACTCCCATGAACCCTTCTTACACAATTGACAAAGGTGAGAAAGGCAAAGATATATCTGAGAAATTGTATAGAGGGATAATTGGGTCACTGTTGTATCTGACTGCAAGCAGACTTGATATACACTTCTCAATAGATTTTTGTGCAAGGTTTCAATCATGCCCCAAAGAATCACATATGACTGCAGTTAAGAGAATTTTAAGATATCTTATAGGCACTACTAATCTTGGCTTGTGGTTTGAGAAAGGTTCTGACTTTGATCTAGTAGGGTATAGTGATGTTGACTATGCTGGTGACAAGCTAGACAGAAAGAGCACCATATAGGATGCCAATTCCTAGGAAAATGCTTAGTCAGTTGGTCTTGCAAGAAGCAGAATACTATTGCCTTATCAACCATAGAAGCTGAGTATGTGTCAGCTGCAACTTGTTGTAGTTAGA
Source organism: Sesbania bispinosa (assembly GCA_026901365.1). Lineage (NCBI taxonomy): Eukaryota > Viridiplantae > Streptophyta > Magnoliopsida > Fabales > Fabaceae > Sesbania > Sesbania bispinosa. Next base: position 31,625 of record QLOH01000411.1, on the reverse strand, counting down.
TTCCTTGGATCAAGTCTCAACTGATGGATTACTCATTAAGGTACACAAAGATTCCTATCTTACGTGATAATATAAGTGCCATCAACCTAACAAAAAGTCCAATTCAACACTCTAGATCCAAGCATATTGATATTAAACATCATTTTATTAGAGATCACTTTCTAAAGGGTAATATTAAATTGATTTTTGTGGCAACTGAAAATCAATTTTTTGATATCTTTAAAAAACCCTTGCATGAAGATAGATTCAAATTTATTATCAATTTACTGAACATGAAATTCTTTTGAATCTGAATCTGAATCTGTATCTGAGGTGCAAAGGCGTAGCCAGGAATTTATCTTTGGGGGGTCGAAATAAAATATTAAAAATTTTGATAAAAATATTAAAAAATTTAGTTAAGAATAGTAAATTTTATTTAAATAAAAATCTTCATTCCTTCATATTATTAATTTTTTCTATTAATGTATCAATATTGAACTTTTCAGTTATTTTTCTCAATATCTACCCGTAAGTGGAAATGTCAACACTTTTCCATTTTCAACTAACCCTTGATAAAGCTAAGATAGATTGGACACTTTTCCCAAATTAGGATCCCGATAAACATTGTAATGATAATGTCTTAATTCAAAGATTAATCCCTCTTACTTTGAAAAGTCATCTGTATGAAATTTCTCAGCAAGAATTTTTTTTCAATATCAAATGATTTGGAAAAATCTTTGAGATCTAATATCAAACTGAGTATTAGAAATTCAAATAATTGTAAATAAAATTTTTAGTTTTTCTATCATGTAATTCTAATAAACAAATTCAAATCAAACAAATTTTTTAATGTTATATTGTGTTACCTAACGATATTTTTTTCCCTTCTTTTCTATTCTATTTAATGCTCACATACTTCCCATTTTGACCATTTTGCTTTTTATAAACTAATATTTCTAATCAAATCTTATATGTAATTTTGAATATCATCTTATCATATCTAAATAAGAAAAATAATTGATTTAAAAAATGAAATAATAAAAAGTTAATTTTTTTTAAAATCAAGATAAATATCAAAAGAATCATAAAAAAGTACTTAATATTATAGAATCTACAAAATATTTAGGGGGCCGAAGTAATACTTTATGAAATATATTATACGGAACCTATATAATTAATAAAAATTTGAAAACTTTTGGGGGGCCGTGGCCCCTGCTAGCCCCCTAGCTACGCCACTGCTGAGGTATATATTGAATAGTGCTTCTATTTTATTCTTAAAATCCTAGTCAGAAGCATACTTCTTCTGAGAAGTCACCCTTAGATGCAAAATTCTGAGAGTCACGCCCATAAGCGTTTCAAGGTCTAGGACACGGACAAATACAATCAAGATCAGAAGCACGTAACCATGACTCATCCTATCTAATTGTGACCGTTAGAAACCCCAAAAGACTGCACACAACTACCACAATCATGTCTACACGTTTCTCTCTCTCCCGTGAGTAAAGGCTCCAACGACTGGTTTTCTAGCCGTTTATGTTCGTGCCTAAGAAAGTTGAACAACCCAACGACTACTTTCATTCTCCCACAAAGTATTACAGCGCTTCATTGCACTTGGAACTACTTTTCACTTTTTCTTTGAACTCTCTCAGAATCCTCTCATTCTCTCAACTCTCACTTCCTCCTCTCTCACTCTTAAGCCCCCAGCTAAGGCAGACACTCTACTGCTCTCTCCTTCCACATTTCTAGAATCCAAATGAGGATAAAGATGAAAGCTGTAAAGAGGACCGAACCAGACTCAGACTCCTCATCCCCGATGGGATCATCTCCTTCTGAAAGAGATCAGACAACTCATCCTCAACATCCTCCACCAAATACTAAGTAAGCACAGTCTCAACCACAACATAGGCCACCTAGACCTCTTTTTCGAATAGACTAAGATCATGTGTAACCCAACCTATTCACATTGATCTAACTGAAGATGATAGATAAAAAAGACAGCATAAAAAGGTTCACCAAACAAGAAGAGAAAGGAGAAAATGGGTACTTCTAAAAGCAATGTGCCCCTCTCCCTCTAGAAACCTATTCAAAAGCAAGGAGGTTGAAAAGACTTGTGAATTAAATTCAAAAGCAGAAGAGTTCTCTCTGCAAAATCTGTATCAGCCATGAAGCTGTCTAGCCCAACACCTCCTGTTCTAAGATTTTTCTCTCCACCTCCTCCTTCCTCATCTTCTCAACATTCTGCACCTGCCACCTCTCCAAAAGAAAAACACGAAAAGTCGTCTTTGATGATCCAACAGAAGAAGCTAAAGAAGATAGGGAACAAAATGAAGTTCAGACAGATGCAACTGCGTTTTGAAGGTATTCCAGGCCAAAGCCAGATGCATCAGGAAGGAGCTTCTGAGCCTAGGTCACAAGAAGATACGACCAGAGTTGATCCAGAATCATTTGTGTCTGTCAATCAAAGGCTTGACCGAGATTGAAAAGGAGATTCAGAAAGTTCAGAAGTGTCAATACCTCATCTTTGACGGGATGAATCGCATCCTTAAAGCAATTTATGAATCCTCATCAATGCAGGCACAATTCCAAATTGGTTTTCTTAGAAAATGAAGGACTTTCCTTCTTCTGATGTCCCTACTTCTATTCCCAGGCTTCTTAGTTCCCCCCTTCTGCTTAAGGCAAAAGGGAGAGTAGTAAAATTGTAAAATTTGTGAGAATTGCAAAATTTAGGATTAGAAGTAGGAATATGATGCAGTTTCTTGAATCTTCTTGTTAAAATATTGACTTTGTATTGTATTCTTAATATAGTAATTCAAGTTCTATTTTCCCATGCAAATCTACGAATTAGTCCAAAGAGTTCGAAGATGCTTACTATTGATAAATTTCGTGTATCTTTCTCATCTGAGCTTAATCTAACATAGTCGGTTCTGTCTGAGCCTTACTTAATTCCCTGTAACTAAGAAAAATCTAAGAGTATCTAATTTAGAGGGTGGCGTTAGGGTGAGTCATAAATATATTGTATCACCGGTGGTGCACAACTTTATAACCGTAGATTTAAGTTAAATTAAATGGAAGGTGGCAGATGCATTACCGGATACCTGCGATGCATAGTAAGTAGTTACTTTAACCACTTAAAAGTTATTCAAAATTTGTGGTATGGTCCTGAACGTTAAGGATCTTGTGTTACAAAAGACTTCCAAATGTATGAGCAACTGACCCTCTTTAGAGCATCATGACATCGGTATGAGACAATCACCTCAACTAAAACTAGGCCATAAACCTCTTATGAATTTCATGGAGATGTTCCTGGACCCCATTCATAAGCTTTAATAAATATTTTTCAGCCCCAGATCTTTGCAATACATGCAAACAGTTGTTACTTTTATTATCCATTTCCTTCATCCTCTCTTTACACTGCATCAAGGATGATTTTTTAAGCTTTATTTCATTTCTTCTGTATGTGACTTATCCTATCTCGCTTGATAAGCACGAGAATAAACTCCCCAATTTCAGATTTGAGTCTTAGAATCTCATCAATGGTAGCTTCACAAGAGTGTAGACTATAAGTTCATGTTCAGCAGCACTAAGAACACAAATTCCAAGCAGAAAAGAAACATAGTAGACAATGGCTTATAACTTCCACCGCTAGGCTTGCGTACACAGCCACCGTCTCTAGTCGTCCCCCTCCTCCGCCTAGGTCGTCTCCCTTCTCCCCGCCGCAGGAGCCACCCGCCTTCGCTGTCTATCCCACACGGCCACCGCTGCGTGGCCGTCTCCTTTCTCTTCTCCGCTGCAGGACCACCCAGACGACCGTCGTCTACGCAGTCGCGCACCGCCCCCAGCTCGCGGTCGTGCAGTAGCATCAACGTTCTTCCCTTCCGCCTCCACCGTGCTACGTCGCGCCGCGATCTCATTGTCGCGGCCACCGGAGAATCAATGTTCAGATCTGGCCTGGAAGGGAGGAGGGGCGAGGAAGGAGGGAGCGAAACGGAAAAATGGTGGAAGGGAGGAGGGAGGAGGGATCTACAGAAAAATGGAAAAGGGAAGAGGGAGCGAACCGGAAAAATGGAGGAAAGGAGGAGGGATGATGGAGGAGGGAACGAACCGGAAAAAATGGAGGAGGGACTAGCTCTGGGTATCTAAAATCAAATGCACAGGGACAATAGTTAAGGGTTTCTCAAAGACTCAATGTGCAAATTTTAAAATTTATTTCTGAATTTTTTTTATTATTTTATTGACTTAACTGGCTACTAACCCACAACTACAGGTAAATTCTTTTGCATCACCGGTGGTGCACAATATTATGACTCACTGTAGCAGCCACCACGATTTAAGAGGAGTCTCAAACTTAAGGGGAGTTTTTCTTTTCTATCTTAAAATTTATTTCCTCAGAAAGAACCTAAAATTTTACTTGTAAGAGGTTTTGAAATCATCAAAAGGGGGGAGAATGTTAAGACAAACCTTAGATGCATAAGGTTTTAGTGATTGATAACCCCTCTGAAAAGCAAAAATTCAAGTTTCATTCTAAGTTACTTTGCATCTGACCTATTTACTTGAGTGTGCAATTTTTAGAATCTGACTAAGATGCAGATACAAAAAGGCTTAAGATCATCCTTCATCAAACACCAAATGAAAGTCTTAGAGTTAGACGCAGGAGCATGTAAGTGAGACACAAAACCAAATGATGAAGACAATCAAACTCAAATACAAAAGTCATAGTCTCAACAATCTCTCAAGAGAAACATTTGCTTAAAATGCTAAAAGCACAAAGTCAGAACAAAACTCAGAAGCACTATATCAAGTCAGAAGTAGACACTACAAGAAACTTGGGAATTAGCGATGGCCAAAAGTCGTTGCTAGAAAGGAAACTGTCACTACCATGCAATTAGTGACGACTTAGCGACGGACACATGGACGTCTTTAAAATGTTCGTCATTAATACAGTAGCAACGGGCAAAATCAGTCGTCTCTACTTAGCGTCAGCTCGCCCGCCGCTAAAGTCGTCGCTATGCTGAAATCCGTAGCAACGTGAATGATTACAGGCTTTCGTTATGTCGTCGCTAATAAATTAATTATTTTACTAGTGACGACCATAGCCGTCACTAATAATTATATTAACTTTTTAATTGAATTTATAGTCTTATATTTATTTTTTTATTACGGTTTAATTATTATAGAAGTTTATTTTTTATTTTGTAAATTTTATATCATATTTGTTAACGATCTAAAATATAAAGAAAAATAATAAATACTATATAAAAACTCATATAGAAAATAAAAATATATATTAACAATGTTAGTATATGCACTAGAGACATATATGTTTTGAACATCCATCACTTATATCGTGTTATTTTTATAAAAGCAATTCATTCTTTTAGAATATTAATGTCCTAGAATAGTAAGCTTAACTTCATAAGAAATCAAGTAAATGACTTGATCTTGAGATCTTATGAAGAACTATTCTTAAAATAGTCCCTAGTCAAGAATCATCTTAGGGCAAAATGCATTTAGACTAGTGTGTGAGTTCGTTGATGATCACGTCTCACGGATCATGGATATGAGATATCATGTGCTCACATAAGTACATATTAAGAGTAATGGTGTACTGGACCGACCCACCTTAAGAACATTGTATGGATTGTTACATAAGTGTCATGAATGTTTCTTAATTGATAAATACTATATGAAGTCCTTTGACCTGAAATCACTACGATTCCTACATAAGGAATTATGTTTTAATATCATCAATTGTTTCCTGTAACAAGGTGATCATAAAGTTGATTTTTGGACATATAATAATTATGTGGAATGTGAGTGACCTAGATGAGATTTGTCCCTCCTATGTAACATGAGTTCTATTTGTAGGTTTCTTGATAAAGTTAGACTACAAAATGCATGGCCATGCTCAGGAGGATAAACATAAGATGTTTATTTTCTGTATAGTCTACTTGGGGATCAAAAAACATAAATTAAACTATAAAGATTGACACATTCCATGCCTTTGTGTTCAATTAGATATTTGGAAAAATGGACAAATCATATAAATTATTATCATAAAATAGGATTCATCAAAGTAGTTGACAATCTCAATATTTGGGTAGTGATGTATTGATAGATACCGCTTACTATTTATGATATTAAATATAAAAGGGTTTTTATTTTAATATCATAACCAGATATTAAAAGCCTATTGGGTCACACGCATACAACAAGCCACTAGGAAAGATATTATTTCTAATTTGATTAGAATTATAACATAATGGGCCAGACCCATACATGTTAGGGTTAATAGAGTGAGGGGTAAAAACCCTAGCCACCACTCTATAAATAGCATATATGCATTACCCTATACAGATGAGCAATCGCTCTTACTCTCCAAACGCTACTAGCGAGTTGAGGAGAGTTTCCTAGTTCGATTGTTGGCGTGGACACCTCTAGAGACGTGGCTGCTATTGCCTCGTTTACAATCCTCAAAGGTATGTCATTATGTTTCATGCCTTTTATGCCTTAATTCATGTTTTCGCATTAACGATCTGTTTGTGGTGAAAAAATTCAAATTCGAAAAGAATGAATTTAATCACTTTGATTCTACGAGCAATCTGGGGATTAGAATCAAATCCTCTTACGGGACTCTTTTAAAAAAGTAGGTTTATGTGTTCAAATGATCAAAAGAATGAATTTTCTGGAAACTTAGATTAAATGGTTCAGAATTTCACCATTTTTTCTAAACGTTAGAAATCCAGAAACAATAAGTTCTAAAAAGATTTGATTCAGAATTTCATCAAAGAACTTAATTTCCATAAAATTGCTTGATTCAGAATTCTATCAAGTTTAAAACATGAGTTTTCCGAAACTGATTTTGAGAAACTTCAGTAAAAGTTTTGAGTAAGAAAATTTTACAAGAAATGAATTGCAGAATGTAATTGCATAATGTAAACAAAAGAAAAGAAAAATTGAATTGTAAGAACAATTGCATTAATATAAATTTGGCTGGGTTCATCACATACTGTTTTTCTTCTCTTGTAACTGTTTGTCGCTGTGAGTTTCGGACGTTAAGGTGTTTCAGAGATTGAGTGATGATTTTTCCACCTTATTACATCAAGAGTTTCCTATTTATAATTCCTAATTCTAACGGCTAACTAATGTATATGTGACACGTCATCTCGCCCTATGTGTTGGCAACATGTTGCTTGCCACGTTTTCCTGCTCACCAGAAAACTAGATTACAATTTCAAATAAACCACTAACTGATTGACACCTGTCTTTGTCTTTGTAACTTCCATTAACTACTGCTCTTCTAGTGTCTTCTGTTTCTGTTCTTTCTCTCGAATCTTGCTCTCTGATTTCTCGAAATCCTCTTTTCTTTCTGCTTTCCTCGAATTCTGCCTTCTTATTTCTCGAATCTTCTTTATCTTGACTCTGTACCTTTCATCTTTTCGAATTCAAAGATGTTGATTCGAATTTTGAATTTCTCTTTCTTTATGGCTATGTGGCATTTCCATTAGTCTTCCAAAGGTTGTGAAGACCACCGGCCACTGTCCTCTTATCTTTAATACATTTGCTTTTTTTATTGGAACGTTACAGTGGCACTTAACGGCTCTTAGCTCTTTGTAACTCCTATAAATGGGAGTTTCATTTCACACTTCATTCATTCAATTCTTCATTCTTCTCTTTTTCTCTTCTCTTCATCTTTTCGATCTACACTTCTCTTCTTATAGAATTTCTTCAAAGAATATGAAGAAGTTAATTTCTTTGGCTGTTACGTTCAATCTAATCTGGAATGACTTCATTTTTTCGATAAGGATTGACGTAATAGCCAAAGTTATTGCTTTTTAATCTTTCTCTTGAAAGTTTTTATATTGGATTGAACGTAATACCAAATTATTCATTTTTTATTTTCCATGCTGACTTCGATCTTCCTCCTCAGGTTCAAGGAGTTCTTAGGATTCTAGGTTTATCAGACCTGTGCTGGTTGAAAGAAGAAAAGACATGGAACCTAGAATGAAGTATTTAGTATACCTTAGATAGTTTTTCTTTTCTATATTTTTAGGTGTTTAGGGACCGTTTTCCTATCTAAGTGTATTCCAATGTATTCGAACAACATGTATTCGAATTTTGGACTTGAATAAAGAATTGTCCTTTACCTGATTTGGAATACCTTTCATCATCTACTCTCTTTCATTTTCGAATTCACAATCTTCTTTTCTTCCGAATTTCCAAAGTTTCTAATATTAACTCTCTCTCTTCAGTATTTTTCTAAGTTAATAAGATTTTCAATCAGAATTGAAAATAAGATCATTGTTCTTCTTCTTGAAATTCGAAATGGCATTGTTTGTCATCATTTGAGGGATTCGAAATAATTGAAAATCAAATCCCAACAGATGCCCCCCCCAAAATATCTCTTTCAAATATATTTATTTTTTTTTGTAGAAAGAGATATTTTTGGAACAAACTTGTATTCCTCATAACAGTTATTTAAATTTAAAGGAAATTTAAATATCAGTTTCAGATAAACTTTTTATTTTCCAATTAAATTAAACTTGCAGTTGCTTTCAAAGTTAACTGACTTTCCACTTTTTTGGGGTTACTGGCTCACGTCCCAAAACTGTGTAATCATGATTACCTTTGCATGCATATCTTTTTTCTCTCATATAAATACCAGTGAAAACTTCACATCTTCACTTTTCATCATCTTCCAACTTGAAAAAGAAAAAACCTCTGTTCCTCTCTTCACGACGTGTTTTCCTTCTTCTCCAAGTAAGATCTTTACTCACTTTAATCCATTTTTCTGTTCTTCTTGAATTTCACTTCACCCGGTTTAAATGTCTTAAAGTTTCTAACTTTATCTTTTTACCGCATTTTCATTTTCAGCTTCTTTCAACATTTCATTCACACTGTTACATTGTGATTCTTTTCTTTCTCTCAAGAACTTTAGAAAAGAAAATTTTCATTAATGGCTGCTGAAGGTCAAACTACTGTTCCTCTCTTGCAATCTGCAAAGGTGACCTCCTTGCTAGGGACGATCAAGTTTACGTCCCTGATCCTGAAAACGCTGAAGAAAAACTTGCTATCTGGAAACCCAGGTACTCATTCCTTATTCCATTAGAAAGAAAAACTTGCTTTCTTAGGACCATATACACCTTCTTCTTCATTGAGTCAGTATGAGGAATTTTTTTCCAAGTTTTCCTGAAGAAAAAATTCGATTTTTAGATCTTGCATTCGATACAATCATTTGAAAATCTGAATGATGTCTTTCGAGCATCTCCTCCTGCTCGAAAGGACTCTTATATCATGTGGCTGAATAGGGTTGAAAATACCATGGGGAATGTTTGGAAGCAACTTGGTATTTTCGATCTTATTCAGTTGATAAGTTTGATCTTAGTCATGATCCTTCTCTCTCATTCTTTCCTCTTGCTTTCTGGGAAAGATCTACCAATTCTTTTCATCTGCCTTATGGCATGATTACACCTACTCTTTTCGATATTGCTGCAATCACTGGCCTTTGACTGAAGGCCAAATAATTTTTCCATTCATGAAAGTTCCTAAACCTCATGTCAGTCCAAATTTCGAAAAATTAACTTACTCGAATTTTCCAATATAATGCAAAATCTGGCAAAGTTCATGAGGAAAACATGTTGCTTTTCTTTATATTGGTTATCTGCCTTTGTTTTTTTGTTCAAGGTCGAACCAAATTCCAAAGTCTTATCTTCCTATGGCTCAGATTTGGCTAAAGGTATTCGATTGACCTTAATAGATGTCTTTTGGCTCATGTGTATTGTATGCTTTCTGAAGCTATACATGCACTTAAACTAAAAGTCCAGTTCGAAACCTTTGTGGCCCTTATTGGTTCTCCAACTTTGGCTGAATGCCCATTTTTCAAATAAACTTGAGAGTTCTGAGCCTCTTCAATCTGATCTTTCTTCTCCATGAAGGGTTTGGTTGTCTTATTTTACTCCTTCTTCAAAAAAGAACGTGTTGAAAACTTCAATCCTATATTTCTTCTTCCCTCGAATCAAACAACACTTCCAAACCTTGCACCTTTGCATCTCGAACTCGAGGACCAAGTGGTTTACTCGAAAGTTCCCATGTGAAAATCAGAAGAAGAAACAGAGAGTTTAGAACTTTGAAACAATTTTTGTCTCCAGACCTTTTATTGTGGCTTCCACCAAAAGATTTTAAAGTCTTTCATTACCAACCACAACTGTGGGCTCGTCAATTTGGGTTGAGCCAATTTCGTCCTACACACACCCTCACCACCAAAGACCAAATTTAATTGAAGATTTAGTGGATGGTGAAGAGGGTTTCGAGAAGTTGCAACTCAAAAAGGCTAAGAAGCCTTTCCCTTGTGCCAGTCTCCTTCGAACTTTCTTATTACTGCACTCTTGGTTTTAAAGAATGGTGGTCTCGATACTTTTCTAGTATTCAAGTAGATGAAGCTACTTGTTTTTCAAGACTAACCAAAGATCCTGCGCAGAAACTCATCAAGAAGACAAAAGGTACGCACATCAAGAAATTGAAGCTTTCGAGAAATATTTTCATGTGTTCTATGTTCCCAATAAAATAAATAGAACTATTTTCTGAAGCATAACCTCTTCTTTAAAAGAAAGATTTCTTCGAACAAACAGATTTTAAACTGCAAATCGCAAGTCTCACATTTAAAAAATTGTCCAAGTTTCCCTCTTTACCAACAGCAAAATTTGGTTTAGCAAAGAGTTTATATGGTCCAGAATGGACTAAGCCTGCGAGTCTTGATTTTCTTTTAATAGCCTAAACCTCTTTCAAAAAGAGTTACTTTAACTAAGTATACTTTGGACAATTATCCTTTTATACCCCATGTGAGTATAGAACATGTGAGAATACTTTTTAAGGATTTTATAGCTCAAGGTAACTATGACTTATTCATTGATTTTCTCTCTTATTTCCATTTTATTTCTAACTTTCTTCCCTTTTTTTCAAGCTCAAGATGTAAACTCTCAAAAGAAACTGAGGAAGACTGGGAAAGTGATGAGGAAGAAGTCCTCGAGAAAAAAATCCAAGAAAAGGAAAACTCCATCTTCTTCTCAAAAACCTCCCGTAAGTTCTTTTTCTCGAAATCTAAATTTATCTCATTTCAAGATTTCACATTACAGATTATTCTTTTCTTTTTATTTATGCTAGGCTACTGCTTCGAAGTCTAAAAAAAGACTACTTCTGGTAAGGCCGAAAAGAATGATGAGCCTTCTGAAAAGAGTCAATCTGCTTCAGTAGGAAAGAAAGAAAAAGCAGATACTCCAAAACTTACTTCGAAGAAACCAGTAGCACAAGGTGAAAAGAAGAAGAAGAGAAAAGTTGAAACTTCTGAAGAAGAATCTCTCTCAGAGGTAATCTTTCGAATTTACTTTATCCATTTTAAATTCTTATTCACCTCATGAAAAACTGATAATCCATTTTCCTTTTAACAGGAAAGTACCCCAGAAAAACAAATTACTCCTTTGAGAGAGGAAGCTTTGAAGAAAGAAAAGAAGAAAACCCCAAAATCAAAAGTCTTAACAGTGATTCCACCAGGAAAACCATTGGAGCAGTAAGTTCTTCATTCTTTTTATCTTTCGAATCTAATTTTAAAAACTTTTTCTTCTTTTTCTTTGATTTTGAAAATTATTTTCTTTATACAAAATGTCAGAGAGTTGGCCAAAGGTTTAAGACTAAGGCATATAAGGAACAAATCCCAAGTGGGATGTTGAGCAAGTAAACCTTTCAACTCTCTTTTTGGAAAGAAAAAATCTTTGCATGGTTATTTTCTTTCTTCTGCTTATCTAACTTAGAATATTTTCTAATTTCAGATAATCCTCTCTCTTCGAGTTCTCAAGCTGAAAGTGGCGGTATTGAAGATCAAACTATTGAAAGCCCACTTCAAGTTACTTCTTCGAAAAAATCTCAAACAAAAAATAATCAATTAGAGAATATCGAAGAAAGTAATGAAGAAGAAGAAAGAAGAAGAAGAAGAAGAAGTAGAAAGAAAAGGGGAGGAAGAAGAAGTTCAATCTCCTCCTGATCCTATGAATGAAGATCTTCAAGAAGAAGAAAACAAAAAGATGATCCCACTATTTTTCAAAGTCTAAATTCTGAAAAGACAAAGGATTCTGCCTCGAAGGAGATACAAATCACCAAAACTGCATCAGAGACTCCTGAAAAGGCCCCTGGGTTTTCGAGGGATTCATCCAGATCTACACCAATATATAATGCGAAAAGCTTGGATGATTGCCTCAATGACTTGGATGAGAATCCTTTTCTGATTCTGGATGTAATTTCAGGGGAAGTCTCTTTGTCATCTGCCCATTCCGAAGCTACCATTCAAAATCCTTTAAGCGAAGATTCAGTGGATCAAGTCCTTCAGAATTTTAAGAAACTGCTGGTCTTCGAAAAGCAGATGATGAAAGAGATTCCAAGGGATCGTCTTTACAGAGAAGAAATTGAGAGTTTTCTCATTTACTTCGACAAAAAAGAATCTCAACTTTCCGAGCCTCAAAAGACCTGGGTGAAGAATTTTGCTGAGCTCTATCAGAATAGCATCAAGACTGTTAACCAAATTGAGCAAACCAAGTCAAAGTTGGTTATTCAGAAAAGTGAAGAAGCTGAACTGGTTGACAAGATGCGACACAGCAAACTTATAGTGAATAAACATGAGCAGTCTATTAAGCAAAATTCTTCAAGAATTGAAGAATTAGAAAAGGAAAGATTGAGGCTCGCAAATTTAGTAAAAGAATATCAAGAAAGACTTGAGGAAACTGAGAAGGCTAAAAGTGAAGTCGAATTTACTCTTTCGAAGCAAAGGTCCACTCGAATGGAGGTCATGAATTCTGTTAAAGGTATTTCAACAGATGCCGTTCGAGTTTTAAAAGATATTGAAAATCTGGAGAAAGAAGACATAAGTCTTAAGACTTATTATGAAGACCTTCGACACGACTTCGCAAAATTGAAGAATGCAGCTCCCTTTTAGCTTCCTATGGTTTCTTTTTGTTTTGACCCTTTTTTTTTTATATTTCGAGCATAGGGCTCGAACTCTGGTTGTTATTCAAACTTTATTTTCTTTTATGCACAATTCTTATTTCCTGCAAGTTTGGTTTATATTCTTTTAAGTATTTTCCATTTATTGATAGTATGCGCATATCCCCAACTAATTCTCGAATTGAGTATGCATTACTGGAAAACACTTTTTCAATTTCAAAAGGTCCTTCCCAATTGGGTGACCATTTACCAAACTTCTTTGACTTTTTATCAATTGGCAAAATCAACTTCCAAACATAATCACCAACTTGGAATTCTTTTTTCTTAACTTTTCTATTATAACAACGAGTTATTTGCTCTTTTTCTAATTATATTTTCAAGAGCAGTCAATCTTTCTTCATCAAGTTGATTTAATTCATCGAACATCAAATTCCTAATCTTGAGAAGGTAACTCATATTGTTTTTGAACTCTTAATGATTGTAAGTTCACCTCAACTGGTAACACAGCATCATGACCATATACCAATCTATAAGGAGTAGTTCGAGTTGCTTCTCTTGGAGAATTTCTATAAGCCCAAAGAATTTGATTTAAAGTCTCATGCCAATTTCGAGGACGTTGTCTAATATGTTTTTTAAAGCAATAATAGTTTTATTAACTGCTTCAACTTGACCATTGGCTTGTGCATAATAAGGAGTAGAAGAAAGTAATTTTATTCCTTTCGATTCAGTAAACCTAACCATCTTCCTCCCTTTGAACATTGTTCCTTGATCTGTAGTAATGGTTTCCGGTAAGCCAAATCGAAATATAATATTTTCTTCAATAAAACGAATGATATCTTCCTGAGTAACTTCTCTTAAAGGAATTGCTTCTACCCATTTGGTAAAATAATCAACTCCCACCAAAATAAACTTATAGTTTTTTGAAGAAGCTGGATGTATCATTCCAATTAAATCTAAAGCCCACCCCTGAAAGGCCAAGGCTTTATGATTGAATGTAATTCACTTGCAGGAACTTGTTGTACATTTCCATGCTTTTGACATTCCTCACAAGACTTTGCAAAATTATGACAATCTTTAGACATTGAAGGCCAAAAGAATAATTTTCTTTTCAAAATCCATTCCATTTTTCTTCCTGCCTGGTGAGCACCACAAGCTCCTTCATGAACTTCTACTAAAGCTAAATAAGTTTCAGTTTCTCCCAAACATCGAAGTAAGTTTCCATCAACGGCTTTCTTATAAAGTTCTTCACCTAAAATACAATAATTTAGAATTTTGTATTTCAAATGCTTTCTATTTATCAGGGAAGGATTTTGGATAAGAGTCACAATTTCACTTCTCCAATCATTCTGATCTAAGAGATTTACATTATGATATCGAAACCTTCCATTGGAAATCTTCTTCGAATATCACTAATCTTCCTAAGAGTTCCAATGGAAATTCTATATCCAGAAGCTATTTGAGCTAACTCATTGGCTTCGAAATTTTGACCTCTTGGAATATGTTCAATCTTTACCTCGTCAAACATTTCCAAAAGCTTATTGGCTTGAAATAAATGTAGATGCATATACTTGTAGATATATATATGCAGGTTTTGATGATGCCAATGGAAAGACAATGAGTTCACAATATTGACAAAAAGAATTTGGCAAAAGAAAGAGAAAGAGCAAGGAGTAAAGGTCAATACAAGATCAAGACTACAAGTGATGTTAGATAAGTATTAGTCTAGTTAGACAAAGTGTTAAAAGAATTCTAGACTTTGCAAGTAATTTGGCCTTTAAAATAAAGTTTATGCAAAATGTTTTATGATCCAAAATTAAGTTCAAAATAAATATTTTGAACTGGTAATCGATTACCAGTTGGAGTGTAATCGATTACCAGCAAGCATTCAACTTCTGGAATGAAATTTTGGTTTTGGTAATCGATTACCAAAACCTGTAATCGATTACCAGAGTGCAGGAAATTCAAATTTTGAATTCCAGGCACAACTGTTCGCAAAACTGAACTGTGTAATCGATTACCAAACCCTTGTAATCGATTACCATATTGATTTTTCTGAAAATCTTGAAGAGACATGACTTCTAATCAAGGATTACAATGTTTCATCTTCATCCTTATATATATGTGTCTTCATTTCGAAAAATCAGAAGATTACAATGTGAAATAACAAAAAGTGAGAAATCTCTTTAAGAATCATTTTGGCCAAAACACTTGCAAATTATTAAGGATTCTTATAGGAACTTCAAGTTGTATTATCTACTCTAAAAGAGAGTTCATATTGTTCAAACAATTTCTTCTCATACTGTGTGATTAAGAGAGGGTGCCTCTCGTGGTTTGTTGGTGAAACTCAACACAAGGGAAGGGGTTCCAAGGTGTGTGAGTGTTCATCTCTTGTAAAGGGTTTTACAAGAATAGTGGAAATCTCAAGTGGGTTACTTGAGGACTGGACGTAGGCAAGGGGTTGGCCGAACCAGTATAAATCGTGTTTGCACTTCTTCTTCTCTTAACTTTTACTTATTTGTTGTGATTGCTAATTTATTATATATTGAGATATTAGGTAGATTGCATTCATATTTGGTCATATAAGAATTGTTGTAAGTATAGTAAATCATAAAAGAAGTGAGTAAACGAAAAAGAGAGAATTTGGATTAACTTAATTCACCCCCCCTCTTAAGTTATTTGAGGCCGCTTGTCGAACAAGTGGTATCAGAGCTTGTATCTTGTTTAAGGATTAGAAGCCTCAAGATTAACTATGGCCTCATCTAATTCTCTTTTCGGTGAAGGGAACTCATTCAATAGACCCCCTGTTTTTAATGGAGAAGGTTTTCATTATTGGAAATCTCGAATGCAAATTTTCATAGAATCAATAGATCTAAATATTTGGGATGCTGTAGAAAATGGTCCTTTTATTCCTTCAACACAAGTAGGGAATGAAGTTAAAATAACACCTAGAGATCAATGGAGTAAAGATGACCAAAGAAAAGTCCAATACAATTTAAAAGCCAAAAATATAATTATATCTGCATTAGGCATAGATGAATATTTTAGAGTCTCTAATTGCAAAAGTGCAAAAGAAATGTGGGATACATTGGAAGTAACACATGAGGGTACAAGTGATGTTAAAAGATCTAGAATAAACACCCTTACTCATGAATATGAATTATTTAGGATGAACCAAAGTGAAAGCATTCATGACATGCAAAAGAGATTTACACATATAGTTAATCATCTTGGATCTTTAGGAAAAGTCTTTCCTAATGAAAGATCTTATTAACAAAGTTTTGAGATGTTTGAGTAGGCAATGGCAACCAAAAGTGACAGCAATTGCAGAATCAAAGGATCTTACAACAATGTCTCTTGCTTCACTGTTTGGGAAACTTCAAGAGCATGAATTGGAACTATTGAGACTCAATCAAATGAAGAAAATGACAAAAATAAGAAAAGCATTGCACTTAAAGCATCATCACTTGTCTATGAAGAATATGACAACGAAGACATCATTGAGGAAGAAGACTTAGATGATGACGAAGAATTCAGTTTATTTGTCAAAAGATTCAACAGATTTCTAAAGAATAGAGGAAATAGAAGAAGACCTATACCCACACAAAGAAGAAAGGAGAAGATACTCAGTCAATCCAAAAATGCTTTGAATGCAACCAACCAGGCATCTAAGAATGGATTGTTCTATATACAAGAAGAGAATGGAAAATTCAAACAAGAAGACTTTCAAAGATAAGAAAGGAAAGAAAGCCTACATCACTTGGGATGACAATGACTTAAGTTCCAGTGACTCAAGAGAATGAAACAGTCAACCTAGGACTTATGGCCAAAGACTACGAAAGTGAAGAAGAGGTAACATCTTCTAACAATGATGCATCCATTTCATTTGATGAATTACAAGAAGCATTTAATGATTTACATAAAGAATCATTTAAGTTAGCAAAATTAGTTTCATCTTATAAGAAAACCACTACAAAACTTGAAAAAGAAATTTCAAAATTAAATGAAGATTTAGAAAAACTTAAAAATGAACTTAAAGTAGTGAATTTTGAAAATGAAAATTTATGTTTTATCATTGATTTAGAAAAGATTAAACAAACTCATACTTGTACATCATGCCTAAAACATCAAGAAGAAATTAAAAAGTTAAATACTACTCTTGCAAAGTTCACTTATGGTAAAAATAATTTGGATGTTATTTTGGGAAATCAAAGATGTGTGTTTGACAAAGCAGGATTAGGATATAATCCTCAAACCCAACAAAAAAGTTATAAAATTTCTTTGTAATGGCTCAATCTTCCAGTTCTCCATTCTTAACATGCTTTTATTGTGAAAAGAAGGGTCACAGTGCATCAAACTGTTATTTTAGAAAGAATGCTGCAAATCTTAAAAATATGGTTTGGATCCCAAAAGGATTTGGTAAAAACTAACATCAAGGACCCAAAGAAAGTTTGGGTACCTAAATTAAATAATGTTGTGACTTGTAGGATTCCATGAAGCATACTTGGTAACTTAATAGTGGATGCTCCAAGCACATGAAGGGAGATACTTCAAAATTTATCAACATTACTCCCAAAAACAATGTACATGTCATTTATGGAGACAACAATAGAAATCAACATGGATTTTTCGAGAGAGTAGAAGACTTTAAAGAGATCATCCTCTTGACAACATCATTGGAGAATTTTCAAAAGGGGTAACAACTAGACTCTCTCTTGAAGATATATATGGCTTTTGTTTATAAAATTGAAATAAAAATATTGATGAAGCCTTAAAAGATAAACATTGGATTATTGCTATGAAAGAAAAATTAAATCAATTTGAAAAGAAATCATGTATGGAAACTAGTTGATAGACCAAGTGATCATTCAAATTATAGGATCTAAATGGTTATTTGGAAATAAATTATAAGAGAGTTAAGAATCTTAGATTTCTCTAAATTAAAAGATACACTATTTGGATAATACTTTACTACTTATGGATATATATTGTTTAGTATATATTTGATGCTCTTGGATTCTTTTTGATGATGCCAAAGGGGGAGAGAAAGGGAAAGGAGAAAAAGGGAAAGAACTCTATGTTATGAGATTTAAAAAAAAAAGTTTATTTGGGAGAGAAAAGGAAAGGAAAAGACTATGAAATTGAAATTTTATTTTATCCCCAAATAATTCTAAAAAGACAAATACTAAGGGGGAGACAAAAGGGGAAATGATTGATATATGTATACTTGGAACTATTTTTTCTTTCTTCCCTTAAAGATGGCTGTCATCATAAAAAAGGGGAGATTGTAGATGCATATACTTGTAGATATATTATATGCAGGTTTTGATGATGCCAATGGAAAGAAAATGAGTTCACAATATTGACAAAAAGAATTTGGCAAAAGAAAGAGAAAGAGCAAGGAGTAAAGGTCAATACAAGATCAAGACTACAAGTGATGTTAGATAAGTATTAGTCTAGTTAGATAAAGTGTTAAAAGAATTCTAGACTTTGCAAGTAATTTGGCCTTTAAAATAAAGTTTATGCAAAAATGTTTTATGAACCAAAATTAAGTTCAAAATAAAATTTTGAACTGGTAATCGATTACCAGTTGGAGTGTAATCGATTACCAGCAAGCATTCAACTTCTTGAATGAAATTTTGGTTCTGGTAATCGATTACCATATTGATTTTTCTGAAAATCTTGAAGAGACATGACTTCTAATCAAGGATTACAATGTTTCATCTTCATCCTTATATATATGTGTCTTCATTTCGAAAAATCAGAAGATTACAATGTGAAATAACAAAAAGTGAGAAATCTCTTTAAGAATCATTTTGGCCAAAACACTTGCAAATTATTAAGGATTCTTATAGGAACTTCAAGTTGTATTATCTACTCTAAAAGAGAGTTCATATTGTTCAAACAATTTCTTCTCATACTGTGTGATTAAGAGAGGGTGCCTCTCGTGGTTTGTTGGTGAAACCCAACACAAGGGAAGGGGTTCCAAGGTGTGTGAGTGTTCATCTCTTGTAAAGGGTTTTACAAGAATAGTGGAAATCTCAAGTGGGTTACTTGAGGACTGGACGTAGGCAAGGGGTTGGTCGAACCAGTATAAATCGTGTTTGCACTTCTTCTTCCCTTAACTTTTACTTATTTGTTGTGATTGCTAATTTACTATATATTGAGATATTAGGTAGATTGCATTCATATTTGGTCATATAAGAATTGTTGTAAGTATAGTAAATCATAAAAGAAGTGAGTAAACGAAAAAGAGAGAATTTGGATTAACTTAATTCACCCCCCTCTTAAGTTATTTGAGGCCGCTTGTCCAACACTAAATACTTAGCCAATTTTGGATCTAAACATTTATACTCTTTAGTTACCTGTTTGATAACTAATTGAGAGTCTCCTCGAATATGAACATTTCTCGAATTCAGAGAAACCAATATTTCGAGACCAGCAATAAGAGCTTCATACTCTACTGCATTATTCGAACAATGATGTTTTATTTCAAACATCATTCGAGTTGGAAATCCCTTGGGTGAGATTAATAAAATTCCAATTCCTGATCCATTCTTATGTTTGGACGCATCAAAATATAATTTCCAAGGTTCTAAACCAACATAAACTGATTCTTCAATTGGAATTGGTGGGTGTTCAACTAAGAAATCAGCAACTACTTGTCCTTTCATAGCTTTTAAAGGAACAAATTTTAAGGAAAACTCAGTTAAAGCCAAAGCCCATTTTCCAACTCTACTATGCAATATAGGTTTTAACAACATGTGCTTTATTACATCAAAGTGTGAGATTACAAATACATCATGTGGTTTCACATAGTACTTAAGTTTAGTACAAGAGAAATACAAACACAAACACAACTTTTCAATAGCACAATATATAGTTTCTGCATCATTAAGGACTCTACTCAAATAGTAAATAGCTCTTTCGACACCATTTTCGTCCTCTTGAGCCAACATACTTCCTATTGTGGCTTCTGAAGCAGAAATATACAACTTTAAGGGTTTTCCTGGAAAGGGAGGAGTCATAATCGGAGGAGTTGTTAAATACTTCTTGATTTCTTCAAAGACTTGTTGGTGTTCATCTTCCCATTTGAAATTTTCTTCTTTCTTCAATTTCAGCAAAGGGGAAAACACTCTTGTCTTTCCTGATAAATTCGAAATGAATCTTCGAAGGAAATTAACTTTTCCCAGAAAAGACTGTAATTGTTTCTTGGTTGTTGGTGGAGATGCTTCTAGAATAGCTTTAGCCTTATTCTTGTCAATCTCAACACCTTTCTTATGGACAAGAAATCCTAAGAAATTGCCTGCAGATACACCAAAAGCACATTTAATAGGATTCATTTTCAAACCATGCTTTCTCATTTTTTCGAAAGCTTGTCTTAAATGATTCAAATGCAAGTCTTTTGATTCAGACTTAACTACAACATCGTCAATATACACTTGCATGAATTTTCCTATTAAATCATGGAAAATCGAATTCATGGCTCTTTGATAAGTTGCACCAGCATTTTTTAGCCAAAGGGCATCATTACCCATTCATAAGTACCTATTGCACCAGGACATCGAAAAGTTGTTTTCGAAATATTCTCTTCGGCAATAAAAATTTGATTATATCCTGAATACCCATCTAACATACTTAATAATTCATTTCCTGCTGCCGAATCAATTAACATATCAGCAACTGGCATTGGGTATTCATCTTTAGGAGTTGCATTATTAAGATCTCGAAAATCAATACATACTATTAAAGATCCATTTTTCTTAATAACAGGTACTATGTTAGAAATCCAATCAACATAACCTGGCAGTTCGAATGAACTTAGCTTTAGAAGACGCTCAATTTCTTCTTTGATTTTCGAAATACAATTTTCTGGAGCGAATCTTTCTGGAGCCTGGTTCACTGGTCTCTTTTCTGGAAACGTTGGAAGCTTTATGCTCTACCAGTTCTCGACTCAAACCAGGCATTTCATGGTAATCCACAAAGCAAAACAATCTTTATACTGCTTTTAACAAGTCAATGACTTTTTCTTTAAACTCACCTTCGAGATTCTGACTAATAAACGTGGGTCTCCTTTTCATTTGCCATCACCCAAGTTTCTTTCTTCTAAAGGAGTCATTGAGCTTCCATCTTCTTGATACATGCGACAGAAATCCTTCGAAACCCAAGAGGAGAAGTCATCGATATAGCAATCTCATTTTTCGAACTCAGACTCGTGAGTTTCCTGAACATAAGTCTCAACTCTTTCATCATTTGCTCAAAGCACTTCTTTTCAGAATCTTGTTTTCTCAACAAGAAGTTTTAACCTTTTGAGACAGAATCATTTTTTGTTTCGAGTGAATTTTCCTCTTCTATTATTTCCTCATGATGTATCCTTCCTTTTTGCCACTCGGCCTCAGGGGCCGTCTTCTTTCATTTTGTTTATTTCATTAACTCGGCTTCGAGAGCCGTTTCAACCCTTCTTTCGGCCATATAGGCCGAAATTCGAGCCCAAAAGCTCGAATCTATTCCGGATCTGACCATTCAGCTATTTCTGCGGCCTCACGGGGGCCAACATCACATTGTATCATAAATCCTTAATTTGGATTTATCCTCAAGGAATATGGTACCTTGGTAGGCATCAATGAATACTTATCAACAACTTCATAAGGTCTAGTTTTCATCACTTTTTTCTCAGTGCTCCTAACATCCACTGCATCTTCCTCCACCTTGAAATAATTTTCATCACCATCCACATAAATGGGAATTCCTTCTTTGGTCCACATGCCGAGTTTCTGATGCATTGATGAAGGAACAAGCACCCACAACATGAATCCATTCTCTTCCAAGTAGCAAATTATAATTTGCTTTCGAATCCACCACCACAAACATGGTAGGTCTCATAATTGTTCCAACGGTTAATTCTAAACATAGAACACCTTCAGACTTGGAAGTTCTACCACTGAAATCGGTAATCACCATTTGGTGTGGCAATAAGTCAAACTTAGTTTTCATTCAACTTCTTCATCATAAACTTCGGCATTAAGATCACTGCCGCTCCTGAATCCACCAGAACTTTACCAATATTCACATCCTCAACCATAGCTCTGATAAACAGAGGTTTCATGTGGAGTTGCATTCTTCCACTGGCCTTCGAATACTGCTGATGTGTTCTGACAGATTTGTTTGCCTATATAGGTGTAGCAAACTGGGTCTTCTCTGATTTCATCATCCTCGAAATCTTCATCTTCTAAACCTCTTTCAAGCTCTTCAGCATATTCTGCAGGCAAAACAGAAACAACTGCACAGATGTCGTCCAGACCATCTGCAAATCCAGTTTCGAAATTTTCTGTTAAACAGTCATCTTCACTTTCGTTGAAACCTCCAATTACTTGGAACGAAGGCTTCTTCTTAACCATCTGAGCGTAAGATGGGTTACTTGTATTTGCCTGCACCTGAATGACTTGGGCATTCTTTGCTTGAATGGGTTTGAATTGCTGCTTAGTTCCTTCAGTATCAATGTTCCTTTTTGCTTGATTTTCGAAAGCTGTCTTCCTCATCCTCTGTGCCCTTCTCCATTGAGTCTTAGTCATTTGTTGCCTATTCCCAAAGTAAGGTTTCTGATACTGACTTTGGAAATGATTGTGCTGTTTCACGAAACCTGGTCGAATCCATTGATTCGGAAGGTACAGATGATGGAGGAACAAAAGTTCTTGGCTTCGAATTTTCTTGGAACCTTTGAGTCATAGGTTGCTTTCCCTTATCAAACCTACTCCTACTCACAGGAGTATTTCCCCCAGAGATGGATTCGGATCTCGAAATCCACCCTCCATATGAAGGATGAGGCTTCTTCTGCCTTTTCTCCGCCTGCTTCTGATGGGAAGTAACCTGTTGATAATGTACTTTCATGTCTGAATTTCGAAAAACCTTTGCTGCAGGACTTATTAAACCAACATGACATCTTGGGCAAAGATCTATTGAGGCATCTTCTGCCTTCTTTCTGTTCAGAAATTCCAAAAGAGACTCTCCTCCTTTTGGATAAACATCATGTATTTCTTGGTCTCCGTCTAAGGCCATTTCCACAGCCTGACCCACAGAATTCGAGTCTTCAACTTCAACCATGTTAATACTAACTGGCTCAGCATAATTGGCATTCACCTGAAGAGGATCTGAATCAATCTTCATCGCCATTGATGCTTTTCCCTCAAATTTCAATCTCCCTTGTTTAATCGCTTCTTGGATAATATCCCTGAAACGAACACAACTATAGTCCAATGACCATAAGTATGATGATATTTATAGTATTTCCTACCTCTTCTCTGTTCTTGGGAAGGGATTTTATGATCATCACTTAGAGTTATTTGTTTGTCTTTTACTAAAATATCAAAGATTTGATCTGCTTTCGAAATATCGAAACCATAGTTTTTCCTAGGAAATCTATCTTTGTTATCATTACTAGTGTTTCCACTAGGTTTCAAAGATTGACAAACATAAGGAGGTACAGGCTTAAGTTCTGCTACATGAACATCATTATCCTCCATATCATATTCGAAATCACTATCATCAGATACTTCCAAATATGCTACTTTGTCTTTTCGAAAAGTTTATCAGGTTTTCGAAATCTCTCTTTTTCTTTTTTCAGGTGTTCAATTTGCCTAACTTTATCAGCCAATTGGGCCATATCTCTAAGTTGTTGATTAATCAATTTCTTTCGAATTGAATAATCTAGTCCTCCTGCAGCCATTTGGACTAACTCATATTTAGGAATTTGAGTAAAGCATCTAGCTTTCATTTGCCTGAATCTATTCAAATAGTCATCAATGGATTCGTTCGAAGACCTTTTAATATTCACTAAGTCCATTAAAGTAACTTTGGTTTCCCCACGAAAGAATTGTTCATGAAAACTTCTTTCCAATTGATTCCATGAATGAATCGAATTTGGGGGAAGTGTTGTAAACCAAGTGAAAGCATTCTTGGTTAAAGAACTAGGAAAATACTTCATTTTAAGTTCTTCATTATTTGCCAAATCACCTGCTTCGATTTGATATCGAGCAATGTGTTCGACAGTGGATTCACCTACTTCTCCAGAAAACTTAGTAAATTTGGGAACTTTCCATCCCATTGGTAATTCAGTTTGCAAAACCATTTGGGTAAAAGGAGAAACTACATAAGGATGGTTTGCGAATCCTACATTGAATCCATGTCTATTCAGGACTTGTTCCACTATTCCAACGACATTTTGTTGCCCCCCTAAGTTATTTGCTCTCAACCTTTCGAGAATTTCATCAGCATTCTGATTTCTATTCAGAATAACTCTAGGAGCATTGTTTTCTCTATTTTCAACAGGATTCACAGGATTTGGTATTTGATTATTCTGGTCTCCCATATTTACAAGAGGATTCATATTAGCCACTTGTCTTACTATAGGATCTGTGGGTGCTCCAAACACATCTGCAATCCTTTCGATTTGCCTAGCCAACAAGTTATAATTTGCATTTGTTGTTTGTACTAGGGGATCAAACACTGTGGCCATTTGAGTTGTCAACATGTTCACCATTTCATGGTTACTTTCATCCATTTGTTGCCTTAGAGTTTGCAACGTTGAATTTGTAATAGATGTAGAAGAATTTCCTAAAAAAGGATTAAACATGGGTCCTCGAACAACTGAAGGACCCGTTGTTGATATAACTTGTGGGGCTGTTCCAGAATTTGGAACAAACCCAAATGGTAAACCATATTGTGGTTGTCCATTTTGAGGCATAGACATAAAACTGGGCATATGGATAGTAGAACCAATTTGACTAACCACTGGATCTGTCACAACATTTGTGATTGTAGTCACATTTGTGGATGGGTTTCTA
Source organism: Sesbania bispinosa (assembly GCA_026901365.1). Classification (NCBI taxonomy): domain Eukaryota; kingdom Viridiplantae; phylum Streptophyta; class Magnoliopsida; order Fabales; family Fabaceae; genus Sesbania; species Sesbania bispinosa. The sequence continues at coordinate 6,825 of QLOH01000411.1, read as the reverse complement.
TGAACACTATTATTCCCATCGACCCCATTATCATTATTATTCACAGACTCATTCCTTGGAGGAGAAGAATTCTCAGAATTTGTGATATTAGCATTATCCCTATTGTTATTTCCATTTGCATTTTGTCTACCACTATTAGCCATTTGAACAGAAATTGTCTTTCCACTTCTCAAACGCATACAAGAACAAGAACAAATCTATTCAGAAAATCGTAACACACACTACTTTTTGGCAATTTGTCCCACTGGGCGTGCCAATTTGTTTGTGGTGATAAATACAAATTCGAAAAATTGAATTTATCACTTTGATTCTACGAGCAATCTGGGGATTAGAATCAAATCCTCTTACGGGACTCTTTTAAAAAAAGTAGGTTTATGTGTTCAAATGATCAAAAAGAATGAATTTTCTGGGAACTTAGATTAAATGGTTCAGACTTTCACCAAGTAATTTTCTAAACGTTAGAAATCCAGAAACAATAAGTTTTAAAAAGATTTGATTCAGAATTTCATCAAAGCACTTAATTTTTCATAAAATTGCTTGATTCAGAATTCTATCAAGTTTAAAACATGAGTTTTTTCAGAAACTGATTTTTGAGAAACTTCAGTAAAAGTTTTAAGTAAGAAATTGTACAAGAAATGAATTGCAGAATGTAAATTGCATAATGTAAACAAAAGAAAAGAAAAATTGAATTGTAAGAACAATTGCATTAAGATAAATTTGGATGGGTTTATCACATACTGTTCTTCTCTTTGTAACCTGTTTGTCGCCGTGAGTTCGGACGTTAAGGTGTTTCAGAGAGTTTAAGTGAGTGATTTTTCCAACCCTTATTACATTGTGGGTTCTAGTATTTATAGATTCCAATCCTAACGGCTAACTAATGCATGCTTGACACATCAGCAACCCTATGTGTTGGCAGCGTAGATGCTTGCCACGTTTCTGCTATCCAGAAAACTAATTACAAATTTTGTAAATCAACCACTAACTAGGTGACACTTGTCTTGATCTTCATAACTTCCAATAACTGTTTTCTTGATATCTTCTATCTTTTCGAAAAATGAGTCTTCTGTCTTTTCGAAAATGAGTCTTCTGTTTTCTTCAGAATTCTTCTAAGTCTTCAAAGATGTGTCTTCGACTTTCTGCTTTCTGACTGTTTCGAATTCCTTTATATTGACTCTGTACCTTTCAAGCTTTTCGAATTCAAAGATGTTGATTCGAATTTTGAATTTCTCTTTCTTTTATGCTATGTGGCATATTTCTATTAGTCATTACAAAGGTTGTGAAGACCACCGGCCACCGTCCTCTCATTTTACATGTGCTTTTTCTTATTGGACGTTACAGTGGCACATTAATGGCTCTTGGCTCTTTTAACTCCTATAAATGGGAGTTCATTTTACACTTCATTCATTCAAACTTCTTCATTCTTCTCTTTTTCTCTTCTCTTCATCTATTCGAAATCTCTTCATAGAATTTCTTCAAAGAATATGAAGAAGTTAATTTCTTTGGCTGTTACGTTTAATCTAATCTGGAATGACTTCATTTTTTATAAGATTGACGTAATAGCCTAAGTCATTGGATTTCTCAATCTTTCTTCTTGAAAGTTTTATATTGGATTGAACGTAATAGCCAAAATAGATTCATTTTTTATTTTCCATGCTGACTTCGATCTTCCTCCTCAGGTGTGAGGAGATTCGAAAGAATGTAGGTTTTATCAGACCTGTGCTGGATGAAAGAAGAAGAAAAGGCATGGAAGACAAGAATGAAGTATTTAGTATACCTTAGGATAGTTTCTTTTTCTAATATTCTAGGTGTTTAGGACAGTTTCCTATCTAAGTGTATTTCCAATGTATTCGAACAACATGTAATTCGAATTTTGGACTTAAATAAAAGAATTGTCCTTACCTGATTTGGAATACCTTTCATTTACATCTCTTTACATTTTCGAATTCACAATATATCTTCTCTTCCGAATTTCCAAAGTTTCTATATTAACTCTGCTTCAAGTATTTTCTAAGTTAATAAGATTTTCAATCATAATTCAAATAAAATCATATTGTTCTTCTTCTGAAATTCGAAATGGCATTATTTGTCATCATTTCAGGAATTCGAAATAATTGAAAATCAAATCCCAACACGATCATAACAAGGGAGGGAATCCATTTATTCCGCTGCACCCTGACCACATGCTTGATTCCCTTCAAACAATACATATAAAAAGTGTATACAAACATAAGTCAATAAAAAGAAAAAAAAAATCACGGTTGGGCTGACGGTGACAACATTGTTGTGGTGGTGGGCCACAATCCTCATCCAGGGGCTAGTTATCCAGGTCATCGTCATAGTGTGGGTGCGCCTGAGCCTGAATGAAGCTGGTAGAAGCACCTGCACTGCAGGGATCCTGCACCAACTGCAACTGTTTTCGGAGTCGTGCAAAGTCCTCCTCCAACCGTGCATACTGCGCCTGACAGTGATCAACCCTCTCTTCAGCTTGGCTAGCCTGCAACTTTGCTTCGATGAACTCCTGTCGTAGCGCCTCGTCAGATGATTGCCGAGACTCGTCACTCTCGTTGGTATGGGCCTGAGACTCTTGAGTGAGGCTAGTCAGACCAGGACGAATGTTTCTTGACAAGCTCCTGATGCCATAACAGCGGTCTCGAGTCTTGCCACCAGCAACATCCTTCCAGATCTGCAACTTGGTGGACCCATTAGTGATGGATTTGTCCCCCATCTGTGACTCCACCTCCCTCAGGCGTTCCTGGTAATTTGTCTATTGAGTAGAGATGAACTTATAATTAGTTAGTCATTCTATTGCAAATATATCAAATTATAAAAAAAACACTGCTAGGCATAATTTTTCCTTACATATGTCGACCGCGCTCGATCGTCTACCCAGTCACCATCCTTTTTTGTGTGAGTGGCCACAAAAACTCATCTGGATCTACAACCCACCCAAGCTCTCAAGCCTACGCAAAAAATTACACTAATTAATTATTTTGATTACAAATACAAAAATAATATAGAAAAATAAGTTTATACATACCATATCCAGATCTGGCTCAATGTGAGCCTTGCGGCCTGTGGTGTGGACTGCTCTGCCTCGACGAGAAGCCCGATTGGTCTTGTTACGAGTAGACTTCTCCTTGAACTCATCAGAGACCCAGTAGGCCAAAAAAACCCTCCCAAAGCCTCCTCACCACACCAAGTGGGCTTAGTCCCACTCGTCCGGGCCTTGTTGAGCATATCTCGAAGGAGTCTGGCAATCCTCTGCTTGTACATCTTCTTAATTTGGGCCTCATCCTCAGGGGCCCAAGTAACTTTTCTCTATAAAAAAACTTCTAGGGTAAGTCATTTGAAAATGTCATAACTTATGAAAAAATAATGTAAAATTAAGGCATTTTACCATAAACTCCTCCTACCACTTGTCCTTAACATCCTTCGGGGTGACCTCCCACAAATAGTGAGGACTCTGGAATTGTGATCGGATCGCATGACCAATGGCCGCGATATGGGGTTGTTAGGCACCGGACTGCAAAATAAAGAAATTCATTGTTAACACTAAACAATTATAAAAATTCAAAATACAAAAGAAAAAAAATTGTATATACTCACCCTCTTCCATATGTTCAGGTGATAACCCTACTATGAGGGTCAGCTCATGAGCGGCACTAGAGCTAGCATCCCGGTGCAGAGCATGCTGTACATTAGGCTCAGGGTCAGCCTCGTCATCAATGTCAGCCTGGGGTCATCCTTGAGATCATAAAGATGTGGCGGGTCATCCTACACCTCAGGGGCAACCTCCTGATATCCCTGAGTAGGGATGAACGTCATCGGGTCAATGAAGGCTCCAATTGATGCAGCAGGTTGGGCAACCTCTGTAATGGTGGGCAACACATACGTGGAGGGGCCGAAGAAGAAGGCTGCTCTGGTAGCTGATGAGGGATAGTACTGTTGGTGCTCTCCCGACGTGCACGAGCTGCCTGTGCAGCAAGCTTTCCCGGAGGCAATGTTATAAAACTAAGACCGGTTAATGACTCGGCTAGATTACTGGGTCAATGGGTAAGTGATCGAACCGGTTAAACCGGTATATATAAGAATCAATAAATTTAAACATAAATGTATGAGATTTATAAAAATACAAGTAATTTATTTAAGCATACATATATTTTTCAAATTTGAGTTTAATATAAAAATAAAAAAATTAATATAATTAAATCTTGTACAATGCACCATTCTATTAAGACTTTTTATTAAATTTATATTTTAGTATTTTGTATTAATTAATTAATGAATCATGTTAAATTTAAAAGATTAAAGAAAGAAAGAAAACAATATCAAATTAAAATGTGAGATGGGGTGTATGGCCCATTCATATCTGAAGCCCGAGTTTGCTATTTTTCTATGATAGTTAAGAAAAGAAAACTGGTTTCGATAAAAAAAAAGAAAAAAAATAACTAGCAACAAAAAAAACAATGAAAGCAAATATATATAAAAGTTAGCATACATATTATTAAAGGCGGTAGTTAGAGGTGTAAGTGGGTTCGATCCAACCCGCGAACCCGATTTACTCAACCCAATCCGAAGGATATTTAACGGTTCGGTTCGGACATTTTCTTTCAAACCCGATCTGGTTCGGTTCGGGTCTCGGGTTTGCCTATCTTGAACCTGATGGACCCGAATCAAACCAAACCCAGAAAAGAAGCCTTAATCTTATTTCATTTTCCTTCCCGTAGAGAACAAAAATAGGCGCAGCGACAACACAAGCAGGGGTGGTTCCCCAAACCCTATTTCATCTGCTCCTCTCATTTTATGTTTCCCTATTTCTTTTCTTTTTTTTTCATGTTATATTTTAATTTCATGTCATCTTCCACTTTTTTAAAAAGGAAAAATGTTCATGACCCGATGACCCAACCAACCCAACCCGAACATATTCGAGTTGGTTCGGGTCGGGTTACTCACCCAAAAAATACAACCCGAACCAACCCAACCCACCATCATTTTATCGGTTCGGACTTGATGTCACCCCAAACCTGACCCAACCCGATTACACCCCTAGTGGTAGTGTAGAAGCGGTCACATCTCACGTGCACAGAGGGGAGCCAGGTTCGAATCCGCATGCAACACTTCTTGAATTATTTTTAATGAGCTCGCGGTCAAAAACACTCAGTTGACTCGGGAATCCGGTTCTTAGGCCAACTCGCACGTTTTAGGCCCGATCCAACCGGTCTCCGTCCGAGTTGATAACATAAATGATCTCATAGCTTGACCGGACCGGCCATGAGCCCGGTTTCCGGTTGAACTGGGGGACCGGTTGGGCCGGTTTTAATAACACTGCCCAAAGGGATGGACCTCCCTCTAGTGGGTGGAACCTTCTGTCCACATCGACCACGTATACGAGGATATTTACCTAATTTTAATAAGTTTAAATTAAATATTAAAAAACATACCTATAACAATAATAAAATTATACAAGTCTATATATAACTAATTAAATTATAACTAATTATATAAATTAAATGATTATAAACAACAATAATAATTAAATATTATACAAGTCTATATATAACTAATTAATTTATATAACTAATTAAAATATACAACTAATTATATAAATTATAAATGATTATTATAAACAACAATAATTAAATATTATACAAGTCTATATATAACTATGATTAAGTTTTATTATCAATGAATTAACAATGCATGATGTCATTTTTAGCTTGAGGACCCTCATCTCCCTCTTGGCCGAGAGTTCGATGTGGTTACCTCGTTCTTCTTCTAACTTAATGCCCAAAGACCTATGACGGTCCGAAGACCCTGTGACATATACTTTCTTGGCCATTGGCCCATGAATGCTTGGAGATATCATATATATATATATATGAGTATAAATGGAATGGTATGCACAAATAGTTATTCCATAGAGAGTTGTGATAAGTGAAAATTAGTTGATAAATTAGAGTACTTTTTAGTTCACTTATGAAGGATAAAATGGTAATTTTGCCCCAAATTAATCCCTTTTTATTAATATTAGAGAAATTGTATTTATTAATCTGAGATTTGAATTTGATGCTATTTTGATAGAAATATTGCTGATTTTTGCAGGATATTGCAAAGATTTGATTTGAAGGATAGATAGCATTAAATGAGGGAGATATCTGCAAGATTTGAGATTGATTGAAGACATTTAATAAAGATTTGAAGAAGATTTAAGGCAATTAATGAGGAGATCACTGTCAATCAATCAAGGATTCTGCAGACAGCTTCCCAAATAAATCAAGATTGCTCAAAATGCAAGGATTTTATCAAGAAAAAGGAACCAAGGAAAGACAAATCTGCCAAAACCAGTCTCGGGGAGAGATCAAGATTAAAAAGAGAAAGTTGGAGCTGCCTGACGCTACCTGCGCTTCACCTGCGCTACACCGCAGGGTGAAGCGCAGACTCTCTGGAAGTTGCGCTCCATCATGCTTGTAGCGCAGCCTGGAGCGCAGATCACGCTGATTTGCTCCCTGTTGTCGTTTTTAGATAGATTTCTCCCCAAATTTCTTTGTCTTTCCTTAATCTATAAATAGGAACCTCTTGTGCCAAATCCGGGGTGTACGATTATTGTAATTCAGTGATATTTCAGTGATAATGCACCAAAGCTAAGTTTAGAGTAGAGAGGAGGAGCGCTTCACAAGGATTGAAGATGGTGATAGCATCTTCGGTGGTTTGTATAGCTACCTCGTGTAGTTACTCTCCATTAGGATTTGATGTAATTGATTCTATCCCCGAGTGTATGTAAACTCTATATTATTATTTCCTAAGCTCTCTGTCTATAATATTGGT